>CM062813.1:332120401-333320401 GCA_031772625.1 Pinus tabuliformis | reverse complement strand
GTAGCTATTGGGTTCTTGTTTCCATGACTACTTCAGGTTCTAGTATGATTTTTCCTTCCTCGTCAAGTTCTAGAAATATTGTTTGAACTAAGGGCTTATCACCTATCACCTTCTTTAATCATGAAACATGAAAATTTGGTGTAGGTTTTAACCCCGTACAAAAATTACCTGCATACAAATTATAAAACACAGAAAATAAACAATGCAAGAGCATAACACATAAAACACATATACACAGAGATTTCCCATCGATCCGAAAACCGGGACTACTAGCTTTATTTTTCATTATGTTCCTTTCAATTTTAAAATACATATTTATACATGGCATCCAATACCATGGACCGAAAACCATCGCATCCAAAACCATGGACCGAAAGCCATCACGTCCAAAAAACATGTGCGAAAATCATGCACAAAACCATAGGTGGGTCCGCCCAACCTAACATAGGGTCCAAAACCAAAATTTTCCAGGGGACTGCCCTGGACCCCATAAAGTGGGGTTATGGGTAAACCTCAAACCGTATGTGACCCCCCCCTCTAACCCCCAGTTAACTATGTGGGCTAGTCGTGGAAAGAATCTAACACAACCCAACATTCTCCCACTTGTTGTTTTCTTTCCACAAGGCTCCACAAGAGAGCTTAGTCATTTTTTCAGCCCTGAAATGCCCATTGTCTCTCTACACCAAAAGAACTTCTCAGAGCTCACAGATTTTGTCAATGCATCTGCAGTATTCTTCAAAGTGTCCACCTTTACCAGCAACACCTTTTTGTCTTCTATCATATCCCTCTGTTAAAGCCCCGAAAATCAGGTCGACAACAAGGGGGATACCCACCCGGTCCGGACCTTGGTTGGCATCTCCTTATCCGTTTGGTATAGCGGGTCCGACTGGGGATAATGGGACCAGTTTCCCAATTTAAGGGTGTGTGTGTGTGTAGAGTTGGATGATGCTGATCTAAGAGTACTTAAAGCTAATTTAATTCAAACTTCTAAACTAACTCTATGCTATTGTAATCTAATGAGAAACAACACATCTAATCTACGCTAACCCGGGATGCATTTCTTCTATTATGCGATCTAAAAAGATTTTGAACAATAACTGGTAATAAATATCATTCAGCTATCATAAGAATAGAAATCAATTAAGATAAACCACTTTGCATAAAAAGTTAAGCAAAACAGTTGTGAACAGCATATCGCATAATAAGTTATTCATATATCAAACATAAATGAATGACTCCACCATACAAAAGTGCCAAATGGTAACTCACACATTCATGCAGTAACATATAAACAACTGAAAACTGTATATCACTTTAAGAATATGAGCAGAAATGGTCAAGAGATAAAAGTACCATTTATGACTGGTTCCACCCATAAGCTTTAAGCAACAATGATTTATCTCTCCTTGCTCTAACATCTACTAAGAGTACAAAAGTGCAACATCAGTAGCAGACATCAAATGCAAACATTAATAAATATCGATCCAACCATTCATCAAAAACCCCCTCCGAGGGTGCAAAAGTGCATGTTCTGAGGACAAGTTTTTTGACAAATTTCTGGACCCCCCTCCAAATGCCTGAGAAGGGTTTAAATACTGCTAACTAATTAACTTAATTACATAAATTTAGGATACGGTTTTAAATGACCGCCCTTCAGCTAAAGCAAAACTATTTCTAAAAATTGAATCTAATTCCTAACCATTTCTGTATTTGCTCCTTAGTGCTGAAAGCATGCAACATTCGCCTGGGAAGAGTCGGCTGGTCGTCTTCTCCTTTCGTTTGAGCTATGAAAATGGAAACAACAAGCACTGGCACCACTTTCTGGTAAACTAGAAGATATTTTCGAGAATCTTCCTCTAGCTGGGTGTATTCACTGCGTGTATACTTGGTAATAACCCAAATTTCTCTCAAACTGATTCTGCTTTTGCTATTTCAGTTTTCGGCCTTGCGAATGACTTAATAAGTTAGGGACTTTTCTCTCTGAACAATTTTCTGTATTGAAAACTGCCTCTGTTCTTTGTTTCGGGCTTTTCTGGTGCGTTTTCCTTCTTTAGCGCCTTTTTTCTTTTTGCTTTACCGGGCATAAGCTTCAGGATCTTTTGCAAACATGCTGCTTTTGTGCGCCTTTGATTCTGAGTTTTGGATGGCCTATTGACATCAGCATCTGTTGAGTGATACTCTGGAATTTGTGGTCCTGTTGCATGTGGCATCCGTTTGTGAAGGCATCTCTTCTCTGTTCTCTGAGCATTGACGCTTTCCCCTTTTCCTTAGATGTTTCCTGCACATTTCTTTATGTTATTTCCTGTCTTACAGTTTACGCAAAGGAAAAGAGTAATGATGATAAAGATTGACATGAAAGCTTTAAGCTCTAATGAATGCATAATCATGACACCCATAACGAACTGACTCTTCGAAAAACACAAAACTATCCTTCTTGAATACTTTGGTGTACAATCATTAATTTATTTTAAGGTGCACGCCCAATTTTGGTCTACGGACAGCTTTCCTTGAATACTGCGCCGAGGAAATTTTGCGATGGGTGATTTCTGCGACTCGCATCGCAGCATCGCGGATCGCGTCATCAAGATGTGTCATCGCAAAAATTGATGATCGCATTTATCGCAAATCGCATTTATCGCAGATCGTAGATCGCGCTTAGTCATCCAATAATTGTGTGCTACTTACGCGATGTTGTAATATGCGACGTCGCATATCGGCCGTCGGAGATTCCTTAAGTTTTTTCTTTTAAGAGCGTTTCATAATGTATGCGATGCGATGAATTTCGCGTCGCTTCTTCACAACTTATTATGCTCATAGGAAAATGCTTCACTCTCTTCTCGCGATGCGATACAGTTTTAGGGAGTTGAAATACAGAAATTTTGATAAAATGTTTTTTGGATTTTTTATTAAGGGTCCCCATTTGCTTGGTGTTATCGCTAATACCAAACAAAGAGGGGGGTTGTTGGTGGCCACAAAAATGGCGATTCACTGTGAAGAAACAGTTATCTCTACTTTTCTATTGAATTTTAACTTCCAAAGCAGAAAAATTTTCATACGTCTAAATTTTGTTATGGACAGATAGAGTACATTATGCCTTATCCTATCAATGATATTTTGTCTCAACCTTTTCCTATTCCAATTGTTTGCTTCCTCAGGCTTAGTCCTTCTATTTACATCAGACATTACTTGGTCTTTTAAAGATAAAATAAGGTCTTCTCTACATGCTGGCTTTTAAAATATGCTCATTTGTCGCAGGTAGAGCCTATGCCGCCAGCAGGCGTCCATAGCCTCGACAGGGTTACCTATTACCCAGAAATGATCCTTTATCCTGCTTAAGGCTATTTACAACTTTTCAGAGAGAAAAGCATTTTGACACTTTTTCCTTTTTTATTCTCTAAAGAACAATGTCTTGGTTTGGTGGCCAAATTATGACACAGTTATTCACTTGATTTACACTTTTGCTAAACAAGCTGGCTCGTGATGAGACCCCTTGTCTTTTGATTGCAACAATCTTGAGTCGTTGCCCTGTTTTGGTGGACAGTATTGGCAAAGTCAGCAAGTTATAATATATGTGGTCATGATAAGCCGGCTCGTGATGAGACCTCTTATTCTTTGAGATATAGTGTTTTCTCGGATTGTTCCTCTGAATGCTGCGATTTCCTTTAGCAAGGAGGAAGTCATTGTTTTTCCTTAAGAAAGCTCTGGACGACAATAATAGAGTTTGAAAACAGCAGTTTTACAGAGAATATTTATTTTATTATCGATACCTTTCATTGTGCTAATATAAAACAATTTTTTACCAAAGGTTGCTTTTATCAAATCTTTTGAAGTTGAAACTAGTATCATATCTGGGCTAAAGTTAACTCTATCTGTCAATAATAAAGATCAGATTTTTTGAAAAATTTTGCTACTTGTACAAGCGAAAAATCTCAAAATCTGATAGAGAATTGGTGTCTTTTTCGTGAACCCCTGTAGTAACCATCTACAACTGGTTTTATTTGTAAGAAAGAAAAAAAAAAGAAAAAACTAAAACTATCCTACAAAATAGAAGAATAATCTTCTAAGGAAAATATATTTTAAGGACCTTTCCATTAACAGGCAAAGAATCCCTTCTACCTGCTAAATCCTGCAACACAAATGTTGATGGGCCTATGACTTCTACAATCTGAAAAGGACCAAGCCACATCTTCTGAAATTTTGTATGTTTGCCTTTTTCTTCGTGAGCCTTATCCCATTTCAAAACTAAATCTCCCATCTGAAAAAAATTTCTGGTCATTATGCTCGAGTCAAAAGAGGATTTTATTAGCGCTTGGTGATGAGTATGGTTTTTATTAGCTTGTTCTTGTTGTTCTTCTAATTTAATTATTTCCATTTGTCTTACTTGTATGGAGGAAGTAGATACTTCATCGATGTATTGTACTAAAGACAAAGAGGGGATGACTAAGTGAGTTGGAAGAACCACTTCTTTCCCATAAACTAAATTAAAGGGAGAAGTGCTGATTGAAGCTTTCTTCGTTATTCTATCTGCCCATAAAGCATTTACCAAAGCTTTGTGCCAATTCTTTTGGTTCTGGTCAACTGTTCTTTTAATAATCCTGATTAGGTTTTTATTTGTTGATTCAGCCAATCCATTACCTTGTGGATAGTAGTTGGCCGAATATTTCAGTTTGAACCCTCTTTTAAGTGCAAACTCAGTCATTGAATTCCCAGAAAAGTATGAGGCATTATCAAACATTAAAGCCGTTGGCAATACAAACCTAGTGATTATAAATTGATCTATGAATTCAATGATGTTTTCAGAATTAGCTGTCTTAAGAGGAACTGCTTCTACCCATTTAGTAAAATAATATGTTGCCGTGAGGATGTATCTATGCTGCTTAGAGGAGTGAGGAACGATCTCACCTATTATGTCCAAGCCCCACTGACTGAATGGTTGCTCGATGTTTACCGGCTGTAGTGGCATGGACGGTTTCTTTTGTCTCCCTGCAGTAGTTTGGCAGACTTGGCATTTCCTCACGTAACTGTGTGAGTCTTTGAACAGCGTGGGCCAATAATATCCTGCACGTAAGATTTTATGTGCAGTAGCATCTCCAGCATAGTGTCCGCCTGCTAGTCCATCGTGGAGTTCCTGCAAAACCTTTTCAGCTTCAATTTTCTCAAGACACCTAAGAAGCACAGAATCGTAATTCCTTTTAAACAGAACATCATTTATGAGCTGATATTGTTTAGCTTTCAATCTCAGAGCTCTTTTCTTGGTGTGATCCAGGTGTGATGGAGCATACCCGTTCTTAAGATAATAAATGGTGTCAGCATATAATGATTCTACATCGTTTAGGCTTACCTCATACGTTTGTACCTCTTCAGATGAATTCTCAGGAATTTGCAATGCTCCAGCCAACATTTTGCAGAAGCCTTGACCTCTCACAATGCTTGCTGGTTTGATCTCAAGGTCGTATTCTTGTAAAGCGGTGATCCAATTAGCTCTTTTTTCACCCACATCCTTCTGTATTAGAAGATTTCTTACCGCTGGAAACGGTACTATGACCTTAGTATGGGCTTTAAGTAAGAAAGGTCTGAAATATTTGATCGCTTTGAAAACAGCATATGCTTGTTTCTCCACATCTGAATAGTTGAGTTCAGCACCTTGTAAATTCGAGCTAAAAAATGCAATTGGAGCTTCCACTTTCTCTTGATTTGCTTGAGTTAGAATCGCGGCATATGATTTCTCTGAGGCAAATGTGTATAAGATAAAAGATTCTGAAAAATTCGGGGTTGCTAAAGATGGAGCGTTAATGATAGCTTGTTTGATCAGGTTGAATGCTTCATGTTCATCTTGACCCCATTTAAAATTTGAATTCTTTTTAATCATGGTTTGCAAAGGAGAAACAATTCGTGAAAAATCTGGGACAAATCTCTTCACAAAATTGATTTGACCAAGGAAAGATTGCATGGCCTTTTTGTTATGAGGTAGGGATATTTCAGAAATTTCTTTGATTCTGTCAGGCTCAATGTGAATACTAGATTTTGACACTATGAATCCTAGAAGTTTTCCTTCACTTAATGCGAAAAAAAAAATTCTTTGGGTTAAGTGAAATCCCATACCTTAAACATCGTTGAAAGATTTTTTTCAAGTCTTTGAGATGATCGCTTTGCTTCTTGGAGTACACTGTTATATCATCCAGATAAATTACTACAGATTTATTGACTAAACCCTTGAATGCGATGTCCATGGCTCTCTGAAATGTAGCGCCGGCATTGATCAAACCAAATGGCATCTTCCGATATGCGTATGTGCCCCATTTAGTTTGAAATGTGGTTTTTAACTGATCGTCGGGATGTACCAGCACTTGATTGTATCCTAAAAATCCATCCAAAAAAGACATTAATTCTGAGCCTGCTACTGCCTGTAATATCTGCTCCATAGGTGGGAGGGGAAAATTGTCTTTTTGACAGGCTTTGTTGAGATTCCGAAAATCGATACAGATTCTAATATCTTCGTTTTTCTTTCTAACGGGTACCATATTGGAGACCCATTTGGAATGTCTGACGGGGAAAATTATTCTAGCCTTTAATAACTTATTTAGCTCAGTTTTTATCTAATTTTCTAAATTGGGGTGGATTTTTCTGAGTTTTTGTTGGACAGGTTTTTCGTTGTCAATCATAGGGATAGTATGTTGAATGATAGAAGTGTCGTATGTATTCAACTCATCGTAATTCCAGGCGAAAACATTTTTGTATTGTCTCAAAAGACGAATATATGCTAGTCTTTCTTCAGGGGTTAGGTCGTGGCCTAGATTAATGTTTTGTGGTTTATCATCGGTTCCTAGGTTTACTAATTCGTAGTTCAAATTTGAACTGTAGAGCTTAGAATTGGTAGACCTTTTAAACCGACTTTTCAAATCGTATAAGTCTTCCAACTTAACCACCGATTTAGGTATAGAATTATCAGTGCTATCTTGTTGTATTTGCCGATCATGATGGTCTTAGTCAATTATCTGATTGGAGTAAGATCCTTCAGAAGTGAGGAAATTTACAATATCAGGATCATCATTGAATACTCTCCAGCTTGTAACGTTGTCAGGGATGGATGATCTAAATATTAATTCTATTGAGAATCTATCTAGACTAAAATCTTCAGAGGGAATAAGTCTAGAGGCTACGTTAGCTAAAAGGTCTGCGCTCGCGTTTTGGAGTCTTGGGATTGACGAAATATTGAATGCTATGAAATGCTCAGTCAGATCTTGTACTAAAGATTGATAGTGTTTCAAATGACCTGATAGGCAATGTATGGTGTTACGTACCTATTTGACGACAATCTCAGAGTCTCCGAAGACTTGAAGGTACTTGATGTTCAACCCGATTTCTTTGTATAGGCCTTGCACCAAGGCCTCATATTCCGCTGTATTGTTTGTGCAATCGAATTCAAGTATGCACGTAAGCATGGTCTTATTTCCTTCTGGACTAATCAGAACGCATCCTGCTCCTGCTCCTTCGTTAGATTTAGAGCCATCAAAATATAATTTCCAAAACAAAGATGTATTTACAGGTTTATCTAAAAAATTAACACACTTTGAATTATCAGTTTGGGAAAAAATTTCGACTTGGGACAAACCTGAATTTTCTAAGTAAGGTGATGTATGAGCAATGAAATTGCCGAGGAAAGAATCTACCGAATAATTGCCTATGATATTGCTGTTGTATGCTATTGCTTCATTTTCTCCCTCTAATTCTGTTACTATGTACTTCTGGTGTAACTCTCGTTCAACCTTTATTTGATTCGGTTTACCATTGTAGGGTAACCACATGTGCGACCAATCGGTTGAGAAGTATCCATGGAGTTTTTCGGACCAATCCTTGCTAAGAATCAAGCCATAGAATCCTGGGATATCAGCTACTAGAATGTCAATAACCTGACATACCTTCGGGTTAGACGACAATCTTATGGTCACTTGATTAAGTTCACCAATCACTTCAACTTGAGATCGATCAAGCTAAACTATGTGCACTGCGGATTTTTGTGGTTGAACATTCAACTTGGCACATATTGATCTGGGTAAAATATTCGTTGAAGCACCAGAATCTACCAAACAATTGTGCACATTTTTATTGAAAATTTCATAAGTGAGAAGAAAAGGGGGAGTGTGAGACCTTGATCTTCCTCCAATCAAGGTGATGTCATTTGGATCAACCTTATTGATCATGTTGGTTGGAGGTCTTCCCATGTTGTGGGAAGCTACAGCTGTAGGCAAAGATGTAGTAGGCACGGCATGTAATTCTTTCATCATTATCTTCTATTGATGTTTCAATTTGCTCAATTCATAAAGAGTGATATTATCCCTAGTCCTTTTCATGTCATCAATAATATTGTACTCCATTTCATCCGACACAATCAGTGTTCTTGATGGAGGTGTTTGATCTGATTGGACTAGGCTAGATTGAGTCGCTCTAGCGGTCGTTTTCTTTGTTGCGACTTTATCTTTTGCTGCAGGGCTTGCGCCCTTCTGCTTAGGGGTAGTTTGGGGAGGATCAAGTTGATTTTTGCTTCGTGTGCTAGCTGGAAATGCTTCTTGATCTTCTTCTTGTGGGAGGATGAAATCCCACATTCCTTGTAGTTCCACAACTTCTTCGTCATCAGTCTGCCCTTCAGTGGTACTCTCTTCTTCCTCCTCTTCTTCGGATTCGACATTTGAGATAGCGTTGGGTGGTTTCACATCCATTGAAGGGCCTCTTTTAAAAGCTCTGTAGGGCTTTTTTGAAGAAGTTTCTGCTACTTGTTTTTTTATGTCAATCATCTCATTGGACATGGTTTTTAATACTTTTTGTAATCCCTCCAAATTGAAAGGGTCTTTCATTTGTTTCTTCTTGGAGTCTTCCTTGAAGGTGACTTTCTTAGATTTGCATTCCTCTATCGCAAATCTTTTTTCCAGGGCTACTACGCGTTTCTCTACTGCCATCGCCTCTGTCAGGTTTTCAACTAAGGTTGTTTTATTTTCCCTATCCACGAAGATTGCTAAGTTTGATGGTAAGGCCGTAATATACCATTCACATCGTACTTCTTCGCTGGGTTGGGAAGCAGTGGGAATTTTGTTGAGGATTTTATTGAACCGTAAATTGAAATCTTTGATGGGTTCTCTAGGCTCGGCTTTAAGATTGGATAGGTCATTGATTAACGTTGCCGTTGATCTGTCATCACCAAACTTGGTAAGGAATTGACTTTGAAAAATGTCCCAACTTGTGATAGACCCGGAAGGTAATGAAACGTACCATGACCCGGCTGTTCCTTGCATTGTATAGGGAAAAAGCCGGAAAATAGCATCCTCATTGGTAACTCCGTTGAGATTGACAAAAAGCATGAAATTATTAATGTGCTCTTCAGCTAGCATGCCTGCTTCTGGATTGAATTTGGGTAGCCATTTCTCAGGATGGGTCGGTATTTGGCTCAGGGTGGAGGCATTAAAACTGCCCCAGGATTGTTCCATGGAGACTGGGCCATTGTTGAGCTGCTAGTAAATGAAAGTGCAGAGGATGATCCCTAAGGCTAGGAAGATGAAGATATTATGATCTTAGATGATTGAAGAGGAGGGGTTGTGGAATATGGATGAGTGGTTTGGAAAGAAGATGTGGGTGGCTGACTTCACGGTGAGAGAGTTGAAATGGACGATGTAGATGAAAGAGTCTCAGTATCAGACTCTGGTGGAGTTTTCCTTGCTCTTTTCCTAGTGGGGAGAGGGAATTCAGTTGGCTGGATGCCAAATTTTTCACTCTTTAATCTGGTCAGGGGATGAGCAAGATTGTACTGTGAAGTCACGCTGCTTTGAGATTTATCAAACCTCTGTGTAAAAATAGAAAATCCCTACAGTTTGCGAATCAGAGTTTGAACTTCAGGGGGTTCAATGGTAGATTGGTCTAAAATATTAGGGTATGTAGCAGCGGTTAATACTCGAGCGACTTCTGACTCTAGATTTAAATGTACTGGGGAAGTCGGGGGAGTTGATGAGGGTGATTCACTCTCAGAATGGTATTTAGATTTTGATTTAGGTGCCATTCATAGTTCAGGCCCTCCTTCTAGTGCCAAATATGTTGAAGCCCCGAAAATCGGGTTGACAACAAGGGGGATACCCACTCGGTCCGGACCTTGGTTGGCAGCTCCTTATCCGTTTGGTATAGTGGGTCCGACTAGGGATAATGGGACCAGTTTCCCAATTTAAGGGTGTGTGTGTGTGTAGAGTTTGATGATGCTGATCTAAGAGTACTTAAAGCTAATTTAATTCAAACTTCTAAACTAACTCTATGCTATTGTAATCTAATGAGAAACAACACATCTAATCTACGATAACCCGGGATGCATTTCTTCTATTATGCGATCTAAAGAGATTTCGAACAATAACTGGTAATAAAGATCATTTAGTTATCATAAGAATAGAAATCAATTAAGATAAACCACTTTGCATAAAAAGTTAAGCAAAACAGCTGTGAACAACATATCGCATAATAAGTTATTCATATATCAAACATAAATGAATGACTCCATCGTACAAAAGTGCCAAATGGTAACTCACACATTCATGCAGTAACATATAAACAACTGAAAACTGTATATCACTTTAAGAATATGAGCAGAAATGGTCAAGAGATAAAAGTACCATTTATGACTGGTTCCACTCATAAGCTTTAAGCAACAATGATTTATCTCTCCTTGCTCTAACATCTACTAAGAGTACAAAAGTGCAACATCAGTAGCAGACATCAAATGCAAACATTAATAAATCTCGATCCAACCATTCATCAAAAACCTCCTCTGAGGGTGCAAAAGTGCATGTTCTGAGGACAAGTTTTTTGACAAATTTCTGGACCCCCCTCCAAATGCCTGAGAAGGGTTTAAATACTGCTAACTAATTAACTTAATTACATAAATTTAGGATACGGTTTTAAATGACCGCCCTTCAGCTAAAGCAAAACTATTTCTAAAAATTGAATCTAATTCCTAACAATTTCTGTATTTGCTCCTTAGTGCTGCAAGCATGCAACATTCGCCTGGGAAGAGTCAGTTGGTCGTCTTATCCTTTCGTTTGAGCTACGAAAATGGAAATAACAAGCACTGGCACCACTTTCTGGTAAACTAGAAGATATTTTCGAGAATCTTCCTCTGGCTGGGTGTATTCACTGCGTGTATACTTGGTAATAACCCAAATTTCTCTCAAACTGATTATGCTTTTGCTATTTCGATTTTCGGCCTTGCGAATGACTGAATACGTTAGGGACTTTGCTCTCTGAAAAATTTTCTGTATTGAAAACTTCCTCCGTTCTTTGTTCCGGGCTTTTCTGGTGTGTTTTCCTTCTTTAGCGCCTTTTTTCTTTTTGCTTTACCGGGCATAAGCTTCAGGATCTTTTGCAAACATGCTGCTTTTGTGCGCCTTTGATTCTGAGTTTTGGATGGCCTATTGACATCAACATCTGTTGAGTGATACTCTGGAATCTGTGGTCCTGTTGCATGCGGCATCCATTTGTGAAGGCATCTCTTCTCTGTTCTCCGAGCATTGACGCTTTCCCCTTTTCCTTAGATGTTTCCTGCACATTGCTTTATGTTATTTCCTATCTTACAGTTTACGCAAAGGAAAAGAGTAATGATGATAAAGATTGACATGAAAGCTTTAAGCTCTAATGAATGCATAATCATGACACCCATAACGAACTGACTCTTTGAAAAACACAAAACTATCCTTCTTGAATACTTTGGCGTACAATCATTAATTTCTTTTAAGGCGCGCGCCCAATTTTGGTCTACGGACAACTTTCCTTGAATATTGCGTCGAGGAAATTTTGCGATGGGTGATTTCTGTGACTCGCATCGCAGCATCGCGGATCGCGTCATCAAGATGTGTCATCGCAGAAATTGATGATCGTATTTATCGCAAATCGCATTTATCGCAGATCGCAACATCGCAGTTCGCAAATCGTAGATCGCGCTTAGTCATCCAATCATTGTGTGTTGCTTACGCGATGTTGCGATATGCGACGTCGCATATCAGCCGTTGGAGATTCCTTAAGTTTTTTCTTTTAAGAGCGTTTCATAATGTATGCGATGCGATGAATTTCGCGTCGCTTCTCATAGCTTATTATGCTCATAGGAAAATGCTTCACTCTCTTTTCGCGATGCGATACAGTTTTAGGGAGTTGAAATACAGAAATTTTGATAAAATGTTTTTTGGATTTTTTTATTAAGGGTCCCCATTTGCTTGGTGTTATCGCTAATACAAAACAAAGAGGGGGGTTGTTGGTGGCCACAACACCCTCACAAAGTGATACTGAACATCAATGTGCTTTGTCTTTTGAATGATATGTAGAGTTCTTTGCCAAGAAAATTGCACTTTGGTTATCATAGTATATCCTTATAGCTCCCTGTACTAACCCCATACTTGAACACAATATTTGCAACCAAACTGCTTCCTTTCTTGCATGAGTGGCTGTCATGTATTCTGCCTCTGTAGTTGATAGTGCCACTACAGATTGTTTCTTAATCATCCAATTGACTGCACCTCCAAATAGGTTAAACACATACCCACTTGTAGATCTTCTCTGATCCAGATCTCCAACCCAGTCTGTATCAACAAAGCCATGAATATCCAACATTGTGTCCAATCTTGGTCTTCCTTGGTAGCACAAACCATAATCAATAGTGCCACGCAAATACTTGAAAACCTGCTTCACTATTGTCTAGTGCTCCTTCCCTGGTTTTGACATAAACCTGCTCAATACTCCCACTGCATGTGCAATGTCTGGTCTTGTACAGACCATTGCATATATCAGGCCACCAACTGCACTTGCATATGGAACACAGGACATGTCCTCTTCCTCTTCTTGTGTCTTCAGACACTGTTCAGCAGATAACCTCACACCTATAGGAATAGGAACCTTCATTGGTTTACTATCTTGCATATTAAACCTCTACAGTATTGTCTCGATATACCTCCTCTGGTTTAACCAGAGCTTCCTCTTTTCTTGATCTCTTTTAATTTCTATGCCCCAAATATAGTTTGCAACACCAAGATCTTTCATGTCGAATTTGGACGACAATTGGGTCTTCAAATCCTGGATAATTTCTTTGTCATTTCCAACCAGCAACATATCATCCACATACAATACCAAATAAATAACACGGTCACCAATTAATTTAAAATACACACAGTGATCTGCTTTGCTTCCGGTGAAGCCAAGCCCCCATATAAATGTGTCAAATTTCTGATACCACATCCTTGGTGACTATTTTAACCCATACAGAGACTTCTTTAACTTTCATACTAGTTCTTTCTTACCCTTCACCGCAAAGCCTTTAGGTTGCCTCATGTATATTTCCTCTTCCAGATCCTCGTGAAGAAATGTTGTCTTCACATCCGTCTGTTCTACCTCAAAATAAAAAGCAACAACAACAGATAAAAGTAATCTAAGAGAAGTTACCTTGGCAACAGGAGAAAAAATATCACCAAAATCAATTCTCGGCACCTGGGAATAACCTTTTGCTACCAACCCATCTTTGTATTTCTCCACCTTTCTTCTGCATTTGTCTTCTTCTTGAATACCCATTTGCTGCCAATGGGTTTCCTTCTAGCCAACAACTCCACCAGATCCCAAGCCTCATTTTTGTGCAAAGATGCTATTTCATCAACCATGTCCTCTTTCCATAGTTTGCCATCCTCTGAATCTAGTGCTTCCTTCATAGTTCTAGGATCATCGTCAGTAATAGATAAAGAAAAATTTGAACAGAAAGCAGATGGACTATACCTTTCTGGCTGTCGTCTTTCTCGAACTGATCTTCTCACACCCGGAGTTTGTGGTTCTTCATCTTCTGATTCCTCCTCTGCTGTAGAGTCTGATTCTTCCTCCTTATGCTCAAACTCTATCTTCTCAGGTTCCTTTGGTTGGACTTCATATTTAATAACATCTTTCACCTCTTTGAACACCACATCTCGGCTGTACACAACCTTCCTTGTTACTAGGTTCCAAAGCTTATAACCCTTTAAACCATCCTTATACCCAATAAATATGCACTTTTCAGATTTACTATCCAACTTGGTTCGTTTCTCCTTTGTAACATGTACATATGCATCACATCCAAATACCCTCAGCTATGAAAGAGAGGGTTTCTTACCATTCCATACCTCTTATGGATTCCTCTCCTCCAACGCTGATGAAGGTGACCTGTTGACTAGGTAACATGCAGTATCCACCGCCTCTACCCAGAATTCTTGTCCTAACCCGGCACCATTGAGCATGCTTCATTCCCTTTCCATCAATGTCTTGTTCATTCTTTTTGCAACTCCATTTTGCTAAGGTGTATATGGAGTAGTCTTCTGCTGTGATATACCACACTTCTTACAAAATTCTTCAAATTATTTGCTGCAAAACTCTCCACCATTATCTGTCCTCAACACCTTTATCTTCTTCTCTATCTGATTTTCCACGAGAGCCTTACATTCTTTAAACTTGTCAAAGACTTCAGATTTCTTTTTAAGGAAATATATCCATGTATTCCTTGAGAAGTCATCTATAAATGATACATAGTACACAAACTTTCCTAGTGATGGAACCTTCACAGGTCCAAACACATCACTGTGCACAAGCTCTAATATCTGTTTCAACCTCTTACCACCAGAGGGGAAACTCACCCAATTCTGCTTCCCATATACACAATTTTCACAGAAATCAAAATCTAGAGAGCTATTACTCATACCTTCTACCATACCTTTACCATGAAGTATTCGAAGGCCCTTCTCTCCAATATGTCCAAGCCTTTGATGCCACAACATGGTCTTCTTTCCATAGGCCACTAGATTTTCAACTCCACTTTCAGGAACCACAAAGTTGTTGCACCCATCAACAACAGTGCTACCTTGCAGCTTGTATAGACTTTCAACCTGAACTCCCCAAATCAATACCAGTGCTCCCCGAACCATTTTGTAGGTATCTTTCTCGAACCCTGTTTTTACACCTGCATCATCCAGCTTGCTTACAGAAATCAGATTTCTAGCTAATGCAGGAATATGCAGAACACCTGGAAGTGTTCTAACCCTTCCACCTTGTAGCTTCAACTTTACTTTTTTGTGACCAATGATTCTATCCTTCCTATCATCCCCCAAGAAGAAATCACCACCATCATATTTCTCATACTCGCAGAACCACTCTCTATGGGGAGTGAAGTGAAAGGATGCACCTGAGTCAATCAACCATGCCTCATGATCTACATGTGTACTGTTATCACTCAGGTTGTTCCCCAAAGTTGTAGGAAAGGGAATACGGCCGAGGTAACCACAGACCAATCTTTTAGATATAGGTTCTAGCCAATCTGCATCTAGAGAGGGCTCTCTCTTTATAATTTAGCTTTGTTTTGAGGTATATTAGGCTAGTTATGAAGTACAAGGGTTTTGTTTTGAGTTTGGTTGGAAGGATGGGGACTCAATAGCACAGTGAGGTAAAACTGAAACATTTCAGTCCATTGGGCATGATGGAGTCAAAGAGGGATGGCTTCCTCGGTTAGGTTTCTTACCAGAGGATTTATCACAGAGCAAGGTACTCAAATATGGAACAATTTATAGGTTGAAATCATATGGAATGGAGTCAATAGGTGAAGGGCAATTAAGAATCCTTCATCATGTTGATAGAGGGAAAATGGATGATTACTGCTAAGGAGCAATTAAGAATTCCTTAGCTAATATTCAAGATGAAAGAACTAGGGGAAACATGAGCAATTAAGAATTCACTGTTTATGCTAATTCTGAAGAAAACATTAATAATAACAAAGACTGAACACAGAGTGCAAACAAGCAAATTCTAAGTTATTCTTTTTCCCTATTATTTAGATCATGAAACATATATGATATAGTAAACACAGAAACTGTAAGACACAAGTTAGAAGGGACTTATTGATCCATAAGATGATTCAAGAATTCTGTAACATAGTCCTCAACAACAATTCCTCATTTAGTAAGCCAGACAAAAATGGTTCCAACAACCTTTTATTCCAAAATTCTTCAGTATTACAGTCAAAACTATGAACATTCACCGCTCACCAACCAACCCCTAATACTTCGTCTGGGCGGGTATTTATACAAAAATGTCAATATATCATACAAAATATCTAATATAAATAATATCTGCTGACAATTAATGCTTCTTCTACATAGATAGAGATAGATAGTCTCAAAAATAGGGAGAAAATAAATAGATGCAATAAATTCATGTTGCGATAGTTGTTATATCTTTATGAGAAGTACTGGAGGTAGGTGATGTAAGTCAGTTCATGGCTGTTTGCTATTGATCCTCTGTGCTAGTTATTCTTCCTTGGCCAGGATTTCTTTAACTCTGATGTGATGTGCTCTGACCCATATGACCGTGATTCATTTTTGTTCTCCACATTATAGCAGATGGTGCAAAATTTTGATTTGACGAAAGATAAGTTTATAGGATCTCTAGCATGCTCTGCAACCACTCTGGTCTTGGTAATTTATGTCTCTGCAGCTTCCTCATAGTTTCGTCAGTCTCTCTGTACCAGAAGAAATTAGGTGGGATGGTGAACAGATGCTTCACCTCATGCTCTATGTAGAATAGATTTTCCAGGCTGTCATAAAGGGACTGGCCAGATGGAAGTGCCTTCTCTCCTGAAGTGCTTGAAGATGCATTAGCTTGATTAGCAGCATATGTATTTAATTTACATACATAGTCCTTGTGCTTCATCAGACGATCATTACTTCCCAAAGGACTTGGCAAACCTTTTTGATGTAGCACTGTAAATTTTTCTGTGAAAGAATCAATATTTACCTGCATGTCCTGGCATCTTCTATCCATGTTTTGCATTAGAGTTCTCATGGTTAGAACTCTCTTGATGTCCAGAATGGTACCTGTTCTGTCTGTAATATCCAGTGCTTCTAGTTCTTCACTAGTCTTGGTATTAAAAAAATGTATTAGCCTATTAGCTTGCTCAGACATCTGTCCCAATAAGGCTCTTGTTTTCTGAATTTCCACTTGGGCCACTCTTATCAAATCAATTTGTTCATAAATGGTTTGAATAGACCTCCACACATCACTAAGGGATTTAATGATGTTGGTCCACAAAATTCCTCTAATTTCTGCCAAAGGCTTGTCCAGAGAGAGATCCTTTTCTAAGGTTCTTACCTTGTTCTTCAATGCTTTGATCTCCCTTGTTTTCTCTGCCACATTCATCTTGGATTTATCATATCTTTGCTCAATTTTTGCCAACTTTTCTTTGACTTGCTTCAACTCAGATACTTGGAGTTTCAAATCCTCCATGGCTTTTATTAATTGCTCTATAGTCATAGTAGTATTACTGCCTTGTGCTGTTGATGTCACTCCTGTGATGATTTCTATTGTTGATGCCGGGACCATGGGAGGAACTGCTGTCACAAGTGTGGAGGGGGCAGTAGTGACCGTTGGAGCTACTTCAGGTGGCTGGGAGGTCGACTCTCCCTCATTTTCTTGTAGATATTTCTCCAATGACTGCTCTGTCTCATTCAATCTCTCATTCAACCTCATGACCAGGTCCATCATGTCCTCTTCGGACTTCTGCTGTACAACATCTGTTGTCTGTGGATGCATAGAAGGAGGAATTTTGAGCTATTTTCTAAGGGCAACAATGTCCTCTTCCTTTTTCTTCATTAGTGCTTTTATGCCTTTGGCATCTTTGGGATCATGTCCCAGTTCAATGATAATGTCTTCCAAGGATTTTATCCTATTTTCCTTTGCTAGAGAAGAAGCTTCCTCTAAGTCTAACTGAGCAGAGGTATTATTTAAGGAGTTTTGCAATTTATGAGCTAACATAGCTTTGTCAACTAGCGTGGAGTATACCATCTCTCCAGTGTGTTTGTGCAACTCAATCTGGTCTATTGGGTGAATGTCCCTGGCCAGGACTTCCATATTTGTCCTGATATAATCACCTGCCGACTGTGGTTGTTGCACCTTGGGCTTAAAATAACTCATGATCATTTTTCCCTCCTTAATGTCATATGCAGACATCAACCTTTGTTGTTTTGTGGGGGCCATCTTAAGATATTGATTGTAAATCTGCAGCCTTAGTGGATCATTTCTAGCCTTTATCTCTGTGAATGTTCTTTTGATGTCAGAGGTCTTCTTGCTTGGAGGCCTAGTGAATGACACTTCCACACTATGATACCTTTCTAGCTCCTACCTGTGTGAGCTAGTTGATGTGTCCACCACTAGGGAAGTCTGCTGGGTAACCCTCTCACCTATTAAACTTTCTATTGTTTCTTCAATGATTTCCTCTTCAGATAGAGGATCCAATCTTTGCCTTTTTGCACCTGGCTATTATGCAGGTCCACTGATGGGTGTGTCCTCTTCTCTGTCTCTTTTCTTGCCTTTTTCCTCATTTAGAGGAGTTTGTAATGCAGGAATATACTACTTTGGTTTGGATCGGAGGAATTTGCCCCTGCTGATCAGTCATTGCTTGCTGCTCCGTGTCTACCACTTGCTTGCCCTTAGAAGACCCTGTAACTGGTGTACTGGTTTCCTGTATAGGCTGCTGTGAAGTTCTAGCAGAGGATGTACCCACTCCAGTTTGTTGAGGCAGTTTGAAAGATACCTATCCAAAAGAGTCCAGGTCAAGGGTCTTTTCAATATTTTTCATAGTTTGTTCCACCTTTTCTTGTTGAGTAAGTTCTTCTATTAATGTACCCTCTATCCACTCATCTTGATTAGAAAATTGCTATATTTTCAGAGATCCTAAAATGTTTATAGGCTGATAGCCTATTTTTTACTTTTATGTCACTTATAAAGCTATTTGGGTCAGATGGTACCCACCAGAAACTTTTCTTCAGTTTAAGTTCTTCCCCCAATATCCTATCAGCATCTTCCCATGCCTCCCTCTTGTTAATGATAAAAGGGCCTAATTGGTTTCTTATTCTCAACTGAGCCTTCTTCTTTACATTGCAAAAGTGAGTTAAATCTACATTGATAAGTTGCCTGAAATACTCCAATGCAAATAGTCTCATGGGCACATATTTGGGTAGCTTATAAGGGCACAGTTCATAGCCATAAATTCTTATTTCAGTGTGATTCTGGTAGAGGTACCAGTCACCTATTCTGTAGTTTTTGGAGAGTTGTAAAATCTTCTTTATATCCCCAAAGAGCCTAGGAGGAGGAGCTCCTATCAATAAAGTGGAGGCTAGATGTATAAACCAGTCAATGAATTCACAGTAGATATAAGGGGATTCAGAAACATTGTGGAAGACTGAGGTCCAAAAGATCACAGACCTCCTCTCTCCTTTGGAATCCAATTTTCTGATAGGAAATGAAAAGCTGTCTATCTGATAATATAGCAGAAGGTGATATATGAACGAAGTGTACTTAAAGACTCCTTCTCTTTCCATATTTATGAATTGCTCATTGATTTTATTGGCAATGAAAGAGGCATAATCATATTTGATAGCAGGGGGTTGTCCTAAAGTAAACATTGACAACATAACAAAGATGGTCTCATCAACAAATTCACTGGTTTTGAATCCCAATATAAAGAATATCATGTCAAGAATAAGCTTGCAAGTTTCAATGAACCAGGCATGTAAATAGGGAGGTGGGCCTTGAGGCTAGCAATCTGGCTTCATAAATAACTTAGCAATCTGGGTTATTTCTACACTAGACAATTGAGAGCTTTTCTCAAGCAAAAATACCATGGAAAGAGGAGCAAGGGGCTGAGCTGGATGGAAGTGTAACATTTCATTGATAGACTCAGCAGCTATGTAGAAAAGAACAGTTTATGATGGAGTCATAACTACTTTACTAATACGGTCATAGTTTGCACAACAATGGTGGATAATATCTGGGAACACATTGACTAAGGGAAGGTGATACTTAGGGAGATTAGATTCCCATATTCCAAGGATATCAGAGTTACTCAAATGACTATTCCTAACTCTGCAAAATGCCCGGAGATGGTTCACATCTCCAGATAACTCTTTAATTTGAAAATCTCTATCAGCCAAGGGTAACCAATCCTGGTCTTTGTGAGGTGCATTAAGAGGTGCGACATTGAGGGCCACAGGGGCTTCCATGTTGGTTTGCTATGTTTCCAAACTAGAGGTCAGGTTTCTATGGAAAAATAGGCAAAACAACAATTTGAGATGTCTTTTTCTGAGAGTTATAGATGGAATTTAGCTTGAATTTGGCTCTTTAGGTAAAATTCACAGAGGAAACACAAAATTATAGGTGAAGGAAGTGAAAAAATGGGGTAAATAGCTGTTTTTAGAGGTGAATAGTGCAATTGCAGGTTGACCGATGAGCTGGGGAGCAGGATGCTGGACTCTATTTGGCTGGGTGGTGGACTGTATGCTTGAGCAGCTATTTTGGACGTAGTTTTCATGCAACAGTTTCACGGAAAAAATGAATGAAAATGAGTGAAAATGACATTTTCATGACTTTTTAACAAAAATTTGGCTTTCGTGGGGCTTTTTGGCACTTTTTGGTCGGATGACATCATCGGGATGTGACGTTTTGTCGTGACGTAGGGGTATGGGATGCTGATGTGGAGGTGACATATCGATGATGTCAGTGGGCAGGGTTAGCGGGAGGCGGTAAGTGGTTTGGGCCTGCACCGCTTATCGGCTCAAGCGATTTTTGTGGGGAGGGCCGCGAGCATGGCGAGAAGGTGTTCCGTGTCCGTGGTACGGCGGTAATACCGCCGGCCCCCTGGAAGTTAATGGTAGGGCGGAAGGGGGTGCATGATAAAAGCACGGACCGCCCGATGAGCGGGCCCTGTTACACTAAAATTTGTCACAATGACTATTTGCAGTCAGTATGGCTCCATCAATAACCATACTGTCCTCCTTGGCAAGTCTTATACCTCTGCTCCTCATGTCAAACTCCAAAAAAGAGAGAAAGCCTTTAAAAAATCAATATAACTCTGGTTCCGCACTTTCTCTTACTCTTACCTACGGGCCCGCACCTAAAGTGCATAATACCTGCGTACTTGTACGCTCTCTCTGTAAAGGGGTGGGTGCGTACACCTGTAAAATTCAAAAGGCGCAAGTTTTATTTCAAAAAACTTACTTGCGGTCGATTCTAGAGCATTCTAGAAGATGGTTTGACGTGGATTGAGCGCCTCCAGATGGTTCATGCATCCCAATGAAAGAGGAACTTATCCCATGAAGAGGGGAGCTATCCCTTTGAAAGAGGGGCTTATCCCATTGATGGTGGACCTGTTTAACTTCCTCCAAAGCATTATAAATATAGGCATTGGTCCAGAGGCAAGGGAGGTTGAAAGCTGAACATTCCTAAGGGTAGATGCTACTGAAATTAGGACTCCCTTATAGAGCTTGAGAGGAGAGATCACATTCCTTTCTTAGCTTCATTTGGAAGTGGGTGAGCTGATCAAAGTAGAGGAGAACTCTTGCTGGACCCTAGGAGGGACCTGCACAACACCAAGGTGTTGGTTGTAAGGTTTCTTTTCTTTCCAATTAATACAATTAAGTTCATTTTTCTCAACAAGTTGTTATATATAAGTTGTTTCATAAACTCCTTGGTCTTTATGATGAATATGTTTTATTATATGAGTTATTCAGGTGCTATGTAATTGTTTGCTTGTTTGTGTATGCAGGATTCAAGGAGAGGAGCTCATCTGGATCGAAGAGGCTTGGCCACTACAAACAGCGTTGGACTAAAGGTAAGCCTTAAACACCTGGTTGCTTTTATTTTAAATGCATATTTAGGGAAAGATAGTGCTTGATTGTTTTGTTTGTCACTAGAAAAGCCTTAGTTTCTAGGGAGGTTGGTCTTGTCCGCAAAATTGACTCTTTCCGCATGACAAAATGGCGACCATACTGGGGGAATCCATGGATTTGATTGATTTCTCTTTTGATTGATACTTTGATTTGAGAAACGTTGATTTCTTTCTATTTTTTGACTGATTGACTGTGAATTTGGGTAGAATACCTTAGGATTGAGTTAGTTTTTTATTTTTCTTGTTTTTGAGAGAAGTACACACCCTCCGAGTTAAGCACAGTGCGTACCTGTACGCACTTCTGCTTTGCACACAGAGCGGGGTCGCACCTGTGCAAACGGGCTGCCTGCGTACCCTGTCAAAAGTTTAGAAAATTTCAATTTTTGTTTTCCTTTTTTACCTATTAGATCTTGTTTATAGCTTATTTATTGCTGCCCAGTTCCACTGGTTACCTGTCAGAAGTTTTCATCTAGGCTTGTTTCATTAGCATCAAGGGTTTTAGTGAAGTTCATAGAAATTCTAGCCCTAGGTTTGATTTTTGTATTGGTCTTGTAGTGACTCTGGATTTAGAAGTTGTAGAAACCTTGGATATCCCTGGTCTTTTCAGTCTTCTTAGGAGTTAGACCATTCGTAAAATCCACCTTTGTTTGAGAAACCTATCGTTGTGTTGTCTCTTTGCGGAATTTCGAGAAGGCTTGTTTGTTAAGCTGTGAATTTCATTCTTAAGAAAAAGAACAAGAGCTTTTTATTTTTGTTTTTGACTGATTTATGATTCTGCATGAATTAGTCCTTGGATGAATTATAACTGAGTAAAACAACCTGGAATTATATTTTGTAGGCTTTTACCTCATTGGATTTGCTTTTAGGTAAATTTCTCTTAGATTTTCATAGGTCTTAAAATTGATTTTTGTTAAGTAGTTTTACATGCTTTGTTAAAATAGGAAAAATACAAAATCTCTTTTGAAGAAAGTTTGTTTTAGTAGCGTTTGAAGTCTTTGAAAAGAGAAAGGAAGTTTTCGTGAAATAATTAGTGGTCTTGTGTTGTGTGCTTTGGAAAAGATAAAGAGATTTTTTCTTTGATTTTCATTGCTAAGAAAATTGTCTTTATAAATTTTGCATTCTCCAAGTCTCTTAGCTAGGGAATTCATTGAAAAGGAAAGATTGTTTTTTTCATCCTAGGTGCATCTTTTTAGTGGATTTGAGTCGAGTCTACACATCATAAGTTTCATCTCTGCTACCTTTTGTCCTAAAGAAAATCCATAAAAAATTAACGCTTAAAGTAAAATTCACTTAGTAACCTTTTATTTTTAGGGCTCTGATACACCAACTTAGCTTAGGCTAGTGTCTTGGAGTAGGAGAGTAATTAACTCTCCAAGAGAGTAAAAACAAACAAGTAGCTGTATCTTGTGGTAGGAAGAAATCCAATTGTTGCATTTATGCTCTGGGAAAGCTCCTCTTAAAGGAGAAGCACGAGATCGTGTCCGAACCAGTGTGGGAATCAATCCTCCCTCATTGGGAACAACGCCAGATATTCACGTATTAAAAACGGTAAACCTCGGATTAACCATTGTCGAGGAGCCTAGGGTCACTTGTTGGTAAACCTTAGATTATGTCAAGGAGCCTTCAAGGGGATTGAGCTTGCTACTCTGCCCTTGCGTGTGTATCGAATCGTAGACTGTTCCCCCAGGTGTATTTGTCTCAGTTGGTAGCCTTAGTGACCATATTCTTTAGGTTTCTTCCTAAGGTGACAGTGGTGGGAAGATCCCACTGTACCTGGAGCAGACGTCGGCTAGACTCACTTGGATTTTATGGGGGGTTTACTTCACTCGAGACGATTAAATTGGAGGAACTTGGTCCAGTCTATTCATTAAGCAGGTTGCCGGGGTAACTGTTCCAACCGCCATTTCTGTACTGAATTCTGCGATGTTGGATTTCATCACCAACTAGTGTTTTCGGTCCGGAAAGTTACTGTTTGTGTGTGTTTGATCTCTAGATTCTTTAGGCGTGTGATTCAAATTTGTTTGGTTATTTAGAGGCTTTAGGTGTTTTTCATTGAGATTTTACTTTGTTTGCATGTGAAGTAGTTAAAAGTTTTTAACTGTGGCTGAATTACCAAGACAATCCCATAGGCTTCGGGGCCAGTCTCCTGAGGTTGTAACCGTGGCTGATTTACTGAGGAAGTCCCGTAGACTTCGGGGCGAACCTCCTGAAGAAGTCCCGAGCCAGCTTGAAGGCTTGAAAGTCCTCGTAACTCCTAGTGGTAGTAAAGTTGGGTCACCTGAGGAAGAAGAGTCTTCATTGGTTGTACATCCTGATTACCAAACTCTAGTAACAAGCTATAATCCTGAGTCTATTTCAGTTTCCGAACTTGCTGGTAGCTTTTCATCTACTAGTGATATAGGTGAAGAACTTGAGATATTTGAACCTGTTACTCCAACATCGGGGTTTGTCTCTCCAACTTCTGGTGCTCCTAATTCACCTAGGGTAGAAAGAGTAATCACTAAAAATCTTCCTTCTGGTTTGATAGCTATTGAAGAACTTGCTCCGGAAGAAGAAGTAGGCATCCCTATCCCTGAACATCAACCTATTATTGATCTAAGGGAGCGTGAATAAATTTTTTACAGTCCACCTAGAAGTACTACTTGGTATCTTTCTTTAACTAATTATTTGGAAAACCCAGTGTTAAGTTTTTCACCACCTCGTGCTCCTTATCATCCTAGGGGTTTTTATACTCCCGTAAATATGTCAGGTCAGTCGTCCATGTTTACTCAATCGCCTGAATCTTTTTTGTACGGCGGTCCTTCTGTTCCCTCTGGGTATCAATCACTTTCTGGTACTTTTTTGGGAGCATCTCCTCAACCCATTGAACAAGGGTTATTCACTGGAAGCAATGGTGCAAAGCCGTTGAGCGTAGAAGACATTCTTATGATGTCAGGTTCTATTCCCAATTCTCAACCTCAAGGTGGCCAGTTACCGCCTGGGGGGCAGCCTCAATTAACGCCTGGGGGGCAACCTCAAGGTACACAATTTGCATCTGGGGGACAACCTCAAGGACAGTACATGCCTACGGTGCATTACGTTCCTCAAGGTCAACCCCAGACTCAATATGTACCCCAAGGTCAACCCCAATATCAATTTATACCTCAAGGTCAACCCCAGTATCAGTACATGCCTCAAGGGTATCTACCCCAAGGTCAGTACTCGAACCAAGGTTTCCAACCACCCCAAGGTCAATCTTATGTTCAAGGAACGGGAAATGTACCTTTCAATTATCAATCCTACCCTCAACCCGGTTTTGGATCTCAATATTCTCAACCTGTTATGGGTCAATACCCCGGAATGAACATAGTGTGGGATCCATCGCAAAATCAACAGGTGTTGTAGCCAAATGTATAGTTGTCATCTCAAACTGGACAACCCTTAGTTTCTGGTTCACCCCAGCAACCAGTCCAGTCTAATATTCAAACTTCTGTACCTTTGGTAGTTTCTCAGTCTGGGCCTACAGCGCCTCGTACTCCATCTCAAACGACTGCTGCAACTACCGCAACATCTGTTCAATCTACCCCACCTACTTCTGGAGTATCGACAGCTCCGGTTTCTACTGTTCCTGTATCTACTCCTCAGACATCTTTACCATCGTCTGGATCCACGATTCAAACTACGGTTCAGATGCCTGTAGGACAACCTGGTTTAAGTACAGTTGTCACAAGTCAACCATAATTCACTTATCAACCGTACCAGGGACAGTACCAATTCGGTCCTGCTGTCCAGCAGCCAGTTTATCAGTATCAACCGTATCCTGGGTACACTTATCAACAACCACAACAACCCCAGTACGGTCCGGTTAATCCTGGCTTTCCAGGAGGATACAATATCCCGAACGCGATTCCTATTCCTAGTTATCCTGGATATCCTCCTCCCGGGGCTGGTCTCATGACCCAGAGTTTTAGGGATCCTAATCGGCAGCTACCATTTATCGCAACTTTGAACTTACTAGACTTGTCGCGCCTAACGAACGATCCAATTAATTATCTTCCGTTTTGGCCGCCAATGCCGAATAAGTTGCCCAATGACATTCCCAAGTTCGAAGGTAAATCTGGAGAGGACCCGTCAAACCATGTGATGACTTACCACCTCTGGTGTGCGTCTAACTCCATTACCGATGATTCGATCCGTCTTAGACTTTTCCAGTGCACTTTAATTGGTCTTGCGGCCAAGTGGTACATTGAGTTACCGCGAGGCACTTTTTATAATTTTAGTTAGTTAGCTACCTCGTTTTTAACTCATTTCCAGTTGCCAGTCCGATATGACAATGGCACAGAATTGTTAACTTCGCTAAAACAATCGACATCCACGTACATTTCAGATCATATTCATGAGTGGAGACGACGACGACGTTTAGTGAAGGTATTTATTCCGGATCAAATCTTGGCTGAGTGGTTTGTAAAATCTTTTTTGCCAAGGATCACTGAAGATGTTGCTAAAGCCGGAGTTGTTACTGAGGAACAAGTCATTGCTCAAGCACAGTACCTTGACTTGGTCTATACTCAGTCAGGTACGTTACACGAAAAGATCCCCGATCTTCCCAAGTCAAATCAAATCGCTGCAGCTCCTTCGGGATCTCATGCCGTTGATGGTATGATTGGTAGGTTAACACTAAAAGTAAGAAGAAATCTTCCAAGAATTCTTCTCCTATCATAACCTTGCCTGATTCCCCGACAGGAGATTCTTCTGCAGAGGTTTCCGCCGATATTCACGTTGTAGAATCATATACGACTAAATCAAAATCCGGTGGAAAGAAGAAAGGAAAGAATAAGAATAAAACGGACAAAAGTTCAAAAGAGAAATCCGAAAAGGTGGAATCCAATGATGAAAAGTGCAAACCTCGTTATCCATGTCTCATTTGTGACGAAGAACATTTTACAAGAGACTGCCCTCATTGAGCAGAGGTTGCGAAAATCGTCAAAGGTTCCCAAACTCTTGCTGTTTTGAAGGATCCATTTCCAAATCAAGATAGCAAGATGATAGGTTCTTCCTCGAGTGCCAATGAAGAACCCATATTGATGATGTCCCATGTAAGGATTGCAACTTGATCGCAAGATTATGGTAGTAAAAGTCTTGTTGATGGCAAAGAAGGAGAATCTTCTCATTCTAATCCATCAACCTCAGCTCCCGGTTCCGATCCACTACAGATCGAGAAGCCTAATCCAGACTTAGTAATCAAACCGCCCGCCAAGGGTATACTTCGAAAGTCTGCTTTCAATCCACATGCGAGAGCGGCCCAGAATTATAACATTGTTGAGGACTTAGCTGTTTCACCCTCAGCAATGTCGGCTTTGGAAGTGCTGCAATCATGCCCAGCACAGCGTAAATTACTTTTGTCGGCTATAGGAGCTGTTGATGTTCAAGACCCGAACCTAATAATCTTTGATCTAGAAAATAGTACACCGCGTTTGCCTCATCAAATGGCTTTCCAAATCCCAGTGATAGTCAAAAACAGGCCTATTCATCGGACTGTAATTGATGAGGGAGCTTCAACGTGTATTATGTCGATACAGTGTTGGAGATTGCTTGGTTCTCCTTCACTAAATCAATCCCCGACAATTCTTAAGGCCTTTGATGGCCGTGGGTTTCATCCTTTTGGCATTCTACAGGATTTTCCTATAGGGGTTGAAGGAAAAACTATTAGTCTAGATGTGGAGGTGGTTGTTGCCCCTCTAGACTATAACCTTCTCTTGGGTCGAAGTTGGTCTTACGCTATGACAGCGGTTGTTTCATCGGTCTTCCGAGTAATAAAGTTCCCACATAATGGAAAGATCATAACAATAGACCAGCTGGCTTACTTTTCATCTAACCCAGCCTCTTCAGAGAGTATTCAGCATGTCGGTAAAACGACTATCCCATATAAGGATGTTGGAGTAGGATTAGTTAAAGATGCCGGTTTACTGGGAACTTTTCATTTTCCTCCAATCAACGCATCATCTTCATTTGCAACCATTCATATGATTACATCAGAAACTATTTTTTATGACAATCCTTGGATCGTTCCTTCTGAATCTGAAATAGACTCATTTGGTATTTTTATGTCGTTGAGTCCATATGAAATTGCCTATGAAGCCGTGCAGTCTTTTACCGACCCATGTTCAACCGAAAAAGACTTAATGAATGTGGTCTGTGAGGAATCACTTTTCACATCAACCTCAGATTTAACTACGTTTTCTGAACTTGTTCACTCTAATGAGCAAATTCATGAAATTCTATGTGTAGATGATTTACCATGGGAAGATCTCCATCACAAATCTTCGTTTTTACTTGAGGATGATCGTTTTGAAAATGATTTCTCATCAATCTTTACGACTGAATATGTCAAGGAACCTCAGAATCCAATGAAACATCCTGATTCAGAGTTAAATTTGGGAAACATCTCTCGAACTATTCCCATTGACATTTCGGTTAAGCATGGAATTGTTGAGAACATTCATATAGGTGCCTCGTGTACAGATGACGAAATCCAATTATATAAGGCCCTATTTCAAGAATTCTGCGACGTGTTTGCCTGGTCCTATGAGGAAATGCCAGGAATTGATCCCGCGATTGTTGTTCATGAGATCAAAACCTACCCGGATGCTAAACCCGTCCGACAACGTTTGCGTCAAATTCACCCACGAAAAGCTGCTACAATTAAAGCAGAAGTTGAAAAACTGTTGAAAGCAGGTTTCATTTATCCAATCCCGTTAATGGATTAGGTATCAAATATTGTTCCGGTTAACAAAAAACATGGAACAATAAGAATATGCATCGATTATAGGGACATTAATCGAGCTTGTCCAAAGGACAACTACCCAACTCCCTATATCGATCAAATCATTGATGATTGTGCCGGTAGCGAAATATTTTCCTTTATGGACGGTTTTTCCAGATACAATCAAATCAATATTCTACCTGCCGATCAACCGAAAACGGCTTTCATTTGTCCATGGGGAACATTTGCTTATTGTAAATTACCTTTTGGTCTTAAGAATGCCGGAGTAACTTTTCAAAGGGCGATGTCTTATGCGTTTCATGACATCAAACACATTGTGCAACCGTATCTCGATGATTTGCCTGCTCATTCATTACATCGAGCTGATCACCTCGTCCACTTACGTGCAATCTTCATGAGGTGTAGGCATTATCGTATTCGGTTGAACCCACACAAATGTGTCTTCTGTATAGAAACGGATCGATTACTGGGATTAGTAGTTTCGAAAGCCGGCATTCGCGTTGATCCCTCGAAGGTCGAAGCTATTATCAATTTGCCTCCTCCTTCGAGTCTTCGCCAACTCCAAAGTTTGCAGGGGAACGCAAACTTTTTACAACGATTCATTCCTAACTACGCCGAGGTTACAAAGGGTTTTACACAGTTGTTGAAACAGAACGCTCAATTCTCTTGGGATGAGATAGCTCAGAAATCTTTTGATGCACTCAAGCACGCGTTGACCCATGCATCGTTGTTGCATCCTCCCAACTACAACCAGGATTACTTTTTGTATCTTGCCACCTCCCATTCCACCATTGGAATGGTCTTAGTTCAGGAAGATGAATTCGGAACGGAACATGTGATATATTACCTTAGTCAAACGTTAAATCCAACTGAGCTAAAATACTCACATGTGGAGAAATTGGCATTGGAAGCTGTTCAAATTGTCCAACGTTTTCGTCACTACATTTTACTACATAAAACTACAGTCATTTCGGATTGCAACCCTATGATCTACATTTTGACCAAACAATTGCTAGGGGGCAAGTACTCTAAATGGATTGTTATCCTGCAGGAGTTCGACTTGGAGTTTGAGAAATCTAAGTCTAAGAAAGTTTTTGCAGAGTTAATGTGTGACTTCCCGCGTGCTGACACGGAAACTGTGGTAGAGGAGCCCATTACGGACGAATCTTTGTTTCTAATCAGCACTTTAGATCCGTGGTATGGGGATATCATCGTCTATCTCCAAACCCAATCCTTTCGGCCCGAAGTTTCAAAGTCGGAACGTCGGAAAATTCGATTCCAGTCCCAAAAATACAAAATTATTGGAGATACTCTTTATCGCAGTGGGGCGGACTCTATTTTTTGACGTTGCTTAACTCACGAAGAGGCTGAAAGGGTTCTAAATGACTGTCACTCTGGAGCGTGTGGCGGTCATATGTCTGGGTATGCAACAACCCAAAAGATATTGCACGCTGGCTACTTCTGGCCGTCCTTGTTTAAAGATTGTATTACTGCGGTCCGAAAATGCCACAACTGTCAAGTGTTTGATCGAAAGATGCGTGCTCCACCTGCTCCTCTCCACCCTATAATTGTCGTTGGTCCTTTTGCCAAATGGGGTATCGATTTTATTACATGTAACCCTCACTCGGTCGGGGGGCATGTGTATATCATCCTTGGGGTAGATTATTTTACTAAGTGGGCCGAGGCGATGCCTACATTCGAGGCAGACGGCAAGACAGCTGCAATTTTCATGTTCAATCATATAATTGCTAGGTTTGGTATCCCACAAGCAATAATCACTGACCATGGGCACCATTTTCGAAACGTTATGATGACAGAACTTACAGGCCAGCTTGGTTTGTGTCACGATAGTTCAACTCCTTATTATCCACAAGCGAATGGTCTGGTTGACTCCATCAACAAAGTTTTAGTTATCATGATCCGACGAATCATTGGTATTCATCGGTCGAATTGGCACATGTTATTTTCAGCGCTTTGGGCGTACCGAACCTCAGTGAAAACATCAACAGGGTTCACTCCTTTCCAAACTAGTTTATGGTTTGGACGCTGTGCTACCCATTGAATGCGAAATCCCATCACTGCAAATGGCCATCGAGTTACTTCCAGCTACTTCTGAAGAAGAAAAGCATTTATTATACTTAACTCAATTAGATGAGAATCAACGTGATGCTGCATTGGCGATTAAGACTCATGCAAAACGTATGAAAGCTCAGTACGATCGAAATGTGACCCCTCGAAATTTTTCGGAAGGAGACCTAGTGTTATTATATGATCAAGCTAATGATAAATTAGGTGCTGGAAAATTCGTTCCTATGTGGCATGGGCCCTATATTGTCAAGCAAAAGTTAGAAAAAGGGGCCTATGAGTTGGTAGACTTTGACGGGGACTCTTTAGGTAAACCCAGAAATGGTCTTTACTTGAAGAGGTATTATGCTTAAAAGAATGGGTATGGAGATTTTTAGTTAGGTTAGTTTTTCTTTCTAGCAAGTGTGTTTTGGTTTAAAAAGTGTGCTTAGCTTAGAGAGTGTTTTTCGTCATTATTCTGGCTTATCTTGGTTTTACTCTTGATATTGCAGATATCGATGCCTCTCCAAACATACATTGGATTTGTTGATGGTGCTTGTCGTAGTACACGAAACATTTCTTCCACAGCTTGGGTTATCTATTCGCCCTCTGACGAGTTAGTTTCTATGCATGGGGTAAGCCTCGGTCAAACAACAAACAACATTGCCGAGTATAGTGCAGTGATTGAGTTATTATTTGAATCTATTTCATTTGGGATTCGGAGTTTGATAGTGAGGTTAGATTCTGAACTCGTTGTATTACAGCTTAATAGAGTGTATGCCATTAGAAATCCAGTGTTATTAAGATTATTTTTGAGAGTGCGTCTCTTGGAACATGAGTTTGATTACATTGAATATCAGCATATTCCAAGGTCTTTAAATACATTAGCAGATGCAATTGCTTCTCGAATGTTAAATAGACATTTGCAATAATCATACATGTAAATTTAAAACCATTCCATAACATGATTTACAAGATAAGCCGGTAATAATGATATATATATATATAGGAGTGTGTCAAAAAATACATCGTCTTCGATCATAGGTTGAAAAACACCTTATGATTGGCAAAAATGATAAGTACAAAAAACCAAAATGTCACATGTGTCTACAAAATGACCATCTAATCACTGGTGATGATCTCTATATGACACCACTGTACGGGCCACCCTACACAAGAACCTCCTAAAAGGTCCTGGGACCCCGACTACATAGCGCTGAAGCCTGATTGGAATATCATCTATGGTAGTCTCCAGTATATCTGCTGTAAGACGCTCTAGGTGACTTTCCAACTCAGCCAAAGTCTCTGTGGCCTCGTCCTGTGGGGCCGGTGCCGCTGCAGCTAGTGGTCTCCTCTCGTAAGGCCGGAGATTGGCTGGAAATCGTGGGCCTACATCTGCATTTTGAAAATTATTACTATCAGTTTTGAGAGGATATAAAACAAACAAAAATAATAGATAGTTTAAAAAACTTGTGAAAAATGAAGTTACCTGTATCATCCCATTGTTCTCCCGGTGGAAGAACCATGTCCGGATCTCCACGAAAATCAACTCCGGCATAAGGAAAATCCTGTATAGCAAAGACCTGGTTTTCTAACCAGCGAAAGTACTCCAGAGTAAATCGGACGACCTCCGTCCCCTCATCAGGATGACGGGCCATAACCGCAACCCATCGCATCAATTTGGGCTCTCGAGGAAGCCCAACCTCAACAGTGAGCTACTGTGGGATCAGCATCGGAACCCTCTCTAAGCCAAAACTCACAACTAAAGCCCCATAACCAAAGGTCTTTAGCTGTCCATTTTTGGCTCTAGTCAGTTGGCCTTTTACATTGGCCAACACAGCATCACACCAGTTGAAAATGGTACCTCGATAGCAATCAACTGCCATCCGCATCTGGGATCCAATGGCAATGTGTAAAGCAGCAGCCCCGCAAAGTCTGGTAACTGTAAAGGCAATCACCATAATTTTAGGACGGGATATAGTTTTGATTTCTATCCCCTTCTCCTGAGACTGAGTGTTACACCACTCTAGTCGGAGACTAGCGACAGACTAGCCACCTGGCCTAGTCCCGAACAGAGTCAAGTGTTCGCCTCTCTTGGGCAAACCAGTGATAAAATAGATATCTGTCGGCTCCATCTCAAGCTGGTGCCCTCCAATATAAAAACGCTGGTCCTGAACGTTCCATCTTTCTACCAGCCACTCTAGAAAGCTCACTTGGGCCCTCATGCCAGGTATGGCCCAATATTTATAAAGGCCGCATGCCTTCAAAGCATCAATTGACGGTTGATGATTAATGGCAGCCAAATCAACATCTTCGTGCTCTCTCTCGCGCCAATCGAGCATGGTGAACAATCTACATACCATAAAACATCCATTAGATTCCATAAAATAAAAAAAAATTGGTCCTTTTTGGAGAATTTAGGTTTTAAAAACTCATTGCATGGGGTACGCACCCCGCCTTTAGGAACAGAGCATAGGTATGCAGGGTCCCTGAAGGCAGGGTGCGGACCCCTAACATTTTTCCAACTGAGAAAATGTCGGGGTCCGTGGGTCCCTAGTGTGGCGCCTGCCTACCCCGAGAGGCGGTTTTTGAAACCATAAAACCTCTCAAAAATGAAATCTGGGGCCTAAAAAAGAATTCTAAACGGATGAAATTGAAGAGGAGGATGTTGTAGATTACCTGGAAGAGACGGCGTTCGATTTCGACGATCGGATTCTCCGCAATGTCCACGGGAAGTTTCTTGCCAAAAGCCCTTTTTCTCTCCTCAAATAGTAAAATGGTAAAAATGAATTGGTAAAAGCCCTTCTTATTGGTTTTTTGGGTAAATAAATGGTAAATTTGTTTATTTTTCGCCATGAAAAGGTATTTTTCAAAGTATTTTTATCTATCTTCAATAGGTATGAGTAATGTTTTGGTTTTTGTGCAAGATAAAGGATTTTCAGGGAAAATTGTCATTTTTTACAAACAAAAACATCAGAGTCATATTTAAGCTCTTTTCTGACTCCTAAAATGTGAAAAGATTGCCGAGTTTTCTTTTTAGCTCGTTAAAACAGAATTAAAAAGATGGTCCTCTTACAGCCCTTTTCTGACCGTAAAAATATGAAAAGATTGTCGGATTTTTGTCGTTTCAAATTCGATATTGGAAATAAAATGATGTGTCCTTGATCGCTTTCTACTTTTCAGATCAGAGACACTAATCATGAAAGTACCCCTTGGTCGTAAAGGTCAAGCGGTTCTCTCAAGTATTATTTTATACTTTTTCGGGCTTGGGAGACACAAATGTACGAAAAAGGTCAACCCTGGAGTCTTCTTAAGTTTTTCAGACTCTCTAAAATTGAAAAACACCGAGTTTCTCCTATACTGGACTCGTTAAAATTTCACAGTAAAGGACCTGTTCGATTACAAACAGGAACGGACCACTCCTTCTTAGGGTTCGAATCTAAACTAAGTTGGACTCATCCGAAGGATGAGCTTATAATCAAGAAAATGTTATCCTCCTCAAGCTTGTAAAAAATAAATAGGTACTTGCCAGAAATGGTGGAGGAAAAGAGAGGAAAATGAGCCTATTTGTTATACTTTGTCTCAGAAAAACCTTATCACCACTCTTGAACACGACACTTTTCATTCACCTGGGTTGGGAAATCCTTTGCCTAACAGTTGATCAAACCATATTGAAAGTCTTCAGCCGGTTTCCGGGTATTAACTTTGGGACAATTGTCACCAAACCATCCATAGTGTCGTTATGTGTTCAAGAGGAGTCTTGCAAATAAACCATTCATCTGCAAAATATCTGTCATCCATCTTGACCATCCCTGAGTCAGTCCTTACAGCTACATTTCTTCAAATTGATCTATGATTTCGTGTTGTGGGCTTGCCTGCAACGGATCGCTTTCTATCGACTTCAGTTCATTATCTAGAAAGATGATCTAGAAATCATCAGTACCTTGGGATCTGCATGCCTCAATGGCAGGTTTCTCGCCTTTGACGACAGGTTACATCAATGACCTTCGATCAAGGGATTCTGTGACATGTTCGACATCAACACATTCATTCACATCTCATGGATTGTACTGGGTACTTTGAGAGCCATTGACATCACTGGTGGTCTCTCTCACACTTGTTAACAGTTTACATCATTGACTGGTAATCAAGTGGTTTCTACCATGTTCGACATCAACTCATTTATTCGCATGGATAGAATCGTACTATTTTGGGAAGCAGAAATAAAGACCCTGGATCTAGTTTCTGCCATCCAGGCTGCGAGAAGTTTTGTATTCATTATACAGTAGACTAATTATAAACAGATGGCTGCGTCCATACTGTGTCTACATATGTCTATGATTATGATGTATTGTGAAATCATTCCTATATCAGAGCAGTAGTTAGTTTGTTAGTTAAGTTTTTGATCTGAGTATGGGAATGCCTACCTCAACGATGATATGATCTCATATATGTATTTTGTGTTGAATATTTGCAGGTTCCGACTGGGCTCTCCACAAGATAATCCTCGAAATGATAAAGTGCTTCACCCTTCCTAGATGATATAAAACCCTAATCTACTACAGACCTCGCACTTTAGGGGGCAATCTGTTACACTAAAATTTGTCACCATGACTATTTGCAGTCAGTATGGCTCCATCAATAACCATAATGTCCTCCTTGGCAAGTCTTATACCTCTGCTCCTCATGTCAAACTCCAAAAAAGAGAGAAAGCCTTTAAAAAATCAATATAACTCTGGTTCCGCACTTTCTCTTACTCTTACCTGCGGGCCCGCACCTCAAGTACATAATACCTGCGTACTTGTACGCTCTGTCTGTAAAGGGGTGTGTGCGTACCCCTGTAAAAGTAAAAAGGCGCAAGTTTTACTTCAAAAAACTTACTTGCAGTCGATTCTAGAGCATTCTAGAAGATGGTTTGACGTGGATTGAGCGCCTCCAGATGGTTCATGCATCCCAATGAAAGAGGAACTTATCCCATGAAGAGGGGATCTATCCCTTTGAAAGAGGGGCTTATCCCATTGATGGTGGACCTGTTTAACTTCCTCCAAAGCATTATAAATACAGGCATTGGGCCAAAGGCAAGGGAGGTTGAAAGTTGAACATTCCTAAGGGTAGATGCTGCTGAAATTAGGACTCCCTTATAGAGCTTGAGAGGAGAGATCACATTCCTTTCTTAGCTTCATTTGGAAGTGGGTGAGCTGATCAAAGTAGAGGAGAACTCTTGCTGGACCCTGGGAGGGACCTGCACAACACCAAGGCGTTGGTTGTAAGGTTTCTTTTCTTTCCAATTAATACAATTAAGTTCATTTTTCTCAACAAGTTGTTATATATAATTTGTTTCATAAACTCCTTGGTATTTATGATTAATATGTTTTATTATATGAGTTATTCAGGTGCTATGTAATCGTTTGCTTGTTTGTGTATGCAGGCTTCAAGGAGAGGAGCTCATCTGGATCGAAGAGGCTTGGTCGCTACAAACAGCATTGGACTAAAGTAAGCCTTAAACACCTGATTGCTTTTATTTTAAATGCATATTTAAGGAAAGATAGTGCTTGATTGTTTTGTTTGTCACTAGAAAAGCCTTAGTTTCTAGGGAGGTCGGTTTTGTCCGCAAAATTGACTCTTTCCGCATGACAGGCCCGGATCCAACGGTTGGCGCTCAATGGAGCTGGCAAAGGGTTACAACGCAGGCACCCACGTATGAAATCAAATGTTTTAATGTTGTTTGGGCTAGATATGATTGGTGGCAGGGTGATTTTTTAATCAATTAAAATGGGGTTAATTGATTTCAAAACAATGCGTGGGGGATGGTTATTATATGGTTCCGGGTGAACCTATAATCCCTGTTTAAATAGAAATATGGCCGTAATCGACCGGGGGCGGGATTATTACATATTGGGGGTTTTATTGTATAAATATATTAATATGGGGGAAGGGGAATTTATAAGGGATTTAATACTTATTATGTTAATAGTTAATATGAGTTTATGAAAAATAGGCGCTAAGTTAAAGTTCAACAACTTAGGCTAAGGGAACGAAAGGATTTTTACACAAGAAATGTGGCTTCTTGGCCTAAAGCAAGAATGTTATTTTACTCATGCTTTTTCATGAAATGGAGTGATTTAGGAGTATTGAGGAGATCTCAATATCCTTGGAGGGAGGTTAGTAAGTGATTTTGAGAGAAGTGTGAAGGGAAGTTAGTCATGCCTCACTTGATTTGTAACCAAACAGTTGCCATGGTACTTATGATATCCATAAGATGAACATCTTTAAGGAATAAAATTAATCATAAGCATGCTTCTGCAACACCAAAACTACCTACCCAGCCTACAGTACCTAACATTTTTTCTTCTTTTCTTTGGGTGCACTTGGACTAGCAAACCCTCATTCTCTTCTTTTCTTTGGACTACAAACCTATCTAGATCTACACTTATTTCTTCCAAGGGCTCAGATTTAACAGTTGATCTCCTTTGCTTCTTTACCTAACTATTTATCTGTCAAGATTAAACATTTTGGATAGGTTTTATTCTCTATCTCTAAAACAGGAAATTGAAACATGAACTAGCTAAGATTAAGTTGTTTGGCCACTCATCAACTGTGACAAAGAGTTTCAGAAGCTATACATGAAACTTTATTTATTGAACATGAAATAGTAGTGGCATTTAGACTTGCACACTTTCCTGGTCCTTTTCTTTGGGGTTCATTTCTTTTCTTTTTTCTTTTGACCATTTCATTCTTTTTACCCTTTGATCTTTCTTTTAGGGTATACCCTCTTTTCATTTTTTAATTTTTGATTTTTTCAAAATATGGAAAACCTTTGCTGCACGGAAAGGATGAACATATTAGGGATTTTAACCAGTCAATCATGAAATATGACACCTATTAGTATAGGAGCATAACACTGGCTCCACTTGGGGATGGCTTTTCCAGGTGAAAAGTCAAGAAAAACAAGTTAGATGGCCTTCTAAACAACTCTTGCTGCACTCTAAAATCTTCCTTTGTTGTAAGTAACAAAACTGTACATAGGACCATGTAAAATATATACATCTCTCATGAGCTGATCCAAACAATTACGCCTCTATTTTGGATAGTTTATCTGAATTTTTGTTCTCATATTTTCAACTCCCAACTCTTCTACAATTTCTGGTAAACTAAAAAAAGTAACACACAAAAAAAGGTGGTAAAGTTCCTTGACTGCTCCTCAAAATTTTCTACATATTTCTTCCCATTCTTATTGCTGTAATAAACTGCAGAAACTAAACATCCTTATGTACAATTTAGAGTCCTGATATATCAACAAATTGGATCAAAATAATGTTTCAGCATCCAATCATTAACTAGTCCATCTTCTGCTTCTGTACCATCCAGGCTTTTCAAAAAGTAGGTATTGTTTCCCTGTGAGGCCTAAATAATAAAAGGACCCTTCCGTAGGGAGTCAAAATTCCCATGTTTTCCTTTATCTTCTCTTCTGGAGTCCCATTTCAGAACTTTGTCTCCTATGAAAAAAACCTCTACCTCAATCCTCTTATCAAATATCTTCGTAAGTTTTCCTTGTAGTACTTGAGATCTTTGATATACCTCTTCTCTAGTCTGCTGCAAATGTATAGGCTGATTTATCCTTCTTTGAATGTCATTGGGCTGTACTTGGACTTCTTGCAATAATTTCATTACAGTTACCCCTAGAGATGAAGGAAATACAACCTCCATACCATAGACAAGCTCATAGGGACTAGTTCCAATGGATCTCTTGGTAGTCAACCTGTCTGCCCATAATGCATTTATAAGCTTTTTATGCCAATTTTTCTTGTTTTCTTCCAATACTTTCTTAATGATATTGATCAGGCTTTTATTGGATGACTCAGCTAGACCATTACCTTGAGGGTAATAGGCTGTGGAGTGACCTAGAGTGATATGGTATTTGTGACAGAAACTGATCATTCTCTTGGATTTGAAAGCAGCAGCATTATCAGTTATAATTTTTTCAGGATAGCCAAATCTAGACAGGATGTTGGTTTCTAAGAATTGCATGATCACTGAATCATTGGCTTGTCTACAAGGAATGGCTTCTATCCACTTGGTGAAATAGTCTATAGCTATCAAAATCCATTTATGCTGGCCAGAAGAGGGAGGGTGAATTTCCACAATGAAATCTAAACCCCATTGTTGAAATGGTCTTTCAGTGGAAATTGATCTAAGGGGTAGAGGTAGAAGTTTCCTCTTGCCTTCAAAGATTTCACATTTATGGCAAGCAGTGACAAACTTTTTGACATCAGCAAACAAGGTGGGCCAGTAAAATCCAGCCCTTAGGATTTTATTAGCAGTTGATTTCCAGTACAAATGTCCACCATAATCCCCTGCATGAAATTCTTTGAGCACCTTGTCAATTTCATATTTTATTAGACAATTTAATAGAACAACTTCATGATTTTTCCAAAAGAGAGCACCATCTAAAATAAAAAATTTAAATCTTTCATTTTTATAAACCTTTTCTTTGTTCTGGATAAACCTGGAGGAGCCTACAGGTTTAATAATACATAACATATATCAGCATACCAAGGGGATTCTACGAAGGCCTGGCTGATTTGTGGAGTCGCCATCTCCTGTTCATTATCCAGTTCATTAATATCTAGGGCTTGGCAATTGGTTTCAGTCATGATTTTAGCCAATCCTTGTCCTTTTATAAGCTTTGTAGGTTTTATTTCAATATCATAATCTAATATAGTAGCAATCCATTTACCTCTTTTGCCTTCAATCCCCTCTTGGGTTAGGATATCTTTGACAACAGTGCTTGGCACATAAGCTATTATATGAGAGTATAATATGTAGACTCTGAAATCTTTGATGGCTTTCACAAGTGCATAAGCTTGTTTTTCCATGATTGGGTATTTTAGAGGTGCATCCCTCAGTGATTTTTTAAATAAGGCTATGGGTTTTTCACATCCTTGATCATCTTTTTGTAGTAAAACAGCAACAATAGTATGTTCTGATGCAAATGAGAAGATTATGAAGTCTCTATCAAATTTTGGGCTTGTAAGGACTGGTGTTTTGGTTAAAGCTATTTTAATTTCTTCAAAGGCTTGTTTAGCTTCTAATGTCCATTTGACCTTGGAATCTTTTTTCAGCATATTATTCAACAATCTAATTAATCAGCCAAGTTGGGCATGAATCTTCTTAAAAAAATAATTTTCCCTAGGAAATCTTGGAGTTCTTTGACATTTCTGAGATGTGGTATCTGTAAGATGGCTCCTATTCGGTCAGGGTCAATTTTAATGCCATCTTTTGAGATTATGTGACCTAATAGTTTGCCCTCTTCTAGGCCAAATAATGACTTCTTTGTATTTAGTGATATACCATATTTTCTACAGGTTAAAGACACTTGTCTCAGATGATCTAGGCGCTGCTGATCTAATTTGGAAAACACAGTGAGATCATCTAGGTATATGACCAGGAAATCATGAATTCCTTTAGCAAAAGCTATGTCCATTGCTCGTTGGAAGGTTGCCCCTACATTCTTAAGTCTAAATGGCATTTTCACATATTTGAAAGTTCCCCATGGAGTTGTAAAAGCAGTTTTTTCCTAATCATCAGGGTGAACTAGAATCTGGTTGAAGCCTGAAAACCCATCCAAAAGTGAAATTCTAGAGGCACCTACTACTCTTTGTAAAATGTGGTCCATATTAGGTAAGGGGTAGTGGTCTTTTAAAGAGACTGTATTTAGATTCCTCAAATCAACACACAGTCTGATTTCTCCTGTTTTCTTCCTAGTTGGCACTAAATTAGAGACCCATTCTGAAAATCTAATAGGTGCAATTATCCCAGCTTCATACATTCTTTTGACTTCTTTTTCAATTAGAGGGAGGAGTACCGGGTTGACCCTTCTAATTTTTTGCTTGAAAGGTTTCTGATTTTCTTTGAGGGGTATTGTATGTTGAATAACAGAAGTATCGTAACATTTTAGATCTTCATAGCTCCAAGCAAAAGCATCCTGGAATTCTTTGAATAGTTCAACATATTTAAGCCTTTGGTTAAGGGGCAAAGTTTTGGATAATTTAATCATTTTAGGATTTTGTTCAGTTCCTATGTTACAGTCTTCAATGTCTGCGTTTAGAGGCTGCATTTTGGGTTTCCTTGGGATATCATTAGAATCAAAAATGTCTTCCAGAGGAGTTAATCTTGTGGGTAAATAATTTTCCTTTAAATCAATAACTTCAGATTCTCCTCCAATAGTTTCATCAAAGTCTATTTCGTTAAGCTCTTGCAACTCTTGGTAAATTTTGTTGGGTGCAGCAATTGAGTTACTGTTTCTGCTGAAATTTCTGTTTCAATTTTGTCTATTTGATCAATTTCACAAATAGTGTCCGTGTCTATATTAATGTTGGAAAATTCTTCTGTTAGGGTCAAGAAATTGTTAATCTCAGTATCATTGTTAAACACTTGCCAATTCTTTACATTGTCTGGTACAGTTGGCCTGTGTTTAATCTCAGCTGTAAACTGATGATTGGACTCAAATGGCAGTTTACAAGTGCTGGCAAATGTTGCTAAACTGTGAGCATGCAAATTGTGTTTCCTTGGAATTTTGCAAGCTATGTTTCTAGAAAGGTATTGAGTATTTCAATTGCTGCCCCTCTATAAGATCTTAATTTGAGATCATTTGTGAGGAAGTTTCCTTTCATTTGTTGAATAACTAAATCAGAGTCTCCCAAAATTGATACCCTAACTGCCCCTAAAATTTTGATCAATTTGAGTCCTAGCAAGAGGGCTTCATATTCAGCCATATTATTGGTACATTTAAAATTCAACCTGTATGCATGTCCTTCAACATGATCATTTTCCATATTATGTATCCAAATCCCTGCTCCTTCTCCTAGTTTATTGACTGATCCATCAAATTCCAAGTATCAAAGGACTTCATTTTTATATTTGGTACCAAGAGTATTAGAAATTTGCTTACTAGGGAGATTTGGATTTTGAGTTTCATATAGTTTCCCTTGTGTGTTTGATATACCATTGTTCACAGAAATTTCTTGAGTTTGAACACTAGATTTTTCATTTATGAATTTTTTCTGCTCCAAAGCTAAAGCCTTGACATCAGTTGGGGGATAAATTTCAGCATTGTATAGGATGAAGGAGTCCATATCAGAATGCATGGAATAGATAGGAAAATTCTGGGGTTTTTTCTGGCTGCTGACCACATATTTCATCAGAGTTTCTCGATACAATCTCTTTGGTTGGCCAAATACTGAAATGGTGGCATAGGACATGTCCAATTGTAAAGATCCGTGGAGCTTTGCACCCAAAGATCTAGACAACAACATGCCATATTTTGGTGGAATATCAGCGACCACTACATCCATTAAAATTGTCTTAGCAGGGTATTGAACTAATGATACACACAAATCTTTGATCAATCCTAGACATCTGACCTGGCTTGAATCAAAAGAGAACAAGTCTTTGTATGGCCTGGTAATATCTAGGTCCAACTTCTCCATCACAGATTTAGGCATTAAATTATGAGAAGCACCAGAATCAAACATTGCATTATGGAGTATCTTATCATGAACATTCAAACTTACATAGAAAGGAGGGACCCCTCCGTCTATTAATTTTCCGTTTACCTCAGGGCCAAAAATTAATTCTAGTTGATCATCAAGGACATTCACTGCATCTCTGTTTTCTGAAATTTGAAGTGATCTTCTAATTTGTTCTCTATAGACATCGTGTTTAGCCAATTCTGATAATAGAATTGATATCTTTAATTTGTCTATTTCATTCTCAAGGTTGAAAGGTTTTTCAGTTTGAATTTTTTCATTTCGCGCAATAAGGTTTTCTTTTTCTAGTGCATTTTCTGTGTGTATCTCTTTCACAGGAATGTTTTTATGAGCTGAAGTTGTTTCTATGTGAATTTCTGGAGGTTCTTCCATATCTTCTTTGAAAGAAATTGAAGTTGAAGGTTGTTTATTAGGTTGTTGACTATCTGAAACATCTTCAACTGTTGGGTTGTTTGGATTGTGAATTGTTTTAGGAGAAGTTTGTACAGGAGGGTTCTTGATTTTAGCTTTGGTAGGTTGCTTGGTTTCTTTCTGTTTATTGCTTTCAGGGACATCTATCCTTCTGCTTCTCAGATTATATTATTTTTGAACTTCTAGATGGTTGTGTCATATCCCTCCCTAAAATCAAATGATTCACCTGACTGGATTTGGAATTGATTAAGAGTGTGAGCCTCTTGGTCTTCTTGGGTTAAGAAAATTTGTTGTTCACTACTGAGCCCCATTAATTTAATTTGAGTGTCTTCTATTGGTTCACTAGAAGTTGAAGCTTCAACATAGTTTTCTTGGAATGGAGGTCTAATGTTTTGGTCAGGGCCAGCCTTTCCAATATTGGGGTTCTGATTTTTTCTTAAATTTGGGTTTCTTCCAGTGTTGCTCGGTTGACCATCCCAAGGGGACTTCCTCTCAATTGTTTCTACTCTATCGCCAAGTCTATCCATTCCTTTAATGATATCATCTAAATTTTGTTCAAAGGCAGAAGGTTCTTCTTTGATGGGTATCCTCCTTTCAGCTCTAGCCCGAGCTCGTTTAGAGATCAGGTTGGCCTCAACACTGACAGCTAGACTTTGCATGTCTTTTAAGCTTCGAGGATCCCTTTCCCTAAGCTGGTATGCCATGTCAGAGTTAAATTCATTAGGGAATTTGATCAAGGCCAATTCTGGTGGAGGTCTGAGATTCTAAGGAATAGCATTGTATACATTGTTAAATCTGGTGTAGTAATCTTGAACAGTTTCTTGTGGACCTCTCTTTAAGTTTTCATATTCTGATAAAATGTGGAGAGGATCTTTTTTCTTTTCCCATCTGTTTAAGAAGGTGTGATAAAGAGCCTCTAGAACATTGATAGTGTTTGCAGGGAGTGCTCTAAACCAGGTTCTAACATCTCCAGTTAAGCTTTGGACAAAGACTTTCATTCTTACATCATCATCATCAATCTCATAGTTTCAAAATAATCCATCATTTTCTTGGTGTGTTGTTGAGATGTGTAAGTGCCAGTACCATCAAAATAGGTGATTTTGCTTTGATAATCTTAAGGAATAGCCCCTGGATTTGTCGGTAATTGCAGGGGAGCATATCAGTTTGCCATTTTTGCAGAGATAAATGTAACAGCTGAAAGAGTAGGGATACTAGTTGAAATATGTGTTGTGGATGGGGGAGTGGAAAATATGGTTTGAAGTGCTGATGGTGAACTAGGAGAAGCAACAGTAATGGTAGAAAGTACTGGTGCTTTACCCGGATTAAGCTCAGATTGGATAAGGTTCTGCTGATGTGTGTCAAGGGGTGAACTAGCAGAATGTTCTTGGCTCTGCCGGCTTCTAAGGTTCTTAGGAATCAGATTAGGATTTTAAAACACAAGTGGTGGGTTTGGATCTAGATTTGATCTAGTGTGTCGGATCTTCTTCTTTGGAGCCAGCTTCTGAATATATTTTTTTGGTTTTCCTTGAAATATTTGAAGGATACAACTTTTGACAGTATCTTTCTATGAAGTTTTAAATATGGGAGTTTTGAATTTTCCTGAAGATCTATTGAAACAAGGGACTGATCAAGTATTTGAGATAACTGTTCAAAGCCTAAAACTAGACTGGAGATAGACTGAAGCAGCGTTTATTTACTCCTGCAATTGCATAGCCAAAGCAGTTTCAAAGGCTACCTGGCTAACTTTAGGCTCCATCTGTAGCTTTAAAAAACAAATGAACAGCAGTAACAAACAATTATTCAGATCCCCAGCGGAGTCACCAATGATGTTATCACTTCGATTGTTCCCCAAAGTTGTAGGAAAGTGAATACGGCCGAGGTAACCACAGGCCAATCTTTTAGATACAGGTTCTAGCCAATCTGCATCCAAAGAGGGCTCTCTCTTTATAATTTAGCTTTGTTTTGAGGTATATTAGGCTAGTTATGAAGTACAAGGGTTTTGTTTTGAGTTTGGTTGGAAGGATGGGGACTCAATAGCATAGTGAGGTAAAACTGAAACATTTTAGTCCATTGGGCATGATGGAGTCAAAGAGGGATGGCTTCCTGGGTTAGGTTTCTTACCAGAGGATTTATCACAGAGCAAGGTACTCAAATATGGAACAATTTATAGGCTGGAATCAGATGGAATGGAGTCAATGGGTGAAGGGCAATTAAGAATCCTTCATCATGTTGACAGAGGGAAAATGGATGATTATTGCTAAGGAGAAATTAAGAATTCCTTAGCTAATATTCAAGATGAAAGAACTATGGGAAACAGGAGCAATTAAGAATTCACTGGTTATGCTAATTTTGAAGAAAACGTTAATAATAACAAACACTAAACGCAGAGTGCAAACCAGCAAATTCTGAGTTATTCCTTTTCTCTATTATTTAGATCATGAAACATATATGATATAGTAAACACAAAAACTGTAAGACACAAGTTAGAAGGGACTTATTGATCCATAAGATGATTCAATAATTCTGTAACATAGTCCTCAATAGCAATTCCTCATTTAGTAAGCCATACAAAAATGGTTCCAACAACCTTTTATTCCAAAATTCTTCAGTATTACAGTCAAAACTATGAACATTCATCGCTCACCAACCAACCAACCCCTAATACTTCGTTTGGGGGGGTATTTATACAAAAATGTCAAGATATCATACAAAATATCTAATAGAAATAATATCTGCTGACAATTAATGCTTCTTCTACATAGATAGAGACAGACAGTGTCGAAAATAGGAAGACAATAAATAGATGCAATAAATTCATGCTGCACTAGTTGTTCTGTCTTTATGAGAAGTACTGGAGGTAGGTGTTGTAAGTCGGTTCACGACCATCTTCTATTGATCCTCTGTGCTGGTTATTCTACCTTGGCCGGGCTTTCTTTAACTCTGATGTGATACGCTCTGACCCGTATGACCGTGATTCATTTCTGTTCTCCACATTATAGCAGATGGTGCACAATTTTGATTTGACCAAAGATAAGTTTATAGGATCTCTAGCATGCTCTGCCACCACTCCGGTCCTGGTAATTTATGTCTCTGCAGCTTCCTCAAAGTTTCATCAGTCTCTTTGTACCTGAAGAAATTAGGTGGGATGGTGAACAGATGCTTCACCTCATGCTCTATGTAGAATATATTTTCTAGGCTGTCATAAAGGGACTGGCCAGATGGAAGTGCCTTCTCTCCTGAAGTGCTTGAAGATGCATTAGCTTGATTAGCAGCATATGTGTTTAATTTATGTACGTAGTCCTTGTGCTTCATTAGATGATCATTACTTCCCAAAGGACTTGGCAAACCTTTTTGATACAGAACTGTAAATTTTTCTGTGAAAAAATCAATCTCCACCTGCATGTCCTGGCATCTTCTGTCCAAGTTTTGCATTAGAGTTCTCATGGTTAGAACTCTCTTGATGTCCAGAATGGTACTTGTTCTGTCTCTAATATCCAGTGCTTCCAGTTCTTCACTGGTCTTGGTATTCAAAAAATGTATTAGCCTATTAGCTTGCTCAGGCATCTGTCCCAATAAGGCTCTTGTTTTTTGAATTTCCACTTGGGCCACTCTTATCAAATCAATTTGTTCATAAATGGTTTGAATAGACCTCCACACATCACTAAGGGATTGAGTGATGTTGGTCCACAAAATTCCTCTGATTTCTGCCAGAGGCTTGTCCAGAGAGAGATCCTTTTCTAAGGCTCTTACCTTGTTCTCCAATGCTTTGATCTCCCTTGTTTTCTCTGCCACATTCATCTTGGATTTATCATAACTTTGTTCTACTTTTGCCAACTTTTCTTTGACTTGCTTCAACTCAAATACTTGGAGTTTCAAATCCTCCATGGCTTTTATTAATTGCTCTATAGTCATAGTAGTACTACTACCTGGTGATGTTGATGTCGCTCCTGTGATGATTTCTGTTGTTGATGCCGGGACCGTGGGAGGCACTGTTGTCACAAGTGTGGAGGGGACAGTAGTGACTATTGGAGCTACTTCAAGTGGTTGGGAGGTCGACTCTCCTTGCTTTTCTTGTAGAGCTTTCTCCAATTCGTGCTCTGTCTCACTTAATCTCTCATTCAACCTCATGACCAGGTCCATCATGTCCTCTTCAGACTTCTGCTGTACAACATCTGTTGTCTGTGGATGCATAGAAGGAGGAATTTTGATCTGTTTTCTAAGGGCAACAATGTCCTCTTCCTTTTTCTTCATTAGTGCTTTTATGCCTTTGGCATCTTTGGGATCATGTCCCAGTTCAATGATAATGTCTTCCAAGGATTTTATCCTGTTGTCCTTTGCTAGAGAAGAAGATTTCTCTAAGTCTAACTGAGCAGAGGTATTATTTATGGATTTTTTCAATTTATGAGCTAACATAGCTTTGTCAGCTAATGTGGAGTATACCATCTCTCCAGTCTATTTGTGCAGCTCAATCTGGTCTATTGGGTGAATGTCCTTGGCCAAGACTTCCAGATTTGTCCTGATATAATCAGCTGCCGACTGTGGTTGCTGCACCTTGGGCTTAAAATAACTCATGATCATTTTTCCCTCCTTAATGTCATAGGCAGACAACAATCTTTGCTGTTTTGTGGGGGCCATCTTAAGATATTGATTGTAAATCTGTAGCCTTAGTGGATCATTTCTAGCCTTTATCTCTGTGAATGTTATTTTGATGTCAGAGGTCTGCTTGCTTGGAGGCCTAGTGGATGACACTTCCACACTATGCTACCTTTCTAGCTCCTGCCTGTGTGAGCTAGTTGATGTGTCCACCACTGGGGAAGTCTGCTGGCTAACCCTCTCACCTCTTAAACTTTCTATTGTTTCTTCAATGATTTCCTCTTCAGATAGAGGATCCAATCTTTGCCTTTTTGCACCCGGCTGTTCTACAGGTCCACTGATGGGTGTGTCCTCTTCTCTGTCTCTTTTCTTGCCTTTTTCCTCATTTAGAGGAGTTTGTAATGTAGGAATCTTTGCTGCTTTGGTTTGGATCGGAAGAATTTTCCCCTGCTGATCAGTCATTGCTTGCTGCTTCGTGTCTGCCACTTCCTTGCCCTTAGAAGACCCTGTAACTGGTGTACTAGTTTCTTGTATAGGTTGCTGTGAAGGTCCAGCAGAGGATGTACCCACTCTAGTTTGCTGAGCCAGTTTGAAAGATACTTGCCCAAAAGAGTCCAGGTCAAGGGTCTTTTCAAGATTTTTCATAGTTTGTTCCATCTTTTCTTGCTGAGTAAGTTCTTCTATTAATGTACCCTCTATCCACTCATCCTGATTAGCAAATTTCTCTATTTCAGGGATCCTAAAATGTTTATAGGCTAATAGCATGTTTTTTACTTTTCTGTCACTTATAAAGCTATTTGGGTCATATGGTATGCACCAGAAATTTTTCTTAAGTTTAAGTTCTTCCCCCAATATCCTATCAGCATCTTCCCATGCCTCCCTCTTTTTAATGATAAAAGGGCCTAGTTGGTTTCTTATTCTCAGCTGAGCCTTCTTCTTTACATTGCAAAAGTGAGTTAAATCTACATACTCTAGTGCAAATAGTCTCATGGGCACATATTTGGGCAGCTTATAAGGGCACAGTTCACAGCCATAAATTCTGATTTCAGTGTGATTCCGGTAGAGGTACCAATCACCTATTCTGTAGTTTTTGGAGAGCTATAAAATCTTCTTTATATCCCCAGAGAGCCTAGGAGGAGGAGCTCCTATCAATAAAGTGGAGGCTGGATGTATAAACCAGTCAATGAATTCACAATAGGTATAAGGGGATTCAGAAACATTGTGGAAGACTGAGGTCCAAAAGATCACAGACCTCCTCTCTCCTTTGGAATCCAATTTTGTGATAGGAAATGAAAAGTTGTCTCTCTGATAATATAGTAGTAGGTGATATATGAACGAAGTGTACTTAAAGACTCCTTCTCTTTCCAGATTTATGAATTGCTCATTGATTTTATTGGCAATGAAAGAGGCATAATCATATTTGACAGCAGGGGACTGTCATGGAGTAAACATTGACAACATAACAAAGATGGTCTCATCAACAAATTCATTGGTTTTGAATCCCAATATAAAAGATATCATGTCAAGAATAAGCTTGCCAGTTTTAGTGAACCGAGCATGTACATAGGGAGGTGGGCCTTGAGGCTGGCAATCTGGCTTCATAATTAACTTAGCAATCTGGGTTATTTCTACACTGGACAATTGAGAGCTTTGCTCAAGCAAAAATCCCATGGAAAGAGGAGCAAGACACTGAGCTAGATGGAAGTGTAACATTTAATTGATAGACTCAGCAATTATGTAGAAAAGAACAGTTTGTGATGGAGTCATAACTGCTTTACTGACAGGATCATAGTTTGCACAACAATGGTGGATAATATCTGGGAACATATTGACCAAGGGAAGGTAATACCCGGGGAGATTAGATTCCCATATTCCAAGGATATCAGAGTTACTCAAATGACTATTCCTAATTCTACAAAATTCCTGGAGATGGTTCATATCACCAGATAACTCTTTAATTTGAAAATCTCTGTCAGCCAAGGGTAACCAATCCTAGTCTTTGTGAGGTGCATTAAGAGGTGCGAAATTGAGGGCCACGGGGGCTTCCATGCTGGTTTTCTGTGTTTCCAAACTGGAGGTTAGGTTTGTGTGGAAAAATAGGCAAAACAACGATTTGGGGTGCCTTTTTCTGAGAGTTATAGATGGAATTTAGCTTGAATTCGGCTCTTTTGGTAAAATTCACAGAGGAAACACGAAATTATAGGTTCAGGAAGTGAAAAAATGGGGTAAATAATTGTTTCTAGAGGTGAACAGTGCAATTGCAGGTTGACCGACGAGCTGGGGAGCAGGACGTTGGACTTTGTTTCGCTGGGTGGTAGACTGTATGCTCGAGTAGTTGTTTTGGATGTAGTTTTCATGCAACAGTTTCATGGAAAAAATGAATGAAAATGAGCGAAAATGACATTTTCAAAACTTTTTAACAAAAATTTGGCTTTCACGGCGCTTTTTGGTCGGATGACGTCATCGGGATGTGACGTTTTGCTGTGATGCAAGGGTACAGGATGCTGATGTGGAGGTGACGTAGCGATGATGTCAGCGAGCGGGGTTAGCGGGAGGCGGTAAGTGGTTTGGGCCCGCACCGCTTATCGGCTCAAGCGGTTTTGGTGGGGAGGGCCGCGAGCATGGCGCGCTACGTGTCCGTGATACGGCGGTAATACCATCGGCCCTGTTAGCGCTCGAATTTGGCCTCAGGCTGAAGAAGGCAAAATCCAAGGCAACATCAAACCACTTAGCCTCGTAGCTAGCCCTACGAGGACAGGAGAGGGCTCTCTCCGGGTCTATCCCAGCAAAAGGTCTTCAAAGGGCTGAGATGACCAATAAAGAACACTGATTTTAGGCTAGTAAACTGATAGGGAAAGTTTGATTTCAAATTTTTAGTGTTTTGTTGGAAAACTGAGCACGACAATTTTGGGTGCGGGGATGAGACACAGTTTTTGCAGAGGTCTTTTTGGGGAAAGGTAGGAGATTGTCTTGATGCCTTTGAAGGAAGTGAATGGATAGGTATGACTGGTGAGGAGATAAGGAGAGCAAGAAACCATCAGGAGTTATCCTTAAACAGATGAAAACATAGATATTAAGCAAACTTAAAGGAAGAGCATAGAAACCATGAATTCTACCTTAATACTTCATTTACTTAATTTGCAGAAGAGAAGAGTAGGAAAATGATACACATAACAAACTTAAAAATGCATGAGAGAAACACACCATCAACACAAATCACCACAGGAATCCCAAATAGTGCTACAAAACCCTGGTCTTTCCTTTGCCAAAATTGCAGAGATACAAAGAGTAATACAGTCTAAGCTTATCCCTCAAGAGTCCAACCATGAAAATGACTAAGAAAATACATAATATAGGCAAGCTAACACATTCCCATGCCTCTAGGGGTCGAGCTCATCATCCTAGGAGCTGTTTCAACCAATTCTAAACTGAGCACTACAACCTAGGCAATCAAAACAACTTGCCTCTATAAGTTAGGAAACCAATCCATTCATTAATTTTTTGCTATTTTATGAATGAATCTTCTAGAATAGGTAAAAAAGTGTCATTTCATCATGAAAATACATTAGTTACATCAAAGAGGGTGAAAAATCCCATGAAAAGTGAAAACTAGTCAAAAGCTGCATTGTCCTGAGCTGTAGATGAAAACTGGCAAATTTCCCTGATGCGTAGCGCGCCATTTCTCAACGCGTAGCGCGCCTTTGAGCCCACTTTTGGGGCACTTCCCGGCATCCAAATGAGGCTCAAGTGGGCTCGTTGGAAAGTTTTGGATGTCTACTCTCCATCCCAAGTGGAATTTCTCAATTTGGTGCCCATTTGCCCCTCCAAAAATGCAATCTCCCAAGACTACTTCCTGTGTGTCCAAAAAGTGGTAGAAGGTCATTTTTGCTTGTTTTTTGACCTTTTGGGGGCCCAAACCTCAATGAAATGCCTTGGCAGTGGCTGAGCAAGTGTAATTTGTCATGAAAAATCCAAAAATGCAGAGTTTTGGTGAAATGGACCTCCCCATCTTCAGGGTACCGCGTGACGCGCTACGCGTTGAGGGAAAAAACCTGTTTTTAGCAAAAAAAAATTCAAAATTGACCAAAATTGCTCCAAATTTTCTGAATTTTGAGCTGTGGGTGTATCATTGAGCACCATGCTCCTTCAAGGAGGCTTCGGTCAAAATCTGAAGTGGATCGGGCCTTTTTCTCTGTTTTAGTGCCTTGGCCAATTGTCCTTTGAGTACCTTCATTTTCGCCTTGCACACATGCATGTGAGCCCAATAATGATTCTTCATGTGGCGGAGCATATCTTTGTCCCTGTTTTCCTTGGCTAGCAAATTCTCTAAATGAGTGTTCACCCGAATGAGCATAGACCCTTGCTCAATAGGTGTCAAATCACCGGGTCTCTTGCGAGCCAAGTTCCGGTCTTCTCGGATCCTCCGCAACTCATCAAGAGTGTGTTCATCCTCTAACTATTTGTTGCGCTGCTCTAAATAGTTGATTGTCCAATTTTCCATTTCCAACTTCTGCTGCAACAAGTGATTTTCAGCCTTTTGTTTCTGAATGATCTCCTTTAGCTCCGAGCTAGGAGAACTGATGTCAAAGTCAATAATGTCTATGTCCGGATCACCTGATGGCCCCTCATCAATCATGGGCTGCTTGCCTCTCTCCTGTACCTATGCTGCTGTCGAAAACGATGCCCCTTCCACCTGATGTGGAGATAACACTCGCTATGCTGACGAAGAAGGCGAGACCCCTTCCACCTGGTGTGGAGATAATACTCGCCGTGCAGATGCAAATAAGGCCCTGTGGCCTCTCTGATATGTAACACATGCTGGAGTGCTGACATGCTCGGGCTCTGGAATGTGAAACTGATGTGTAGGCCCTCCCTCATCATGGACAATCTGAGGGGGTGGCTGTGGCATCGCGAAGAAGTCATGAGAGATGAAATCCTCCCAAGCAATACCCTGTTGTGCCAACTGATGCATCACTATGATCTCGATCAGTGCATAATGATATATACTCTTGTGTTGTTGTGCGGGGTTCTTCCTTTGTACTATAGGCACCATCCTCTCTATGTTGCGACACATGAAAAATGGAATGTTCATCATTCGTACCCTTGTGAAATGCATCAACAAACGGATATGGTATGAATATAGACGTGAAAATTTGTCCTCACAAGTGAAATACCAAATAATAAGTCTCATCAAGGGTGCATACTCATCCCTTAGGAATCTGAAGGGAAAAACAGCAGTTAGGTGTCTCATACACCCGGGTTTCATATATGGTTCATAATGAAATATGTCTAGCTGATGGCGCTTGTTCCACTCCTCCCCAACATTTGGTATCCCGGTGGCTTGAGCAACAATTTCGGGTGATAGGGTGAAGTCTACTCCTGCAAGGTTCACATGACCATTGTGTAAATGTAGGACAAACAAGCAGACTAGTTCTCTGTGATGTTGAATTTGTGATATCCGCTCACAATATCCAAAGCATGATTGATACTGAAAACATGTCATTGCAAGTGGACAAGCTTGCAAATGAGCCAAAGAAGTGGGCTCCTCCCTGACATGTCGACCACCTTTACCACCCTTGGGATGCCTCCTTGGCACTTCTACCTCCGGTGTTGAATCACTGTCATAACTCTGCTCATAATCTGATTTGGTTTCTGACATGGTTTTGAAGGCAAGATGGTTGAAATGTATTGCTGACTTTGCACCCAATTAACTGTTGTTTGACTTTTTCAAATGCTGTCACCAAGGGGACATAAATACAAGGGGATTGTTAGGGATAGGGGAACATGAGGGACTTAGGGACAATAAACAAAAATAAGGAATTTAGGGAAGGCAACATGGGAAATCATAATATTGTGGAACTTTAAGGTGGAAGTAGGGTTTGGGAATTTAGTAGGTTTTAAGGATTTTAGAGAGGAAGATTATAAAATTTTATGGGAAAATTTGAAGGAGAATGTTGATGAAGATGAGGGAAAAGAGGGATCAAAAATGGGCAACCTTGGACAGCAAAATATTTTGAAACCCTAGCACCATTAAGTCTTTAAATCTTCCACAGCAATGTAGGGTTTTGACTTCTCATTTTCATGGCATTTTAACATATTAATTTCTCATTCATCTTGCAAAACCAAAACTAGCCATGGAGGAGAGGCATGCCTGAAATTTGCTTGAGAGAAAAGAGGATTTGGTAGCTTGCTGGCAGTTTATTGGGCAAAAAACCCAACGCGTAGCGCACCTTGCCCAACGCGTAGTGCCCCTCTGGTGCATAGCGCCTGAACAAAATTACACTGAGAAAATCGCGCTGATGCGTAGCGCGCCCCTGACGCGTAGCGCGCCCACCCTGATGCGTAGCGCGCCCCTGAAACTGCCCAATTTGCTCAATGACTCTTGAAATCACCTTTGCAAGGATTCACTTGGCTTGTGAGAGGAAAATGAGTTGCTAATGAAGAGTGATGTGCTTTTATAGGCTCCCTTTAGATTTTTTATTTGCTCAAAACCCACTTTATAATGTTTGAGTGTTAACACTTTTTGAATTAATTGGCTCTGACTTCTGGTTTCCTTTTTTTTGAAAAAAATTGGTTGAAATGATGATTTCTTCTGAAAATTTTTGCACGGATGGCTTCTAAGATGCTTTGGCAAAGGAGACCAAGGCTGCGCTTCAACATTTGGAGAATTTGAAATTTTGACAATTTTTACAAAAACGAGATAATGACCTTTGTTTTTCAAAAACAGAGTTTTGAAAACAAGGTGATAATTTAACTGTACAATGATGAGAATTACTGAAATGATGCTTTATGAAGGACATCCCTCTGGCTTGTTGGTCCTTTATGACCTCTCAAGACACAAATTGACTCAACCCTAGACCTAAGACTTCGAAATTTAAAACAAGATGAATGACCCTTTGAAGATTTTATTTACTTAAACAAACCTGAACCAACAGTGCCAAACAGGAGGGGAATAAAAGACACAAACTCCCTCCACTGGGGTTATGGCATGCCTAACGGAATGCAACATGATCACACTGATGGGACACCTAATCATGAAATGCAAAGAGCTTTGATCTCTGGTGGAGGGCTACTAGACCGACTCTAACATTGGCTCCAATGGGGATGGTAACTCCTTGGAGATGCCAAGAACCTCAGACCTCTGGGAGAGCAGACCAATGCGTTCAACCATTGGGCGATGGAGTCATTATTTACTCATTTGACACAAACTTTGATAGTTTTGGTGACTACAAATTTGACTAAAAATTGGACACAACTTTGACCCAAACTAACTCAATTTTGGGCAGAAAATGAACTGATAAAACCAACTTGACAAACCTCAAACCAACTAATCTTCATCTTCAGATTTATAGCCTTCACCGCGGGCCCTAGACTGAGGATGAAAGATCAGTACACACATGCGATAAAACAGAAGTAAAATGGTATGTACAATGATGATGACAAGAGCAGAAAATGCTCAGACATGGTACCTTTTTAGCAGCCGATCATTGACCGACCCTCCGGGATAATCATCTTCGTTCATTTCCTTGAGAAGAAAATCATTTTGGCCACGATATGCTGCGATCTTGTAGGGACCCTTCCATAAATTGTCAAATTTGCCATGCTTCCCTTTGTCTTCATTCCGAGCATCCCACCTCAAAACCACATCATCTATTTGGAAGTCATCTGGTTTTGCTTTCCTGTCATAAATCTTCTTTATGCACTCTTGCAACTTGAGAGTATTGTGAAGAACTTCCTCCCGTGTCTACTGTAAATGAATCATTTGATTAATCCGCCTCTGCATGGGATCTTCCTCACTACCAGCTTCTTGAAGCAATTTGACCACCAGAATAGCAAGCGAAGTAGGAAACACTGCGTCTGTCTCGTACACCAACTCAAAAGGAGACATGCCAATTGACTTTTTCTGACTTACCCTATCAACCCACAGTGCATTCACTAACTTTTTATGCCAGCTCTTCTTATTGATTTCTGGCAACTTTTTAATGATATTTACCAAGGACTTATTTGAAGATTCTGCCAACCCATTTCCTTGTGGATGATAGGCGGTAGAACGCCCCAAGCTGATATTGTATTTGTAGCAAAAGTCTACCATTCTCTTTGATTTGAATGCTGCTACATTATCTGTAATTAACTTACTTGGACAGCCAAAATGTGACAGTATATTATTTTCAAGGAAAGAAATAATTACCACATCCGTGGCCTACCGGGTGGGAATGGCTTCAATCCATTTTGTGAAGTAATCTGTAGCTGTCAATATCCATCTATGCTGTCCTGATGATGGCGGATGAATTTCACCGATAAAATCCAAGCCCCACTACTGAAATGGTGCGCTGACTTCAATTGGTTTGAGAGGCAATGGCTGTAATTTCTGTTTCCCTTGAAAAATTTGGCACTCATGACAATTCTTGACAGCTTTATATACATCTAAAAACAATAAATGCCAATAAAAACCTGCCCTTGGGATCTTATTTGCTGTAGTCTTCCAAAAAAAATGGCCCCCGCAGTCACCTTTATGAAAATATTCCACAACTGTTTTGGCTTCCTCCTCGACCAAACAATTCAGCAATATTCCACCAGGGTCTTTCCAATATAGTGCAGATTTGAGGATGCAAAACTTGGCTGCTTTCAATTTCAATGTCCTACTTTTATTTCGAGGCATCCCGGGAGGTGAAGACAAATTTTGAAGTACATATATAATATCAGCATACCAAGGAGAAGAAACAAAGATGTCAGATACCTGTTGTGCTGAATTCTCCTCATCTTTATCGAACATGGCAGCCATCAAATTGATATCTAGGACATGTAGATTTGTTTCAGCCATCAATTTGGCAAGACCTTGACCTTTGATCAGCTTAGTGGGTTTAATTTCCACATCATACTCTAATAATGCAGCAATCCACTTACCCCGCCTTCCTTCCGGTTCTGCCTGTACTAAAACATCCTTTACTGCTACGTTAGGAACATATGTGATAATGTGGGAATTCAATATATACACACGGAAATCCTTCAAGGCCTTCACAAGCGCAAGCGCTTGTTTTTCAATGATGTTATACTTCAATGCTCCGTCTCTTATAATACGGCTGAAAAAAGAAATAGGCTTCTCAACTCCATCTCTTTTTTGCATTAGTACAGCTGCCAATGTGTGCTCAGAAGCGAATGAAAATAAAATAAAATCTTGTGTGTAATCTGGACTGATTAGAGTAGGGGCTGAAGATAGAACCAACTTTACCAAATTGAAAGATTTTACCGCCTCTTTGGTCCACTTTAGCTAGCTGTCCTTTTTCAGCATGTTTGTGATTTCTCTAAGATGCTCGGCAAGATTCAGAATGAAGCGACGCAGAAATTTCAACTTACCATTAAAGGACTGTATTTCTTTTTTGTTCCGAGGCTACTCGATTTGTTGAATAGCTTCAACATGTGTAGGATCTATACGGATGCCGTCTTTGGAAATGATGTTGCCCAAGAGCTTGCCTTCACTCATGGCGAAAAGACTCTTCTTTGGATTCAGAGAAATACCATATTTTCTGCACTTTTGAAAAACCATTTTCAAGTGATATAAATGTTCTTCATCAGATTTCGAAAATACAGTCAAATCATCAAGGTAAAAAACCAAAAAGACATCTTTCTTGTTGGCAAAGGCCATGTCCATCGCACGCTGAAAAGTGGCACCTGCATTTTTCAAACCAAACGACCTCTTTGCATAATGAAATGTTCCCCATGGAGTAGTGAATGCAGTTTTGTCACGATCATCCTCATGCACCAAAATCTAATTGTGCCCGGAATAGCCATCGAGTAGTGACATCCTTGATGCTCCAACTACTCGCTGCAATATATGATCCATTTTGGGCAGTGGATAATTGTCCTTTAAAGACACCTTATTCAAGTTTCTGAAGTCAATGCATAAACGGATCTCACCGATCTTCTTTCTTACAGGCACCAAATTTGATATCCAATCGGAAAATCTGATTGGCACTATGATCCCAGACTTGTACAACCTATTCACTTCTTTTTCTATCAATGGCAGCAATTTAGGATTGATTCTCCTCAATTTTTGACGGAAAGGTTTTTGATTTGGCTTTCTAGGAATAGTATGCTGAATGATATTAGTGTCATATGTTTTTAGATCTAAATAATCCCATGCAAAGACATTAGAAAACGAAGATAACAATCTGACATACTCCTTCTTTACCTTTGGTGACAACGACTTTGATAGCTTTACCATCTTGGGATTCTCAGCTGCTCCAATGTTTACCTCTTCAACACCTTCTTCAGTTGGTCTCAATGTCGGTTTGCGGGCCACATCATCTTGATCAAACAGCTCTTCCAAAGGAATCAATCCTTTAGGAATAAAATTGTCCTTAAGTTGCAGCACATCCATTTGATTTACTTCATCTGGTTCAGTATCTATGGAGATGTCCTTAAACTCACCTTCAATCTGCAGAAAATCTTTGATTTCTTCATCATCCTGGAAGACTTGCCAACATCGTTGATTATCTGGAACTGTGGGGCGGTGTTTCACATAAATCTCAAATTTGTTGCTGGAATTCATTGGAATTTTTAAGTTACTTGCTGCCTTGGCCAATGCATCAGCAACACCATTTTGTATGCGGGGCACACATGTCAAAGTATGTTCAGAAAATAATTTCAAAATATCTAGGACAGCATTTCGATATGCCCTCATACGAGGATGCTTGGCCTGAAACTCACCTTTAACTTGCTTTATCACCAACTCGGAATCACCATAAACTGCAATCTTCTTTGCTTTCAACTTGCGAAGAATTTTAAGGCCAGCAATGAGAGCCTCATATTCTGCCTCATTATTTGAACAATCGAATGCTAGTTTATAAGAACACACTCTCACCTTGCTTGGGACTTTGTCTTGGGTAGAAAAGGGACTTCGAATCCACACACCAATACCAGCACCATCGCTGCCCACAACGCCATCAAAATCCATGGTCCAAAGACCATCTTCATCTTCTTCCAACTACTGAAACTGTGTTGCCTCTGTTTTTTCTATTTGCTGCCCCTTAGCTTCAGCTATTTGCTTCATGGCAGCTGGCTTTTCTTCTCTTTCCTTTTGCAGAACTTCTCTAAAATTTTCAGTAATCTCTGGTATATCCTCTGCCTGAACTAACTGACTATCTATCTCATTAAAACTATCAGCAAACAAAACAAATGACTCCAAATCTGTATGTACATAATTTACAGGATGATTTATTGGCTTTTCTTTGCTAGTTATCATGTATTTCATCTTTTGCTCCCGATATAACTTTCTCATTTGACCGAAGACTGGAATTGTAGCATAAGAAAAATCTAGCTGAAGTGTACCTTTCAACTTAGCTCCCCAAAACCTTGAAAGCAACATACCAAAACGCGGAGGAATATCCGCCACAACCACATCCATCAAGACATTCTTAGCTGGAATTTGATCTAGGCTTACCACCAAGTCCTTGATCAATCCGATACACTTTACCCGACTGGAATCAAATGAATACAAATCATGATATTTTCTTGTGATGTCTAATCCCAGCTTTTCCATGATTGCTTTTGGCATCAAATTTTGCGAAGCGCCCGAGTCAAACATAGCATTATGTAAAACATACTCGTGCAACCTCAAACTGATATAGAAGGGAGGAACATCACTTTCAGGAGACTCACCATCTAAAGCAGGCCCAAAAATTAATTTCGGCTGATCATCTTCTACATTTACCGTGTCAAGCATTGGATCAATACTCAGAATTTTGGAAATTTGACCTCGGTAGCTGGTGTTTTTCATGATTTCAGTCAATGGAATAGACACTTTTAGCTTTGAAATTTCATTCTCCGAACTAAATGTTGAAACCTTTTCACCTTCTTTGGCCGGAACTTCTCTTCTTTCAACTTTATCCCTCATTGTGCTTGGTGGCTGATTTACCTTATCTGCTGAAGATGATTGACCCGCTGGGGGATCAATTATCTCTTTTCCTTTTTTCTGTGGGGAAGCTGAATCATTTTTTGCTGAAGTATCTTTCTTCTTCTGAATGGGATTTATGGGAATAGCTCGATTTCTTAATTGTTTCTGCTGAGCGGACAAAGCATTGAGATATCCTCTTTGGTACTCCTCTGATTCTTCCTCAAGCGCTGCATCATTTGATAAGATATAATTCTCATCTTGATGGATGATGGAGTTTCTCAAAAATTCTTCTTCTTCTTTAATATAGGTAGGCAGATTATCAGGAGTGAAAAAGTGATTTTCCTCCCCTATAGTATCACCTTCATCTTCGGATTCTTGGCTAACAAAATTCTGCTGAAGAGGAGGTTTTATTTGTTGTTGAACTACTGACTCTTGTGCCCTTGTTTCACGTTGCTTAATTCTGTATTGTGGCTGCTGCAGACCTCGGAAATTAGGATTGCGAATCTGCGGTTCCGGCTTGTCGAGATGAGCCTTTTCGAGCATCCTTTCTAACTTTTCTACCTTGTGAAGGAGCTGATCTGATGTAGAAGCTTCTTCTTTGATTGTCACTTGTTTTTCGTCTTTCATCCTTGCTCTCTTATCATTCAAATTCGCTTCAACATTAACAGCGATTTTCTGTATATCCTCCAAGGTAGGCGGATCTCTATCTCGCAATGAATAAGCCATCTCCGGATCAAAGCCATCCGGGAATTTGAGAAGAGCTGATTTTCTAGATGGTCTTAAATCATCTGGAATAGCATTGTAAACTGTGTTAAATTTGATAATGTAATCTTGGACAGATTCGCCATGATTGTGTTTGAGATTGTTGTACTCGGCATTGATCTGAAGTGGATCCTTTCTGATTTCCCATCGATCTAGAAACTGCTTCTGAAGTTCATCCAATGTGGGGATGCTTCTAGTTGTCAAACCTCTGAACCATTTTCTTACTTCTCCTCTGAATGTTTGCACAAACAAACGCATAGTTACATCTTCTTCATCTATATCATATAGATCAAAGAAAGTTGCCATTTTGTCTATATGCTGCTGAGCGGAAACACCTTGAGGAGTGCCATCAAACATGGGAATTTTACTCTGATAATCAGCTGGCATATCATGCAGATTTTGAGGAAGAGCAAGAGGGGCAAACCGGGTAGCCATTGCTTTAGCTAGATTGGGTCTAGGAGTAGTAGGTGGAGTAGGTGTAGCTGTAGTATGAGGGGTATAGGGAGGTGTAGGCAGAGGAGAAGCGATATGGGATGAAGAGGGAGAATTGACTGTAGATTCAGGATGTGTGACTATAGGGGATATAGAAATAAAAGGAGGATTGGTCTGCTCGTGCGGAACAGAAGCCGTGATAGTAGATCCAATATTGACAGATACAGTTTCGAGGAAATCAGCAAGATTAGTGACTTGGATATCTGTCTGAAGGTGTCTTAGGATGAAATTTTCAACCAATTTATTGTGTCTCTCGATTTCAAGGGCAGCAGCAAAATCAGGGTTGGGAACTAGAGAATCAAGTGCACTTTCAGATTTGGTTTTGAACAGGGACAACTCGAAGCTCTCGTCAAAATCAATGTCTTCAAAATACTTAAAAACAGCTGGACATGAGTGAGATTTGAATATATGACTAGAATCTGAAGCCAGCTTGGATATTCTCAAAATATCAAGGAACAAATAGCCAATCAGCCTGTGAAAACTCTCAACTTATCATCAAAAGTTCAGAGTTTACAAATGTACTGGGGTAAAATGCAAATGAAGTGTTGTATTCACAAGCTCATGGAGATGGATTGAAGCAGCGTTTATCTACTTCCGCTTATGCAAAGAAAAAGTGTTTCGAAGGCTACCTGGCATAACTTCAGGCTCCGTCTAAGACTTATGAAATAAACACATCAACCCGCAAACAAGTTGTTCTCCCCAGTATGGTCGACAATATGTTAGCGCTCAAATTTGGCCTCAGGCTGAAGAAGGCAAAATCCAAGGCAACATCAAACCACTTAGCCTCGTAGCTAGCCCTATGAGGACAGGAGAGGGCTCTCTCCGGGTCTATCTCGGCAAAAGGTCTTCAAAGGGCTGAGATGACCAATAAAGAACACTAATTTTAGGCTAGTAAACTGATAGGGAAAGTTTGATTTCAAATTTTTAGGGTTTTGTTGGAAAACTGAGCACGACAATTTTGGGTGCGGGGATGAGACACAGTTTTTGCAGAGGTCTTTTTGGGGCAAGGTAGGAGATTGTCTTGATGCCTTTGAAGGAAGTGAATGGATAGGTATGACTGGTGAGGAGCTAAGGAGAGCAAGAAACCATCAGGAGTTCTCCTTAAACAGATGAAAACATAGATATTAAGCAAACTTAAAGGCAGAGCATAGAAACCATGAATTCTACCTTAACACTTCATTTACTTAATTTGCAGAAGAGAAGAGTAGGAAAATGATACACATAACAAACTTACAAATGCATGAGAGAAACACACCATCAACACAAATCACCACAGGAATCGCAAATAGTGCTGCAAAACCCTGGTCTTTCCTTTGCCAAAATTTCAGAGATACAAAGGTCCAACCATGAAAATGACTAAGAAAATACATAATATAGGCAAGCTAACACATTCCCTTGCCTCTAGGGGTCGAGCTCATCATCCTAGGAGCTGTTTCAACCAATTCTAAACTGAGCACTACAACCTAGGCAATCAAAACAACTTGCCTCTATAAGTTAGGAAACCAATCCATTCATTAATTTTTTGCTATTTTATGAATGAATCTTCTAGAATAGGTAAAAAAGTGTCATTTCATCATGAAAATACATTAGTTACATCAAAGAGGGTGAAAAATCCCATGAAAAGTCAAAACTAGTCAAAATTTGCGTTGTCCTGAGCTGTAGATGAAAAACTGGCAAATTTCCCTGATGCGTAGCGCGCCATTTCTCAACACGTAACGCGCCTTTGAGCCCACTTTTGGGGCACTTCCCGGCATCCAAATGAGGCTCAAGTGGGCTTTTTCGAAAGTTCTGGATGTCTACTCTCCAGCCCAAGTGGAATTTCTCAATTTGGTGCCCATTTGCCCCTCCAAAAATGCAATCTCCCAAGACTGCTTCCTGTGTGTCCAAAAAGTGGAAGAAGGTCATTTTTTGCTTTTTTTTTGACCTTTTGGGGGCCCAAACCTTAATGAAATGTCTTGGCAGTGGCTGAGCAAGTGTAATTTGTCATGAAAAATCCAAAAATGTAGAGTTTTTGTGAAATGGACCTCCCCATCTTCAGGGTAGCGCGCGGCGCGCTATGCTTTGAGGGCAAAAACTTGTTTTTAGCAAAAAAAATTCAAAATTGACCAAAATTGTTCCAAATTTTCTGAATTTTGAGCTGGGGGTGTATCATTGAACACCATGCTCCTTCAAGGAGGCTTCAACCAAAATCTGAAGTGGATCGGGCCTTTTTCTCCGTTTTAATGCCTTGGCCAATCGTCCTTTGAGTACCTTCATTTTCGCCTTGCACACATGCATGCGAGCCCAATAATGATTCTTCATGTGGCGGAGCATATCTTTGTCCCTGTTTTCCTTGGCTAGCAACTTCTCTAAATGAGTGTTCACCCGAATGAGCATAGACCCTTGCTCAATAGGTGTCAAATCACCGGGTCTCTTGCGAGCCAAGTTCCGGTCTTCTCGGATCCTCTGCAACTCATCAAGAGTGTGTTCATCCTCTAACTGTTTGTTGCGCTGCTCTAAATAGTTTATTTTCCAATTTTCCATTTCCAACTTCTGCTGCAACAAGTGATTTTCAGCCTTTTATTGCTGAATGATCTCCTTTAGCTCCGAGCTAGGAGAACTGATGTCAAAGTCAATAATGTCTATGTCTGGATCACCTGATGGCCCCTCATCAATCATGGGCTGCTTGCCTCTCTCCTGTACCTGTGCTGCTGTCGAAAACGAGGCCCCTTCCACCTGATGTGGAGATAACACTCGCTGTGCTGACGAAGAAGGCGAGACCCCTTCCACCTGGTGTGGAGATAATACTCGCCATGCAGATGCAAATAAGGCCCTGTGGCCTCTCTGATATGTAACACATGCTGGAGTGCTGACATGCTCGGGCTCTAGAATGTGAAACTGATGTGTAGGCCCTCCCTCATCATGGACAATCTCAGGGGGTGGCTGTGGCATCGCGAAGAAGTCACGAGAGATGAAATCCTCCCAAGCAATACCCTGCTTTGCCAACTGATGCATCACTATGATCTCGATCAGTGCATAATGATATATACTCTTGTGTTGCTATGCGGGGTTCTTCCTTTGTACTATAGGCACCATCCTCTCTATGTTGCGACACATGAAAAATGGAATGTTCATCATTCGTACCCTTGTGAAATGCATCAACAAACGGATATGGTACGAATATAGACATGAAAATCTGTCCTCACAAGTGAAATACCGAATAATAAGTCTCATCAAGGGTGCATACTCATCCCTTAGGAATCTGAAGGGAAAAACAACAGTTAGGTGTCTCATACACCCAGGTTTGATATATGGTTGATAATGAAATTTGTCTAGCTGCTGGAGCTTGTTCCACTCCTCCCCAACATTTGGTATCCCGGTGACTTGAGCAACAATTTCGGGTGATAGGGTGAAGTCTACTCCTGCAAGGTTCACATGACCATTGTGTAAATGTAGGACAAACAAGCGGACTAGTTCTCTGTGATGTTGAATTTGTGAGATCTGCTCACAATATCCAAAGCATGATTGATACTGAAAACATGTCATTGCAAGTGGACAAGCTTGCAAATGAGCCAAAGAAGTGGGCTCCTCCCTGACATGTCGACCACCTTTACCACCCTTGTGATGCCTCCTTGGCACTTCTACCTCCGGTGTTGAATCACTGTCATAACTCTGCTCATAATCTGATTCGGTTTCTGACATGGTTTTGAAGGCAAGATGGCTGAAATGTATTGCTGACTTTGCACCCAATTAACTGCTGTTTGACTTTTTCAAATGCTGTCACCAAGGGGACATAAATACAAGGGGATTGTTAGGGATAGGGGAACATGAGGGAATTAGGGACAATAAACAAAAATAAGGAATTTAGGGAAGGCAACATGGGAAATCATAATATTGTGGAACTTTAAGGTGGAAGTAGGGTTTGGGAATTTAGTAGGTTTTAAGGATTTTAGAGAGGAAGATTATAAAATTTTATGGGAAAATTTGAAGGAGAATGTTGATGAAGATGAGGGAAAAGAGAGATCAAAAATGGGCAACCTTGGACAGCAAAATATTTTTAAACCCTAGCACCATTAAGTCTTTAAATCTTCCACAGCAATGTAGGGTTTTGACTTCTCATTTTCATGGCATTTTAACATATTAATTTCTCATTCATCTTGCAAAACCAAAACTAGCCATGGAGGAGAGGCCTACCTGAAATTTGCTTGAGAGAAAAGAGGATTTGGTAGCTTGCTGGCAGTTTATTGGGCGAAAAACCCAACGCGTAGCGCACCTTGCCCAACGCGTAGCGCCCCTCTGGTGCGTAGCGCCTGAACAAAATTACACTGAGAAAATCGCGCTGATGCGTAGCGCGCCCCTGACGCGTAGCGCGCCCACCCTGATGCGTAGCGTGCCCCTGAAACTGCCCAATTTGCTCAATGACTCTTGAAATCACCTTTGCAAGGATTCACTTGGCTTGTGAGAGGCAAATGAGTTGCTAATGAAGAGTGATGTGCTTTTATAGGCTCCCTTTATATTTTTTATTTGCTCAAAACCCACTTTATAATGTTTGAGTGTTAACACTTTTTGAATTAATTGGCTCTGACTTCTGGTTTCCTTTTTTTTGAAAAAAATTGGTTGAAATGATGATTTCTTCTGAAAATTTTTGCAGGGATGGCTTCTAAGATGCTTTGGCAAAGGAGACCAAGGCTGCGCTTCAACATTTGGAGAATTTGAAATTTTGACAATTTTTACAAAAACGAGATAATGACCTTTGTTTTTCAAAAACAGAGTTTTGAAAACAAGGTGATAATTTAACTGTACAATGATGAGAATTATTGAAATGATGCTTTATGAAGGACATCCCTCTAGCCTGCTGGTCCTTTATGACCTCTCAAGACAAAAATTGACTCAACCCTAGACCTAAGACTTTGAAATTTAAAACAAGATGAATGACCCTTTGAAGATTTTATTTACTTAAACAAACCTGAACCAGCAGTGCCAAACAGGAGGGGAATAAAAGACACAAACTCCCTCCACCGGGGTTATGGCATGCCTAACGGAATGCAACATGATCACACTGATGGGACACCTAATCATGAAATGCAAAGAGCTTTGATCTCTGGTGGAGGGATACTAGACCGACTCTAACAGGCCCCCCAAAAGTTAATGGTAGGGTGGAAGGGGGTGCGCAATAAAAGCGTGGACCTTCCGATGAGCGGGCTCGGATCCAACGATTGGAGCTCAATGGAGCTGGCAGAGGGTTACAGCTTGGGGACCCATGTATGGAATCAAATGTTTTAATGCTATTTGGGCTAGATATGATTGGTGGCAGGGTGATTTGTTAATTAATTAACATGGGGTTAATTGATTTCAAAACAATGCGCAGGGGATGGTTATTATATGGTTTTGGGTGAACCTATAATCCCTGTTTAAACAGAAATATGGTCGTAATCGACCGGGGTGGGATTATTACATATTGGGGGTTTTATTGTATAGATATATTAATACGGGGAAAGGGGAATTTATAAGGGATTTAATACTTATTATGTTAATAGCTAATATGACTTTATGAAAAATAGGCGCTAAGTTAAAGCTCAAAAACTTAGGCTAAGGGAATGAAAGGATTTTTACACAAGAAATGTGGCTTCTTTGCCTAAAGCAAGAATGTTATTTTACTCAAGCTTTTTCATGAAATGGAGTGATTTAGGAGTATTGAGCAGATCTCAATATCCTTGGGGGGAGGTTAGTAAGTGATTTTGGGAGAAGTGTGAAGGGAAGTTAGTCATGCCTCACTTCATTTGTAACCAAACAGTTGCCACGGTACTTATGATATCCATAAGATGAACATCTTTAAGGGACAAAATTAATCATAAGCATGCTTCTGCAACACCAAAACTACCTACTCAGCCTACAGTACCTAACATTTTTTCTTCTTTTCTTTGGGTGCACATGGACTGGAAAACCCTCATTCTCTTCTTTTCTTTTGACTGCAAACCTATCTAGATCTACACTTATTTCTTCCAAGGGCTTAGATTTAATAGTTGAGCTCCTTTGCTTCTCTACTTAACTATTTATCTGCCAAGATTAAACATTTTATATAGACTTTATTCTCTATCTCTAAAACAGGAAATTGAAACATGAACTAGCCAAGATTAAACTGTTTGGCCACTCATCAACTGTGACAAAGAGTTTCAGAAGCTGTACATGAAAATTTATTTACTGAACATGAAATAGTAGTGGCATTTGGACTTGCACACTTTCCTGGTCCTTTTCTTTAGGGTTCATTTCTTTTATTTTTTCTTTTGACCATTTCATTCTTTTTACCCTTTGATCTTTCTTTTAGGGTATACCCTCTTTTCATTTTTTAATTTTTGATTTTTTCAAAATATGGAAAACCTTTGTAGCAAGGAAAGGATTTGCATATTATGGATTTCAACTAGTCAATCATGAAATATGACACCTATTGGTATAGGAGCATAACATGTACTTGAAGAAGCCAAGTACACATCCCCACCTTCATCTAAGGTGGCTTTTGCCTCTGCATAAGGAGCATTATCAGACCCCTTTCCTTTATCAGGAGCTTTAGATTTATAGTCCCTTTTGTAGTGCCCTTCCTTTCTGCATTTCCAGCACACCACCTCTACAAGTTTTCCTGGAGATTTAGATCTCCCTCTAGATTTAGATCTTCCACTCAATGACTTATTTTTGTTTATGTTCTGGGACCGTCCTCGTACAGACAAGGCATCACCATTTTGGCTCTCCATATTTTTCCGTCTCATCTCCTCTGTCAGCAAGGATGAGACTATTTCATCAAACTGCAAGGTAGTTGCATTGCTACCTATTGCAATAATCATACTATCCCATGAATCTGGTAGAGAACACAATAAACTGATGCACTTATCTTCAACTGAAATTTTAATATAAACATATAATAACTGACTTACCACAGTATTAAATGCATTCAGATGCTCTGTCACCGAGTCTCCATCTTTCATCCTCAGGTTATACAACTTTTTCCGCAGGAACAGTTTATTCACTAGAGACTTAGATTGGTACAAAGTCCCTAACTTGTCCCACAAAGCCTTCGTCGTAGCTTCCCCTGATACATTCCGAAATACTGAATCTGAGACACATAATCTTATTATTCTATTTATCTTTCGATCCAACTTCTTCCATTCTTCATTGGACACTCCCGTTGGTTTAGTACCCAGATCTACCATGATCCATTGATCTTTATCCACCAACAGATCCTCCATCTTGAGTTTCCACAACTCAAAACTTTGACCATTAAATTTCTCAATCTCTATCTTTCCACTGCTCGCCATCTTCTTTCACCAACAGAATCGATATCGCAGATCTCCCATTGAATAGGGTCTACCACAGGCCTGAGCAAAACCCCTCAGCAACAAAGTCGTCCCCTTGAAGCCAAAACAACTACGATACCAAATGTAGGTTTTAACCCCATACATAAATTACCTGCATACGAGTTATAAAACATAGAAAATAAACAACGCGAGAGCATAACACATAAAACACATATACATAGAGATTTCCCCTAGATCCAAAAACCGGGACTACCAGCTTGATTTTTCATTATGTTCCTTTCAATGTTAGAATACATATTTATACATGCCGAAGCATCCAATACCATGGACCAAAAACCATCGCGTCCAAAACCATGGACCAAAACCATCACGTCCAAAAAACATGTGCGAAAATCATGCACAAAACCATAGGTGGGTCCGCACAACCTAACATAGGGTCCAAAACCAAAATTTCAGGGGGGCTGCCCTGGACCCCATTAAGTGGGGTTATGGGTACACCTCAAACCCCCCCCCTCTAACCCCTGGTTAACTATGTGGGCTAGTCATGGAAAGAATATAACACAACCCAACATTCTCCCACTTGTTGTTTTCTTTCCACAAGGGTCCACAAGAGAGCTTAGTCATTTTTTGAGCTCTGAAATTCCCATTGTCTCTCTACACCAAAAGAACTTCTCAGAGCTCACATATTTTGTCAATGCATCTGCAGTATTCTTCAAAGTGTCCACCTTTACCAGCAACACCTTTTTGTCTTCTATCATATCCCTCACAAAGTGATACTGAACATCAATGTGCTTTGTCTTTGAATGATATGCAGGGTTCTTTGCCAAGAAAATTGCACTTTGGCTATCATAGTCTATCGTTATAGCTCCCTTTACTAACCCCATACTTGAACACAATCTTTGCAACCAAACTGCTTCCTTTCTTGCATGAGTGGCTACCATGTATTCTGCCTCTGTAGTTGATAGTGCAACTATAGATTGTTTCTTAATCATCCAACCGACTGCACTTCCAAATAGGTTAAACACATACCCACTTGTGGATCTTCTCTGATCGAAATCTCCAACCCAGTCTGCATCAACAAAGCCACGAATATCCAACATTCTGTCCAATCCTGGTCTTCCTTGGTAGCACAAACCATAATCAATAGTGCCATGCAAATACCTAAAAACCCACTTCACTGTTGTCCAGTGCTCCTTCCCTGGTTTTGACATAAACCTGCTCAATACTCCCACTGCATGTGCAATGTCTGGTCTAGTACAAACCATTGCATACATCAGGCTACCGACTGCACTTGCATATGGAACATGGGACATGTCCTCTTCCTCTTCTTGTGTCTTCAGACACTGTTCAGCAGATAACCTCACACCTACAGGAATAGGAACCTTCACCGGTTTACTATCTTGCATATTAAACCTCTACAATATTGTCTCGAAATACTTCCTCTGGTTTAACCAGAGCTTCCTCTTTGCTCGATCTCTTTTAATTTCCATGCCCAAAATATAGTTTGCAACACCAATATCTTTCATGTCGAATTTGGAGGACAATTGGGTCTTCAAATCCTGGATAATTTCTTTGTCATTTCCAACCAACAACATATCATCCACATACAATACCAAATAAATAACATGGTCACCAATTAATTTAAAATACACACAGTGATCTTCTTTGCTTCCGATGAAGCCAAGTCCCCATATAAATGTATCAAATTTATGATACCACATCCTTGGTGACTGTTTTAACCCATACAAAGACTTCTTTAACTTACATACCAGTTCTTTCTTACCCTTCACTACAAAGCCTTCAGGTTGCTTCATGTATATTTCCTCTTCCAGATCCCCATGAAGAAATGTTGTCTTCACATCCATCCATTCTACCTCAAAATCAAATGCAGCAGCAACAGATAAAAGTAATCTAATAGAAGTTACCTTGGCAACAGGAGAAAAAATATCACCAAAATCAATTCCTAGCACCTGGGAATAACCTTTTGCTACCAACCGATCTTTGTATTTCTCCACCTTTCCTTCTGCATTTGTCTTCTTCTTGAATACCCATTTTCTGCCAATGGGTTTCCTTCCAACTGACAACTCCACCAGATCCCAAGCCTCATTTTTGTGCAAAGATGCTATTTCATCAACCATGGCCTCTTTCTAGAGTTTTCCATCCTCTAAATCTACTGCTTCCTTCATAGTTCTAGGATCATTGTCAGTAATAGATAAAGCAAAATTTGAACAGAAAGCAGATGGACTATACCTTTCTGGTTGCCTGCTTTCTCGAACTGATCTTATCACACTCAGAGTTTGTGACTCTTCATCTTCTGATTCCTACTCTACTATAGAGTCTGATTCTTCCTCCTTAAGCTCAAACTCTATCTTCTCAGGTTCCTTTGGTTGGACTTCATGTTTAATAACATCTTTCACCTCTCTAAACACCACATCTCGGTTGTACACAACCTTCCTTGTTACAGGGTTCGAAAGCTTATAACCCTTTAAACCATCCTGCTACCCAATAAAGATGCACTTTTCAGATTTACTATCCAACTTGGTTCGTTTCTCCTTTGGAACATGTACATATGCAGCACATCAAAATACCCTCAGATGTGAAAGAGAGGGTTTCCTACCAGTCCATACCTCTTGTGTAGTCTTATCCTCCAACGCTGATGAAGGTGACCTGATGACTAGGTAACATGCAATATCCACCGCCTCTGCGCAGAATTCTTGTCCTAACCTGACACCACTAAGCATGCTTCTTGCCCTTTCCATCAACGTCTTGTCCATTCTTTCTGCAACTCCATTTTGCTGAGGTGTATATGGAGTAGTCTTCTGCCATGATATACCATACTTCTTACAGAATTCTTCAAATTCCTTACTGCAAAACTCTCCACCATTATCTGTCCTCAGCACCTTTATCTTCTTCTCTGTCTAATTTTCCACGAGAGCCTTAAATTCTTTAAACTTGTTAAAGGCTTCATATTTCTTCTTAAGGAAATATATCCATGTATTCCTTGAAAAGTCATCTATAAATTATACATAATACACAAACTTTTCCAGTGATGGAACCTTCATAGATCCAAACACATCATTGTGCACAAGCTCCAATATCTGTTTCGCCCTCTTACCACCAGAGGGGAAACTCACCCGATTCTGCTTCCCATATACACAATTTTCACAGAAATCAAAATCCAGAGAGCTATTACTCATACCTTCTACCATACCTTTACCATGAAGTATTTGAAGGCCCATCTCTCTGATATGTCCAAGCCTTTGATGCCACAACATGGTCTTCTCTCCATAGACCACTATATTTTCAGCTCCACTTTCAGGAACCACAGAGCTGTTGCACCCATCAACAACAGTGCTACCTTGCAGCTTGTATAGAGTTCCAATCCGAACTCCCCGCATCAATACCAGAGCTCCCCAAACCATTTTGCAGGTATCTTTCTTGAACACTATTTTTACACCTGCATCATCCAGCTTGCTTACAGAAATCATATTTTTGGCTAATGCAAGAATATGCAGAACACCCGACAGTGTTCTAACCCTTCCACCTTGCAACTTCAACTTTACTTTTCTGCAACCAATGATTCTAGCCTTCCTATCATCCCCCAAGAAGACATCACCACCATCATATTTCTCATACTCGCAGAGCCACTCTCTATGGGGAGTGAAGTGAAAGGATGCACCTGAGTCAATCAACCATGCCTCATGATCTACATGTGTACTTGAAGAAGCCAAGTACACATTCCCACCTTCATCTGAGGTGGTTTTCTCCTCTGCAGAAGGAGCATTATCAGACCCCTTTCCTTTATCACGAGTTTTAGATTTACAGTCCCTTTTGTAGTGCCCTTGCTTTCTGCATTTCCAGCACACCACCTTTACAAGTTTTCCTGGAGATTTAGATCTTCCTCTAGATTTAGATCTCCCACTCGATGACTTATTTTTGTTTCTATTCTGGGATCGTCCTCGTACAAACAAGGAATCACCATTCTGGCTCTCCATATTTTTCCGTCTCATCTCCTCTGTCAGCAAGGATGAGACTATTTCATCAAACTGCAAGGCAGTTGCATTGCTACCTATTGTAATAACTAGACTATCCCACGAATCTGGTAGAGAACACAATAAACTGATGCACTTATCTTCATCTGAAATTTTAATATCAGCAGATAATAACTGACTGACCACATTATTAAATGTATTCAGATGCTCTGTCATCGAGTCTACAACTTTCATCCTCAAGTTATACAACTTTTTCCGCAGGAACAGTTTATTCACGAGAGACTTAGATTGGTACAAAGTCCCTAACTTGTCCCAAAAAGCCTTCACTATAGCTTCCCCTGATACATTCATCAATACTAAATCTGAGACACACAATCGTATCATGTTGCTTGCCTCTCGATCCAACTTCTTCCATTCTTCATCGGACACTCCCGTTGGTTTAGTACCCGGATCTACCGTGATCCATTGATCTTTATCCACCAATATATCCTCCATCTTGAGTTTCCACAACTCAAAACTTTTACCATTAAATTTCTCAATCTCTATCTTTCCACTGCTCGCCATCTTCTTTCACCAACAGAATCGATCTTGCAGATCTCCCACTGAATAGGGTCTACCACAGGGCCGAGAAAAACCCCTCATCAACAAAGTCGTCCCCTTGAAGCCAAAAAAGCTCTAATACCAAATGTAGGTTTTAACCCCATACATAAATTACCCGCATATGAATTATAAAACATAAAAAATAAACAATGCGAGAGCATAACACATAAAACACATATACATAGAGCTTTCCCCTGGATCCAAAATCCAGGACTACCAGCTTGATTTTTCATTATGTTCCTTTCAATGTTACAATACATATTTATACATGCCGAAGTATCCAATACCATGGACCGAAAACCATCGCGTCCAAAACCATGGACCGAAAACCATCACGTCCAAAAAACATGTGCGAAAATCATGCACAAAACCATAGGTGGGTCTGCCCAACCTAACTTAGGGTCCAAAACCAAAATTTTCCGGGGGGCTGCCCCGGACCCCATAAAGTGGGGTTACAGGTACACCTCAAATCCCATGTGAACCCTTCCCCTTTAACCCCTGGTTAACTATGTGGGCTAGTCATGGAAAGAATATAACACAACCCAACATTTGGGTGCACTCGAAAAGATGTCAGAAGCTCCAATTTGTACGCCATAGTACCAATCTTTTGCAATACCTTGTAAGGACCATAATACTTTGGTGATAATTTATTATCCTTCTTAGCTTGCTTAAGGGACATTTTCTTGTATGGTTATACCCATAAAAATACACAGTCGCCTACATCAAAACTTCTTTCGTTGCGATGTTGATCTGCCTATTCTTTCATTCTATTTTGCGCCAAATTGAGGCTATCCTTTAAGAGTTGGAGAACTTATCGTTGATGCTCGATGTTATCTTCCACTGCTTGAACCTTATAAATTTCTCTTAAATATGATGTGATGGACAGTGGTTGATATCCATAAAGTTCCATAAATGGGGTCATTTTTGCTGCAGTGTGGAAGGAAGTGTTATACCACCATTCAATCAGAGGTAACCACTTGACCCATTATGTCTATTTATCAGATACAAAGAAATGAAGATCTCCTTCCAAACATTTGTTCACTATCTCATTTTGCCCATTATATTAAGGATGGTAAGACGATCTATGAGCTAATTGAGTACCCAGACAAGAAAATAATTTTGTCCAAAAATTTCCAGTGAAAATGGGATCTCTTTTTCTTACAATAATCTTTAGGTTTCCATTTATATTTTGAATTGTTTCCATAAATGCAGTAGAAATTGTATTGGATTTAAATGGATGAGATAATTGACAAAAGTGTGCATACTTGGTAAGTCTATCAATTACCACCATAATGAAACATTTTCCTTTGGACTTGGGTAAACCTGTGATAAAATACGGACACATGCACCATGATCCATCCTTCTTTTGCACCAACACCACTAGAGCAGAGAAATAACTTTGACCAGATTGAATTATACCAGCCTTTAGCATTTCTGTAACCATACGTTCATTTTAACTCTTTTTGGCATAGGGATATCTGTAAGGCCTGATGTTTGGAGGAACACTTTTTTGAATCAAATGAATAGCATGATCATGATCATGAATAGTTGGGAGGCCTTTGAGAGTCTCAAATACCTTGGAATGATTTTCCAAGACTTTTTGGAGATATGGAGAAATAGATTATTTCAATGTTTGAACTTCTAGTGAACATAATTGTGCAATTACACCCCATTGTTCTTTCTTCAGGATATTTGTCATGTCATTAGAGTTGATTATCTTTTCTAGTTTCTTTGTGATACCCCTTCATTCAACTTCCTTTCCTTCCCAAAATAATTTCATGTAAATTTCTTGAAAATTAAAAGCTATCATACCTAAATATTGTAACCATTGGACTCCTAGTACAACATCAGCACCATCCATTGGAATGGAAAGAATTGGACTATTCAATATGTATTCTCCTATGGATAGCTTGATATTATGGTACTTTCTAAAGAAATTTATGGTTCCTATATTTTCAAACATCACTTGACACTCTAGTGTTGGATATAGGAAGCAATTCCATTCCTTGGCTATCTTACAATGAATAAAATTATGGGTACTACCCAGATCAATCAACACTATTACCTTTTTCGTCTTGACATGTCCTTCTATCTTGAGAGTTTGAGGAGTGGTAATTCTTGCCAATGCATTACAAGATATGGTTAGATACATTTCTTCTTTCTCTAGGGTAGGTTCCTAGTGTATATCTTCTTATTTTGATGTTTTTTGTTCCTTTTCTTCCTCCTCTTCATAATCTATGTAAAATAATTTATTCTCAACACACTTATGACCTTTAGTGTTTTTTCTATCACAACTATAACAAATCCCTTTTGCTCTTTTTTCTTCCAATTGTTTTGGTGTCAAACTTGTAGGTTATGGAAGGCTAGGAGAAACAACACTTCCATATTTATAGTTGTGAGTGGTAGGCTTCCTTTTTGCCATAATTTTTCTTTCCAACCTAAATGTCTTCTCCAATGAATCAAGTTCCCAAGGCGAACCTCATGTTGGATTTTATCCTTTAAATTCCCTATGAACACATCAATCTTATGCTCCTCTAGAATATAATTTACTCTTATATTCAATTTTTGGAAGTCCTCAATGTGCTCTCCCATTAAACCCTTTTGTTTTAGATTTATCAATTGGCTAAAGAAGGTGTTTCTCTTTGTATCATCATAATGTGTTATCATTTCCTCCTTAAAAATTGACCAAGTGAAAAGTGGTTTACGAGAACAAAGCCATCGATACCATACAAGATTATTGGGATCTAGATATAAAGTTTCAATGCGTACCTTTTTTTGTGTTGCACATTATGAAAATCAAAATATTACTCTATTTGTAGTATCCATATTACCGGATCCTTGCCATAAAACTTCCTCATATCAATCTTTGGAATATGGTGGGTCTGCAATCCAACATTAGGTTCTATGCAATCATGATTAACATTTATTTTGTTCTCATCATGAATTCCTTCTAATACATTTTTTCCATTAGGAAGCATTTCTTGTAGCAACTTTGTCAAACCTTCCTTCAAACCTCCCATGTCTTCTTTTAAACCATTCTTCAAATATTCCATGTTGCCTTTCATTTTTTCTTCTATGCCATCCTTAAAATATTCCATGTCTAATTTTAAACTATTATTCAAACCATCCATCTTAGCTTCCATTTCATTTTTGGTTACTCTTTGTGAGACCAAAATTTGTTGCACTTGGTCTCGTAATTTTGATATATTATGTTGCATTTCTTCCTCTTCTTCATGCGTCATAGTAAAGCTTTCTGGTTTCTTACTAGGTGTTTCCATTTTCTTGGTTTGAGGCATTTTGAAATAAAATAATGATATCTATGCTTCAATGCGCCCTTTGGATCACTTCAAACTGATTTTTCAAACAAAAGTTATTCAACTTTTAAAAAAATACACATATTTTTCTTTCTTTTAGGAGCTCGCTCTTGAAACAATTGTAACTCTGTAATTTCAGATCTCCAAGTTCTAAAATTTATTCTTGTGGTAGCTCTCTAAGTCATATTTCCAACTCCATAAGTATGATCGATATTAGATTCTTCAAAAAAGAGTTATTCAAAATCTCCCACAATGACCTGATTATGGACTGGTTCAGTAGAGTGAAGTTGTACGGGATTCCATGTGTCACTATTTCAACATTCAACACCAAAATTGCTACATGAAAAACTATAGTCCATGAAATTTTAGCTGCTTCTTACAGAATCCAATTCTGATTCCTGAAACGAACTTTACGATGAGTTTCCCTAGGTCACCTGTTTGAGACAGAATTCTGGAGCCCACAAAAACCCTAAATTCCTCAGAGCATATCTCCGAAAATATAGCGAACCAAGATCTGAAATTTTTACACGAAGTTCTATGATATTTTAGCTCCATGTGATAAAAATTTCAGCTTCTGAAGCCTCGTAGAAAAAACTTTATAGTGAAAATTCCAAGATGACCTGTTTGAAGAAGCAAAACCCTAGAATCCAAAGCTCTAATACCAAATGTTATGCAATCAGCTCACAAAATAGAAGAAGAGATAGATCAATGACTTAAAAATTAGCCTCTTCAAGGGGGAAACCTCCTTTACATTACACAAATGAACAATTCTTGGATGATTCAAATGACAAAACCTCCTTTCTATATATAGGAGTCTAAGGGGTCACAATATAATCAAAGCCGACATAACAATAATAATGTAAGGGCATAAAAATAACAATTGTGGGCTTCTATGGGGAAAATAATAACAATATTGAGACTACATGGGCACAAAAATAACAATAAGGGGGCTATATTGATAATAAAAATGAGGGAATACACTAGTATTATAGGGACCTAACATAACTGATCCATGGGTGCACACTTGGAACAAACATTGAAGGATCCTCTTCCTACAAAGAAGCAATATAAAAAAATAGACACGCCCATTGTAGGATTAATACTCAAACCTATTAAATCATCCCTATATCTCAAGATACAAGCTTCCGACTCATGAGAGGCAGTTGTGAGGAAGACAGAGGTCATAACACCCTCAACAAAAGACACACTCCTCAACACCATGAAACACCATGAAACAACAATACAAACTTATATAAAACACATAAGCCTAATAATTTGAGATAGACTGACATATACTATAGTTAGCCCTTAAGAGTCTAGTCAACCAATTTGTGAAATACACACAATCACACCCCAACATTTAATCAAGACAGTAAAATCATGCTCAAATAAAAGATGAACCATGAGGCCTTTAATCAGACTCAACATGCAAACTACCAATCCCCCTCATCCCTTTTCTACAAACTAAAACTAGAATTCTATATGCATATGTACTAACCCTTACAACTTAGACCGATACAACAAGCTATTAAAAAACAAAATAGTTCAGTGATAAAGGAAATTGACCTAAAATTTCATGCTATGAGAAGTAGATGACTTCCTCACTAGAGCACTAAGAAACCAAGAACCCAATGACCATGTACAAACCCATTCACCATGGAAGATTTGCCAAAACATCCAATTCCCTCTCAGAATAACCAACTCATATCCCACAACCTTATTTACAGGCTCATACCAAGACCCAAAGAATCCCATTGTTGCAACTAGAGAAAAATGCATGCCACCAGAGACCGAGGACTAATCGTCACCTCCACACAAACTACCACAAAAATATTCCATATCCTTCATGAGGTAGGAGATAAATAAAAATTTCCAACTGTAGGTTTGCATGCAAATGTATGCGAGGGAAGGCTCCACCCAAACCAACTTAAATTCAAATCATATTAGGGTGTTGGTGGTTCTTGCCTCCAAGGCCCCTATTCCATGCTCATTAACACTCCCATCAGAAGGTCAAATGAACAAGTGTTAGTTTTTCATGCAATGGAAAGCCACGACCCACCCAACTTAAATGCACATCACATTTAAGGGGTGGTGGTTTCTACCTCAAAGGCCCCTATTTCATCCTCATTAATATCCCCATCATAAGGTCACATGAACAAGTGTTATATTAAACAAGTTATGTCTTTTTTTGGTATGTGATATTGATAAGCCATGATATTTAAACAAATACTATTTATATATTAAAAATTTCCATAATAATGAAAGCCTCTTACTAATGTATTTTGTCTGATAATTTTCAGAACATTAAAAATATTCCTTTATAGATTTAGAGGAAAATTATAAAAATGAATTGTTTCGTTTGTTCATGGACATAAAAATTTTAGATTGGGCTTCCGATGAGCATATGGAAAAAATAAATTTTTCTTTCATACTCATGTCAAATTAATTGAATTAAAATTTAATTCAATAAACAATAAAATTTAAATTGGCATTGAAATTTTTAAAAAATGTTAGTTAAAATTGTGTGTCTATAGCTTAATAAAGTTAATGATCTTTAATTGGGAACACTTACGAAGAACACCACTAGACAATGCATTGTTTCTTAAGGATAGCTTGGATAGGTTTTATAGATGGCCCAAGTGCTAAATATTTCATCTCATGCATGCCATTGTTCCTTTTCAACCATGAAAATAGAAAAATACATATGCCATTATTCATCTTCACCTATGAAGATAGAAAAATATACAATACTTCTGAAGAAAAAAGTTATAGATAGATAAATATCAATCCATGGACTACATATGGTTTAGAGAAGACCCACTTTTCAACAGAAGTGAGCATATGTTGGGCATTAGGCTATTTATCTTTTCTTTATTTGGTAGTTTGTCTTAGGTTCAAAAGTTGTTTTTAGATTCAAGTGCACATTGTTTTTTTAGTTGTTTTTAATTACTTTTTATGTGTGTTAAGGTTAGTTTCTATATCAAGCAACATTTAGAGCCTCTTTTAGAGATAATTTTCAGGGAACCCATCCATGAAATATATTACACTAATGCAAGGTGTCTTTACAATATCTATGACCTTTGGATTTAAAATTTAAGTCTCTATGGCCTCTCATTCCTCTTTTTCTCCTATTCCCCAAAAGTTTAAGACAAAGGTATCTAAAGCAACGATTGAATTTGATCAAGTTTATTAAGCCTAAACATCAGTCTCAAATGACAAAGGCTAAGTTACATAACCCAAGGAATTCAAAACAACATGCAAAAATCTTCTAAGAAGGGATATCACCACTATAGTGGAACAAATCATTTTGATTTGACTATTTATTAAATTTATACTAAGTTAAAGCTCAAGAATTCATTGAACTCTACATACTCACTATATAGAGGTTGATGGAAATGAAAAAGGAAGAGGATTATGAGGCACATGTGACTTTGTTTCAATGAATCCTTTTAAAGGTGAAATTCATATTTTATAAATTATAATTAAGTAATTTTTTGGATGATTATCCTTGATGCCAAATTAATATATTTAATTTGAACTAGTACATATTTTTTGTGTTTACTATTAAACTTAAAGTATTCCATACAATGTCTACAGTTTAATGATGAAAAATACAAAATAAAAGGAAGAAAAGAAGAAGAAGAAGATTTTTTCATAAGCTTTATCACACAATGTTTAAAGTATGCTTAAAGTTCACTTATGAAAACGTGGGAAAATGTTACGAAACCAGCTCACAAAAAGATAGAAAAGATAGATCAACGTCTTAGAAATAAGCCTCTTCAAGGGGGAAACCTCCTTTACATTACACAAATGAACAATTCTTGAATGATACAAATGACAAGACCTCCTTTCTATATATAGGAGTCTAAGGGGTCATAATATAATCAGAGCCAACATAACAATAATAATGTAAGGGCACAACAATAACAATAGTGGGCTTCTATGGGGCACAATAATAAAAATATGGGAACTACATGGGAACAAGAATATAATAAGGGGTTTGTACTAATAAAAATAAGGGGTTACGCTAGTAGTATAGGGACCTAACATGCCCCTATCCTTCAAAAAATGTTGTCCTCAACGCTTGTGCAGTTCAAGATGATTCTATATAAAATTCTCATCCTCCCGTGTGGAATCTTCAACGGTTAAGTTCTTCCACTTGATGAGATACTTTGAAATCGATCGATGTCGTAGCTATCGATTTCTTGTTTCTGTAACTGCTTCATGTTCCAATATGATTTTTCCTTCCTCATCAAGTTTTGGATATATTATTTGAACTGGGATCTTCTGCAACTTTTGAAGGAGTGGCCACACTTCTTCATCATTCTTCCATTCATCCCTTGCTTCATTTATCCAATCTAGTTGGATAATAGAAATAGCACAAAAAAATGCTTCCACATTCTCATCCTTTCTTGAGAGTGCATCTACAACAACATTTTACTTCCCTTTTTTGAAGATGATTTCAAATTCATAACACAACATATTTGTGACACAATTTTTTTGTTCTTTTGAAGATAATCTTTATTCTAAAAACTATTTAAGACTATCATGATCCTTTTTTACCTTGAAGTGTCTTCTCATTAGGTAAGGTCACCATTTCTTAAGTACATGTAGTATTGTCAACATTTACTTCTCGTAAGTAACTTGCTTGAGGGACATTTGTTTATATGGATGTAGCCGTAAAAATACCTAATTGCCTACATAAAAAATTATTTCACTCCGATGTTGATCTTCATGTTGTTTCATTCGATTCTGCACCAAAGTGGTGTTATCCTTTAAAAGTTGGAGAACTTGTTGTTGATGCTCGATGTGATCTTTCATTGCTTGAACCTTTTTCTTCTTGATATGTCCTTCTATCTTGAGAGTTTGAGGAGTGGTAATTTCTTCCAATGCATTACAAGATATGGTCGGATTCATTTCTTGATGCTCAATGTGATCTTTCACTTCTTGAACATCTTTCTTCTTGATATGTCCTTTCTTGAGAGTTTGAGTGGTAATTGTTGCCAATGCTTTACAAGATATGGTCGGATTCATTTCTTCTTTCTCTGGGGTTGGTTCTTGGTGTATATCCTCTTCTTTTGACGTTTCTTGATCATTTTCTTCCTCCTCTTCACAATCAATGTAAAATAATTTCTTCTCAACATACTTATGACCTTTAATGTATTTGTTATCACAATTGTAACAAAGTCCTTTTTCTCTTTTTTCTTCCAATTGTTGTGGTGTCAACCTTGTAGGTTGTGGAAGGCTAGGAGAAACAACACTTCCATCTTTATAGTTGTGAGGGGTAGACTTCCTTGTTTCCATAATTTTTCTTTCCACTTTTCTTTCCAACCTGAATGCCTTCTCCAATGAATCAGGTTCCCAAAGATGAACCTCATGTTGAATGTTATCCTTTAAAGTCCCTATGGAGACATCAATCCTCTGCTTCTCTGGAATATCATTTTCCCTTATATTCAATTTTTGAAAGTCCTCAATGTGCTCTACCATTGAACACTTTTATTTGAGATTTATCAATTGGCTAAAGAGGGTGTTTCTCTTTGTATCCTCGTAATGTGCTATCATTTCCTCCATGAAAATTGACCAAGTGACAAGTGGTTTACGAGAACAATTCCCTTCATAGCATAAAAATTGATTTGGTTCTCAATATAAAGATGCAATACGTACCTTTTGTAACAGTTTCACCTCATGTAGATCAAAATATTGTTGCATCTGTAGTATCCATGTTATGGGATCCTTGCCATCAAACTTCCTCATATCAGTCTTTGGAACATGTTAGGTCTTCAATCCAATGTTAGATTCTATGAAATCATGATTAACATTACTTTTGTTCTCATCATGACTTTCCTCTACTACCTTTCCGCCATTAGGAGGTATTTCTTGTAGTAGCTTTGTCCCACCTTCCTTCAAACCTTCTAAGTATTTCTTCAAATCTTCCATGTCTTTCTTCCAATATGCTTTCATACCATCAATATTAGCTTCCATGGCATATATAAAACTATTTATCTTAGCTTCAATCACATTCTTCAAATCATCCATCCAATTTTGATTACTAGGTGTTTCTATTTTCTACCTTCAGACCAGAAATGATATACAGAAAATCACAGTCCATCCTCTTTTTGTAAATTCTTACGACATTTCAATCTAATGCTCAGAGTGAAATTTATGAGTATTTTCCCAAGGTCACCTGTTTATAATGTAATTCGGGATTCTGCAAAAACCCTAACTTCCTCAAATTATATATCTGAAAATATAGTGAGACAAGATCTAAAATTCAGACCCGAGCTTCACCAAGATTTTGTCTCAAATGAGTTTTAGTTTCAGATCCTAAACCTTCATAGAAAAACAATTATAGCGAAACTTCCACGATGACCTGTTTGAGATGAAATTCTGGAGCTTGCAAAAACCCTAACTTCCTCAGATCATATCTCCAAAAATATAGCGAGACAAGATCTGAAATTCGGACCCGAGGTTCAGACCGATTTCTTCTCAAATGGGTTTTTGTTTTAGATTCTGAAACTTCATAGTGAAATAGTTATTGCGAAAATTCCACGATGACCTGTTTGGAGTAGCGAAACCCTAGAATCCAAAGCTCTAATACCAAATGTTATGAAACCAGCTCAAAAAAAGATAGAAATGATAGATCAATGCCTTAGAAATAAGCCTCTTTAAGGGGGAAACCTCTTTTACATTACACAAATGAACAATTCTTGGATAATACATATGATAAGACCTCCTTTCTATATATAGGAGTCTAAGGGGTCATAATATAATCAGAGCCGACGTAAAAATAATAATGTAAGGGCACAACAACAACAATAGTGGGCTTATATGGGGAAAAATAATAACAATATGGGTAATACATGGGAAGAACAATATAATAAGGGGTTTTCACTAATAACAATAAGGGGTTACACTAGTAGTATAGGGACCTAATAGAAAAAAAAAAAAAAAGTAAAATTATTCTTTAGTGTTATAAAATTATAATTAGATTTGAACCTTTCATATAGATAACTTGAAATTACTCCTAAATTCGAAAAAATATATTTTTATTAGGGGATAATCCACATAAATTAAGAACAATAGGGGACCATCTCATACCCTGACATTCTCATCACCTTCAAGGCCTTCCATTAGTGTTGGGAGGTGTTCCTAGCATTACTACTTTGCTAATATGACCTAACTCACATCAGTCACAACTTGACCTCAACTTGATAGGTTCATCCATTTTAGCAAAAACTTTTCTTAGTACCATATTACCTAAAGCTAACTATCCTCCTCACAATCACCAATCACACAAGATGGTGGCCCCAATCCACAACTTACCAGTTGTTGCTTCTTGAACCTTCCATATTTAACAAATCTTACAATTGACCCCATTGCGCATGATGTCACATGGACCACAATTCCAACTAAACTCCCTTTAGATGTTCCAAAGTTTGAGGAAAAGCAAGGAGAAGACTGAATTAACCACATTACAACCTTCCATTTATAGTGTTTTTCAAATAGTACAACAAAAGACTTTATTTATTTAATACCTTTTATATGCACCTTAATTGGCTTCTTCACTGCATGATATGTTAGTGATAAATCATGTGTTGATATATACTTTGTATCCTAGGAAAAAACCATTCTCACCTTTTTCTAGTTTCCAGTACATCATGATACAAGATTGGAAATACTCACTAGTTTAGGCAAGCCTCATCTACCTATATTATGGATCACATCCATGAGTGGAATATAGGCTATAAAGTCTACTAAATTGAAGTCCCCCCTAAACTTCTTTTAGATTTATTCCTTAAGTTTCGTTTTTAAGTCATAGGAAATTATGTCACTACAACTATACCTTAGAATTAGGAAGAAGATATCATAAAATCTCAAGAGTTTGAGCTCATATATGCTTAGTTCAGATACCCATATACAGTCATCCCAAATTCTCCCCACCCCAAACCCTTCACCAACCTAAACTAGGGGCACTAAATACCATCTATGGCCTCATCAAGTCTCTCTCCCAATTTAATCGATATGGAAGAAAACCTTTATCCTATGGTACTAATCTCCATGGGAATCGGTATGCTCCATAGTCATTATCCACAAACATGGTAGGCCCATTATTGTCCTCAATACCCATGGCATGGGAGAAATATCTTAACTCACCTTCCACACATGTGCCTCCTCATGGAATTCCAAGAGGTCCTCCCATGTAGGGCCCTTTTACAACACATTATGAACTAATGATTGAATTTACACATCCTACAACACCTATGGGATTCCTCCACAATGAAACCCATATTACTCTTTTCTTAGTCCTCCCCATAACAATTCAACAACCTCACACCATTAGCAACAAGAAAGCGTCAATTTTTTTCAACCCCCCTTTTTACAATGATAACAGGTGTTTGACCAACTCAATGTGATCAGTAACCCTTCCCAATAGAACAATGGGAAAAAAAGAGAAAGGTAAACAAAAGGGTAACCAAGGATGGGGAAATGCCCAATAATAACACTTATATGTTAGGGTTGATTCCCCTAACTCCAATCATCATTGAAATTACGATAAACACAATCCACCAAAGCATGGGAAGAAAAATGGTGTGCATTATGTTGGGAGTACATACATTATTACCCATAAATTCCCCCAAATAGACTAATTCAAATGTATGAAAGAAAACATGGGAAATCATGGCCAAAATTTATCTCAAGGCACATCCCACCCTCCAAAACCACCAATAGTATTACAAATTCCCTTCCCCCTTCTTGGATTTATGACCACTTAGCAAGACATTAGTTCCTCTAGCCAGCATCCTGATACATTTTCCCACCACCAGCAAGACACCTAGGTGACCCTACTAATCAGGATATCTATATGAATTCTTCAAACATCCTTCTCCAAACTCATAGCCATCAATATGACATGCCTCTCGAACCTGACCCTATGTCAACATATACCACTACATCAACATATAACATTCCTTGATGATCCCATGTCCTAGTAGTGATTCTATCCCAAAGATACCCAAACCACCTCTAAGGTGTAACACTCACAACCCCCATGCAAGGGAAGCTCATAGTTACAATATCATGGATGATTTCGCTCAATCACCAATAAGCATGTCTACGTTAGAGGTATTACAAACCTTCCCTACCTATAAAAAATATTTTCTTTTGACTTTAGGTTTAATAGACCCTTTTGATTCATGTCTCATAACTTTTTATTTGGATAATTCATAGCCACATATAAAATCTTTAGTCATTTTCTAAATCGCCTTAACTATTTTCAATGTTACCATTGATCATTGCATCATCGATGAGAAAGCATCAAGTTTAAACATGTATGGAAGAATTTGGATTCCCCTAAACTCATCACATCATCCATTACTCTATGAGCATATGAAAATTATTCTTTGAAATTTTTTAGCCTCTACTAAAATGTACCTATTAAACTCAAAGGGAAAAAATTATTGATTGAAATTGAGGTCATTGACACTCTTCTTAACTACGATATATTGCTTGGAACAAGTTACATGTATGCCATGAATTCCATATATTCATCAATATTCCATACAATAGCTTCCCTCATAATCAGAATATAGTCACCATTGGCTAGCTAACACATTATGAGCCTCAATCATCACCTTTACAAGATAACATGTTACCACTCGTCAAATCCCAAGAAGATATCATCCCATATTTTACAGAAGTTGGAGTGGGGATCTTCAAGGATTCCTCCCATCTTGGGACTTACCCAAGAGACCCACCACTCATTATGAACTTTGGCTTAGCTCATGTCTTTTTGGTGTCCATTTCTACAATAGATCTGGCCATCAAATCTTTTCCTCTTGAACTATAGATAGACATGGCTTCTTCCACAGGTCATCCAACCATCCCTTACTCAATCACTCAAAATCATTTTCTATACCCTCAACTCGGATTAACCTCTCACACCGCGTGATGACTTATTTGATCCTCCCTAATATGGTGTTGGTCATTCTCGTATGGTACTTGCCACTCATATCATATTATCCATTATATTAACAATGCCTAGTTATTATGTGCAATTGATCACACCTCTTGCTAACGAGACTCCCATAGAGAATAAAAACATAGTCAGCCACAACCAACAAACACTAAATGGAGTGAATAAATATCCCATGGGAAAGAAGAAAAATAAACTTAAATGTGTATCTATGTTCGTGCTACCAATCATTGCCCTGTGTGCCCTTTGTAATACATAGGGTCAGCCAACCAATATGTGCCTCACCCTTCTAGAACTAAAGGACATCCTTTACACTTTGTAGGCACCACCATATCTCCTTACTCCTTGCAATGAAGGAGCTATAATAGGTTCATCTATTCCTACATGCAACAAGAACTTTCACACCAACCAACCATGCACTATTTGTGCTACCCATGGCCATTATGCTCATCACTATATAAATCTTCCATGATTCTAAGACACATTGGTAGAAATTCATCAAGCAGCTACACCTATACTGACCATCATGCCTACATCAACCTTAGGCTTTTTCAAGATTCATTTAATATCTACTATGTGTCCACATATATAAATCCATGTTATAGTTGTTAATGTGCATTTTGTAGTGATCCGGGTCTGGGTGTGACAAAGTACCCTTCCGAGACCTTTTACTTCCATGATGTGTTAAATTGCATTTTTAAAAGAACATAAATGAATATATCTGCATGCTGTAAAGAAGAGGAACATGACAATCATCAACAACATAAAACTCAAGACGTTGATAATGGAGTTCTTCCAGGAGGGACTACGTCTTCGGGCCCCTGTGTCAAGATGGTGTAGGCTGTTGCATTAAGTGTTGTCATTAGAGATGATGTACATGAGAGGTGACATTGATATCATACAAGGTAAATTCCCTCATGCATGAGTGGCTCCAAGAGATGTTCCACTGCAGGAACTCTCATTCAAAAAGGACTCCTATCAATATGACCTAAACTCATGCATGATGATAATGAGCATCCCGCCGACATGGCATAAAAGGGATCTCAATGAAAACATACATGGTGACAACATGAGTATCCCATCAACATGACGACAAAGGGATCTCAAATAAAACAGGATGAATCATGACAACAAGTACATCCCATAAATGATTCTGCATCACATCAAGCAAGAATCATGAGACAAGTATGAAACAAGATCCCACATCAAACATCAAACAGGGATTTGTGTAGCACAATGCATAGCAAAAGAAGTACATGAACACACTACATATACCTCACATCCTGAGGCCATCTAAAGAAAAGGATGTCAAACTGCTGAAGCTGTCCGTACCATCAATCTTGCGGCATCGAATCTCATGGAAAATCACTGCTCACACATGAATGCTGACACCTGCACTCCACTTAGAAAAGTGGCTGAAAAATTAAATGAGAAAATGGAAAATTTGAATGCACCATCAGATTTGTGGCGTCAAATAGTGTAAAATCGACTGTCAAATTTCTGAATTCTAAGAAAATGAAAATCTGGGGCTCAAGGAATATTTTAGATTCCCCCTATATTCCTCAAAGATTCCCTCCTCCAGGTCCTCTAAAAATATGTTGCTCAGATCAGGAAACTGACTACGCCATCGGGTTCATGTCGCTAAGAGGTGTAAGATCAACATAAAATTTGTCCAATTTGGACACTGCAAAAATTTCACCCTCCTGAGAATTTTGCCCAATCATGGTTCCACCTGCCTTTCCTCTGGACTCATGGTTCTCCCTGTAAATAAATTAATTAAAAAAATTTGCCTCGATTTTTGTGCACACTTCTGGTTCCTCCATGCCTAGGCACATTAGGAAAATGAGGGGTTTATATCAATTTTTGGGTGGATTGTTCAACGTGGGTTGGTTAGTGCAGTGGCTAAACATGTCGAGTTGTTGAGGAGGGGTTGGGGGATCAAGTCCCGCCCCTCCTTGAATTAACATGCATATATTTTTTTAGGGGGATCGGGTCCACATTGGGCAGCCCGTGCCTTAACTCCCACAGGCGCATTGTTTGGTTCGTTGGTTTTAACATTAAATGGGGGTGCATTTAATGGTTTGTTGTTTGTTGGTTTATGGGGCACCGTATTAAGTGGAGACACATCATATGAGGGCGCAATGCTTGTTACATGTTGGTTTCATGTGTGAGGGTACCTAAGAGGCGAGCCGGCCGCACCAGCTAGGTGGGTTCGAGCCGCACCATCCTCGGCTTATATATAGTGGTGCGGATAGGGATGTGGGCCGGGTCCATCGAAAGTGGCCCGCCCACCCCAACTTATGTTTGTTTTCATATGGTGGTTGATTGAATGGTCGGCAGGAGTCATGGCCCGTCGACCTAAAATTTGATTATTGATGAGGATTTTTGGGAGGACGAGTGGCAGGGGTCATGGCCCATCACCTCACATTTATAATTTTTTTTATTTTTATTAATAATAAGGCCATTTTGAAAATTCCAAAATTTGACCGAAAAGGAGTCAAATTAAACAGGCCACAAATTAGCCTGGAATCTGACCAGAGTTGGTCAGATTTCATCCACCAGAAAACTTCCAAATTGTGTCTCCATTAAGCCTGCCTAGTGAGTAAAAGTCAACCAAAACTTTAACTGGCTCGTTCTCCCTCATACGAGCTCAGATTTACAAATCGTTCAGACCGCTGCCATCACGATGACGAGATCTATGCTCTGGTCCTGGTTTGAAATCATTATGATCACTTTGATTTTTGAGCTTCCATAAGCCCTCTTTGTCCGATGTGTCTCTGGAGCCACCTAGATCAATCCTCCCCACTGAGGAGCTTTTGGTCCTCCAAAAGCATGAAAAATAATCTACAACTTCTATGTACCTTGTCTACATCACAAGTGTCCTGAAAAGGTCTCGCTTCCATCTCCTTCACCTTTGTTCTTCGAAGCCTTAAGTGATGAGCCGACACCTGCAACCTCTGCAACCTATAGTACATTGTTTTGAAAATTACATGCTTGACTTTCGTGACCAACTAAGGACCCAAACATCCCACACTTTCCATGAGTTTATAACACATACTCGATGGTCAATTTTACATCAAAATGGAAACAATCCCCAAGCTATGAAAATAAAGCCAACATATCATTGTTGCTTCAACAAGTGATGGAAAACACATCATCACTGCAACATATGATTTAAAAAAATAATGCCAACACAAGTGATGGAAACACAACATCACCTCCACAATTTAACATGCAACACAAACATGACCAGACATCATTGTTGCTTAATAAGTGATGGAAGAAACATCATCACTTTTACATTTTAAAATGCAGCAAATGATTTACAAAAGCACAACCATGACAAGCTAACATATCTAGAAACCATTTTTCACTTCTCACTATGAATGGGTCATCCTCTTGTGGTGGTTTTACTTGTCAAACAATTGTTTCACCTAGTTCATGCTCTGACACTTTGTCTTTAAGGCGCTACTCTGGATGGAGCCTCCAACATGTGGCTCATTGATGGCCACTTCTGTTGCAATGAATGCAATACATATTTTTCCTCCAGATCTACTTAACATGTTTCTTTACCTACCATTGAGAGGATCTTTCATGCCTCCTCCTTTGGTGTGCTGCTATTCTTTTCCAACACTTAGAAAATGTATGGTTATGTAATCTACAAAAGGTACATGTTTTTCGATGCCATGATTTGTGTTCATCTTTAACAACATAATTATAATCGAAACGAAAATTCGAAGATCGAAACTGGTTATACCTTTCCTCGCCATCTCTAGTGTAAGTATGGTGATGAGAGCTTGCCTCAGCTCTTTCCCTGCCATGGTCACTGCCATGGGATTATGGGGATGTGTTCCTATCATTCTCTTTCCTTGACGATTTTGACGATGTCTCGGAAGAATCTGACACCTTCGAGCATTCTCCTTTGGTGTATCCCAAGCCTACAAACTAAGGTCTCTGCACAACCTCCAATGGTTGATTTATGCCTTGGTTATTAAGACCAAGTTCTTCTTCCTCCTCATGCCTCGCCCTGGTAAGGAGCCTCATGTTTGTCCCTGTAACTAGGATCTCCAAATCTCTAATAGAAATCATACTATGTGAAGATGAAACTGAAAGGAAATCAACATCTTTTACCTCCTCTGTCGATTTGGAAAGAACTGATGGGGGCTTCTCATCATTTGTTGTTGTTGGTTTGCTGACCGTCTCGACACATTCCCCAACATCCTTTCTGACATACCCAAGTCCTGCCTAACGGGGTAATTCTTCGACTTTGATGGGGTTGAAAATGCCTTTGCCATTAACGCCCAAGCCTTTTCCTTTATACCCCATTCTCTTCAACAGTTTGGAGCCAATTCCTATGGTATGATTTTCAAAAATAGCGAAATCATCATCAAGACACATACATGAATTCAGAGAACTACTTTTTACCTCACATGGGTCACGCTGCAGCTTTTCCAAGGCCTCATCCTTTGCTTGCAGTTGTCGTAGCAAACTATGTTTCTCCTCTTTCTCTTCATGTAGAAGAATCTTCAATTCAGCGTTATCTGTTTGAAGACTTTGGTTGTTGTGCTTCAGTTCTTCTAGGGCCTCTTCCATGGCTTGCAACTAAAGCTACAATCACTCATTTTCCTCTATCTTTTTTTGTAGAGTTTCATACATTATTTCCACTCTTTTGGAAATTTTGAGCATGGTCGCGTACATCTCTTTTTCATCCTTTGTCGCTACACGTTCCATTATTCATGCTTGAAATTCACATTGACGCAAAGACCGCTCTGATACCTCTTGATCCGAGTCCGGGTGTGACAAAGGACCCTTCCAAGACCTTTTACTTTCGTGATATGTTAAATTGCATTTTTAAAAGAACATAAATGAATATATCTGCATGCTATAAAGAAGAGGAACATGACAATCATCAGTAACATAAAACTCAAGACGTTGATAATGGAGTTCATCCAGGAGGGACTACGTCTCTTGGCCCCAGTGTTAAGATGGTGTAGGCAACTACATTAAGTGTTGTCAATAGAGATGATGTACATAAGAGGTGACATTGATATCATACAAAGAAAATGGCCTCATGTAGGAGTAGCTCCAAGAGATGTTCCGCTGGAGGAACTCTCATTCAAAAAGGACTCCTATTAGTATGACCTAAACTCATGCATGATGATAATGAGCATCCCACCAACATGGCATAAAAGGGATCACAATGAAAACATACATGGCAACAACATGAGTATCCCATCAACATGACGACAAAGGGATCTCAAATAAAACATGATGAATCATGAAAACAAGTACATCCCACAAATGATTCTGCGTCACATCAAGCAGGAATCATGAGACAAGTAAGAAACAAGATCCCACATCAAACAGGGATCTTCACAGCACAATGCATAGCAAAAGAAGTACATGAACACAATGCATATACCTCACATCCTAAAGCCATCTAAAGAAAAGGATGTCAAACTGCTGAAGTTCATTGTGCCATCAATCTCACGGCGTCGAATCTCATGGAAAATGACTGCTCACACATGAATGTTGACACCTGCACTCTACTTAGAAAAGTGGCTGAAAAATGAAATGATAAAATGGAAAATATGAATGCACCATCAGATTTGTAGCATCGAATAGTGTAAAATCAACTATCAAATTTCTGAATTCTAAGAAAATGAAAATCTAGGGCTCAAGGAATCTTTAAGATTCCCCCTAGATTCCTCAAAGATTGCCTCCTCCGAGTCCTCTGAAAATCTTCTGCTCAGATTAGGAAACTGACTGCACCATAGGTTTTGTGTCACTTAGAGATGTAAGATCAACATAAAATTTGTCCAATTTGGACACTACAAAAATTTCACCCTCCTAAGAATTTTGCCCAATCATGGTTCCACCTGCCTTTTCTCTGGGCTCATGGTTCCACCTGCAAATAGACTAATTAAAAAGTTCTGCCTCGATTTCTGTGCACACTCCTTGTTCCTCCATGCTTGGGCGCATTAGGAAAATGAGGGGTTTATATCAATTTTTGGGTGGATTGTTCAACGTGGGTTGGTTGGCAGAGTCGCTAAACATGTCGAGTTGTTGAGGAGGGGTTGGGGGATCAAATCTCGCCCCTCCCTGAATTAACATGCATATTTTTTTTAGGGGGGGTCAAGTCTGCATTGGGCGGCCTGCCCCTTAACTCCCGCAGGCGTGTTGTTTGCTTCATTGGTTTTAACAATAAATGGGGGCGCATTTAATGGTTTGTTGTTTGTTGGTTTATGGGGTGTTGTATTAAGTGGAGACACATCATATGAGGACGTGATATTTGTTACATGGTGGTTGCATGTGTGAGGGTGCCTGGGAAGTGGACCGGCCTCACCAGCCGAGCGGGTTCGAGCCCTGCCACCCTTGGATAATATATAGTGGTGCGGATATGGGTGTGGGTCGGGTCCACCGGAGGTGGCCCGCCCACCCCAACTTAAGTTTGTTTTCGTATGGTGGTTGGTTGAATGGTCGGTAGGGGTCATTACCCATCAACCCAGAATTTGATTATTGATGCGAATTTTTGGGAGTATGGGTGGGGGGTCATGGCCCACCTCACATTTATATTTTTTAATTTTTAATTAATAATATGGCCATTTCAAAAATTCCAAAATTTGATCGAAGGAGTCAAATTAAACAGGCCACAAATTCACCCGGAATTTGACCGGAGTTGGCCGGATTCCGTCCGCCGAAAAACTTCCAAATTGTGTCTCCATTACGCCGCCTAGTTAGCAAAATTCAACAAAAACTTTGACTGGCTCGTCTCCCTCATACGAGCTCGGATTGATGAACCATTCACATTGTTGTGATCAAGATGACAAGATCTACGCTCAGATCCTGGTTCAAAATCATTCTAATAACTTTGATTTTTGAGCTTCCATAAGCCCTCTTTGTTTGGTGCGTGTCTCTGGAGCCACTTGGATCATGTAGGCTAGATGATCATCTCACCTATCTTTTCCCCTTGATCATTGCATATTAATCCCAAATAATGACACAAGTACCACGCATATCCATTAGGGGAATTTTGACATTAAAAATAAGTCTCAAAGCAAAAAATGTACAAAAAAAATCAACTTTAAAAAAACTTTTGAGATTCAAAATGATTGATGTCATCCCAAGGATATATTTTTTGGAGGGAAAAGAAGAAAAGTATTTTATTTAATTGTATTTTTGGTGTATATCCTTATAGGATTACTCAAATGTCAATTGTAGACACTTTTGGATGTGGCATTAAATTTCACATCCAATGAGTACCCACTTTGAATGCTTTTGAGTAGACTCCACACTTAAAAAGATTGAATAACATTTTTTTCATGTATTTTCATTTTTTTAATGTGGTTCTACTCAAAATTACTCAAAATGGGTACTCATTAGATGTGTAATTTATTTCCACATTCAACCTAAGGTTTCTACACTTGACATTTGAGCAAACCTATAAGGAGATAAGCCATAAATACAATTGAGAAAATAGTTTTCTTTATTTCCCTTTAAAAATTCGTAACTCTTATTTTATTATTTTCCTTAGGAGTCCCCTTTTAGACCTCAAAATCCCATAATGCCAACTTGGATCAAGTACAATAATCCATGACCATGGTGACCAACCCCTAAATCTCTTTTCACACCCCACCTCCGCAAGCAATTTGAGGGGAATTCCTTAATTTCTCTAGTGACTACCTAGGAAATTTGCCAAACATCAGAGGTATCCCTTGCACCATCTTCTATTTCATGGCAAGAAATATTTTCTTGTCCCATGAGTCATGGCCCTCACAATTTTGAGCATATTTTGTATATTTCATCATCTTTGGGAACATAATTTGTTATTGTTTGTTGATCATTTGTTAGTGTTGAGATAGGTTATTCCTTAAAGAAATTAGTACCATGACATTCTCATGCATCAACTCATTTAGTTTATGTTATTTTGACTTTTATCAACCCCACGAAAACCTAGCCTGGTGTCTCACATTTGCAACATGTCTAGCATCTCTATGCACCTCCAACTAGTTAATGCCTCCCCTAGGTCCATGAAACCATTGTCGTAGATCTTTCACTCTGAGGAAGAAATATTAAATTTCATAAGACACCAATTACCATTTGGATCAAATGCATGGTTGTTCATTTTTTCTTCCGCAAGTCATGTTTTAATCACCCAACAATATCACATTCTTCGTAGTTGAAATTAAAGATTTAATCCTTCCTAGCCATGTGAATGAGTTCAAAAATTCAATCCCAAAACTTGATTCCGTTGAATAAATAAACATGTCCAACATATGCCTTAACATTAAGGTGGACATAACCGTAAAACCAAGTGTGGGAGAAGAAATCACATTAGGGGTAGTTTGTTTCCCAAAGAAAATATTTTCCTACAAATATCTCTTTCAAGATCTTAGATATATCCCTGCCTATTTATATGTAGAGATTTCATGTCTCAACCCTACCATCATCGAACATCGCATCGACACATGGCCTGATGCTTTTCTTATCCAATAGAATCAATGGCCATTACACCTTTCAAAAGTAATGGCCATGAAATCTAAAATGGACAAGCTTCATAAAGCTAGCTTCATCTAACTTATTGCTTACGCTTCATGGGTGACATATAAACTATAGGTTTTAACCCTGCACATATAATTCCTACAAGTAGATTCTTAATCAAACAGGGAATATTCAGTGGAAAACACACACATTTACACAGAGATTCTATCTTGGAAACCGAAAAAAAGAAAACCAACAAGGTATTTTCAATATAATATCTTTACAATGTTACAATAAAATATGCATATAGCATTCATAAATCCACAATCCATTAACCTTGGATTAGAATACAACCATAGTTCCTTTTACCATATCTACAAAACCATAGGCAAAAACACCATGTGCTTGAAAACCGCTAAAAGCAAAAACCATGTGCCAAAAACTGCCAAAAATGGACAAGAAAAAACCCATTTTTGTCCAAGTGTTACCCTAAACCCTATGCAGGGAGGCTATCACCCCCTACATACCCCTCCAACAAGGTGGGTTGATAGCCCCCCCCATGTGCATGATGCATATAGGTTGTGCAAAGAATATGACATATACCCAATCGTCTGTCCTAGTTATTTTATTTTCATACAGGGGACCACAGGAGTATACAGACAACAACCCAAGGTATTTATTCCCATTGTTTCTCTAAACTGAGAGAACTTCTCACTAATCAAATATTTTGTTAATGTATCTGCAATAGTTTTCAAGTGTCCACCTTTATCAGCAACACCTTATTTTCTTCAATCATATCCCTCACAAAGTGATACTAAAAATTAATATGCTTTGTATTTGAATGATAAGTAGGGTTCTTCTCTAATAAAACTTCACTTTGGCCATCACAATATATCCTTATAGGTTGTTGTAACAACCCCATACCTAAACACAATATTTGTAACCAAAATTATTCCTTGCTTACTTGAGTGGTTTCAATGTATTCAACTTTTGTAGTTGAAAGTGCCACTATACACTCTCTTACTGATCCAACTGATTTCTCCTCCAAATATATTAAACACATACCCACTTTTAAATCTTCCATAATCTGGATTTCCATCCAATCTGCATCAACAAATCCATGTATACCAAACACTCTATGTAGTCTTGGTCTTCCTTTGTAGCACAATCCATAATTGATAGTGCCATGTAGATACGCAAAAACCTTCTTTACTTTTGTCTAATTCCCCTTCCATAGTTTTGACATATATACCTGCTCAATCTCCCATTTCATGTGCAAATTTTGGTCTTGTATAAACCATTGCATACATCAAATTTCCAAATGCACCGGCATATGGAGCACAGGACATGTCCTCTTACTCTTCATTTATATTGGGACATTGATTTGTATATAACTTTACACCTATAAGAATAAGTGACTTTGTTGGTTTACTTTCTTGCATATTAAATCTCTACAATATTGGCTTGACATACTTCCTCTAATCTAACCAAAGTTACCTGTTTTCCATATCTCTTTTAATTGCCATGCCCAAAATGGAATTTGTATCACCAAGATCCTTGATGTAAAATTTAGAGGACAAATGAGTTTTCACATCCTCGATTGTTTCCTTTTCATTTCCAATCAAACACATATCATCTACATATAAGACCAAATAAATAAGAACATCACCAACTAATTTAAAATACACAATGATCTACTTTTATCCTTCTGAAGCCGAATATATGTATATATGTATCAAATTTTTTATACCACAACCTTGGTGATTGCTACAACCCATACAAGGATTTTTTTCAACCTAAATTCCAACTCTTTCTTACCCTTCACTACAAATCCTTCTGGCTACGTCATGTAGATCTCTTCTTCCAGATCTCCATGTAGGAATTTTGTCCTCACATCCATTTTCTCTACCTCAAAATCAAAAGAAGAAACAATGTATAAATAAATATAATAGAAGCTAACTTTGCAATAGGAGAAAAATACCACTAATTTCAAATCTCTACCCCTGGGAATAACACTTTTCTACTAATCAAGCTTTATATTCCTCCACTTTTCCTTCTACGTTCAAATTCTTCTTAGAAACCCATTTACAACCAATGGGTTTTCTTCCAAATGAAAAATCCACTAGATCCCAAACCTCATTTTTGTCTAAGGCCGCCATTTCTTCAAGCATGGCCTTCTTCCAAATTTTTCCATCCTCTATATCTGCTTCCTCCATAGCAGTTCTAGGATCATCATTTGTAATAAAAAATAAAAATTGAGAATAAATAAAATGGATTATACTTTTATGGCTTCCTTATTTCCCAAATTGATCTTCTCAAAATTGGACTATGCGGTTCTTCTTCTTCTCATTCATGTTCTTCTGTGGAATCTGATTAATCATTCTTTAGTTCAAACTCTATCTTCTCTATTTCTTTCTCCCTTGGTGAGACTTCTTTCTTGATAACACATTTCACTTCTTTAAATACTAGATCTCAATTGTACACAACCTTCTTTGTTTACGGGTTCCAAATATTTTATCCCTTTAAACCATATTTATAACCAATAAAGATGCACCTTTTGGATTTTCTATCCAACTTAGATATATCCTTTAGAACATGTACATCTACATCAAAACCAAATACCATGATATATGCGAGAGATGATTTCTTACTAGTCCACACCTCATGTTGAGTCTTATCTTCCAATGCTTATGAGAGTGATATATTTACCAAGTAACATGCAGTAAATACAACCTCTCCCCAGAATTCTTGTCCTAACCCAACACCACTAAGCATGCTCCTTTCTTTTTCCATCAATGTCCTATCACATCCTTTATGCAAGTCCATTCTATTGAGGTTTGTGTGGGGCATTATTCTACCTTTCTATACCACACATCTTATATAACTCTCTAATTTCCTTCTTGCATGACTCTCCACCATTATTTGTTCTCAACACTTTTATTTTTTTCTTTGTTTGACTCTCCACAAATACTTACATCTTTTAAAATATTGGGAAAAAAATTAGATTTTTTCTTGAGGAAATATATCCATGGATTCCTCAATAAGTCATATATAATTGAAACATAGTACACAAATTTACCCAATGATGAAACTAGCACATGTCCAAACACATTATTGTGCACTAGTTGTAGTATTCTCTTTACCCTCTTAGCACCAAAGGATAATATCACTTGATTCTGCTTCTCATATAAATAATGTTCGCAGAAATCAAATTCTAGAACAATGTAAACTTTGAAACGGGAACTGACACTGTTACCCGTTTCGTAGAGATAGCAAAAAAATGACCCGATTTTCAAAAGTGGTGATGCAGAATACACATGTTTTTTTTAGAACATGGTTTTTGGAACTTTAATTTTTTTCATGTGCATTAAGTTTTAGAATGGTAGTGATTTTCATGCTGATTTTAAAAAGTGAGTATTCTACATCACACCCTTTTTTTAAAAGACCTATTTTTTGACTTTAAATTTTCTAGTGTGTGAAATGTAAAAAATTATTTTCTAAATTTGATAGTTTTTGAAGTGGTCATTTTATTCATATTTTCTTGTTCTCTATCTTAATTTTTTTTTTTTTTTGTTAGTGGGGTTTTAATTGTTTTGCGTTTTTAAATTAGAAAGTCGATAGTTTGAATTTTAGATAATCTACATATTTATACATCCTTAATTAATTTTTCAATCCACATGAAATAATTGTTTCTAAAAAGCAACATTTTTTAACAATGGACATAAAAATAACAATTTTTAACATAAATATAACAAAAAAACTAAACGTTTTGATAATTTTTTGCTAGAATTAACATGTCAAAATCACAATTTTTATACAAAAATATTAACTAAAAATGGTCAAATAATAGTTTTTTTTATGAATTTCATGTCAAAAAAATAATAACAACAACTTTTTTTTCAAAAAATAATAATTAACTTAAAAATCAATGCAAAAATCACAAATTACAAATATTGAACACATAACAACTTTAATTCATTGATTATTCTTTTCATGAAATGTCAGAGTCAAAACATTGCAAAGCTTGATTTCCAGGTATAACTTAAATTTAATCAGCAATGTCACATAATTCAAACTCTTCGTCCTCCAGAGTTTCATCATTGTCATCTTCCACAATATTTTCTGCTTCCTTTTGCGCAATTTCCTCTTCTAATGGGTCTTTGATGTCTGCAAATCTCCCAATATATGTCTTTCCAAACATTCCATGTAATGGTGGTTGGGGTTCCTTTGCCTTTTTTGCCACACGTGATTCACTAAAGTCCCCTTTCTTCAACCCAATTTCTTGCATTGCATCTGGAAGAAATTGAAGAGCATTAATTCTTTGCTGAATGAAATTGCATTGTAATGGATCTTTCTCAATTGCAATGCAATTTCTTCCTTTTTGAAGGCAGCATGCTAGTGTTGTACCTAATTATCAAGCACAAAAAAATAATGAAGTAAATTAGTACAATGACATATTAATTAAAAAAAAGAACATTTTGAAATTCAATTCCATGTGGCAAAACCTACCTGAGCCAGAAAATAAATCCAGAACCCAATCTCCTTCATTTGAACATATGTCTATAAGATAGTTAATCAATAATTGTGGTTTCTGATAAATGTTAACTATCTCTCCTTTCGTTTCTTTGTCTTCATATGTTAGTTTTCTCACAACAGCATCATAAGTCAGTATTTGGCTATGACTCTTTCTGTCCACCTGATTAAAAATCATAGACATATGGCTATCATCTTTTGCCCAACTATCAATATGAATAAACTCACAGTCATTTATAAATTGTTGATCTTCATTGTTAAGAAGATTTGACTTTTGCCTGTAACATAAAATAGTAAAAGTTCAATTAACTTGTACATAAATGAATTTTTTAACATTAATCAAATATACCTTTAAACATCTTACCATGTAAGCTACATCCTTGAATTTTTTTCCCCTTGAAGCTTGACAATACCATTGCCAATTGTGTGTCTGAATGAAATGTCACAAATCTCCATAATGGTGATGACGTCACTTCCATAAATCCCGCCACCACTTTATTAAAAGCTTAATAAGTATAAGGGTCACTATCATAGTAAATGTTTGGAATATTGAAACCATGGGGAATATCTACAATAACCAGGGCATAATCCCTTTTTGGTACGAGTTTAGCAATGTCTTCACAGTCGCCTTGTATTACTTGATATTGAATAGTGTCTAGCCCATTCCAAATGAAATGATTAAGAGTTGGATCAAGTTCAACATTCTTAATACGTTGCTTTCTCAGTCTTTCAATCTTTATTTTTTCAATAAAAGTCTTGAAACTATCTGGTGCTCCATTATCTTCTTTCCTCATCTTTTACCAAACAAACAAATGTATGTGTAAGTTTTAAATTAAAAATAGTACACAGATGATTAAAACTGAATGTATAAATCAAGTTACCTTTTTAAATGCAAGATAAAAAGCTTTTAATGTTGGTGTAGAACTTGAATCTGGATAGTTGCGTACAACATCATCCCAACTATCTTCATTCAACAATTTAACCATTTGTTCCTGAATTTTCATGTAAACTTTGTGACCGCATAGATAAAGTAAGAAAAAGTTAATATAATGATATGTATAACAAATACTACCAATAAAAACATGTTTTATTTAAAAGATAACTATAATCCTGGAAATAAGTAAAAATAATTCAGCAAACTTACTTTTGAAATTCTTCAGACATTTCTTCCAATGATAATTCCCCTGACCTCACACGAGATAATATTGTTTTGACAATTTTTTCATCTTTCACTCCTTGCATCACCCTCCAAGGCGTGATGGTCATATCGTCTGGAAGTTGCTTCAGTTCAGGAGCTGATTTATTGTTGCTAAATATCAATGGCTTAGACTTTTTGACCCTCTGGTTTTTAATGCCAATGTCTTCCCACATGCTAAAAATGTCATCAATCAAATTCCAAATATCTCCAGTTCTAAATGCCAATTGGAAAATGTTATCAACACCTCTGAATAAATCGCTATATCTGTTGTCTTTTCCACCTTTTGAATTGGTTTTCTCTTCAATTTGATAGCCTATTTCCATACAACATTCCTTTCAGAAATCTACAGTAATATTTATCTTATCCCCACCACATTTTTCTAGGAATTAACTATGAATAAATCTAGCCTTTTGGATCAAAGTCATAGACATCCTATATTCATTATCTGAATTATGATCCCATGCCACTAACTTTGCTTCTGTTTCATTTAAACCAGCATAAATGATACATTTCATTGTTTCAAAACGTGGGTTATTAGGATATTCCTCCATCAATTGTCTTTGAGCTTCAACAGAATGGTTCCCCCCAAGCACATAATAATTGTATTCAAAACATTTTGACTTATCAAATGCTTCTTTGTTGGGAACTTGAAGTGGATCAACAAGAAGCACATAACTAACCACATGAGCATATGGATTGTACCTCATCAATGTCTTCAAGTCGTGAACATGCAGATGATGTGGCTTTCTGACTTGATATTGGCATTGTCCTTCACTTGCCTTATAGGTTTGTCTAACATTTAACTGAAATGTACGACCACCATCAATTAAGTTTCTCTTTGTCAAAATCTGTCGAATGGCATTTTGTTTTGTTTTGATTATGCCATCATCTAAATCAGCTCCTGGTGTAATGATTTCTCTGCTTTCTTTTGAAGTTTCACTAGGTTCTTGACTGCTGGTAATGACTACTTCAAGATCTTCAACTCTACTTTTTTTCGTCATAACATTCTCAAGAGATCTATTCTTGGGCATTGTTACTTTTGGTCTTTTACGACCTTCTTCAGTTCCAATGTCATCTTCAGTAATGGCAACATATGCTTCATTGTCAATTTCAACTTCATCATCCTCAAAAGTAACTTGTTTACCCTTGCTAGATTTATCCACCAGAGGCCTTTTTTTCTGATTCTTTGGATGTAGTTTTGTAGCATCATCAACTACTACATTTTCCATGTTTTCCATATCTTCTTCTGACACTGAGTAAAAATGGCTGACAACTTTCATGATATCATGCTCTATGAAATGAATGCCTCCCAACCTAATTGAACAGCTTTCAACAAAATTCTGCCCAACAAAATATCATATGTTAATATAAACAAAGTTAAAAAAATATAGTGAGACACTTTCAAAACGCAAAATAAAAATACAAATAACAATACTTACGATGTTTTGTGTCATCTCATTTACGATTTGTTTACACAACTTTGTAGATACCTCTCTCGTGTCATATAATGAATATGATAGTTGGTATTTAATCCTTTCATGTGACTTGGGAGCTTTTGCAAGTACGTAAACAACTTCAGTGTTTGGTACCGAAAACATATCTATGACTCTTCCCATCACCTCCAAATTTTCATTATTATAGGGTATATCAATGTATAGATATATATTCACAGTTGTGCTCTCTCTTTCTTTCACATACCAGACTCTTGATGGAAATTTCACCTTTTTTGAACTTTTCCAATCTGAGATTAGCTTCTTATCACTTGAAGCACTTGAAATATTTTTAGGCATGAGCTCAGGTGGAGTTCGTTCACCAATGTTTTTTGAAGATACACCTTTAAGACTCTTTGGTCCAGAAAGATTCACAGAAATTTTCCTTGATGCCATTTTCCTAAAAAAAACACATAAATTAGTAAATAAAAAAACATATTAACTTAAATTAATAACAAAAATATACCATAAATTTTTTATTTGTATAATCAGAATTGCCCAGCCACCGCTAACGGGCAGGCGGGTCGATGGGCGAGCGGGAGGTCAGGTGAGGGATAATGAGGCTAAGTAGACATTTAGGCAAGTATGGACGAGCCCCTACCCACGCGCCCCCCACAACCCCCTAAGCTTCCCCCCCTCCCCGGCCCCCCCTCTCCTTCCCTCACCCTACCCCCTACCGTCCCCCCACACTCACGCGCCCCATCCCCCCTCGCCCCTCGCCCCCCGCCCCCAAAACCCCCTCCCCCCCCATCGCCCGCCCCCCATCCCCCCAAACCCCCTACACCCCCCAACACCTCCCCGCGACCGCCCCTTCCCACTGCGCCCACCGCTCCCCACACCGCGCGCCCCCCCCCGCCCACCCCTACCCTTCCCCACCCGTACCCCCGTGCCCTACCCCATCCCCCCCCCATCCCCGCGCCCTACCCCACCCCCATCCCCCCCACCTTCTGCCCCTACCCCTACCCCCACCCCCCCTAATCCCCCTACCCCCCCTACCCTTACCCCCCCCATCCCCCCCCCCCTACACCCTACCCGCACCCTACCCCCCTACCCCCCATCCCCCCCCCGCCCTACCCTTACCCCCCCACCACATCCCCCTACCCCCCCCCATTCCCCCCCTGCCCCCTACCCTTACCCCCCCACCCCATCCCCCTACCCCCCCCATTCCCCCCCCCCCCCGCCCCCTCCCCACCCCGCACACCCTCCGCCCCCTACCCGGCCCACCCCTCCCACCCCTCCCCGACCCCCTCCGCCCACCCCTCCCACCGCTCCCCCTCCGCCCACCCCTCCCCCTCCCCCGTCCCCTCCCCGACCCCTCCGCCCACCGCTCCCCCTCCCCCGCCCCCTCCGCCCACCGCTCCCCCGCCCCCTCCGCCCACCCCGGCCCCTCTGCCCACCCCGCCCCCTCCCCGGCCCCTCCCCCCACCCCGCCCACCCCTCCCCCTCCCCTTCCCCTGCCTCCTCCCCAGCCCCTCCGTCCACTCTGCCCACCGCTCCCCCTCCCCCACCCCCTCCCCGGCCCCTCCGCCCACCCTGCCCGGAATCGACCCGCCGTCGGTCGGACAGGGCGGGGTGGCACTACGCGGGCAGAGGGGGCCGAGGAGGGGGCGGGGTGGGCGGAGGGACCGGGGAGGGGGCGGGGGAGGGGGAGCGGTGGGCGGGGTGGGCGGAGGGGTCGGGGAGGGGGCGGGGGAGGGGGAGGGGTGGGCGGGGTGGGGGGAGGGGCCGGGGAGGGGGCGGGGGAGGGGGAGGGGTGGGCAGAGGGGCCAGGGAGGGGGTGGGGGAGGGGGAGGGGTGGGAGGGGTGGGCGGAGGGGGCCACGGAGGGGTGGGGGAGGGGTGGGTGGGGTAGGCCGGGTAGGGGCGAAGGGTGTGCGGGGTGGGGAGGGGGCGGGGGGGGAATGGGGGGGTAGGGGGATGGGGTGGGGGGGTAAGGGTAGGGGGCGGGTGGGGAATGGAGGGGGTAGGGGGATGGGGCGGGGGGGGAATGGGGGGAATGGGGGGGCGGGGGGGGGGGGGGGGTAGGGGGATGGGGTGGGGGGGTAAGGGTAGGGCGCAGGTAGGGGGGGGGGATGGGGTGGGGGGGTAAGGGTAGGGGGTGGGGGGGAATGGGGGGGTAGGAGGGTAAGGGTAGGGGCAGGGGGGGAATGGGGGGGTAAGGGTAGGGCGCGGGTAGGGGGGGGGATGGGGGGGTAAAGGTAGGGCGCGGGTAGGGGGGGGGGGTAGTGGGGTGGGGGGATGGGGGGGGTAAGGGTAGGGGGGGGGTAAGGGTAGGGGTTAGGGTGGGGGGGGGGGGGGGTAGGGGTAGGGGCAGAAGGGGGGGGGGTAGGGTGCGAGTTGGGGGGGGGGGGGGGGGGGCAGAAGGGGGTGGAGAGAGAGGGGGAACGGGGAAGGAGTTAGGGGGTGGGGCCCATGGGGCCGGCGTTAAGGAAGGGGGGGAGGAGTTGAGATTGGAGGGGAATGGGAGTTAGGGGGTGGGCTTATGGGAGGAGAGTTGTGGGGTAGGGAAGGAAGAGTTGGGGAAAGGGTGCATGGGTGGGTGAGTTGGGGGTGGCAAGGGTTGGCGCATGGGTAGGGTAGAAGGGGGAAGAGGGCATGGGTGAATGGGAAAGATTGGTAATGGGTTGGGGGAAGGGGGCACGACGACGACCTATCCACGGTTATTGGGTGATTGAGTTTGATTGGGCCCACCATGCTCACGATTGACATAATTGTTATTTTGGCTTGGAAAAATTATTAATTTAAAAAAAAAAAAAAAAAATCTTCTTCGTTAAATTAATTTAATATGAAAATTTTGGAAAAAAAATTGAACTTACCTTTCAATTGCGATAATTCTTCGTTGAATATGTTGTTGATAGCAATATAGCTGCTCCACAAATTCACAAGTCTTTCAACGAACTTCAGAAAACCTGGATGTGAGGTAAGTAATATTGATAACGAAATTTAATATATAAGTGAAATTACGAAGATGTTTTTCTGTACGATTAATGTGGGATAATTTGTTTTAAATTATTATAGAGCAAATATTGTAGAGTTATTTTACAATGGATTGAATGTGGGATTAATTTGTTTTAGAATATATTATAAAAATTTAAAAAAAAAAAATTAGTTGTTTAGTAAATATTATATACTTTAACTATTAGAATAATTAATATAGAAGTTGTAGTTTACAATTTGAATTTCAGTGATTGATTTCATAAAAAAATTTAGTTTACGTTTTTCAATGAATTGTAGAATAAAATAATAAAGGTAAATAAATCTAACAAACTTTTGGAGGGAAATATTTTCGCGAAAATTTTTGGAGGGAAATATTTTCGCGAAAATTTTTGGAGGGAATAATTTTGGAGGGAATATTTCATTCTTTAAGCTATATAATATTCTTAGGAGACTCCATTTGTATCATTCAACATCTTCTATTTGAAAGGGATGGATTGTTCTGATGGTGAAGTTTCGATTTATACACCATCAACATCTTCATCGCGTAACAACTCTATTCATATTGATGAATATAGCGGGAATTCTTCCACTATGAATAGAAAGTCAATTCTTCCACTTAGTCCCGATTCTAAAGACTATGAGAGCAACACTGATGAAAGAGGGGATGGAGAATTTCAAATTAATAAAGAGTCACAAATTCCACTTAGTCCAAATTATAAGGACTATGAAAGCAGCGGTGATGAAGAGCATGATGGTGAAGTTCAAAAGAATGGAGTGTCACGATGTCCACTTAGTCCTAATTCTGAGGACTATGAGAGTAGCAGTTTTGAAGAGTGTGATGGTGAAGTTCAAAAGAATGGAGGGTCATGGTGTCCACTCAGTCCTAATTCTGAAGACTATGAGAGCAGCAGTTTTGACGTGCATGATAGCGAATTTCAAAATAATGGAGTGTCACGGTGTCCACTTAGTCCTAATTCTAAGGACTATGAGAGCAGTAGTGATGAAAAGTGTGATAATGAATTTCAAAAAAATGGAGTGTCAAAGTGTCCACTTAGTCCTAATTCTAAGGACTATGAGAGCAGCAGTGATGATGAGTGTGATAATGAATTTCAAAAGAATGGAGTGTCAAAGTGTCCGATTAGTCCTAATTCTAAGGACTATGAGAGCAGCGGTGATGAAGCGCGGGATGATGATTTTCAAAAGATTGGAGTATCGCAATGTCCTCTTAGTCCTGATTCTAAGGACTATGAGACCAGCAGTGATGAAGTGCGGGATGATGATTTTCAAAAGATTGGAGTATCACAATGTCCTCTTAGTCCTAATTCTAAGGACTATGAGAGCAGCAGTGATGAAGCGCGGGATGATGATTTTCTAAAGGTTGGAGTATCACAATGTCCTCTTAGTCCTGATTCTAAGGACTATGAGAGCAGCAGTGATGAAGCGCAGGATGATGATTTTCAAAAGATTGGAGTATCACAATGTCCTCTTAGTCCTGATTCTAAGGACTATGAGAGCAGCAGTGATGAAGAACAGGATGATGCAATTAGTCCTAATTCTAATCAGTGTAAAGGTAGCAGTGACAAAGGACAGGATGTAGCATCTTCAATAAGTAAACAGCCACATTTTCAACGTAGTCCTAATTCTATGGACTATGAGAGTAGCACTGACAATGTACATGAGGAAGAATATCCATTAAACATCGAGTCAGATTTTCCATTTAGTCTGAATTCTAAGGACTATGACAGTAGCACTGAAGAAGGGGAAGATGAAGGGTATCCTCTCAGTCAAAATTTGAAAATCAGAGCTAATCATAGTGTGGATAACATTCCTCTTAATGATGATGAAAATCCTTATAAAAATGATGATCCAATGATGGAGATGTTGCCAAGAAATATTGTATCGAGGAGTAGGAGCAGACCTTTTCGTATCAATGCAAACTATTCTAGTTATACAAGGGGTAGAGCAGAATATCTGACGAGAAGAAGTTCTATCAGCACTCTCATTTCAAGTGAATGTTGCCAAAAAAATTGCTTGAAACGTATGGATTTCACATTTGCATTAGAAAGCAGGAAGAGATATTTGTCAATGAATAAAAGCATGCAAAACTCATATTTAGTTGGCTGCATGCAATCTACATTGTCAGGTTATGATTATCATATTAGGAATTTATTATTGTGTAGAAAAGCTTTCAAAATGTTTCATTCAATTGGGAATTTTTGTCTCTCGAGAATTCAAGAAAATTTGGAAAAGGATCCCACATTTTATTCAGAAGTACGTTATAAAAGACAGTTTGGGCCATTATCAAATACTGCAATGTCATGGATGAAATATTTCTTTTCAAAGCATGGAGAGTGTATGCCAAATAGAGAGACAATACATATTCCAGATAATTTTTCAAAACGAGAAATCTACAACTTATACAAAGAATATGCAGAAAGTGCTGAGGGACAGGGCCAATTTATTACATATCAATATTTTGTGAAGATATGGAAGAAAGAATTCAATAATGTTCGTATTCCTAAGAAGACAAGGATGGGGATTTGCAGTACATGTGCTTCTCTTAAATCAAAAAGGGACAAATGTGAAGGCTCAGAAAGAGGTAAGTGTTCATAACTTTTACTTCTAAAATTGTATAGTCATCAACTATGAAAACATATTTCTTAATGAATTTCTTTTATGTTGTGTAGATTTAATTTTCAAAGAACTTCAAGAGCATCGCAAACAACAAAAAAATGAAAGGAAGAAGTTGTACAAGCATCGAAAGAAGTGTTATGATAATCCAAATAAATATTTGGGTTTGATAATTGATGGCATGGACCAGAAGAAAACACTTTTACCACATTTTGTTCGCACACCCAAAAATCTACAAGAGGAAAATTTTATTCAGTTTCACTTGGTCGGTTGTATGGTCTTCAATGGGAAAATGTTGCCAAGGGTGTACTTCACAGCTCCAAATATTCATAATGATGCAAATATGACCATAACCATAATTCATGATGTGATTTCTCATTGGTCTGGTAATCTTCCTGAAGTTTTGTATCTACAATTGGACAACACTTGCCGTGAAAACAAAAATCAGGTTGTTTTTGGGTATCTGAACATGCTTGTTGAATTGAGAATTTTTCAAAAGGTAAAGGTTGGTTTCCTTCTTGTTGGGCACACTCATGACCATATTGATCAGATGTTCAGCCGTTTTTCAGTCACATTGAGGAGGAAGGAAGTTGGGAGCTTGCCATCACTAATTGAATGTATTAAGAAATCATACATGCCAGAGCCTGCTTTTGAAGTGTTGGAAGAAACTGTTGACATGCGAAGGTTTATTCTAGGATCATATGGTGAGGGGAAATTCATTGAACAACTTAATGATATTAGCTTCCAACATCAATTTCGTATAAAAAAAATTGATGGGAAAACACTAATATGGGGCAAGAAGTTTTCAACTACTACAGAATGGGCACCATCATCAGGTTTGCAATTTTTGAAGTTCATTCCAGATCGTCCAATATTTGCATCAAAAATATTGTTATTACAATCAGTTGGTGAAGTTCAGAATGCACGCAGACAGAATAGACATATAAATTATTCTGATTGCCTAGAAGAAATTAAAAAATGTATTAGATATACATATGAGTACTTTGACATTGCTGATTCAGTTTGGTGGGAGTCATTTTTCAATAATCAAAGTGATATCATTTCAACAACAACCAATGAAGATATACCTTTGAAAAATCCATTTATTTGGCCACAAAATGTGTCGAATGAACAAGAGGAAGTAAACATTGTTGAACAGCAACAAACTCAAGGTATTATTAATTATTCACAGGCAATGGAAAGAGAGATGTATATTGGTTCCAGAAGATCTGGTGCACAACGTGAAGCCATGGAAGACCTTTATAGGGGTTCAGTACATGATATTAGGGAGGGTTGCATGATTGCAGTGCTAGCAGATGGAGATCCCAAAGGCTATCCATTTTGGGTTGCTAAAGTTATAAAGGTATTTACAGAAAATGAGGATGTTACAAGTGTTGAAGTACATTGGTATGCCACAAATACACACCCATTCGATGGTGTGTATAAGCCAGAGATGGTAGTTGACAAAAAAAATGGTGGAAAAAGAAAAAGAAAGGGTACAAATATAAATCGCCGCCGCACATACATATTACAATTGGAGGATGTTGACATACTTGTTTATGACTTCAATTTAACAAAGAGAGGAACTCTTCGCTTCAAGACGACAGAGATTCTGAAAAGGTTGTTACCAGAAGGAATAGTGTTGACATGGGAGTCTTTTGAAACCAATCGTAGATCTAGAAGACTTTTGAAACCTGGAATGTTGGGCATGCATGTGGACTCAGATGGGGCACTAGTTGATGAAAGAGAAGAATATGGAACATCTTCGTCAGCATCCAGTCACTCATCTGGAGATGTGAATTGTGATGGTGTGCAAGAAAATATGAGTGATTTTGAATAATTGTTTAAGACAAATTATATAACTGATGTATGCATCATATCTTCAAATAAAATTAATGTTTTCCATATGTTGTTAAATGAGAAGTTATGAAGCATTTTTATGTTGTTGGATTATGTCTTAAGTATGATAAATTTTATTGTTTAAATATCTACAATGCAATATCAAATTAGAGATATAATGTCTGTTTTATTCAGTATACAAATAAAGACTTTTGATTTCATTCAGTGATATAATTTGTTCATAATGTCATGGTTTTTTAATTTTATCGTTGAAAAAATTTCAGTTTCTTTTGTATCTAGCATGGTGTGGTTGAAAACATGTTAAATTTATACTTAGGAAAGAAAAATGATATTCTAACAGAAACATTAATGTGTTTTTTCCTTAAAAATTAACTTTGTTTGAGACACAAAAAATTGGTTTTATTAGCATTTTTTTAAAAGTTTGAAAATTGACCCTAAAAAAAAATCATTATTCCAGTATCATCACTTTCGTTTTGAAGCTATATTTTGCACGAAAATTTCGTAGTAAATTTTGTAGTCACCGCCATTTTTAAAACACGTTCAAAATTGACACCTAAAAAAAAAAAACATCGTTCCAGTATACACACTTTTCGTTTTTAGCACTGTTTTTGATGTTTTTTTGGGGTTTTTTGGCCAGAGTTCCCGTTTTGAGTTTATAGTTCCCGTTTCAAAGTTTACATTGTTCTAGAGATAAATTGGACATCCTACAATGCCATTACCATGTAATACTTAACGGTCCTCTCTAATATGTCCAATGTCTTTAACGCCATATCATAGTCTTTTCTCTGGAGACTACATGAATTTTTCATTCTTCTACTTCACTTTCAAGAACATTGGAACAATTACACCAATCACTAACAATACTTCCCAATAGATTATATAGAGTTTCAATCTAAACTCCCCTCAACAAACCAATGCTGCTCAAACCATCCTGCAAGTATCCTTTTCAAACATTATTCTTACACTTGGATCACTCATCTTGCTTACAGAAATAAAATTCCAATCTAATCTTAGAATGTGTAGAACACCAAAGAGTGTTCTAATTCTTCCACGTATAAGCTTCAACTTGAATTTTCCTCATCTTATGATTCTATATGTTAAGGCATCTCCTAAGAAAACATCACAACCATCATATTTTTCATACTCACAGAACCACCCCTTGTGGGGAGTCATATGAAAGGACCCACCTGAGTCAACCAACATTTCCCCATGATGTACATGCGTACTTGAGGAATCCATGTACACATCCCCGCCTTCATTTGATGTGGTTTTTCTTCTGGAGAAGCAGGATATTTAGATCCCTTCCCCTTCTTATAAATTTTAGATCTGTAATATTTCTTGTAATGCCCTTCTTTTCCACATCTCCAAGACCTTTCTCTATATTTAGATCTCCCACTCTAGAACTTATTATTATTTCTAATATTGGAGCATCCTCTTACAGAAAATGTATCTTCGTTCTTGCTTTCCATGATATTTGTCTCATCTCCTCTGATAACAAAGATGAGACTATTTCATAAAAATTTAAAGTAGTTGCATACTACCTATGATAACAACCAAACTATCCCACAATTCTAGTAGAGAAAATAAAAATTTGATGCACTTATCTTCATTTGAAATCTTAATATCAACAGATAATAACTGACTTACCACAACATTGAAGGAATTTAGATTCTTTGTCATTAAGTCTCCTATTTCATCCTCGAGTTATACAACTTATTATACAGGAACAATTTGTTCACCATGGAATTATATTGATATAAAGCCCAAAAATTATCCCATAAAGCCTTTGTTGTTTATTCCCCTAAAACATTTAATAATACTAAATATGAGGGTCACAATCGTACTTTTCTCTTTTCCTTTCTATCCAATTTTTTCCAACATTTTATTGACATCTATGTTGGTGCAGTACCTATATTCATGGTGATCCACTAATCTCTATCCACCAACAAATATTACATTTTGAGCTTCCAAAGCTCAAAAGTCTTCCCATTGAATTTATTGATAGCTATATATGAACTACTCACCATTTATTTTTCAACACAAGAATCACTTCTACACATCTCCGGCTATAACAGGGTCTACCACATGCCCGAGCCAAACCCCTTTTCCACAAATTTCTCACCTTGAATCCAAAACTACTATAATACCAAATGTAGGTTTATTCCTACATAAATAATTCTTGCAAAGATATTCTCAATCAAACAAAAAATATTCAATGGAAAAACACACACATTTACATATATATTTTATCATAAAAACCCAAGACTAGGAAAACTAGCAATATTTTTTGAATATAATATCTTTAAAATGTTACAATACAATATGTAAATGATGTAAAATTCATAAACCCCAAATACATTAACCATTAATTAAAATAAAACCATATTTCCTTTTATTATATCTACCAAACTATGGACAAAAGAACCATGTGCTCGAAACCCATTAAAAGTGATAACCATGACTGAAAATTGCCAAAAATGGATGCAAAAAAAACCGACCAAAATATTTTTTTCGGGGAATTTCCCTGAACCAAGTGCAGGCGGGGTACAAATCCCCTAAACAAGGGGGTTCGGTGTCCCCATATATGTGTGTTTCATATAAGTTGTGCAAATAATATAAAACATACCCAACATAACCCTGTCGATGAAAAAGTAGGGAACCATTCACATTTGTTTGACTTCTAGAATCTAAAAAAAGCATGTCCCAAAAAAAAATTCCAATTGCCATTCATCAATTCTTGTGTTGGCCATGAGGCCCTTTCCTTTATGGATGGATTTTCCAACCATAATCAATTTAAACTCCATCATAGAGACCAATAAAAAACAATTGCCACCATATTAGGTGGCACATATGCATATCATGTCTTGCCTTTTAGTCCCAAAAATGGTGGAGGCACATTTTAGTGTGAAATGACCTATATCTTTCTTAATATTTATCACCTCATTCTCTCTTATTTATATTACCATGCCACTCATTCTAAATTATTATCTAAACATCTTGAGTATCCTCACACTAATTTCCAGTGCTGCAATCAATATAAGGTGCATTTGAACTCCCTCAAGTGTTTTTTTTGTGTCTCATATTGTTGTGTACGTGGATTCATCCTGTACAAACAAGGTATAAAGGTTGAATCCATCAAATTTCATTTCATTTGAAAAATCCCTCCACCTAAAACTCCACATTAATTGTAGAATCTTTAAGGCAAGATAAATTTCTTACTATTCTTTTTTCTCGATTACGCCACTTGCACTCATGGATTTTTACTCCTTTTGCATCAATACTTCCTATTCCAATGGGATTACCACACTCAAAAATCCTTCAATGCTTTAAAATGTTCCTTGTCAAAATCCTTGCTCACTAATCCCCCTAATTCATTAAAGATTACATCCTATACATATCAACACCTGATGTTCAATCACCAGGCTGTTAGTTGAAGAAGGGGATGATGGGTGGGAACATGTAATACACTATGTGAGTAAAAGTTTGTTTATTCCACCCCTCAATTATGAGAAATATGAGAATATTTTCCTTTCCTTGTACATGTAGTTCAAAATTTTTTTCATTATATCTTGCTACACACCAAGAGGGTTGTGGTAAGATCTATCCCTATGCATTATTTTCTAGGTTGAAGACTCATGGATGACAAGTTTGTATGATGGATCATCATTTTCTAGAAATTTAATCTTAATTTTGCCTCTCCCAAGAGTAAAAAGGAACCCATACTTGCTAAATTCATCACCGACTTTGCACTAGAAACCAAAGAACTCTTAATTATTAATAGTTTCCCACATGAGTATTATTTTCATTATCTCCTCTAATAGCCCTTGGTATGATGACATTCTTGTCTATATTCACACCCAAAAGCTTGGCCTTCACCTCAAGCATCCATCACCAAGCCCCATTTTACCTCTTGATTGATGATGCTTTATATCGATAGGGAGTGGACACCATGCTACATCAATGCTTCACTTGGAAGAAGCCAAATGAGTCCTCAATGACTACCAAAGTGGCACATGTGGAGGGAATATCTTTGGGATTTCCACCACACTAAAATGTTCTCTACGTTCATTACCTTTTTTTAATTCTCTTCAATGATTGCAACTAGGGCATCAAGTGATGCATCAAATTTCAACTTATCATGCATAAAACTAGAGCACCTCTAGTTCCCTTGCATCTAGTTATTACATATAGCCCTTTTTGCAAATCGGGTATTGTTTTCATGGCATGCAATCAACCCTCTATAAATGACCATAAACGCGTTATATTTTCAACTACATCACAAAATGAGATAAAACCATGCCCCCATTCAACAATACTATGGGCACAAGGGCCCCTTTTTTCGTCAATCACATAATCTCATGCTTTATCATACTTAAAGAGCTTGTCTCTGACGATAACATACATTAAGAGAACAAGGTATTTCAATAATTCTCATCCCTACTTGGCTTCATCCATGAATTTGTTTCACCTTCATATATTCAATCTAGTGGAAAAGTTAGGTTGACAACAAAGTCCTCAAAAAATGTTATACTGCATGGTGAACAAACACAAAACTAATTGGCATCACATTCTATTGTGTACCCTTTGGGCTTATGACACATTAGTTAAAACCTTCATGAAGTTCCCTGCATTTCATCTTGTTCCTGATGTTGAAGTAGAGCTTCACCAACCTGATGCAAAATTGTTGAATTTTTTCTCGATACCAGCCCCCTTGAACAATGCTTCATTTCTCTCAAAATGTCAATGAAGATTAGCAAGCCATCTTCCATACCAAAAATAATCAATAGTAAGATGTACAAAAACAATGAGCATCACCCAGGATGATGCCCCTCATACCAACATACATATATACAATGGAAGCCCCATATAGGATGGCAAAAAAATAAGGAGACCACCCTGACCACCCCTCCCTCATAGCATTAGGGACATCTCTAACATCCCTCTCTATAGGTGCACCTTATGGCATGAGCATTGAGATCATTGATGAAGGTGAAACTATGACTTGCCTCAAAGATGGATACCACTCTTGTTTTGAAGTACACATGCCTCCACCACATTCTCTCCTAAGAATTCCCACCCCTCCTTTTGGACTCCTTATCAGAATACCATCATACGCTACCATAAATCTACAGCATGACACCACAACTACTCTACCTCCTCTTAGATATGTTATATATCCTCTTTGTCTCTAGCTCTTGCTCCCTCCCTTAGAGCATGTGATATTCTTACCTCATTATCAAGGTGACTTCTATGCCATGGCCTTAAGAACCAACCATCTATTTATGGCTCCCCCAAGGCCTCTCTCGAGGGTAGGATGATCTTTGGATCATGTTAAAAGTCCATTTGCACATATGGATACTAGAGGATAACTGGTAGCATGAATCACTGCCATCTCTCCACCTCGGTAGTCTAATATGTTGCTAGCTCCCCCACCCTCTCAGATCATTATTCCTTCCCACAACCTCATCCTCAGCTATGTAAGATGATTGCATCGACCTTGATGTGAAGCCATACGAACATGAACCCATGTGTGATTGATTGTTCAATAGTTTCATCATTTTATGTGACTATGTTGGTCACAATCATGCAAACATCCACATGATTGTTCATTTGATAGTTGTGCAAACTCACACAATAGAAATTTCCTACTTTGCAAAAATTCATATCAAGATTCCTATATCACCCTATTGACGGTGTTGAACTCACCAACATTCAAGGGATCTCCCCAGTATGAGGTCCCAGCTAGACCTCACACCATTTGGTGTAGAAGTCCCATCCGGTACAATAGCTCGATTTCCATTATCTTAAAGATTTGCCTCAACTCTTTCTTGTCAACTCAGGAGAGTGGTTTCCTTTGTCTTCGAGAAGTGAGGTTCATGTGCCTAGTGAGTGTAAGTGTCACTTGTGTCAATGGTTCTTTCATTGTCAAGGGAGAGGGTGAGAGTGAGTTCCAGGTCGATTGGGAGCAGTCCCAACACTTCTAGGAACACACAAAACAACAAGACATGCACAGCTTCCGGAGGAGCAGTCCAAAAGGATGTGACAGTCACAACATACAAGGTAAGATAACATGTATAGCACTCAATAGGTCAGTCTGAATGAGTGCAACGGTTGTTATAGCAAGCTTCATGTGAAAGGTCTTTCTGATGTCCGAGAGAGTAGGCGAGACATCGCTAGCAACATATACAACACATTTCCATTAATAGATCATGCATTACAACAAATGAAGCAATTCAGATGTAGAACACAGGTTAAAGCAACATGCATTACAAGGGTTAAATATCAGTCTTACAACAAATAAAATACATGTGTGAAAACATGTTGGCCTGTTAGCAGGCTTTTGAATTAAGTGAAAGTTCCAAGACACATTGTTACACCATACATCACTAACCCCGAGTGTGGGGCGTTGGAGCCACTACTTACTCCTCAAAGGAAAGATTACAGACTCTCTTGTTTATGTGGGAGGAGCTGAGGTGAAAAGTATTTTTCATGTACAAATGAGGGGGTATTTATAGCCAAGGGTTAAACTAACCCTTATGGTTGTTCAACTACCCTCATGACCATTTGACTTCCATGACTTTTCGACTTACATGACTCTTTTTTAACCAAGTGGGTCTCTTGTACTTCCACATTACATCACATTGATTGACAACAAGCCCATAGTGGAGATGTGGGTGACATGACTCATGACATGAATCGACATGGATTGACATGAAAATGCTGGTACATTTGTGTCACTATTGGAGTGCATGTCGAGCTACAGTGTTGCTGGGTGATTGAGGTCTTCATGGTGTATCATAGCTTCACCTCTACATGGTGAAGTGCATAGATTCTTCGATTGTACTTGGTTCACTTGATGAAGCTTTAGCATGTTGTCCCTTGCTTGCATGTTGGAAGGCTTAACAGGCTCATCTGTTCGTGAAGGTGCATGTTCGTTGCATTCGTCTGTTTCGCATGCATTGTTCGTTTGTGTGTTAGTGAACCTATCTGATCCAGGTCCAGGTGTGATGAAGGACCCTTCCAAGACCTTTTACTCTTGTGATGTGTTAAAATTACATTCTAAAAGAACATTAATAAATACATCTGCAAGTGGAAAAGAAGAGGAACAAGACAATCATCAACACATGAATTTATAAGTGTTGATAACGGAGTTCGTCCAAGAGGGACTACGTCTCCGGGCCCCGGTGTCAAGATGGTGTAGGCCGTTTCATTACGTTTTGTCAATAAATATGATGTACACAAGAGATGATGTTGCGATCATACAAGGAAAAATGCCCTCACGCAAGAGTGGCTTTAAGAGATATTCCACAACCGGAATTCTCAATCAAAAGGCTCCTATCAGTATGACACCAAAACATGCATGGTGAGCATCCCTCCAGCATGGCACAAAAGGGATGTCAAAACAAAAAAAATGCATGACGACATGTAATAAACAAGAGTATCCTAGCAACATACAACAAGGGATCTCAAAACATAACATGATGAGTTATGGCAGCAAGTACATCATAAAAAGACTCTGCATCAAATCGAGCAAGGAATCATGACAACATATAATAAATAAGATCCTGCCTCAATATCAATCAAGGATCCATGCAGCATAATGTAACAAGAAGAAATACATGAACAATAATCATATACTTCACACCATGGGCCATCTGAAGAAGTGGATGTTCATAAAACAATCCACGGTGAATACATTGTTCACATTATCGATGCGCAGGCACATCCCAGTACCAATCTGGAATCCGACCTCACTACGAATGGCCATATGAAGAAGTGGGGCATCTAAAACAAAAGTTGTCAAAAGTGCTAAAACTTACTTTGATCTCGCAGCATCAAACATACAAGAAGAAGATTGCTCTGGACTATGTCACTGCAGCTCGCTAATCAGACATCTTTGGCTAATCAAGAAGAAGATTGCTCAAGCTTTGTAGCACTCTGGCTGCAACTCTACGGCTCTGCCTGACCCTCTGGTTCTTTGGCTTGTCTTCTCGCGCTGCCTTGATCACGCTCTATGGCTTTGCAACCCTGTGACGCTTCATTTTTTCAAGCGCTCTGGCCTCCTCATGGGCTCTCTAGAATTCAGGCTCTCAGGCCCTCCCTTCGGCTCTTTGCATTCATGATCTCGGGCACTCTAGCAAACAGGCTCTCGACTATCTGGTTTTTCAGGCTCTTTAGCACTCTCTCTAGCCTCTGGCATGCAACCTCTCTGGCACTCTACCTCCATCATGTTTTATAACACGTTTGGAACAAGGCCACTTAAGAATCATTATCTATTTGTTGAGAATAGAAGTCGTTTCCATAGAAGGATAAGCGGGCGCAACAAAACTATAGAAATGCCTTTTTTCTGTTAAAATAGAAAAATACACATGGAAACCAAAAATACATAGAAAACATTGAAAAATCCGATAAACCAGACTTAAAATTTCATCAAATTGGGCTTTATCGCCTATCGGGTCCACATTGATCGCTATTGCATATCACTCTGTTACTGGCCCTGCATATCGAGGAATAGCCAATCGTCGATCCTCTGATCCACCAATCGCTGATATTCCGATTAGATCTACACCGTTGATCTGTTCCTATTGGACAGTCCAGATTACAACGTTGTCGCTATCGTATCGCCCCTTAGTATCGGGATTTTCGATCTCCCGATTGCCGATTTAATCATGGTCATTGATCGTATTTTGATCTGAGGGCTGAGATCGCATCGCACATCACTATCTCTATGGCCTGGGGTCCTTCACTGATACATTGGCATGTGCTGACGCCGATCACCGATCAGCCAATCACTGACGCTGATCGCCGATTTGATCGTCGATCACATGACTTAACTCTCTGACATCGCCAATTGCCTGCCCCTAACTCTGATTAATTGCATATCACTGATCAGGAGTTCTAAAGGCCTGCCTTAAGTCTGCCCTTTGCACTTCTTCTGATGTGATTTGCCTTATAAGATTTTAGGTCCATTTTTAGAGAAAAATGCCTTATTTTCAAAGGAACAAAGGCGAACTCTTTTCGCAATAACTTCAGCATCCGGACTCGGATTAACGAACCGTTTGCACCTCCACAATCAAGACAACAAGATCTACACTCTAGTTCTAGGTCGACATCATTCTAATCACTTTGATTTTCGAGTGTTCATAACCCTCTTTGTCCTGCGTGTCTTTCTGGAGCCAACTAGATCAATCCTCCCCACTAAGGAGCTTTTGGTCCTCCAAAATCATAAAAAGTAATCTATAACTCTCTCTGTACCCTATTTACATCACAAGCATCCTGAAAAGGTCTCGCTTCCATCTCCTTCACCTTTGTTCTTCAGAGCCTTAAGCAATGAGCCGACACCTACTACTTCTACAACCTGTAGTACATTGTTTTACAAATTACATGCTTTGAATGACATGACCAACTAAATACCCAAACGTCCCACAATTGCCACGAGTTTATAACACATACTCAGTGGTCAAGTTTACAACAAGATGGACGTAATATCACAGCTAAGAAAACCAGGCCAACCTATCATCGTTGCATCAAAAGTGATGGAAAACACATCATCACTGCAACACATGATTTACATACATAATTCCAAACACTATTGTTTCGACAAGTGGTGGAAACATAACATCACTTTCAAAGTGTAAAATATGACCCAAAACATGACTAGACATCATTGTTGTTGACCAAGTGATGTAAACACATCATCACCTTTACATTTTAAAATGCAACAAATGATTTACAAAAGAATGACCATGAAACGACAACATGTCTAGAAACCATTTTCCACTAATCAATGTGAATGGGTCACCTCCTTGAGGTGTTTCTTTTTGTCAAACAACTACTTTACCTGATTCATGCACCGACGCTTTGTCTTTAAGGTGTTGCTCTGGATGGAGCCTCCAACAAGTGGCTCTTTGATGGCCATTTTTGTCGCAATGACTGCAGTAGGTTTTCTTCCTCCATATCTGCTTAACCTGTTTCTTTTCATGCTATTGAGAGGGTCTTTCACACCTCATGAGTGTTGCCATTCTTTTCCAACACTTAGAAAAGGTATGGTTAGGTAAACCACAAAAAGCACATGTTTTCCAATGCCTTGATCTTCGTTCATTATTAACAACATGATCATAATGAACATTCGAAAGTGGTTATACCTTCCTTTGTTGTCTCTGATGTCAGTATGGCGATGAGAGATTGCCTCAGCTCTCTCCCTGCAATGGGCACTGCCGTGGGATGATGGGGATGTGTTCCCATCATTTGCTTTCCTCTACTATTTCATCGATGTCTCGGATGACTCTGACACCTTCGAGCACTCTCTTTTAGTGTATCTCAAGCCTGCAAATGGATGTTCGAGCACAACCTCCAAAGGTGGAGTTATGCATTGGTTATTAACACCAGTTTCTTATTTCTCCTCGTGCCTCATCCTTGTAAGGAGCCTCATGTTTTTCCTTGTAATTGGGATCTCCAAATTTCCAATAGACATCATACTATGAGAAGATGAAACTGAAAGGAAATCAACATCTTTTACCTCCTCTTTCGATTTGGAAAGAACTGATGAGGGCTACTCATCTTCCGTCATTGGTGGTTCGCTAACTGTCTCAGCACATTCCCCAACTTCTTTCCTGACATACCCAAGTCCTGCCTGACGGGGTAATTCCTCTACTTTAATGGGGTTGACAATGCCTTGGCCATTAACGCCCAAGCCTTTTCCTTCATACCCCATTCTCTTCAACAGTTTGGAGCCAATTCCTGTGGTGTGATTTTCAAACACAACGAAATCATCATTAAGAAACATACATGAAGATGGAGAACTACTTTTTACCTCACATGGGTCGTGTTGCAGCCTTTCCAAGACCTCGTCCTTTTCTTACAGTTGTCATAGAAAACTTTTTTTTTCCTCTTTCTCTTCATGTAGAAGCATCTTCAATTCATCATTCTTTGTTTGAAGATTATGTTTGTTTTACTTTAGTTCTTCCATGGCCTCCTTTGTGGCTTGCAACTGAATCTGTAATCACTCCTTTTCCTCTGTCTCTTTCTGTACAGTTTCATACATAATTTCCACTTTCTTGGAAATGTCGAGCATGGTATCGCACATCACTCTTTCATCCTCTGTCATTGCTCACACTAAAATTCACATCAACACAAAGACTGCTCTGATACCACTTGATCCAGGTCCGGGTATGACGAAGGACCCTTCCAAGACCTTTTACTTTCATGATGTGTTAAAATTACATTCTAAAAGGACATTAATAAATACATCTACAAGCAGAAAAGAAGAGGAACAAGACAATCATCAACACATGAAAGCATAAGCGTTGATAACGGAGTTCGTCCAGGAGGGACTACGTCTCTGGGCCCCGGTGTCAAGATGGTGTAGGCCACTACATTAAGTGTTGTCAATAAATATGATGTGCACAAGAGATGATTTCACAATCATACAATGAAAAATTCTCTCACGCAGGAGTGGCTCTAAGAGATATTCCACAATCGGAATTCTCAATCAAAAGACTCCTATCAGTATGACACCAAAACATGCATGGTGAGCATCCCGCCAACATGGCACAAAAGGGATGTCAAAACAAAACACATGCACGATGACATGTAATAAACAAGAGTATCCTAGCAACATACAACAAGGGATCTCAAAACATAACATGATGAGTTATGGTAGCAAGTACATCATAAAAAGATTCTGCATCAAATTGAGCAAGGAATCATGACAACATATAGTAAATAAGATCCTGCCTGAATATCAATCAAGGATCCATGTAGCATAATGTAACAAGAAGAAATACATGAACAATAATCATATACCTCACACCACAGGCCATCTGAAGAAGTGGATGAAGAAGTGGATGTTCATAAAACAATCCATGGTGAATACGTTGTTCACATTATTGATGCACAGGCACAACCCGCTACCAATCTGGAATCCGACCTCACTATGAATGGCCATATGAAGAAGTGGGGCATCTGAAACAGAAGTTGTCAAAAGTGCTGAAACTTGCTTCAATCTCACAGCATCGACCATACAAGAAGAAGACCGCTCTGGACTATGTCGTTGGAGCTCGCTAATCAGACATCTCTACCTAATCAAGAAGAAGACTGCTCAAGCTTTGTAGCACTCTCGTTGCAACTCTGCAGCTCTACCCGACCCTCTAGTTATTTGGCTTGTCTTCTCGCGTTGCCTTGATCATGCTCTATGGCTCTACGGCCCTACGGAGCTATGTTTTTTTTAAGTACTCTGGCCTCCTCATGGGCTCTCTAGCATTCAGGCTCTCGGGTCCTCCCTTCGGCTCTCTACATTCATGCTCTTGGGTACTCTAGAATGCAAGCTCTTGGCTATCTGGTTTTGCAGGCTCTCTAGCACTCTCTCTAGCCTCTGGCACACAGCCTACTGGGCACTCTGCCTCCATCGTGTTTTATAACACGTTTGGTACAAGGAAACTTAAGAATCGGGATCTATTTGTTGAGAATAGAAGCCGTTTCCATAGAAGGATCGGCGGGAACAACAAAACTACAGAAATACCTTTTTTCTGTTAAAATAGACGAATACACGTGGAAACCAAAAATACATAGAAAACATTGAAAAATCCGATAAATCGGACTTAAAATTTCACCAAATTGGGCTTTATCGCCTATTGGGTCCGCGCTAATCGCAATCGCAAATCATTGTGTTATTGGCCCTGCATATCGGGGGATCATCGATCGCCGATCCACCGATCTGCCAATCACTGATGTAAATTAGATCTAGATCGTTGATCTGTTCCGATCAGACGGTCCAGATTGCATCGTTTTCGCTATCGCATCGCCCCTTGGTATCGGGATCGCCGATTTAATCGTGGTCGTTGATCATTTTTTGATCCGACGGCTGAGATTGCATCACATATCACTATCGCTACAGCCTAGGGTCCTTCGCCGATACATTGGCATATGCCAATGCCAATCGCCGACACTGATCGCCAATTTGATCGTTGATCGCATGACTTAACTCTCCGACATCGCCGATTCCCTGCCCCCGACTCCAATTAATCAGAGATTTCTGATTGGAGGTTCTAAAGGCCCGCCTTAAGTCTTCCCTTTGCACTTCTTCCAATGTGATTTGTCTTATAAGGCTTTAAGTCCATTTTTAGGGGAAAATGCCTTATTTTCAAAGGAACAAAAGCAAACTCTTTTCGTGATAACTTCAACATCCGGACTCAGATTGATGAACCGTTCACACCTCCATGATCAAGACAATGAGATCTACGCTCTGGTCCTAGGTCAACAACAAATCGCAAATCTCTGGTTCTAAAGTCCTGATCTGCATGCCTGTCTTCCTCCGACCCAATATATCAAAGATCGCCTATTGGGGGTTCTAAAGGCCCAGCCTTAAGTCATCCCTTTACACTTCTTCCAATGCGATTTGCCTTATAAGGCTTTAAGTCCATTTTTAGGGGAAAATGCCTTCTTTTCAAAGGAACAAATGCAAACTCTTTTCGTAATAACTTCAACATCCGTACTCAGATTGACGAACCGTTCACACCTCCACGATCAGAACGACGAGATCTACACTCTGGTCTTGGGTCGACATCATTCTGATCACTTTGATTTTCAAGCATTCATAACCCTCTTTGTCCTATGTGTCTTTTTGGAGCCACCTGTATCACTGTCCTTCTGCATGTGCTCCCTTCATTCATCCCATTTGTCGCCTTTCCATGTTTGTTGGTGTACCTATACTTGCAATTACTCATGACGAGACAACATCAAATCCAAAACCTCCTAGTCTACCATGACATATGGTCATTTCAAATGCAGGTGACCAGGAGGGGTGGAAAGGTTGTGAAGCGGGTTGATGGCTCTAGGCACTACTGATGAAAAATACGCAAGAGTCACTGAGGGATGGAGACGGGAAATTTGAGTCGACAGTGACTGTCTACGAGGTATGGCTCGACTGGGAGGAAAAGTTGCACAAATTTTGGGAGGGAGAGTCCAGGCTATAGGAAGGCAAGGCAAGCATGCTCTGTGCATTTTCTGGAGTGAGTGGGCAGTAAGGGATGGAAGGCAATATTGGAAATTTTCTGGAGGAATAGGTCAGGTTTTGAGGAGGGTCAGCAGGCAGGGATTGCACAGCTTTTTAGAGGAACTGCCCAGGAGACTGGTAGCCAAAACTACACACTTCCCATAGGGAACTAGAAATTGGCTGCTAGAGTCACTGGTAGTAGAATCTGTGCAATGCCTGGAGGGAACTGGCAGTTGGCTGCTGGGGTGATTGGCAGCAAAAACTATGCAATTCCTGGAGGAAACTGGCTATCTACTACTATGGGCTCCTGGAAAGGGAAACTACACTAAGGTCGGGAGGTCGGCCTACTAATCATCTCTATGCAATTTCCGAGTTGAGCTGGATGATTGGCAGTGGAAGGATTTCTCATGAACACTGTGCAATTCCTAAGATGAACATTCAGTCGACGATCGGGAAGACTGATAGGGAAAATTTTTCAATTTTCTGATGGAGACAGGGATGGGCACTTGGTGTCTGTTTGGCCTGTCTGTGCAATTTCCTCATTCAGCTGAGCAAGTAAGGTTAGTTGCCTCTATGCAATTTTTGAGGGTAGTCAATCCCGGGGTGACTATTGGTTCCAACTCTCCGGGTGGCCTATTAGCGCTTGAAATTTCACCTCAGGCTGAAAAAGGTAAACTTCAAGGCAACATCAAACCACTTAGCCTCGTAGCTAGCCCTACGGGGCAGGAGAGGGCTCTCTCCGGTCTACCTCGGTAAAGATCTTCAATGGGCAAGATAGCCAATGAGGAAACACTGATTTTAGGATAGTAAACTGATTTAAAGGTTTGGTTTGCAATTTTTAGGGTTTTGGTGGAAAGTTGGGGAAAGGAAATTCTGGGTGCGGGGATTGGACACAGTTTTTGTAGGGGGTTCTTTGGGGCAAGGTAGGAGACTGTACTGATGCCTTTAAATGAAGTGAATGGATAAGAATGACCGGTGAGGAGCTAAAGAGAGCAAGAAACCTTCAAGAGTTCTCTTTAGACAGATGAAAACATAAATATTAAGCAAACTTAAAAGCAGAGCATGGCAATCATGAATTCTACTTTAACACTTCATTTGCCTAATTTGCAGAAGGAAAAGTAAGAAGATGAATCACATAACAAATTTACAAGTACAAAGAGGAACACACCATCAATACATGTAACCATAGGAATCCCAAAAAGGACTGCAAAACCCTGGTCTTTCTTCCTTTGCCAAAACTGCAGAGATACAATGAATAATACAATAGTAGCTTCTCCCTCAAGATTCCAACCTCTCCAACCTCTGAAAATGATTGAGAAAATGCATAATATAGGCAAGCCAACCTCTTCCCTTTCCTCTAGGGGTCGAGCTCATCCTTCTAGGAGCTGTTTCAACCAATTCTAAACTGAGCACTAAAATCTAGGCAGTCAAAACAACTTGCCTCTATAAACTAGGAAACCAATTCATTCATTAAATGTTAGCTATTTCATGAATGAATCTTCTAGAATAGGTAAATAAGTGTCATGTCAACATGAAAATACATTAATTACATCAAAGAGGGTGAAAAATCCCATCACAAGTCAAAACTGGTCAAAGCTGGGCGAATTCCTGAGCTGTAGATGAATTCCTGTGAAAACTGCCCAACAGGTCGCGCCCTCTTCCTGAACGGGTCGCGCTACTTTGGTGCTCATTTTTAGGTCCTTCCAGGTGTCCAAATGAGGCCAAATTAGGTTTGTTGGAAAGGTCTGGATGTCTACTTTCCAACCCAAGTGGAATGTCTGAATTTGGTGGTCATTTGCCCCTCCAAAATTGCAATCTCCCAAGACTGCTTCCTGTGTGTCAAAAAGGTGGCAGAAAGTCATTTTTTGCATGTTTTTTGACCTTCTTGAGGCCCAAAACTTGGTGAAATTTCTTGGCAATGGCTGAGCAAGTGTATCTTTGCATGAAAAATCCAAAAATGCTGAGTTTTCCCAAAAAGGAGTTGCCCAACGAAAAGGTCGCGCGCGGTGCGCGACCCGTTGGTGGAGAAAACCTGTGTTTGGCACAAAAAATTCACAATTGACAAAATTTTCTCCAAATTTCTTGAAATTTGGGTTGGGAGTCCCCACTCAAGTACCATGCTCAGTCAAAGAGGCTTTGGCCAAAATTTGGAGTGGATCGGGACTTTTCCGTCGTTTTAGTGCCTTGGCCAACCTCCTTGGATCCGGCGATTGTAATTTTGACATTTCTCTAAAAACATGACACCTGTGCAAAAAGTGAAGGAGGTTTTTCTTCTTTGGCATGTTGTGGACAAAACCCTCTCTCAGTTTTCCGAAATTCATCTTTGATTGCTCTGAAACATCTTTTGAGTGAAACTTATCCGGATGTGTGGAACAAGGGATTTTGTCGAAATGAAGCGAAATGAAGGGGATAAGAGGCTTCTAAATTCTTGGGGAAATTTTTGGAAGTAGGGAGGGATGTTAGGAAGCAGGGGAAAGTGGAATCGTGGAGATCGAGTGAGGGGAACGGGTCCAAAAGGGCAAAACACAGGCCCAACCTAGAAAATTGCCAGGTTGTAGCAAGAAACTAGGGTTTGTGCGAAAATGAGGAATTTTGGGGATCTCAGTGATGGGAAGCATTTGATAAGGTACTTTAAGGGTAGGGGAAGGTGTATGAACATCAGGATACAAGTTTCGCTAATTATTTGACCGTCCAAGAGATATTGCCTTCAAAACCCTAGGAGAGGGAAATGGCCTTGCCTGGGCGCAACTGAAGCATGAACAAGGTGTAGAATGACTCATTAGACACTGAGATGATAATGAAAACCCTATGAATGATGATAGACTCAGCTGAATAGTGACATAGATTGGCATTTGGGCAACTTTGAAAAGAGTGAGAGCAAACCCTAGACCTACTGCCTAGTGACCAAATTTTGCTTGAAGACTCACTGAAATGACAAAATTTGACCTTGACACTTCAAAATCACTTTGTAAGAGCACGTTTGATCACTGGAGGAAGGCTGGAAAGACTGACACTAACATTGGCTCCAATGGGGATGGTAGATCCTTGGAGGTGCCAAGAACCTCAGACTTCTGGGAGAGCAGACCAGTGCTTTTAACCATTGGGCGATGGAGTCAAAAACTCAAACTAAAATGCATGACTGAAAAATGATGACTTGACAACACAAATTGACTCTCACTCAACTAAAAACTGACTCGATACTTAAACACAACCGACAAACTGGAAATGATGCTCAAAGTGGAGCTTATTCATCAAAACCTACTCTAACAGTTTCATTCATCACCTGATCAAGTGAAATGAAACAACCAATGCAACCAAGTAAGTATTCCATCTGTTGTTCAAATTCTCTGCAAATGCTCGCTTATGAACAACAAGAGAGAACTATTGAAAGGAAACTCCCATGATAACTTAGAAACAGATCCGTTGAATGATATGAATTCTCTATCCACCTCCAAAAACACTGCATAAGGATCTTGAAGTTCATGCACACTGGGACTTAGCTCATCCAATGGATTACTTCTCTTTTCCTCATACCATGAATGCAAACTTTGATCTGAGCCTTGTGACGAGACCTCTATTGAAAATGACAAAGAAATCGGCTGCCGGATCAAATTTGTATCAGCACATGTTTCAAGCTCACATGTAGTCAATGGAGAAAGACTTTGACTGCAAACCTCATCCAAAACATCAGCTATTGGATCATGAAAAACTTGAAAAGACTGCTATAATGTATCCATTGAAAATGTATGACATCCTTCTAGCTGTTCATCTTTTTCTTGAGAGATTTTTCAAAGATTCTGCCTTATAAACTGAAATGCTTCGAAACAAAAGGGTATAGAATCTTCCTGCATCATCAAATCATGTATTTGATCTTCCACAGCTTCATCTGTAATCTGCCCTTCAATTTCATTTGGTGGCTGCAAATCTGATGCTATAGGCTGCTCAAGAATTTTGTTATCTGTCTCATCCTCAACATTAACACTGAGAGATTGCTGATTTGTTATAGGTTGTTCATTTGAAGATTTACTATGCAATCTACCCTTCAAAAACTGAAATGATTCAAAACAGAATGGTATGGAGTCACCTTGAATCATTAAATCATGTGCATCCACTTCCAAGTCTTCGGCTACATCTTGACAATCAATGGCTTTTGGGGTTTTCAAATCCGAATATAAGAAGTCTTGAACAAAATCTTCATTGCTCTCAAGATGATTCAAATCAAGACTTGTTGACATTTGATTTCTGATTGCATGGTAGTTATCTCTGATGAACTGAAACGAATCAAAACAAAATGGAAAAGATCATTCACTTACTTCAAACTTTGCTGCACTTTCCTCGTCAATGTCATAGCTGCTATGCATCATTTGATCATTGTACTCGAGCTGTTGTAAGTGAACCTCTTCCTCCCACAAACTAGCTGCTGATTTGTCTGCAAGATTAGCTTCTGTTCGGAGAACATAATCATCATCATACTGATCAAACTGAGGCAAATCATCGATAGAAAACATATCATCAAGCATGCAAGTCATATCAACAGATCTCTCTTCTCCAAGGTGATCTACAAAACAATCATTATCAGATCTATGACAACTAGGATAAGAAACAAAATGTTTTGGATCAGCAACTTGTTCTTCTTCAATCAGCGAACCATGGGTTTGAACATCATAAGCATTCCTTGTGTTGATCTTGTCCATCATCGTTTCCACTGCACTTACCAAAATGTCAAGTTTCACCTCTAGAGATGTTGATTTTTCCGGATCTATGTTTTTCATCTCTTCTTCCTTCAACCTTGCCCTTCGGATCAGCAGATGCGCCTCTACATTTACTGCACTGTTTTGCATCTCATGAAGCGTTGCAATATCCCTTTCTCTCAGCTGAAACTCCATCTCCGGATCAAAGGCACCCGGATAGTGCAAGAGAGCAGATCTAGGAGAAGGTCTTATATCAACTGGCAATGAATAATAAACTTGATTAAATCTAGCTGAAAACTGTTGTACTGTCTCCCCTGGCAATCTTTTCAGCTGGTTATATTCTTCTACAATCAAGAAAAGGTTCTGCCCGATCATCCACCTGTCGAGAAAAACTTTGACGAACTACCGGAAATCTGAGATGCTTGCATCAGGCAGGGCTTTGAACCAACTCTTCACTTTGGCTTGCAAAGAAAGAGCAAAAAGCCTTATACTAACATCTTCTTCATCAACTTCAAAAAGATTTAGAAAATTCTCAAAATTCTACACATGTTGCTCAGCGTTGACATCCTTACATTCACCGTCAAACCTCGGCAAGTATAGATCATAGTTTTTGGGGAAAGGATGGAGAACAGAAGGTAAAACAAGAGGTTTATACCGATCTGGAATTTTACAAGGTGTATGGGTATGTACAGCAGGTATATAATCGGTCTTGGTTGCTCGGGGCTCATCAATTTGAAGATGGTCACCACAAAATTCGGAAAAAGGATCCTGATCAAGCTCAAAGGCATGCAAATCTTTGGTATTTACAATCTTCAAAGGGAAAGAATCAACTGCAGGCCGAGGATCTTTTCTCAAGCATAGTATACTTTGCAAAGCCTTCTTGACATTCTTGGGAAAAGAGAAGAAATAATTTATGACAAAGAACAAAATGTCTTGGATGAAATTCCAACTTGAATACCTGATCTGTCCATATTGTCCTTTCATGTTTTTGCTGGTCGGGATCATCCTCTAGTGGAGTCTTTGGATCTGATCTCGAAAATGATTTAGAGTCGCCAAGTGAATGATTTCAGCCTTTCAAGTGTCTGATCGTTGTCCACCATCAACAATCAGATCTGAACTTGATACATGTACTGGGGTAAAATGCAAATGAAGTGTTGTATTCACAAGCTCACGGAGATTGACTGAAGCAGCGTTTATCTACTTCCGCTAATGCAAAGCAAAAGCGTTTCGAAGGCTACCTGGCATAACTTCAGGCTCCGTCTAAGACTTATGAAACAAACACATCAATCCACAGACAAGTTTGTTCTCCCCAGTATGGTCGCCAATATGTTAGCGCTTGAAATTTCACCTCAGGCTGAAAAAGGTAAACTTCAAGGCAACATCAAACCACTTAGCCTCATAGCTAGCCCTACGGGGCAGGAGAGGGCTCTCTCCGGTCTACCTCGGTAAAGATCTTCAACGGGCAAGATAGCCAATGAGGAAACACTGATTTTAGGCTAGTAAACTGATTTAAAGGTTTGGTTTGCGATTTTTAGGGTTTTGGTGGAAAGTTGGGGAAAGGCAATTCTGGGTGCGAGGATTGGACACAGTTTTTGCAACGGGTTCTTTGGGGCAAGGTAGGAGACTGTATTGATGCCTTTAAATTAAGTGAATGGATAAGAATGACCGGTGAGGAGCTAAAGAGAGCAAGAAACCTTCAAGAGTTCTCTTTAGACAGATGAAAACATAAATATTAAGCAAACTTAAAAGCAGAGCATGGCAATCATGAATTCTACTTTAACACTTCATTTGCCTAATTTGCAGAAGGAAAAGTAAGAAGATGAATCACATAACAAATTTACAAGTACAAAGAGAAACACACCATCAATACATGTAACCACAGGAATCCCAAAAAGGACTGCAAAACCCTGGTCTTTCTTCCTTTGCCAAAACTGCAGAGATACAATGAATAATACAATAGTAGCTTCTCCCTCAAGAGTCCAACCTCTCCAACCTCTGAAAATGATTGAGAAAATACATAATATAGGCAAGCCAACCTCTTCCCTTGCCTCTAGGGGTCGAGCTCATCCTTCTAGGAGCTGTTTCAACCAATTCTAAACTGAGCACTAAAATCTAGGCAGTCAAAACAACTTGCCTCTATAAACTAGGAAACCAATTCATTCATTAAATGTTTGCTATTTCATGAATGAATCTTCTAGAATAGGTAAATAAATGTCATGTCAACATGAAAATACATTAATTACATCAAATAGGGTGAAAAATCCCATCACAAGTCAAAACTGGTCAAAGCTGGGCGAATTCCTGAGCTGTAGATGAATTCCTGTGAAAACTGCCCAACAGGTCGCGCCCTCTTCCTGAACGGGTCGCGCTACTTTGGAGCTGATTTTGAGGTACTTCCAGGTGTCCAAATGAGGCCAAAGTGGGCTTTTTGGAAATTTCTGGATGTCTACTTTCCAACCCAAGTGGAATTTCTGAATTTGGTGGTCATTTTCCCCTCCAAAATTGCAATCTCCCAAGACTGCTTCCTGTGTGTCAGAAAGGTGGCAGAAAGTCATTTTTTGCATGTTTTTTGACCTTCTGGAGGCCCAAAACTTGGTGAAATTTCTTGGAAATGGCTGAGCAAGTGTATCTTTGCATGAAAAATCCAAAAATGCTGAGTTTTCCCAAAAAGGAGTTGCCCAACGAAAAGGGAGAAAACCTGTGTTTGGCACAAAAAATTCACAATTGACAAAATTTTCTCCAAATTTCTTGAAATTTGGGCTGGGAGTCCCCAATCAAGTACAATGCTCAGTCAAAGAGGATTTGGCCAAAATTTGGAGTGGATCGGGCCTTTTCCGTCATTTTAGTGCCTTGGCCAACCTCCTTGGATCTGGCGATTGTAATTTTGACATTTCTCTAAAACCATGACACCTGTGAAAAAAGTGAAGGAGGTGTTTCTTCTTTGGCATGTTGTGGACAAAAACCTCTCTCAATTTTCCAAAATTCATCTTTGATTGCTCTGAAACATCTTTTGAGTGAAACTTATCCGGATGTGTGGAACAAGGGATTTTGTCGAAATGAAGCGAAATGAAGGGGATAAGAGGCTTCTAAATTCTTGGGGAAATTTTTGGAAGTAGGGAGGGATGTTAGGAAGCAGGGGAAAGTGGAATCGTGGAGATTGAGTGAGGGGAAGGGGTCCAAAAGGGCAAAACACAGGCCCAACCTAGAAAATTGCCAGGTTGTAGCAAGAAACTAGGGTTTGTGCGAAAATGAGGAATTTTGGGGATCTCAGTGATGGGAAGCATTTGATAAGGTACTTTAAGGGTAGGGGAATGTGTATGAACATCAGGATACAAGTTTCGCTAATTATTTGACCGTCCAAGAGATATTGCCTTCAAAACCCTAGGAGAGGGAAATGGCCTTGCCTGGGCGCAACTGAAGCATGAACAAGGTGTAGAATGACTCATTAGACACTGAGATGATAATGAAAACCCTATGAATGATGATAGACTCAGCTGAATAGTGACATAGATTGGCATTTGGGCAACTTTGAAAAGAGTGAGAGCAAACCCTAGACCTAATGCCTAGTGACCAAATTTTGCTTGAAGACTCACTGAAATGACAAAATTTGACCTTGACACTTCAAAATCACTTTGTAAGAGCACGTTTGATCACTGGAGGAAGGCTGGAAAGACTGACACTAACATGGCCAACATGGGAGTTGATTGAATTGCTTGCGGGTAGAACAGATTGAAAAGACTAGCTTGGTGCTTCTGCACTATTCTGGTTGATAGTCGATTGAGTCAAAAGCAAGGTGATGGTTTATCTATCAGAGGGGATTCTAGCCATCAGAACTTTAGCAAAAATGACTAGTTATGTGAATGATCGAAAGATGCATAGGTGACCATACGAACACACACTCACATGACTCGATGACGAAACGACCCAAACCATCCAGACACACATGTTCAACATGATTGGTCGACGGTGCAAGTCAAAAGCGCAACACTCATGATGGATCATTCATTAATCGAGATGATATTTGCACGACAGTGAATGTGACTCCATGTGTGAGTGCGACATATGTTTTCATAGCGAACACAACAAGCACATATGAAGCAAGGAAGTTGAGAATAACCAGAACATGGTCACAAACATGACTTAGACACCAGCATGCAGAAACTTGAATGAAATGAACAAGTAACGTGGATGTAATGACCCACACAAGCTCATGGAGTGAACTCGAGTGTGTGCAGTCATCAAGTGAAACTCTCAAGGGAGGCTCCGAAATTGGTGCAGGCCAAAATTTTGGAGGGTGGTTGTAGCCACTACAACACTTGGCGACACACTGGTAGAACTCCATCTTCTCTGTTTCGGTTCATTGCTAGCACAGGGACTTGGTCTTTTGGGGAGTATTGAATCGTTGTGCGGGTTACTTCAGTTTCCCCACTTACCCCATGGACATACATGGTTCACCCTTTTCCAACTCAGTCAAACACAATCAAAAGTTCAACTTAGATCTCAGTGTTTCGAATTCGGGAAGGGTAGCTTAGATCACAAGTTGAAGATTTTCAATGTATAAGTTTTCATCTTTAGTGTTGCTCCACTTCTAAAAGGCCTGGATAATACCCTGGCAGAGCCACGCAGGAACACACACATTGCTCCACTTCTAGCAAGCCTGGTCAGTACCCTAGTGGAGTTGCATGCTTCACCTCTTTGCACGGGAATCCTTTCTCTTATTTTGCCTTTGTATTTTTCAAGAGGACTTTGCATAGGCACTTATTTATTTTTGGGGCAAAAGAGGGATCTAAACTTATTGAGAGCAGAATATGTTTTTCCTTCAGAGAAGAATGTAAGATCTCTGACATAGGTTTTCTCGTTTAGATTTTCCCCTTCTCCTTTTCTTCTAGTTGGATGAACTTAAACACACAGAGAAAAAAGTTGAGTACAGGCATGGGGCTTCCCAGCATGGACACGGGTTCATGGTTGGACCAAAGCTTCCCTTACATATGTTTCGTATTTTTCATCAACACTTCATTGGCCAAAGATTATAACCAAGCACAGAGAAGACGGACATAAGACAAGCCAAGTGCTGCGGTGTCACAAGTCTCTTTAAATTCTAGCCACGTACTCTATTCAAAAACCAAAGCATAGTAGTTGGCAGCACTTATTTCCAGAAACAAAAATAGTAATATATCAAACAAACAAAACGCACATGAACAAAAATAGTAAGCAGAATCAAACAAAGCAAAAACAAAGATAATAAGCAAAACATACCAAATGAAAACAACAAGCAGCAAGCAGACTATGTACATGGCATGGGCACAACCCGACCTACTAAAAATAATGCTTGAGATCTTGGTTGTTGGCAGGAAGGTTTTCAATCCTCCTACCCATTGATTTCACATGATACGTGTGTGGGCCAAGCTTCTCGTAGATTAGTACAATTCTACTAGGCTCCGCTACCGAAACCTAGTGGCATTCCAAAAGTCCTTCAGGTGAAGACAACACCATTGTTTTAGATACTGCGTGCAACATGGGCTCGGATGATAGCATGGGTTAGTTGTTTTTATTCAAAGAAGGGTTCAAGTTTCTGAATTCAATGCATAAGAATATTTTCCCAAATTTCTTAGGTGCGGGATTTAAATACAAAAACCAAGTATGATGACAAACTTTGCAAGTAATCCAATCATCCAAAATGTTAGTCAATTTTTTTCGTATAAGGAGTGTAAACAACATGTAAATGTTACCTGTTCTTCATTGCAATGGCCCATCTCCTCTTTTACCAGGAATCTCAAGTTGGATTGCTTGCATGTAGTGTGTACTCAGGTCGTCATCTTCTCGTGTAGACCCATCCTGGTAATGTTTGGTCAAGCGATCAAATTTTTGTTGTTGTGTGGTGTAGCTTATACTGAGACTGGCTATCTTAGGATCATGAAAGGTTTCCAAGTTGCTCCATTCGTTTGTAGTGTTGGTCCTTTGTGCATTTAGCATGAGTGCTTCATTTTCAGCATCGTTCTTTGTGCCTTCGAACTTCACACAACTTGAAATCATGCATTGTTTGTTGTTTTGGATGACTAAGGTACACTCGGTCCTTCAGCCATCATGTGGTTCCGATTCGTCAGGAGTCATAGCCCACAGCTCGTCTGTACATGGACCGTTTGGCATTCTAGTATTACTGCTACTACTATTGTTGCTACTGCTACTACTGTCCAAAAAAAAAAAAACTATACAAGATTCATTACCATCATTTGGGCGAGGAAGGAGTCCCAATTTCTTGTTAGAAAAGGTTAGAATTGGTCATGCAGGATAACACTCCAATGCCTTTTCCAAGAGGCAGTTTCCAAACATGATTTCTTTGAAGGCCAATGGCTCATTATCGTCGTTAAGGGGAGTGACATTATGTTCCATATACCTCTTGGATAACACCCGGATTTGGTTGCATTTTCCCCTATATGGAATCCGCATGTGAGACCAGTCTATAGCAAAATATCCATCTAGCTTTGCTGGACCAGTCTCTGTTGAGTAGTGGGCCATATTCTTCCGGTATGTCCACAAAAACTATGTTGATGCATTGGTGGACTCAACTGTCATGAGATAGTTGGATGATTCTCACGGATGTTTCTCTCCATCATGCATTGATATTCTTAGCAATGGAGAGCATCATGATGTTGGTTGTCGCACCATAATCAACCAAGCAGTTGTGAACATTGTAGTTGAAAACTTCAAATGAAAGCAAGAATGGGGGTTAACTTGAGTTTTCTTCTTCTATACGGAGTGTACTGAGCACAGTGGAAAGTGATCCGAGAGGTGTGCTTGTTCCCTTGCTGGTAGAGGTTGCGTTGTCTATTGTTGTCTATCCCAACGCACGCAGCAGGATATCTCGATGACTCTGGACTTTGGCTAACTCAAACAAATTAATGTTCGCTCAAGTTTTCTTCATGTCATCAACTATGTTGTAGTCCAGAGGTGGTAGACTCACCGAGGTGTCCAGGGTGGAACAAATGTTCGTGTTGTCTAGCGGAGTGTTCTGCAACTTACTGCTCATGGATGTACTCTTGTCCACCACTATCTTCCTAGACTTGCTTTGTGTTTGTTGATTTGAGGCAACCGGTGGATCGACCTTCTTTATTAGCTACCTCACCTTCTCTTTCATTTCCCCAAGTGTAGGGGGAGCCCCTTTACTCTGAAGATTGTAACAATCATTTTGCTTTTGGGGTTGCTTCTCAGTGTTTGTCTTCAAGATTACTTGCGAGCATTGATAAGTGTTCACCACATGCCCAGGACTTGGTGTTTCATCGGGTGCAACCTCTTTGTTATCATGATTGTCTTCCAGCTGCTCCTGCATATTTCCTTCCTCATTGAGTGTGCGACTACAAATAGAGCTAACGACCTACTTCCAATCTGAACAAGAGTTCTCGGGGTGAAACTCTTCGTGGAAGGAATAGAAATTAGGATCAACGAACTGATTGAGTTGGAACATAGGCTTCTGCGCAAATTTGGATGCGAACCAATTGTTGCATGATGAGTCAGTTGATGAAATGTTTGCCTGTCTCTATCTGGGAAGATGACTACTTGCGAACATGTCAGTTTTCCGTTGCTTGAATTCAAACATTTCGGTCGTAAAGTTCTTAACAAGGTGAGTGAGGGTCTCAATATCAGTTGCTTCCTTATCTCTACCCTTGCCTGTTGTTTCTTGGGGTTTTCTGCTTACATATTTGGAGTCTTTCGTTGATTCATTGTCCTTGATGACTCTGATTGCGTGCAAGTCCTTTTCAATAGAAATAGCCTCTTCACAACTTTCTAAAAGTGTTGGCTTCGCAACTCTCTTGACAAACTGCACAATGGTGGTTGGCAATGCAAATGTGTAATAGTAAAAAATGATGGAGTCATGAGATTTAGTGTTTGTTGCAAATTTTTTCAAAATATGCATAAACCTCTGGTTGAATTCTTTCCCTTTCTCTTTTCCCTCCATCTTGAGGCTTCCCAATTCTTTGAATAGCATGGCTGGGGTCTTGTCATCGGCAAAATTTTCAAGGAACATAGGTTTGAAAGAACCTGAGTTCTGTATGGAATTGGGTTGAAGGTTGTGATACCAAGTAGCTACACGGTCTTCCATGGTACATGGGAACAATCTACATGCTACATCGTCATAACGTACCTGAAGGGTCTGCAACTATAGGTAGAATTTGTCTAATTGGTCGTCTTCCTTCACCGTTGTTGGGCGTGGAATCCCCCCCAAGGCATGTTTTGGGGCTTAAAGCCTAAGTTTTGACCAAGTCCATTGTAAAGACTCTGAGATTTGTGGGCGCAGAGCACGAAGTCATAATAGAGTCACAGGGTTGTCCGCCCTTGTTTTTGTAATATAATGTCGGTGTGAAAGATCTACCCATGGTCTGTGGACCATGGGATTGTATAAATAGAGTGAGGCTCTAAGTGTAGAAAACAGTTAATATAATATAAGCAACATGAGTCTAAGGGATTGAGTCGAAGTGTAAGTTGTGGGGCGTAGAGTAGGAGAAGGCTCTGTAGCTAAGTGCGCATAGGCCTAGTAGTCTGCAACTGAATGTGTGGACCCTTGCAGCTAAGTGCGTAGGGAATATTGAGTCTATAACCGTGGGAAGGATTAATAAAATAGAAGTTATACCTTTTTTATGTGTATCTTTTCTTGTTTTATGTATTATTGGGTATGAATTACAATTTTACTATTTATTTACTACACGAACTCATATGAATGTGTTGTATAAATAAATATAACATAAGGCATCCATTTACGCAAAGATAACTAACTGGTACAAGAAGATAAGTAAGATCTTGGTTGTGACTTAGGGAAATAGTGCACAACACTACTCGAGCAGCGCAGAAGCCCCACAACCCCTAGTTAGGGTTGCATGAAGGCAAATATGTCAGGGAGCGAAGGCCAAGGAAGTGCACGAAGTAACTTGTGTGAAGTTGGACCAATTCAACCTCTCAGACATCTGAAGGGTGCAAAAACCTGGTTCCAATGCCCCCACATACTACTTCGGGTGAGACATCAATCTGCGCTCCACGGACTGTTGCCGAAAGGGCCAATAGTACAGAAATTTTTTTGGCTAAATAACTCCAAACCTGGGTCAGGCCCCAATAAGCCAACAAATGGTTTCGTTGCTGGGATCGAGATTTGCATAGAGATGTCTAATGTCATATCGCTAGAATCCAACTAAGAAAGGAATTGGGGATTTGTTGGATAGGAAGATTCACGAGTTCGCAGCGCAAGAGAACAAGAATCCACAACTATCAAAAGAAACATGGTTAAACTACTACTTATACACAAAGATCCACAAAATTTTCTTCTCATCTTTCCCTACTGAGCTATACAAGTGGATCGCAAAGATAGAAGATAGCCAAGGAAGGTGCAAGCTCAATAGAACTATTATGTGGACTCCAGAATTGGTGTGCAGATTAGAAGCATCGGAGGATAAGATCGTGTGCTATTGATCACTGGCTCGATCGAATTATAGGAGGATTCATCAATGAGTTCGCGGTAGATACTTCAGTCAGTTATAGCGAGGCAAAGCGATGCTTCCTCAAAGGACCGTGAGGTAAGTACGTTAAGTCTTTGAACACTTGGAATAAAATGATACTATGTGAAAAGCGGGTTATCTGAATAAATTGATGTTTGGGGCTATGCGAAGTGGGATAATTTACATAAACGAAGGTAGTGCAGAACTAGAAACTAGCCCCTTGATTTCACCTCTGCGAGGGGACAAGGAAGAGCTCACGAAGGTCTCACCAAGAAGTGTGATCAATCTGATAAGGAAGAGGATTCTATGCATACCACCCCCATTCACACCACCTCCATTTTCACCGTCTTCACCCCCATCTTTGCGCATACCACCTCCGCCACCACCGCGAGTCAATATGGCAAGCGCGATAAAGTTGCCAGTGTTCAAGGGAGTATGAAATGAAGATCCAGACTAGTTTTCGTTCATGATAAAAGCTATATGGGAAGTGCAGGGAGTTACGGATGAAAATATAAAGAAAGAAACATTGGTCAGTGCTCTGCAGGATTGCGCACTGACCCGGTACATTAAGCATTCCAATGACAATCTGAATGTGGGGATCGCGATATCCAAACTGCGCTAAACAAATAATTTAGCAGGCTGAAGTCAGAGGCACAGTCGATCATTGGGTTCAAGGAAATCACAATGCTACTAGGTGAGACCCCTTGGGAGTTGGATCAGAGACTGAAATGCACAAAAATGCACAATTCGCGAAGCTAACATGACGTTGACGGATGGAAAACACTGCAAATGGTTTGTAGCATCGTTAACACCGCATCTAAGGAACACACTGTCACAACAAAGGCTAACGACTTAGGCCGAGGCCTTGGAGATCGCGATGAGACTATATGAGACCTCGATACAGGATCCCAACCTGGGAATCTAGCAGATTCACGCGCAGTTGAAAAATTTGTGCCTTGAGATGCAGAGTCTGAAACAAGACAGGACAGCTCACCTAGAAGTGCGCGATGAGGTATGGTGCATAAAGTGCAAGGGTCAAGGACATGACAAGGACCATTGCCCAGTGTTTGAAAATTACCTCGTGGGAGGAGGACCAATATCATTGAGACCAGAGGCATAAGCAAGACCTAGCACAATGCCTGCATTAAGGTGCGTGATTTGTCAAATAGGGGGGAAACATGCTACAAACAACTGCCATATGTTGCAGAAGTACATGCAGAATTTACAACAGTTGTTTTGTAATTTCTATATATTAGTGGGACATGATGAGTGAAACTGTAGGAGTTATGAACTAATGATGGATAGGACTTCTACCTACATATTTCAGGCTGAAACGCAGCCCCTTGACCAAAATGTAGGGATGGCATGAACTGGATTTCAGGGTACGGATGAGGCCAAGGTGGAGGAGGACCTCGAAGAGGTCACAAATAGCTTATATGTTACAATTGTGGAGGGTTAAGACATTATGCCCACGATTGTACGAATCTGACACATCCATCATGCTTGTATTGTACATTGTTTGATCATGAGACAGAGGATTTCCCCACACTAATAGCAAGGCTGAATGATAAAGGAGCATTCCAACCTCCCCTGACTCAGACCCTGCAAATGATGAGGTATGAGCCACATGAGGAAGACCCTAATATGAACATTATGCTCCGAAGTGGAATTACAATAGGGGATGATAAAGACAAGCAGCCTGAAGATAGTACTTGGGTTCACAAGGCTCCAACAAAAGAACCAGAGTTTGATTTGGAGCACGCTAAGGAAACCATCATGGAAGCTAGGAAGAGCTTCCCTAATGCCTCCACTTCAAGAAGCAAAGACATACTGGAGCAAGAAATGGACCCATCGATGCTCATGACGTTCTTGGAAACATGTATGAAGCTGTTGCACAACAGCAAGGCTGTAAAGGGACTACAGGAAATTATAACTAGATGCACTGGGACCATGCCAGGAGAAACACGTGTAGTCTGGAAGATCGAAAAGCACGCGACGAGGATAGGAAGGGAGATGCAATTGACCACGCAAATTGGAGAATATGAGATGGACCAATTGATTCTGGACCTAGGATGAGACACAAACATTTTGCTGAAATAAACATGGGAGCACATTGGAAGGCCTACGCTGCAATGGTCTCCTATCCAACTGTGAATGGAAAACTAGAAAAAGATCCTACCTATGGGAAGATTGTAGGGAATCACAGTGGATATTGAAGGAGCAAGCACGCTAGCAGACTTTGAAGTGATAGAGATTGTTTATGACAACAATCCCTACCCCATGCTATTAGGAATTGATTGGGCCACTGACATGAATGGGGTGATAAACCTGAATAATCGCAAGATGATTTTTGAGAAAAAGTCTCTGCGCGTAGTTGTACCTTTGGACCCTGCAGAAGGATCGCGCTACATAGAGCCAGTGTATGACTATGAAAGTGACGATGACTTGGACTACATCTACAAGATAACCGCGCGAGAGCAAGACTGGGTAAATCCAACCACAGATGGACAAATCTCATGGGAGTGCAAAAGCTCCTGCAGATCAGATTCTGACGAGGAGATAGAACAATGGCAGAACCAGTTACACAAGGTAACCATGCTGAACTATAACATGATAACGAGATTGTTGTGCAACGTATCAATAGAGGTAATGGATCTGCCTATGTATGATGGGTTAAGTGAGGTAGATGACTTCCTGAACAGATTCGAAAGAGAGGTGTCAAAACAACAACATTTCGAAGCTTTGAAATGGGTACTGCACGCTACGCCCGCGAGGTAGTGGGGTACGCACCAAGGAAGCTTTGGGGACTAGCGGGAATGCAGGAAAATGATGCGCATATGGTTTGGGAAGCCTCAGATGTGATTCACAAATAAAAAGGTCGGAAGGAGCGATCCATGTGCGCACCTTTCCAGATGGGTGCAGGCATATGTTATAAAACCTGCGCAGATGCATACTGACTCCGCATTAAGAAACACAGTTAGTAAGCATGTGCAAGCGAGGCAATTGCACGAACAACCTCTCAGGTTGGAAAAATAGAGTATGGAAAGAGTGGGTTGGCAGAAACTTATCCACACGAAAGCCTTTGACAAAGTATGTGAAGCACTGAATAAGGTACACTATGCACAATAAACTGATTGGTACCTACGCATACCAGTTGTTTTGTGGACTTATAAGACAATGTGCAAGAAACTGACGAAGTAGGTGCCTCTGAGGCTAGAGTCTAGAGTGAATGTTGTAATCCCCATAGAATATAAAATTCCTTTTTTGCACATAGTAGCACCGAAAGATATGACGGTTTGTGGAGCCTTGGAAGAAGGGATCACACAGCTGAAAGAAGCAGAACACTTGGGACCTTACGAAGAAATTCGACAAGGTGACCTTAGGCTTCAAGAACTTATGAAAGAAAGGGTGCAATTAAGGGAGAAAAGTGCTCTGGGTGAAGCAGACGTCAAGAAGCTTGAGGACGAGATAAAGGCAGATTTTCTCGATAAGAAGACCAGGGTGATAAAACAAGGTGCGCATGATCACATCGACTAATTTGGGTACTATCGTCGAGAATTTATCAGCCTAATGCCTTGGATTGGACTGCATATTACTAAACAGATCAACCATGGTGGCGTGATGCCGATGATAAAGTGTGTGATGCAGCCAATAACAATAAAATGTGGGTATTTTCCAGGAAAAGTAATGGGTGACCAAATGAAAACCTAAACAAGTGGCGCGACCACCTGACTAGCCATGGGAAGTACAGTCTTAGCGCTCTAGGTAGTTGAAAGGAGGTGTGGCGCTATAAACTACTCTTCTCAAGAACTGCGTGATGTTGGAGCTATGCGCAGAAGAAAAGTGTCAGAAGGTCCATGATCGCGCAAGGGGGGCTACGCTGTCACACAAGTTGGCTGGAAAGTGACCATTGGAGTCACTATTTATGATGTGATTCTCGACTTGAGACCAAAGGGAGTGGGCGGCAAGCATTAAGGCGCACTTTATGGGCAATATTTTGGAAAATCTACCACCAAGGGAGCATTAATGAACCAAATTTGGGGGGAACGGTTGAATTCAAATTCAAAAGGCACTATAAATTACAAAGGGCTACCCAGCAAACAACACTTGGTCATTTGTGAATTGAGCTGTTGTATGCCCCGCATATTCTAAGACGAGATCTATTTGCCCTATGCTGAGCATTGATTGAGCCCCTAATTACACGATTGAAATATTTCTAGACCAGCAAGATGGCAACGTCACAAGAAGTTAGGGAAATTGCAGAGATGACCGTTGAAGAGGTCGCACAGGCCCTAACTGTGGGGGATGCCCCTGAAGGCACCGGGATTGTGGCAGAAATCCCTAAATCACCATGCACACCGAGGCCAAAGAAAGACAAACAGCCGATGATTCCTGTACATGTGTCCCCTCGAAACCCACTATGCACTAGGTTAACGATGGAGGAGAAAGGGAAAGTAGTTAACTTGGAAACTGATGAGGAGGAGGAAGACCTAGAGGACCTTATAATTGAAGAAGATGAGGATGAAGGCATGGAGGAAGAAACTGAGCTTTCATGCCCTCCAACAAAGTTTCCTGCCTATATCCCCCACGGAAGGGGAAGGCAAAAGTTCCCAAGGACCTCGACGAGAGAAAGACCTCTCTCCAAACTATGCTCCTCCCGGACAACATCATCTTTGAGGGCATGCACCTGGGGCGGGTGCCTAACTTGAAATTTGATGATTTGGATCTCACTAACCACAATAATTTCCCTCATCTAGATACCACACAACTCATGAAGCCCAAGCAGAACACCGTGGTGGGGGTTATCAAATTGGAGCCACGAAATTGGTTACATGGAGTGGAAAAGGCAGGGTTATTAAACGTGCTCTGGGTGCCACATTTCCACTGTGCCCCAATAACAATATTCATCATCAAGCAGATGCTCTACCTGGTGCATGGTCAGGGTTTGTGTCTAGAGGAGACCATCCCCATCATGGACCACTTAATCCACCGCATTACCTAACTCCCATGCAAAGGAGAGGACCCCGCAGAAATCGCAGAGGGGAAGAGTAGTGACTTAGCCATCGCAGAGGCCATGAAGAAGAAATACAAGCTGGAGAAGAAGAAAAGAGGCTACTCCATATCCAGCATCAACAACAAAGCATTTAAAGTGGCCACCCAGATACTCTCAAGAAAGGTCATGTGGAATTGCTGCGTAGACGAGGTCCCCACGCCAGTGGTGGCACTTGTTGAGCAGTGCTCGGAGGGGGTCCAGTTCAACTGGTCTGAGTTCTTATGTAAATAGTTCCTAGAAAATTTCCGCGAGGCCCAGGAATAAGGAAAAAAGTTCCACTATGCATGGCTTATGCTCTCCATAGTGCTCGTGTCAAGGGAATTGCCGGAGGATAGTTAGTTCCCCACAATTGAAAGGGATCTTCCGGAGGTTGCAAAGTACGCTTCGCTATGGGCCATGAAAGACATGAACCAGATCCGCGACAGCAAGATATTCTGGGTGTTCATGGAAATGAACATCAAAATGGGGATTAACCACATTCCACAATTATCACCCATGGTCAATAAAAGCCTACAAAGTTTTGCAGAATATAAAGTGGACCTCCACAGCATATATATCAGAGCACACAAGGACTCGGCCAAGAAATGGAGTGAGCTACCCTTCGTAGCCAAAGATGATGTAATTTTTGATGTATTGGAGACATGGCCACCCGAGTGGCATGCCTTATGTTAGCGCTTTAAATTTCACCTCAGGCTGAGAAAGGTAAACCTCAAGGCAACATCAAACCACTTAGCCTCGTAGCTAGCCCTACGGGGCAGGAGAGGGCTCTCTCCGATCTATCTCGGTAAATATCTTCAATTGGTGAGATGACCAATAGGGTAACACTGATTTTAGGCTAGTAAACTGATCAAAAGGGTTGATTTGGGGTTTTTAGGGTTTTTGGTGGCAAATTGAGGAGATGGAAATTTTGGGTGCGGGGATTGGACACAGTTTCTGCAGGGGGTTCTTTGGGGCGAGGTAGGAGACAGTATTGATGCCTTTGATTGAGGTGGATGATTAAGAATGATAGATGAGGAGTTAAGGAGAGCAAACAATAACTTTGAATTCTCCTTAAATAGTAGAAAACATTGAAATTAAGCAAACTTAAAAGCAGAGCATGACAGTCATGAGTTCTCCTTTAACACTTCATTTGCTTAATGTGCAGAAGGAAAAGAAAGGAAATGATTCACATAACACACTTACAAGTACATAGAGAAACACGCCATCAATACATGTAACCACAAGAATCCCAAAAAGGACTGCAAAACCCTGGTCTTCCTTAGCCAAAAATTGCAGAGATACAGTGAATAATACAATAAGAGCTTCTCCCTCAAGAGTCCAACCATGAAAATGAGCAAGAGAGTGCATAATATAGATCATCTAACATCTTTCCCTGCCTCTAGGGGTCGAGCTCACTATCCTAGGAGTTGTTTCAACCAATTCTAAACTAAGCACTAAAAACTAGGCAGTCAAAACAACTTGCCTCTATAAACTAGGAAACCAATTCATTCATTTAATTTTCACCTATCTCATGAATGAATCTTCTAGAAGAGATACATAAGTGTAAAAGTGTCATAAAATTACATTATTTACATCAAGGAGGATGACAATCCACTCCAAAAAGTCAAACATGGTCAAAACTGCGTTTTGCTGCGCTGTACACTGAAATTTTGAGAAATTTCCCTGATGGATCGCGCGCCATTCCCTGACGGGTCGCGCGCCTTTGAGGGCACTTTTGGGGTACTTCCAGGTGTCCAAATGGGGCAAGAGTAGGCTTTTTGGAAAGATCTGGATTTCTACTTTCCAATCCAACTGGAATTTCTGAATTTGGTGGTCAGTTGCCCCTCCAAAATGGCAATCTCCCAAGACTGCTTTCTGTGTGTCAAAAATGTGGCAGAAAGTCATTTTTTGCTTGTTTTTTGACTTTCTGGAGGCCAAAAACTTCATAAAATCTCTTGGCAATGGATGATCATGTGTAACTTTTCATGCAAAATCTGGAAATGCTGAGTTTCCCCAGAAAAGAGTAGCCAAATGAAAGGGTCGCGCGGGGGGTGAGACCCGTCAAGCGGAAAAACCTGTTTTTTGCCTTAAAAACCAAAAATCACCCAAAATGCTCAAAATTTCTTGGAATTTGTGCTGGGGCTGAGCTATTTAGTTTCATGCTCCTTCAAGGAAGCCTCAGCCAAGATGTGGAGGGGATCGGGCCTTTTTCTCCGTTTTTGTGCTTTGACCAACCTCCCTGGATTTGGCGATTGCAATTTTGACATTTCTCTAAAACCATGACACCTGTGAAAACAGTGAAGGAGGTTTTTCTTCTTTGGCATGTTATGGACAAAAACCTCTCTCATTTTTCCAAAATTCATCTTTTATTGCTCTGGAACATCATTTGAGTGCGACTTGTCCCGATGTGTGAAACAAGGAATTTTGTCGAAATGGAGCGAAATGAAGGGGATAGGGGGCTTCTAAATTCTTGGGGAAATTTTTGGGAGTGGGGAGGGATGTTAGGAAGCAGGGGAAAGTGGAATCATGGAGATTGAGTGAGGGGAAGGGGTCCAAAAGGGCAAAACATAGGTCCAACCTAGAAAATTGCCATGTTGTAGCTAGAAACTAGGGTTTGTGCAAAAATGAGGAATTTGGAGAATCTCAGGGATGGGAAGTGTTTAATAAGGTACATGAAGGATAGGGGAAGGTGTATGAACATTAGGATACAAGTTTTTCTAATGATTTGACCATCCAAGAGAAATTAGCTTTCAAAACCCTAGGAGAGGGAAATGACCTTGCCTGGGCGCAACTGAAGCATGAACAAGGTGTAAAACAACTCATTGGACACTGACATGATAATGAAAACCCTATGAATGATGATAGACTCAGCTGAATGATGACATGGACCGACATTTGGACAACTTTAGAAGGAGTGAAAGCAAACCCTAGACCTAATGCCTAGTGACCAAATTTTGCTTGAAACCTCTTTGAAATGACAAAATTTGACCTTGACACTCTGAGATCACTTTGTAAGAGCATATTTGATCACTGGAGGAAGGCTGGAAAGACTGACACTAACATTGGCTCCAATGGGGATGGTAGCTCCTTGGAGGTGCCAAGAACCGCAGACCTCTGGGAGAGTAGACCAGTGTTTTCAACCATTGGGCAATGGAGTCAAAAAATCAAGCTGAAATGCATGACTGAAAATTGATGACTTGACAACACAAACTGACTCTCACTCAACTAAAAACTGACTCAATACCTAAACACAACCGACAAACTGGAAATGATGCTCAAAGTGGAGCTTATTCATCAAAACCTACTCTAACACTTTCATTCATCACCTGATCAAGTGAAATGAAACAACCAATGCAACCAAGTAAGTATCCCATCTGCTGTTTGAATTCTCCGCAAGTGCTCACTTATGAACAACAAGAGAGAACTACTGAAAGGCAACTCCCATGACAACTTGGAAACAGATCTGTTGAATGATATGAATTCTCTATCCACCTCCAAAAACACTGCATAAGGATCTTGAAATTCAAGCACACTGGAACTTAGCTCATCCAATGGATTACTTCTCTTTTCCTCATACCATGAATGCAAACTTTGATATGAGCCTTGTGACGAGACCTCTGCTGAAAATGACAAAGAAACCAGCTGCCGGATCAAATTCATATCAGCACATGTTTCAAGCTCATATGTAGTCAATGGAGAAAGACTTTGACTGCAAACCTCATCCAAAACATCAGCTATTGGATCATGAAAAACTTGAAAAGACTGTTGCACTGTATCCATTGAAAATGTATGACATCCTTCTAGCTGTTCATCTTTTTCTTGAGAGATTTTATGAAGATTCTGCCTTATAAACTGAAATGCTTCGAAACAAAAGGGTATAGAATCTTCCTGCATCAGCAAATCATGTATTTCGTCTTCCACAACTTCATCTGTAATCTGCCCTTCAATTTCATTTGGTGGCTGCAAATCTGATGCTACAGGCTGCTCAAGAATTTTGTTATCTGTCTCATCCTCAACATTAATACTAAGAGATTGCTGATTTGTGATAGGCTGTTCATTTGAAGATTTACTATGCAATCTACCCTTCAAAAACTGAAATGATTCAAAACAGAATGGTACGGAGTCACCTTGAATCATTAAATCATGTGTGCACTTCCAAGTCTTCAGCCACAACTTGACAATCAATGGCTTTCGGGGGTTGCAAATCTGAATATGTGAAGTCTTGAACAAAATTTTCATTGCTCTCAAGATGCTTCAAATCAAGACTTGTTGACTTTTGATTTCTGATTACATGGTAGTTCTCTCTGATGAACTGAAACGAATCAAAACAAAAAGGCAAAGATCCTTCACTTACTTCAAACTTTGCTACACTTTCCTCGTCAATGTCATAGCTGATATGCATCGGTTGATCATTGTACCCGAGCTACTGTAAGTGAACTTCTTCCTCCCACAAACTAGCTGCTGATTTGTCTATAAGATTAGCTTTTGTTTGGAGAACATAATCATCATCATACTGATCAAACTGAGGCAAATCATCAGTGTAAAACATATCATCAAGCATACATGTCATATCAACAGATCTCTCTTCTCCAAGGTGATCTACAAAACAATCATTATTAGATCTATGACAACTAGGATAAGAAACAAAATGTTTTGGATCAGCAACTTGTTCTTCTTCAATCAACGAGCCTTGAACATCATAATCATTCCTTGTGTTGATCTTGTCCATCATCTTTTCCACTGCACTTACTAAAATGTCAAGCTTTACCTCTAGAGATGTCGATTCGGACGTATCTATGTTTTTCATCTCTTCTTCCTTCAACCTTGCCCGTCGGATCAACAGATGCGACTCTACATTTATTGCACTGTTTTGCATCTCGTGAAGTGTTGCAATATACCTTTCTCTTAGCTGAAACTCCATTTTCGGATCAAAGGCGCCCGGGTAGTGCAAGAGAGCAGATCTAGGAGAAGGTCTTATATCAATTGGCATCGAATAATAAACTTGATTAAATCTGGCCGAAAACTATTGTACTGCCTCCCCTGGCAATCTTTTCAGCTGGTTATACTCTTCTACAATCAAGAAAAGGTTCTGCCTGATCATCCACCTGTCGAAAAAGACTTTGACGAACTGCTGGAAATCTGAGATGCTTGCATCAGGCAGGGTTTTGAACCAACTCTTAACTTCAGCTTGCAAAGAAAGAGCAAAAAGCCTAATACTGACATCTTCTTCATCAACTTCAAAAAGATCTAGAAAAGTCTCAACATTCTGCACATGTTGCTCGGCATTGACATTCTTACATTCACCGTCAAACCTCGGCAAGTATAGATCATAGTTTTTGGGGAAAGCATGAAGAACAAAAGGTAAAACAAGAGGTTTATACCGATCTAGAATTTTACAAGGTGTATGGGTATGTACAGCAGGTATAGAATCAGTCTTGGTCTCTTGAGACTCATCAATTTGAATATGGTCATCACAAAATTCGGAAAAAGGATCTTGATCAAGCTCAAAGGTATGCAAATCTTTGGTATTCACAATCTTCAAAGGGAAAGAATCAGCTGCAGGCCTGGAATCTTTTCTCAAGCATAGTATACTTTGCAAAGCCTTCTTGACATTCTTGGGAAAAGAGAAGAAATAATTTATGACAAAGAACAAAATGTCTTGGATGAAATTCCAACTTGAATACCTGATCTGTCCATATTGTCCTTTCATGTTTTTGCTGGTCGGGATCATCCTCCAGTGGAGTCTTTGGATCTGATCTCGAAATTGATTTAGAGTCGCCAAGTGAATGATTTCAGCCTTTCAAGTGTCTGATCGTTGTCCACCATCAACAATCAGATCTGAACTTGATACATGTACTGGGGTGAAATGCAAATGAAGTGTTGTATTCACAAGCTCACGGAGATTGACTGAAGCAGCGTTTATCTACTTGCGCTTATGCAAAGCAAAAGCATTTCGAAGGCTACCTGGCATAACTTCAGACTCCGTCTAAGACTTATGAAACACACACATCAATCCACAAACAAGTTTGTTCTCCCCAGTATGGTTGCCAATATGTTAGCACTTGAAATTTCACCTCAGGCTGAGAAAGGTAAACCTCAAGGCAACATCAAACCACTTAGCCTCGTAGCTAGCCCTACGGGGCAGGAGAGGGCTCTCTCTGGTCTATCTCGGTAAAGATCTTCAATTGGTGAGATGACCAATAGGGTAACACTGATTTTAGGCTAGTAAACTGATCAAAAGGGTTGATTTGGGGTTTTTAGGGTTTTTGGTGGCAAATTGAGGAGATGGCAATTTTGGGTGCGGGGATTGGACACAGTTTCTGTAGGGGGTTCTTTGGGGCGAGGTAGGAGACAGTATTGATGCCTTTGATTGATTTGGATGATTAAGAATGAAAGATGAGGAGTTAAGGAGAGCAAACAATGACTTTGAATTCTCCTTAAACAGTAGAAAACATTGAAATTAAGCAAACTTAAAAGCAGAGCATGACAGTCATGAGTTCTCCTTTAACACTTCATTTGCTTAATGTGCAGAAGGAAAAGAAAGGAAATGATTCACATAACACACTTACAAGTACATAGAGAAACACACCATCAATACATGTAACCACAAGAATCCCAAAAAGGACTGCAAAACCCTGGTCTTCCTTAGCCAAAAATTGCAGAGATACAGTGAATAATACAATAAGAGCTTCTCCCTCAAGAGTCCAACCATGAAAATGAGCAAGAGAGTACATAATATAGATAATCTAACATCTTTCCCTGCCTCTAGGGGACGAGCTCACTATCCTAGGAGCTGTTTCAACCAATTCTAAACTAAGCACTGAAAACTAGGCAGTCAAAACAACTTGCCTCTATAAACTAGGAAACCAATTCATTCATTTAATTTTCACCTATCTCATGAATGAATCTTCTAGAAGAGATACATAAGTGTAAAAGTGTCATAAAATTACATTATTTACATCAAGGAGGATGACAATCCACTCCAAAAAGTCAAACATGGTCAAAACTGCGTTTTGCTGTGCTGTACACTGAAATTTTGAGAAATTTGCCTGATGGGTCGCGCGCCATTCCCTGGCGGGTCGCACGCCTTTGAGGGAACTTTTGGGGCACTTCCAGGTGTCCAAATGGGGAAAGAGTAGGCTTGTTGGAAAGGTATGGATGTCTACTTTCCAAACCAACTAGAATTTCTGAATTTGGTGGTCATTTTCCCCTCCAAAATTGCAATCTCCCAAGACTGCTTTCTGTGTGTCAAAAATGTGGCAGAAAGTCATTTTTTGCTTGTTTTTTGACTTTCTGGAGGCCCAAAACTTCATAAAATCTCTTGGAAATGGATGAGAATGTGTAAATTTTCATGAAAAATCTGGAAATTCTGAGTTTCCCTGGAAAAGAGTAGCCAAGTGAAAGGGTCACGCGGGGGGTGAGACCCGTCAAGCGGAAAAACCTATTTTTTGCCTTAAAAACCAAAAATCACCCAAAATGCTCAAAATTTCTTGGAATTTGTGCTGGGGCTGAGATATTTAGTTCCATGCTCCTTCAAGGAAGCCTCAGCCAAGATGTGGAGGGGATCAGGCCTTTTTCTCTGTTTTTGTGCTTTGACCAACCTCCTTGGATTTGGCGATTGCAATTTTGACATTTCTCTAAAACCATGACACCTGTGCAAAAAGTGAAGGAGGTTTTTCTTCTTTGGCATGTTATGGACAAAAACCTCTCTCATTTTTCCAAAATTAATCTTTTATTGCTCTGGAACATCATTTGAGTGCGACTTGTCCCGATGTGTGAAACAAGGAATTTTGTCGAAATGGAGCGAAATGAAGGGGATAGGGGGCTTCTAAATTCTTGGGGAAATTTTTGGGAGTGGGGAGCGATGTTAGGAAGCAGGGGAAAGTGGAATCACGGAGATTGAGTGAGGGGAAGGGGTCCAAAAGGGCAAAACATAGGCCCAACCTAGAAAATCGCCAGGTTATAGCTAAAAACTAGGGTTTGTGCAAAAATGAGGAATTTGGGGAATATCAGGGATGGGAAGTGTTTAATAAGGTACATGAAGGATAGGGGAATGTGTATGAACATCAGGATACAAGTTTTTCTAATGATTTGACCATCCAAGAGAAATTAGCTTTCAAAACCCTAGGAGAGGGAAATGACCTTGCCTAGGCGCAACTGAAGCATGAATAAGGTGTAAAATGACTCATTGGACACTAACATGATAATGAAAACCCTATGAATGATGATAGACTCAGCTGAATGATGACATGGACCGACATTTGGACAACTTTAGAAGGAGTGAAAGCAAACCCTGGACCTAATGCCTAGTGACCAAATTTTGCTTGAAACCTCTTTGAAATGACAAAATTTGACCTTGACACTCTGAGATAACTTTGTAAGAGCATATTTGATCACTGGAGGAAGGCTGGAAAGACTGACACTAACACCTTAGACATCGTAGCAATGGAAAAGTCTGCGGTGAAAAAGAAGAAAGAGGAGGCCAAACTGCACATGGTGAAACTAGCAAAGAAGAGAAGGCAAGAAGCAGCAGCAGAAAAATTGCAGGAGGCACGGGACGCTACGTAGACAATAGTAGAACAGAAAAAGGTCACAGTCGCAGCAACACAGGAGGTAGCTAAGAAGGCACGCAAGGGTCAGGAGTCACCTTCGCATGGGCAAGAAAAATAAATGGAAACAAAGGAAGTGGAGGGCAATGCGGACCCACAAACCGTGTCAACACAACTAAAGTCCCAGCGCCCGAGCGAGCGGATGGGGCCGTGCAAGAAGTTCAAGGCATCAAAGTTGTCTATCAACCCAATCACCCTTACTGGGGGTGATCTACATGACATCAGTGAGACGGTGCACAACGTCACCTCCGAGGCCCTCCAAAACTTCACGCAAGAGAATCAGATTGTGTTGGGGGACCTCGGAGTGTAGCTTCAAGAGTTGCAGGTGCGCACTCCTCAGGATAGTGCCCTTTCGACCAGCCTCGTAGTAGGGACAACTGGAACAGAGCAGATGCTGTGTGATAAAAAAAACACAATAATGTTGCTAGAAGGGGCATTGGTTACAACAAATGAGGCCCACAGGCCTACGATTAGCACACTGAGAGGTATTAGGATCAACATGGTTGCACTCATGCGAGAGATGCTCTATGTGTTGCAGAATGGGATTACTGCAGCACTGCAGGCTAGGGAGAGCCACGCATTGCAAGTGCTGAGAAAGCAAAAGATCAACATGGAGCAATTGAGCTTGCAGCGTGACAAAGTGGTCTCGCAGAATAGGTAGATGTTATAGGTATTGGAAGAAGCCTGTCAGATGGTCCCTGAGTTGGCCATCCCAACAGACGCACCAGTAGAGTCACACATTCACAAACTAGTAGCAGGGGTGTGCGAGGCGTGAGAAGAAATAACTAAGGTTCAGCTGGAGCTAAACCTTTAGATAACAGAGCTGCAGTTGAAGGCGCAACCGTCCACCCCTCCAGAAGTAAAAGAACAGCGCGCCAGCGCTATTACATCACGGATGGAAGAGATCAGCAATGCAGTAAGGGACTACACCAGAATATTGGAGGAGTCATTTGAGGTACTCACTAATCTACAGGTGGACCTTAACATCCAGTGCTTAGAGACAGAGGCGCATGAGCTCCAGCAGCAATATGACATCATCAAAGGGATCGCGCGGATGGTGGCCCTCACTCAAAGGCTCGCGCGAATGTAACAAGCCAAAGTGTTGAAAGAGCAAGTGGATGCTGCACAACACCAAGAAGTAATTCTAAAGGCGCGTGTTTAGCCTTGGATTGATGAGGCCTTCACCATTATAGCAAAAATTGAAGGCAAGCTCATGCAAATGTAGGGGATGCCGGAACAAATCTAGGGAAGCAGTTTTGACACCGTGGTCTGAGAAAAACGTGTACAGGAGATTCAACAGGCAGCCGCTTAGTGCACTGCCGACCTTACAGCTGTTCGAGTAGAGTTGGAAGGACTCTATGCAAATATCTCCGCACCGACAGAGTGACTCGAGGGCGAGTCACGATGTTTGTGTTGGGGTCTTGTTGGGTGTGGAATCCCCCCCAAGGAATATTTTGGCACTTAAAGCCCAAGTTTTGACCAATTCCATTGTAAAGACTCCGCAATTTATGGGCATGGAGCGCAAAGTCATAATAGAGTCACAGGGTTGTCCACCCTTGTTTTTGTAATGTAATGTCAGTGTGAAATATCTACCCATGGTCTGTGGACCATGGGATTGTATAAATAGAGTGAGGCTCTAAGTGTAGAAAATAGATAATAGAATAGAAGCAAGATGAGTCTAAGGGATTGAATCGAAGTGTAAGTTGTGGGACATAGAGTAGGAGAAGGCTCTGCAGCTGAGTGCGCGGACCCCTACAGCTGAGTGCGTAGGGTAGATTGAGTCTGCAACCATGGGAAGAATTAATAAAAGAGAAGTTATACCTTATTTATATGTATCTTTTCCTATTTTATGTATTATTGGGAATGAATTACAAGTTTACTGTTTATTTGTTGCGCAAACTCATATGAATGTGTTGTATAAATCAATATAACAAAAGGCGTCGATTTACGTGAAGATAACTAACTGGTGCAAGAATATAAGTAAGATCTCAAGTGTGACTTAGGGAAATAGTGCAGAGCGCTTCTCCAGCAGCGCAAAAGCCCACATCCTCTGGTTAGGGTTGCACGAAGGCGAATATATCAGGGTGCAAAGGCCAGGGAAGTGCACAAAGTTGGACCAATTCAACCTCTCAGACATCTCAAGGGTGCGGAAACCTGGTTCCAGCACCCCCCTCATACTACTTCGAGTGAGACCTCAGTTCACACTCTGCAAACTATTGCTGAAAGGGCTAGTAGTACAAGGATTTGTTTGGCTAAATAACTCCGAACCTGGGTCAGTCCCCAACAAGCCAACAACCGTGTTCTCAGGGTTGAACTTGATGTTCATTCTCTCGCTCACTTCAGAATCTTGTGCAAAACAGCCGAGAGATCCAATGGTCCCTGAGTCATCCATTCAAGATTTGGGTCAGCCATCTCTTTTCCTTCTTCATCCTCTTCCTCTTCTTCCTCTCCTTCGAATTCTGATGGTTCCGGATCTGAGTTTGTCAGTTTGTCTTTGCCTCCACCTCCTTCGCTTCCTTTCCCTCCACCTCCTCTACCAGAGGGTGATCCCAATATCACAAGTGTGCCTTGTTCATCTTCAAGGAATATTAGAGGTTTCTTCCCTATCTTCAATAGCTTCTTCTAGACCTTCAAGCATGGAAAGGACTACTTCTTCCACCGATGATACAAAAATTCCTATGGGAGTGGCTTTTGGCTTCCTAGATGTGTGTGGAAGATGTTGTATGCCTAGGATCAGTCTGACTACTTTCACAAACTAGCGAGTGATGGGACGAATGGAGTGAAGGTGTTGATATCAAATCTCGTGTTCAATTCTTGGAGGTGAGGAGTAACCAACTGCAAATTCGCATGTACGTGAGAGGGAGTGTGAGTTATTGCCTTGACTAAATGGTTGATGAGTGAGTGTGAGGGGAACTTCAGACATGTACAACTGGCTTCCCTCCTTCTAGTGCCAGAAATGTTGATGGTGCTGGACCCGCCAACATTTAGGGGATCTCCTTGGTATGAAGTCCCAACTAGACCTCACACTGTTTGGTGTAGGAGTCCCATCTGGTACGATGGCCTAGTTGCCATTATCTTAAAGATCTGCCTCAACTCTTGTTTGTCAGCAAAGGAGAGTGGTTTGCTTTGTCTTCAAGAAGTGAGGTTCATGTGCTTGGTGAGTGTAAGTGTCACTTGTGTCAATGGTTCTTTCACTGTCGAGGGAGAGGGTGAGAGTGAGTTCCAGGTCGATTGGGAGTAGTCCCAACATTGTTAGGAACACACAACACAACAAGACATGCACAACTTCCAGAGGAGTAGTCCACACAGATGCGGCAGTCACAACATACAAGGTAAGATAACACATACAGCACTCAATGGATCAGTCTGAGCGAGTGCAACGGTTGTTACAACAAGCTTCATGTGAAAGGTATGTCTGATGTCCAGGAGAGCAGTCTACACGGGTGAGACAACGTTAACAACATATACAACACATTTCCATTAATAGATCATGCATTACAATAAATGAAGCAATTTAGATGCAGAACATAGGTTAAAGAAACATGCATTACAATTGTTAAAGATCGGCCTTACAACATATCAAATACACGTGTGAAAACGTGATGGCCTGTTAGTAGGCTTCTAAATTAAGCAAAAATTCCAGGACACATCGTTACACCATACATAACTAACCCTGAGCATGGGATGTTGGAGACACTACTTACTCCTCAAAGGAAACATTATAGACTCTCTTGGCTATGTGGGAGGAGCTGAGGTGAAAATTCCTTTGCATGTACAAATGAGGGGGTATTTATAGCCAAGGGTGAAACTGAACCTTATGGTTGTTCGAATACCCTCATGACCGTTTGACTTCCATGACTTTTCGACTTACATGACTCTTTGTTCAACAAGTAGGTCTCTTGGACTTCCACGTTACATCACATTGATTGAAAACAAGCCCATAGTGCCAATGTGGGTGACATGACTCATGACATGACTCGACATGGCTTGACATGACAATGCTAGTAGATTTGTGACACTACCGGAGTCCATGTCAGGCTACAATGATGTTGGGTGATTGATGTCTTCATGGTGTATCATAGCTTCACCTCTACATGGTGAAGTGTACGGAGTCTTCGATGGTCCTTGGTTCACTTGATGAAGCTTTAGCATATTGTTCCTTGCTTGCATGTTGGAAAGCTTGATAGGCTCATATGTTTGCTAAGGTGCATGTTCATCACGTTTGTCCATTTTGCATGCATCATTCATTCATCCGTTGGTGAACCTATCCTTCTGCATGTGTTCCCCTTGTTCATCCCATTCATTGTCTTTCCATGTTTATTGGTGTGCCTGTACCTGTAGCCACTCATGCCGAGACAAAATCAAATCCAAAACCTCCTAGTCTACCATGACACGTGATCATTTCAAATGCAGGTGACCAGGAGAGGCAACAAGGTTATGAAGCGGGATGATGGCTTTGAGCACTAGTGATGAAAGCCACGCAAGAGTTGCTGAGGGATGGAGATAGGAAATCTGAGTCGGTAGTGACTGTCTACGAGATCTGGTTCAACTGGGAGAAAAAATTGCACAAATTTTGGGAGGGATAGTCTGGGTTGCAGGAAGGCAAGGCAAGCATGCTCTATGCATTTTCTAGAACGAGTGGGCAGCAGGGGCTGGAAGGAAAAAATTGTTTAATTTTCTAGAGGAATAGGTCGGGCAGTGAGGAGAGTCAATAGGCAGGGATTGCGTAGTTTTTTGGAGGGACTGCCCAGGAGACTAGCAGCCAAAACTGCACAATTCCTAGAGGGAACTAGTAGTTGGCTATTAGAGTCATTGATAGCAGAAATTGTGCAATTCCTGGAGGGAACTAGCAGTTATATGGTGAAGCCACTAGTGGCAGAAACTGCATAATTCCTAGAAGGAACTGGTAGTCTGCTGCTAAGGGCTACTGCAAGGGAAACTACACTGAGGCTAGGAGGTCAGCCTGTTAATCATCTCTGCTCAATTTTGGATCTGAGCTCGCTGATGGGAAGCAAAAGACCTACTCATGAATATTGCGTAATACCTAAGATGAATAGTCGGTCGACTGTCGAGATGAGTGACTGGGAAAACTGCGCACTTTTTTTAGGGAGACAGGGACAGACATTTGGTGTATGTCTGGCCTGTGTATGCAATTTCATTAGTGAGCTGAGTGAGTAAGGTCAGTGGCCTCTACACAATTTTTGAGGGGAGTCAGTCCCAGGGTGACTGTCGGGTCCGATTGTCTAGGTGGCCAGCATGGGAGTTGATTGAATTTCTTGCAAGCAGCGCAGCTTGAAAATACTAGCTTGGTGCTTTTGCGCTATTCTGGTTGACAGTCAATTGAGTCGAAAGCCCGTGGTCTAGTTGTCAGAGGGGAGTATGGTCATCAGAATTTCAAAAAAAATGACTAAGTGTGTGAACGATCAAAATACACATAAGTGATCATACAAACACACACTCACATGACTCGATGATGAAATGACCCAAACCATCTAGACACACATGTTCAACATGACTGACCGATTGTGCAAGTGACAAGTGTAACAATCGTGATTGACCGTTCATTTATCGAGACGATGCTTGCACGATGGTGAATGTAACTTTGTCCATGAGTGCGATAGATGTCTTCATAGCATACACAACCAACACATACGAAGTGAAGACTTTGAGCATAACCAGAACATGGTCGCAAACATGACTGAGACACAAGCATGTAAAAACTTGAATGAAATGAACAAGCAAGGCGGATGTAACCACTCACACGAGCTCACAGAGTGAACCCGAGTGTGTGCACTCATCAAGTGAAACTCTCAAGGGAGGCTCCGAAATTGGTGCAGGCGAAAATTTTGGAGGGTTGTTGTAGCTGCTAAAACACACTTGTTATCTCTCTAAAATTTCCCTAGAGTTGTTATCTTGTGTCAAAAGAAATATTAGAGTAACCACAAACCTACTTTTTAGATCAGGATCTAGCCTTCCTAATGCTTAGAGAGGGCTCTCTCTTTATTATTTAACTTTGTTGAGTTAATTGATTTTAGGCTAGTTATTTAAGTTTTTCTTGGGTTTTGATTTTGATTTGGTGGTGGAATCACTGACTTAGATGGATAGAGGTATGTCCTTTACCATTGGGTTGTGGGGTCCAGAATCAAGAAAACAGGATTGAGTCAAGTTCTAGAGATAGTGTTTACAGGGCAAGGTAGCTAAGTAAATTCACATCTCTTAGGTTGGATGGTGAAGTGGTTTTCAATCAAGGTCAAGGAGAAGTTAAGGGTTCATCAAACCATATGATGAGAGAGATGATAGAGGTCAATTGAAACTAGGGAGAAAAGAAGGATTCCCTACTCTGGATATCAAAAGAAAACATTCAAATGAATAATTGTTCAGGACATAGTGTACTTAAACAAATTCTATAATAATTTTCCAGTTATTTCATTCAATTTAGATAACATGAAAGTATGTGAAACATTTAACAAGATAACAATTTGAAAAAGAGAAATACTTCACTGAAGTGGCCCAACACATGAATCTTGTCATGCAATGTCTTTATTACTCAATCCAGTCTACTGACATGAAAAATTGATACAATGAACCCTCAGGTTTTAGATCAATACAACTTTAGTAATGTCAAGAAATCCACCCTCTATACTTCAAATTATGAAGTATTTATACAAAAACTTATTACAAAATATCCCAAACTGCTTTGGGAATTATTCAAGGAAAAGGAAATATCTTCATGCAAGAAGATAGAGACGGATATGTAACTACTGCAAGTTTTCCCTGTTTATTTGGCTTTGCTGTCAAATCTTTTGTTGCCTTTTCTCCTTTGTTGTTTATCTTCCACGCTAATTGTTCTTTTACTTTGCCTATTGACTCATACTCTTTCATCTGATACTCCTTGACTTAGTTGACCTGCTACTTTATTTTACTAATCTGTGTCCACTTTTACCTTGAAATTTCACAGTAAATCATTTAATTTTTACCAAGTCTATGTATCTAGTAAGTTAATATTTACCATTCTTCTGTAGACTTCATCAGCTTTTGTTTATTTCGCAAAGGTGGGCTTGTTTAAAAAAATATGTTTTACCTCATGCTGGAGGTAAAAGAGGTTCTCAAAAGTCTGGTACATAACCTTTCCTGTAGGCATCCCTTTCATAGAGGAACTATTGGCTTGCTCTCTTGCCACTTCTCTAATTTTCCTGTTATAGTCTTCATGTGGCATTAACCTATCATTTATTACCAATGGGTTTGGCAGACCTTTCTGCCTCAAAGCATCAAATTTAACCATGAACCTATCTATAGCCAACTCCATGGTTTGGCAATTGTCCTCAAGCTGCATCATTAAGTTCCTCTTGGTGAGTACTTTCTTAACCTATAGTGTAGTGCCAGTCCTATCAGCTATATCAAGCTCCTGCAATTCATATTTATTCTTTGAGTTAAGGAATTGGATTATTCTTGAGGCTTCTTCTCGCATATTTCCAAGTTCAACCTTCACTCTTTGAATTGCTTCAGTAGCCTCTTTGACTAAATCATTTTTTTCAAAGATAACTTGTATAGATGGCCAAATATCATTGACAGAGTCAATGATATTGGCCCATAGCTGTTCTTTTGCTTGGGCAAGTGGCTCCTTCAATGTTAATTATTTTTCCAAGTTCTTTATCCTCTTAGTCAACTTGTTTGACTTTTGTACTTCATTTTTATGCATAATCTGAGCCAATTTCTTCTCGTCCTCTAGAATTCTTATCTATTCTTTAAGTCTACTTATTTCAGTGGTTTGAATGGACATGTCCTCCATGGATTTTACCAGTTTACTTTCCTCATCACTTGGATGAGTTGTTGCTATTGTCGATCATGTTGCTAATATAGTTGTTGCAGTTGGGAGTGTTGTAGCTAGTGGAGCTGTTGGGGCCAATGAAGCTGCCAAAGTTGAAGGAACTGTTGTAGTAACTATAGGGATAATAGTGGCAGTAGCTATATCAAGGCTGGTTTGTTTCAATTGTACTAACTTATCCAATTCCTTCTCCATTTCTTTCAATTGATCATTTAATTGAAGAATGAGATCCACCATTTCCTCCTACTGGTTTTGTCTCTCTAGGATCTCCTTGGCCTGTGGATGTTCAGAAGGAGGTAACTTCAGTTTCTTCTTTAAAGCAGAAATATCCTCATTTTACTTCTTTATTAGTTTTTCTACTGCCTTCATGTCACTTGGAACATATCCAATCTCAATCACCAAGTCTTCCAGTGACTTGATTCTATTATCCTTGGCCTATGAGGATTCCTTTTCTCGCTTAAACTGTGTTGTGATGTTGTCCAGATAGCTTTGAAGTTTTTGCACAGTCATTGCTTTGTTATTCATTGTGGAGTAAATCATTTCACCTGTCTGCTTATGGAATTCAATTTGATCAATAGGGTGAACATCCTTGGCCAAAACTTCAAACTGTGTCTTCCTGTAGTCTACTAACAATCTGGGCTGCTGGACTATAGGTTGCATAAAGGTCATTTGCATTTTACTAGTTTTAATGTCAAAGGATGACATTAATCTATTCTGATTGGAAGGTGTCTATTTGAAGTACTGGGCATATGTTTCAGCCTTTAATACCTCATTCCTCAACTAGATTTCTTTGTACTTCTCTTTTATATATTTCTCTTTATCCACTGGTTTACTGGATGAAGATACTTCAATGCTAAGTTGTTTTTTAATAATTTGTGTTTGAGGTAGAAGGTTGATGAGTTTCCTCTGAAACTATTGGACCTTTAGTCTTTCCAACCATTGTGTTAGTATTAGTGATTTCAATTGTCTCAATGGTATGCTCTTGCTCAGTTACAAGATTAAGTTTGGGCTTCTTCGTATGACTAATTTCAAACCTGTCATCTGTAGTGTCCATCCCAAAGCTAGAACCTTCTTCCCTGGTTCTTTTTACATTTCTGTCCTACATGGATGGATTCTGTAGAATGGGACTAATACCCATCTATTCCTGTAGGGTTGGAACCTCCAGAAAGGAACTATTATCAATCTACTTTTCCACATCTACTAAAGTATTCTCCAACCACTCTGACTGGTTCACATATCTTTCAATATCTAGCCTGAGATCATGTATGAAAGGACTTAACTTGAATTTGAGCCTTAGTTTGTTTATGACTTCATTAGGGTCATATTGCCACATAAAACTGCTTTTGAAGTTCATTTGTTGTAAGATTTTCTTTGCTTCTTATCCATCTTCCCTATTATTAAAAATAAAAGGGCCCAACTGCTTTTTTATCTTAAACTAAGTTTTCTTCCTAACTGACAAAAAATTGACCTCATCTGAGTTTATGATTTGCCTGAAACACTCTAATGCAAATATACTCATGGGGAGGTATTTGGGCAACTTGTAGGGAGTGAGATGGCATCCATATATCTTGATTTCTATGTGGTCCTAGTATAGATACCAGTCTCCCACTCTATTGTTTTTAGCCAACTGTAAAACTCTCTTAATCTCATCATTGATCCTGGGTTGATAGCTACTGGTTAGCATGTTTACAAATGGATGAACAAATGAATCAATAAACTCTTTATAACTAAAAACAGTGGAATATCTTTGGATCAATGGTGTCCAAAACATGACAGATCTTGGATGGCCCTTACTGTCTAACTTTTGGATTCTTACTAGAAATTTGTCTGACTTAAAATATAGGAACATGTGAAACAATACTGATTAGCATTTGAATACTCTCTCATTTGGAAATCTGATAAATTGTTCATGGATTCTTTCTGCCAATAACTTAGCAAAGTTGTAAACTATAGCTGGAGGCTTGCCTGAGAAAAAAATAGAAAGGAAAGAAAGTATAACCTCATCCACGTGTTCATTAGTGGTGTATCCTAGATTACAAGAGAGAATGGTTATAATTTGTCTGGCTCTCTCAGAGAAAATGGTGGCAGCATATGGAGGACTATCTATAGGAGTATGGGACTCTTCTATGATGAAAGTATAAAATATTTGAGCTTTCTTGAGAACGTCTAACTTTGTGTAGAGTTCAAGTAAGGCTTCAATGGAAAGTGGGGTCTCATTTGGGCTTGGATGGATCTGCAGCATTTGAGTTATTGACTCTACAGTAATGGTGAATAAAATCTATTGGTCAGGAGAGACTATGGCTCTTTGACTTGGGACATAGAAAGCTTGCCAGAAGCGGATGATTTCTGGGAATAGGTGTACTTGTGGGAACAAGTATTCAGGAAAATTTGATTCCCATAGGTGTATGTCATCATTCTGTTTCAGGAATTTATCTTTACTCCAATAGTGGAGTTTCAGTAGGTGGCTAGGGGAAACATTGTCTTTAATTTGAAAATCTCTGTCAGCCAATGGGAGGTGGTCAATATCCAGGTGAGTGGTTTGCAGGGGTCTTACATCTAGAGTGCATTTGGAAGCCATAATTTGGTTTATTCAACTGAATTATTTTTTCGGTGGCTTGAGGGGGAAGGTTAGAAGCTTTGGAACAGTGGGGAGGATAATTACATTCTGTAAAAAATGGATTGCACAGTAAGATTTTCTTCAGTCTAGCGAGATTTTTTAATTATTTTAATTAATTAACCTTTAATAATTACTGTGCATAGCTTAAATTATAAGGTCATTCTGGTTCTTTCAAGAATACTTGGAAATTGACGATTTGGTGCACATATAGGGTTTTGTGATAGCAGCAGAGGTTTCTGAGGATTCAATTGTCTAGTTGTTGCTTCTATTTGGTGTCTACATCATCTTCTGGTTGCAAAAGGTGGTTAAAATGGTTGTGCAAAGGTTCAAGGTTTCAGAATTGGTTAACAAAGGTTTTTGCAATGAAAATGAGTGAAAAGAGCAAAAAGGGGCTTTTTCAGCCTTTTAACCAACAATGGTTACATTTTGGCGCAAGGTTGCTTTATGCCATATCGCACTGCTTTTGGGTGGAGGGCGGTATTTTTCGCGAGCACATGATATAACCTGGTGTTTCCAGGTAGCGAAACAATTCTCGGCCAAAACCGTGAATTTAGAGAATAGTCTTTCAGATTAATCACATTGCAAGGATTGGGTCAATGTTTCAAACCAACTAATGTGGTTCATGTAGGTTTTAACCCCGTACAAAAATTACCTACATACGAATTATAAAACACAGAAAATAAATAATGCGAGAGCATAACACATAAAACACATATACACAGATATTTTCCCCTGGATCCCAAAACTGGGACTACCAGCTTGATTTTTCATTATGTCCCTTTCAATGTCATAATACATATTTATACATGCCGAAGCATCCAATACCATGGACCGAAAACCATCGCGTCCAATACTATGGACCGAAAACCATCATGTCCAAAAACATGTGCGAAAATAATGCACAAAACCATAGGTGGGTCTTCCCAACCTAACATAGGGTCCAAAACCAAAATTTTCCGAATAAATTGGGGTTACGGGTATGCCTCAAACCCCCTATGACCCCCCCACCACTACACAATCGACGCAAACGAAGGGGGGCTCCCCCCCCCCCCTCTAACCCCCCGATTAACTACGTGGGCTAGTCATGGAAAGAATATAACACAACCCAACATTCTCCCACTTGTTGTTTTCTTTCCACAAGGAGCCACAAAAGAGCTTAGTCATTTTTCCAGCCCTGAAATGCCCATTGTCTCTCTACACCAAGAGAACTTATAAGAGCTCATAGATTTTTTCAATGCATCTGCAGTATTCTTCAAAGTTTCCACCTTTACCAGCAACACCTTTTTGTCTTTTATCATATCCCTCACAAAGTGATACTGAACATCAATGTGCTTTGTCTTTGAATGATATGTGGGGTTCTTTGCCAAGAAAATTGCACTTTCGCTATCACATTCTATCCTTATAGATCCTTGTACTAACCCCATACTTGAACACAGTATCTGTAACCAACTGCTTCATTGCTTGCATGAGTGGCTGCCATGTATTCTACCTCTATAGTTGATAGTGCCACTTTAGATTGTTTCTTACTCATCCAATTGACTGCACCTCCAAATAGTTTAAACACATACCCACTTGTAGATCTTCTCTGATCTAGATCTCCAGCCCAGTCTGCATCAACAAAGCCACGAATATCCAACATTCTGTCCAATCCTAATCTTCCTTGGTAGCACAAACCATAATCACTAGTGCCACGCAAATACCTAAAAACCCGCTTCACTGCTATCTAGTGCTCCTTCCCTGGTTTTGACATAAACCTACTCAATACTTCCACTGCATGTGTAATGTCTGGTCTAGTACATACCATTGCATACATCAGGCTACCGACTCCACTTGCATATGGAACACGGGACATGTCCTCTTCCTCTTCTTGTGTCTTGGGACACTGTTCAATAGGTAACCTCACACCTACAGGAATAGGAACCTTCACCAGTTTACTATCCTGCATATTAAACCTCTACAGTATTGTCTCGACATACTTCCTTTGGTTTAACCAAAGCTTCCTCTTTGCCTGATCTCTTTTAATTTCCATTCCCAAAATATAGTTTGCAGCACCAAGATCTTTCATGTCGAATTTGGTGGACAATTGGGTCTTCAAATCCTGGATAATTTGTTTTTCATTTCCAACCAGCGACATATCATCCACATACAAGACCAAATAAATAACACAGTAACCAATTAATTTAAAATACACACAGTGATCTGCTTTGCTTCTGGTGAAGCCAAGTCCCCGTATAAATGTATCAAATTTATGATACCACATCCTTGGTGACTGTTTTAAACCATACAGAGACTTCTTTAACTTGCATACCAGTTCTTTCTTACCCTTCACTGCAAAGCCTTCAGGTTGCTTCATGTAGATCTCCACTTCCAGATCCCCGTGAAGAAATGTTGTCTTCACATCCATCTGTTCTACCTCAAAATCAAAAGCAGCAGCAACAAATAAAAGTAATCTAATAGAATTTACCTTAGCAACAAGAGAAAAAATATCACCAAAATCAATTCCTGGCACCTGGGAATAACCTTTTGCTACCAATCGAGTTTTATATTTCTCCACCTTTCCTTCTGCTCTTCTTTTTGAACACCCATTTGCTGCCAATGGGTTTCCTTCCAGCCGACAACTCCACCAGATCCCAAGCCTCATTTTTGTGCAAATATGCCATTTCATTAAGCATGGCCTCTTTCCATAGTTTTCCATCCTCTGAATCCACTGCTTCCTTCACAGTTCTGGGATCATCATTAGTAACAGACAAAGAAAAATTTGAACAGAAAGCAGATGGACTATACCTTTCTGGCTGCCTTCTTTCTCGAACTGATCTTCTCACACCCGAAGTCTGTGGCTCTTCATCTTCTGATTCCTCCTCTGCTGTAGATTCTGATTCTTCTTCCTTAAGCTCAAACTCTATCTTCTCAGGTTCCTTTGGTTGGACTTCATGTTTAATAACATCCTTCACCTCTCTGAACACCACATCTTGGTTGTACACGACCTTCCTTGTTACTGGGTTCGAAAGCTTATAACCTTTTAAACCATCCTTATACCCAATAAAGATGCACTTTTCAGATTTGTTATCCAACTTGGTTCGTTTCTTCTTTGGAACATGTACATATGCATAACATCCAAATACTCTCAGATGTGAAAGAGAGGGTTTCTTACCAGTCCATACCTCTTGTGGAGTCTTATCCTCCAACGCTGATGAAGGTGACTTGTTGACCAGGTAACATGCAGTATCCACCGCCTCTGCCCAAAATTCCTATCCTAACCTGGCACCACTCAGCATGCTTCTTGCCCTTTCCATCAACGTCTTGTTTATTCTTTCTACAACTCCATTTTGCTGAGGTGTATATGGAGTAGTCTTCTATCATGATATATACCACACTTCTTACAAAATTCTTCAAATTCCTTGCTGCAAAACTCTCCACCATTATATGTCCTCAACACCTTTATCTTCTTCTTTGTCTGATTTTCCATGAGAGCATTAAATTCTTTAAACCTGTCAAAGGCTTTAGATTTCTTCTTAAGGAAATGTATCCATGTATTCCTTGAGAAGTCATCTATAAATGATACATAGTACACAGATTTACCCAGTGATGGAACCTTCACAGGTCCAAACACATCACTGTGCACAAGTTCTAATATCTGTTTCGCCCTCTTACTACGAGAGGGGAAACTCACCTGATTTTGTTTCCTATATACACAATTTTCATAGAAATCAAAATCCAGAGAGCTATTACTCGTACCTTCTACCATACCTTTACCATGAAGTATTCGAAGGCCCTTCTCTCCAATATGTCCAAGCCTTTGATGCCACAACATGGTCTTCTCTCCAGAGACCACTATATTTTCTACTCCACTTTCAGGAACCACAGAACTGTTGCACCCATCAATAACAGTGCTACCTTGCAACTTGTAGAGAGTTCCAATCCGAACTCTCCACATCAATACCAGTGCTCCCCAAACCATTTTGTAGGTATCCTTCTCGAACACTATTTTTACACCTGCATCATCCAGCTTGCTTACAAAAATCAGATTTCTAGCTAATGCAAGAATATGTATAACACCTGGAAGCGTTATAACCCTTCCACCTTGCAACTTCAACTTTACTGTTCCATGACCAATGATTCTAGCCTTCCTATCATCCCCTAAGAAGACATCACCACCATCGTATTTCTCATACTCGTAGAACCACTCTCTATGGGGAGCGAAGTGAAAGGATGCACCTGAGTCAATCAACCATGCCTCATGATCTACATGTGTACTTGAATAAGCCAAGTACACATCCCCACCTTCATCTGAGGTGTTTTTCGCTTCTGCAGAAGGAGCCTCATCAGATCCCTTTCCTTTGTCAGGAGCTTTATATTTACAGTCCCTTTTGAAGTGGCCTTCCTTTCTGCATTTCCAGCACACCACCTTTACAGGTTTTCCTGGAGATTAGATCTCCCTCTAGATTTAGATCTCCCACTCGATGACTTTCTTTTTCTGTTATAGGACTGTGCTCGTACAGACAAGGCATCACCATTTTGCCTCTCCATATTTTCCTGTCTCATCTCCTCCATCAACAAGGCTGAGACTATTTCATCAAACTGCAAGGCAATTGCATTGCTACCTATTGCAATAACCAGACTATCCCGCGAATCTAGTGGAGAACACAACAAACTAATGCACTTATCTTCATCTAAAATTTTAATATCAACAGATGCTAACTGACTTACCATAGTATTAAATGCGTTCAGATGCTTTTTCACCAAGTCTCCATCTTTCATCCTCAGGTTATATAGCTTTTTTCGCAGGAACAGTTTATTCAAGAGAGACTTAGATTGGTACAAATTCCATAACTTGTCCCACAAATCCTTTGTAGTAGCTTCCCCTAATACATTCAACAATACAGAATCTAAGACACACAATCGTATTGTGCTCTTTGCCTTCCGATCCAACTTCTTCCATTCTTCATCAGACATTCTCGTTGGTTTAGTACCTAGATCTACCACGATCTATTGATCTTTATCAACCAACAGATCCTCCATCTTGAGTTTCCACAACTCAAAAATCTGACCATTAAATTTCTCGATCTCTATCTTTCCACTACTCACCATCTTCTTTCACCACCAAAATCGATCTCACAGATATCCCACTGAACAGGGTCTAGCACAGGCCCGAGCGAAACCCCTCAGCAACAAAGGCATCCCCTTGAAGCCAAAACAGCTTTGATACCAAATATAGGTTTTAACCCCGTACAGAAATTACCTTCATACGAATTCTAAAACACAGAAAATAAACAATGCGGGAGCATAACACATAAAACACATATACTTAGATATTTTCCCCTGGATCCCAAAACCAAGACTACTAGCTTGATTTTTCATTATGTTCCTTTCAATGTTATAATACATATTTATACATGTTGAAGCATCCAATACCATGGATCTAAAACCATTGCGTCCAATACCATGGACCGAAAACCATCATGTCCAAAAACATGTGCAAAAATAATGCACAAAACCATAGGTGGGTCCGCCCAACCTGACATAGGTTCCAAAACAAAAAAATTCAGGGGCGCTGCCCCGGACCCCATAAAGTGGGGTTATGGGTATGCCTCAAACCCCTTGTGACCCCCCCCTCCCCGCTACACAATCGGCGCATCAAAGGGGGGCTCCGCCCCCCTCTCTAACCCCCGGGTTAACTACGTGGGCTAGTCGTGGAAAGAATATAACACAACCCAACAGTTCATCCTCAGGACAAGGTGAGAAATCAATCGATTTGAAAGAATAAATAGCAGGGATGCATCACTACACAGTGTTAGCCGTTCATAGTTAGCCGTTAGTGAAATAAAATTATTTAGTTAGAAACTAGTTGTTATGTAATGATAAATTATTTATTATTGAAAAAGTCGAAAATTTATTAATTAAATGCATCCCTGCTATGTATTCTCTCAGATCAATTGATTTCTCACCTTGTCCTGAGGATGAACCACATTAGTTGGTTCAAAATGTCGACCCAATCCTTGCGATGTGATTAATCCGAAAGACTATTCTATAAATTATGGATCATAAAATTATTAGATCTAACAAAACCATGAATCTCGCGTGCTTTTGGACCTTTAACTATCAGATGATGAAACTGCGCAATATGGATATGTGTCGTTGGACTTGGAGGTGGGAGATCATAGGGTTATCGTACATCGATTGTGCACAAATGGAGTTGGGATGTGGTTAGCGGGGCCCGGGATTTAATTACAATGAAATGTAATTAATTTAAAAGTAATCATGAGATTTTAATATAAGCAATGGGTTAATAAAGGGTGGGGACCATGGGTTATATGGTGGAGGTTTTAACTATACACCAAGGTTTGGTGAGTTAAAAGGGTGTCGGGGAATTATAACGTGGGGGACTTTAAATACATAAAGCGGAGGTATAGTTTAGGAAATAACTTAGGATAAAGGGGTTTAGTGGGTTTTTAATGGAAAAAACAGAAATTAATAAAGGGGGAATGTATTATTTGTGATGGAAATGGGTTTCACACTAGGGAAAGGGGTTTTGGGAAGGGGGAGTGATTTTTTAAAGGGTAATGTCTAGGGAAATGTGTGAAACAAAGGGAAAAATGGTCAAAATGAAGGGAAAGAATTTTTAGAAGGGGAAATGAAGAAGGAAGGGGTGTTTTGGAACCAAGAAGGGGACAACATTAGGGGATAAAAAATAATTAAGGGATAATGAGGGGAAATTAATAAACTAAGTATGTGGGGGTTTAGTGAAATGAGGGGAAATTAGTAAATAAACTTTAGTGAATGTCCTTCCTCTTTGACAATTCCTCATGCACATGAAACATTGGATCAATCATGATGAAAGTGCTTTTGACTTTAACAACCTTGTGCATTTGCAAAACTTCTTCTACCTACCCTTTATTTACCCTAGCATTTTCTCTTCATTCATTGGGTGCATTTGAGCTTGATGACCCTTCATTTCTTTTTCTTTGATAAGTAAACTATCTAATTCTAACCTTATAACTTCCAATGGCTCAGATTAAACTGATGAGATCATTATTATTCTCTACCTAACTACTGATCTGCCAAGATTAAACAATTTGGCTAGTTTTTTCTTCTCTATCTATCAACATGAAATTTGAAGCATGAATGAATCAAGTTTAAACTACTTTGACCATCATGGATTGTGGAATTTTTTACAATTTGCACAAAATATTATTTTGCAAAGTAAAGTAAAAGGAGTGACGTTTGAATTTGCACACTTTCATGATCTATTCTTATCTCTTTTTGTGGGGTTCATATTTTTTACTTTTTTGATCTTTTTTCTTTCTTTTCGTCCTTTGATTATTCTTTTAGAACTTACCCTCTTTACATTTTTTATTTTTAATATGGGAAAACATTTTGTAGAAAGAAAAAGCATGTACAATATTACAAAACTAGCCATAGCCAATTCAAAATTATGAATCCTATTATTATAGGACCCGAACAATGGCTCCACATGGGAATGGCATTTCCTGGTGAAATGTCAAGAACTTTAATATCAATAGCCTTTGAAAGTTTGACTGTGGTTGCCTTGTAACTGCTCCTCTCTGATCTTCTTTATTCATACATACCTTTCAAAGCTCAAGGCCTTCTCTTCGGGCTTCAACCTCAAAATATTACCATCCAATCCAATCTAAACTTTGCAATGTTATATACAATGAGCAAAGTAAAAAAACGAACTAATGTTAATCTGTGGACAAGTAATGCTTCAACATTCTACCATTGACTGGTCCTCCTGGTAGATTTGTTCCATCTAACTGTCTCAAGAAAAATGCATTGTTACCTTTGTAACCATAAATGATATAAGGGCCTTGCCATAGGAAATCAAATTTACTATGTTTACCCTTTTCTTCTCTTTTGGAATCCCATTTGAGTACTTTATCACCTATGTAAAAATCATCAGCTTTGGTTTTCTTGTCAAAAATTCTTTTGATTTTATCCTGGATCACTTGTGATTTGACATAGACTTCTTCTCTGGTTTGCTGCAAATGTATTGTCTAATTTATCCTCCTTTGGATATCATTTGGTTCTACTTGCAACTCTTGAATCATTTTCATCACTGGTACTCCTAAAGAGAATGGAAAAATAGCATCCATTCCATATACTAGTTGATAGGGAGATGTACCAATGGACTTTTTGGTAGTTAGTATGTCTGCCCATAAAGCATTAACCAACTTTTTGTTCTAGGTGTTATTATTGTCTTCTAGCAATTTCTTGATGATATTAACAAGTCTTTTATTTGAGAATTCTACAAGTCCATTACCTTGAGGGTAATAGGCAGTGGAATGGCCAAGGATAATGTGATATCTGTTACAAAACTCTATCATTTTCTTGGATTTGAAAGCAGCTGCATTATCAGAAATGATATTTTGTGGGCATCCAAACCTAGAAAGGATGTTATTCTCAAGGAATGAAATGATGACAAGAGTATGTGGCTTGTCTAGAAGGGATGGCTTCTATCCATTTAGTAAAGTAATCAGTGGCTATCAAAATCCATTTATGTTGGGCTGAGGAAGATGGGTGAATTTCCCCAATGAAGTCCAAACCCCATTGTTGAAAAGGAATTTATGTGGAGATGGGTTTGAGAGGTAATGGTAATAGTATTTTTTCCTTCAAATATTTGGCACTTGTGACAGGAGGTCACATATTTCTTGACATCTACAAAAAGGGTGGGCCAGTAAAAACCTGCCCTTAAAATATTATCAGCAGTTGTTTTCCTGTATAAGTGTCCTCCACAATCTCCTACATGAAATTTATGCATAACTTTGTCAGCTTCATCTTTTAATAAACAATTCAATAAAATACCACCATTATCTTTCCAAAATAAAACATTATCTATGATACAATATTTCATTGATTTCATTTTCAAAAATCTACCTTTAGTTCTAGATAAACTAGGAGGAGCTTGTAGGTTTAGTAAAACAAATATGATATCTGCATACCAAGGTGAATCTATGAAATCTTCATTGATCTGTGGAGTCACCATCTCTTCCTGATCATCTAGGGCACTAATGAAATTTATATCTAAGGCCTGACATTTTGATTCAGCCATGAGTTTAGCCAAACCTTAGCCTTTTATAAGTTTTGTAGGCTTTATTTCAATGTCATATTCCAAAATGGTGGCAATCCATTTGCCTCTCTTTCCTTCAAGCCCATCCTGTGTTAATATGTCCTTTACTACTGAATTTGAAACATATGCAATGATGTGTGAGTATAAGATGTATACTCTAAAATCTTTAATAGCTTTCACTAAAGCAAGTGCTTTTTTCTCCATTATGTTGTACTTTAGTGTAGCATCTCTCAAAGATTTGCTGAAAAATGCAATAGGCTGCTCATAACCTTGATCATTCTTTTGCAACAAGATTGTTGCAATAGTATGTTCTGAAGCAAAAGAAAAAATTATAAAATATTTTTTGAAATCAAGACTTATGAGGACTGGTGTTTTAGTAAGGGCTTCTTTGACTGCCTCAAAAGACTATTTAGCCTCTACTGTCCACTTAAGTGTTGAATCTTTCTTTAACATGTTATTTAATTCTTTGATTAATTCTGCCAAGTTAGAAATGAATCTTCTAAGAAAAATTATTTTACCTAAGAATGATTGTAATTCTTTAATGTTTCTAGGGTGGCTGATGTTTAGGATTGCCTCTATTCTAGCTGGATCTATTCTAATTCTATCTTTTGATATTATGTGCCCCAAGAGTTTAACTTCTTCTAGCCTAAAGAGTGTCTTTTTGGGATTTAAGGAAATACCAAATTTTCGACATTTAATAAAAACTCTTCTAAGGTGATCAAGATGTTCATTATCTGACTTGGAAAATGTTATGATATCATCTTCGTAAACAACTAGAAAGTCATAAATTTCTTTCGCAAAATCTATGTCCATTGCTCTTTGGAATGTTGCTCCAGCATTCATTAATCCAAAAGGCATCTTTAAATACATGAAAGTACCCCACGGAGTGGTAAATGCAGTCTTTGCTTGATCCTCTAGCTAAACTATGATTTGGTTGTATCCAGAGAATCCATCAAGCAATGAAATTTTGGATGACCCTACTACCCTCTGGATAATGTGGTCCATTTTAGGGAGGGGTTAGTTATCTATTAGTGATACTTTATTCAAGTTTCTGAAATCAACACAAATTCTGATTTCTCCTGTTTTCTTTCTTGTCGTGACTAAATTAGATACCCAATATGAATATCTAATTGGTGCTATGATTTGTGCATCATACATCCTTTTCACTTCCTTTTCAATCAATGGCATAAGAACTAGATTAATTCTCCTGAGCTTTTGTTTAAAGGGTTTCTGATCTTCTTTGATGGGTATCTTATGTTGAATAATGTTGGTATCATAAGACTTGAGGTCTTCATAACTCCAGGCAAAGACATCTTGAAATTATTTAAACAGACTTATGTATTTCAGATTTTCATCTAGAGGTAATGCTTTGGATATTTTGATAAGCTTGGGTTTTTCTTCTGTTCCTATGTTACATTCTTCTATGTCTAATCTTAAAGGCTCCATTTTTGGTTTTCTAGCTACATCATTTGAATCAAACAAATCTTCTAATGGGACTAATCCCTTAGGCAAAAATTTATTTTTAAGGTTTAAAATCTCATAATCATCATTGATTATTTCTTCTATTTCTATTTTTTCTAAGTTATCTATTTCTACTTTAGTGAATTTAGTGGGTTTATCTACATCTAAAGAATTTATATCTATCTCACTATTTATGATGTTATCTACTGTACAATCAGTATCTATGTTATAGTTTTGAAATTCTCCCTCAGCATTCATGAAATTATAGATTTGAGAATCTTGTGAAAAAATCTACCAATATTTCAGATTATCAGGTATAACAGGTCTGTGTCTTACTTCTGCAGTGTACTGGTGGTTGGGCTGAAAAGGTAATCTGCAAGTGCTAGCAAAAGTAGCCAAACTGTGAGCTTGCATGTTTTGTTTCCTAGGAATAGCAGCAAAATCAGTTTCAAGAAGTTCCTTAATCAGATCTAGAACAGTTTCTCTGTATTGGCTAAGTCTAGGATTATTCACAGAATATTCTCCTTTAATTTGTTTTACGATCAATACCATTTTCCCCATGATAGAAACTCTCTTGGCTCCAAGTTTTCTTACAATTTGTAGTCCTAAGATTAAAGCTTCATACTCTGCCATGTTGTTTGTGCATTTAAAGTTTAATCTAAAGGCATGACCTTCAAAATGATTATTTTCCATGTTATGAATCCAAACTCCTACACCTGCTCCTAATATATTTACAGAGCCATAAAAATCTAAATTCCATAGAGACTCATGTGTTATGTTTTCACTATCAGGTGCTTTGTATTTTTCTTCTACAGCTGTGATTTCATTTTTGCCATCGTCTGAGTTATACAAGACAAATGAGTCCATATCAGAATGCATGGAGTATATAGGGTAATTTTGTGGTTTTTCTGAACTACTTACCATGTATTTCATCAAGGTTTCTCTATAAAGCTTTCTTTGCTGACCAAATACAGAGATGGTAGCATATGACATGTCTAAATATAGAGATACCTACAATTTTTCTCCCCATGAGCGAGATAATAGCATTCCATACTTGGGTTGGATATTAGCAACTACTATGTCCATAACAATACTCTTTGTTGGGCACTAGACTAGATTCACACACAAATCTTTAATCAGGCCAAGGCATTTGACCTGGCTAGAATCAAAGGAGAAGATGTCCTTGTAGGGTCTGGTAATATCTAAGTTTAATCTTTCCATGATTGCTTTAGGCATTAGGTTACGGGATGCCCCTGAATCTAGCATAGAATGATGTAAGATTTTATCATGAACATTTAAGCTAATGTAGAGTGGGGGAATATCCCCTTTTTGATGTTTTCCATTTACCACTGGACCAAATAATAACTCAGGCTAATCATCATTAAGGTTTACAACATCTTCGCCTTCACCTATGTTTAGTGTTTCAATGATTTTTGCTTTGTATGATTCATTTTCCACTAGCATTCTCAAAGGAACTGATATTTTCAATTTGGCTATCTCAATCTTAATGTTGAATGCCAATTGATTTTTTCCTGATTGTATGAGATCTTCCTTAGCAATTGTGGTCTGTGTACTTTTATCTTCTTTATCAGCACTTGGCAACTCAGTTTGTGCACTGGCAGTTTTGTTTTGAATTTTCTTATTTGGAACAGTTTGAGTAACAGCTGAAGTTTGAGTTTCAACTGAAGTTATGTCTACAATTTTTGGGCTAGAAGTCTCCTGAGTTCCTCTAGGGAGAATTTGTAGAAATTTGGTCACGAGAGCTTCTGTTGTTTTTTTAGTTTGGGTTTGGACTAATTTCTTAGTGGGAACTTCAGTATTCTTTTTTCTTCTAAGGTTATACTGTTTGTGAACTTCATAGATAGCAAATTCATAACCTTGTTTGTAATCAAAGGACTCTCCATATTCTAATTGTAATTGTTGTAACATGTACAATTCATGTTCTTCCTGAGTAAGAAAAAAAACATCTTTGTTTTAATCCCTAATAGGTTTATCTGGGTGTCCTCCTCTTCTTCATGGTTTTGTGAACCTTCAGCATAATTTTCCTGGAAAGGTGGTCTAACCTGTTGATCAGGTATAGCATCTCTTGTTTTTCTAATATTAGGATTTTTCCTAAAGTTGGTGTTTCTAATTGGGGGTCCTTGTTGATTTTCCCAATGACTTTTTCTTTCCATATTTTATAATCTATCCATTATCCTTTCTACACTTTTAGCTAAACTATCTATCTTACCATCTGAAGTGGATGGTTCCTCTTTAATGGTAACTCTTTTCTCATTTCTCATCCTAGATTTCTTAGCTAATAAATTGGCTTCTAGACTAACAACATTACTTTGCATATGTTCCAATGTTTCAGGGTTTATTTCTCTCAATTGGTAAGACATATCAGTGTCAAAACCACCAGGAAATTTGATTAGTGCTAAGTCTGGTGGAGTTTTAATATTTGCAGGGATTTCATTATAGATATTGTTGAACCTAGTACAATAGTCCTAAATAGATTCATTAGGAGATCTTCTAATGTTTTCATATTCAGACAATATTCGTAAATGTTTTTTCTTTCTTTCCCATCTATCAATAAAAAATCTATGGAAAGAAACGAAATCAACAATATGATTAGCAGGTAAACCTTTAAACCATTTTTTGACATCTCCTGCTAGTGTTTGGGCAAATAACCTTGCACATTAGACTTATCAATCTCATGTAACTAAAAATAATTAGTCATTTTATTCACATGATGTTGGGCAGTATACTGACCAGTAGCATCAAACAGAAAGATTTTACTTTGGTAGTCTTGGGGCATGGCATGTAGTTGAGCTGGTAAGACCAAAGGTGCATCTCTATCTGCCATGGCTAAGGCTTTGGTTTGACTGGGGGGGTAAAGTAGTGGTGCTTGAAGAAGAACTTGAGACGGTTGTAGATGAACTAGATGAACTTGAGATGTTTGGTTAGAGAGGAAGTTGAGGCATGAATGGTTTAGGGGGATGAAGTGTGGTGGATATTATAGGTGAGGTGGCAGTAAATGAAGCTGTATTTATAGTTTTTGAAGACTCAGTAGAAATTTCAGGGGTAGCAACAATTAGGGCAGCTAATTTAACTAATTGTTGAAGATAGGCTTCGTTTATATGCCTTATCAAAGTTGAGGTTAAAGCTTCTATTTTGTCAAAAGTATCCAATACATGTTGATCTAAATCAGGATGTATAGGAACCTTATTTGATTCAATAAATTGAATAAAATTATGGTCTAGTACAGTATCATGAATTGAATTTTCAGATTTGGTATGAAACAAAGAAAGCTCAAATGGTAAATCAAATTGAATATCCTCTAAACTTGATAACTCTTTAGGGAGTGAATTTTCTTTAATTAATTGGCTACTACTTCCTTGAGTTTCTACCTTTTTTAGTTTTCTTAAAATTCTGTCAGGATCATCAACTATTGTAGCAGGGTTTGGATATGGATGTGCCCTGGTATAGTGTGTCCTTTCGGAAGCCAGAATTTTAATTTTTTAATTATTTAATGAAACTTTTTAACAACTCTAAAATGACCTTAAGGTGAAAAACATCATATTTAATATTTCCTTTAAGTTTTATTAAACTAAGGACTATTCCCCAGTATGGTCACCACTATGTTATCTCTCTAAAATTTCCCTAGAGTTGTTATCTTGTGTCAAAAGAAATATTAGAGGTAACCATAAACCTACTTTTGAGATCAGGATCTAGCCTTCCTAATGCTCAGAGAAGGCTCTCTCTTTATGATTTAACTTTGTTGAGTTAATTGATTTTAGGCTATTTATTTAAGCTTTGGTTGGGTTTTGATTTTGATTTGGTGGTGGAATCACTGACTTAGATCGATTGAGGGATGTCCTTTACCATTGGGCTATGGGGTCAAGAATCAAGAAAACAGGACTGAATCAAGTTCTAAAGATAATGTTTACAGGGAAAGGTAGCTGAGTAAATTTAGATCTTTTATTCCGGATGGTGAAGTGGTTTTCAATTAGGGTCAAAGTAGTTAAGGTTTCCTCAAACCGGATAGTGGAGAGATGATAGAGGTCAATCAAAACTAAGGAGCAATGAAGGATTCGCTATTTTGGATATCATAAGAAAGCATTCAAATGAATAACTGTTCAAGACAGAGTGTACTTAAACAAATTCTGTAATAATTTTCCAGTTATTTCATTTAATTTAGATAACATGTAAGTATGTGAAACACTTAAGAAGATAAAAATTTGACAAACAGAAAATACTTCACTGAAGTGGCCCAAAACATGAATCTTGTAATGTAATGTCTTTGTTACTCAGTCCAATCTGCTAACTTGAAAAATTGGTACAATGGACCTTGATGTTTCAGATCAATACAACTATAGTAATGTCAAGAAATCCACCCTCTATACTTTGAATTATGAAATATTTATACAAAAACTTATTACAAAATATCCCAAACTGCTTTGGGAATTATTCAAGGAAAAAGAAATATCTTCATGCAAGAAGATAGAGACAGATATGTAACTACTGCAAGTTGTCCCTGTTTATTTGGCTTTGCTGTCAGATATTTTTCTGCCTTTTCTCATTTGTTGTTTGTCTTCCATGCTAATTATTCCTTTACTTTGCCTATTGACTGATACTCTTTGACTTAGTTGACCTGCTGCTTTTCTTTTACTACTCTGTATCCACTTTTACCTTGCAATTTCATTGTAAATCATTTAATTTTTCCCAAGTCTCTATATCTGGTAATTTAATATTTACCATTCTTCTGTAGACTTCATCAGCTTCTGTGTATTTTTAAAAGGTGAGTTTGTTTACAAAAAAATGTTTTACCTCATGCTAGAGGAAAAAGAGGTTCTCAAAAGTCTGGTATAGAACCTTTCCTGTAGGCATCCCTTTCATAGAGGAACTATTGGCTTGCTCTCTTGCCACTTCACCGATTTTCCTGTTATAGTCTTCATGTGGCATTAACCTGTCATTTACTACTAATGGATTTTGCAGAACTTTCTGCCTCAAAGCATCAAATTTAACCATGAACCTTCCTATAGCCAGCTCCATGGTTTGGAATTTGTCCTCAAGCTACATCATTAAGTACCTTTTGGTGAGTACTTTCTTCACCTATAGTATAGTGATAGTCCTGTCAGTGATGTCAAGCTCTTGCAATTCATATTTATTCTTTGAGTTAAGGAATTGGATTATTCTTGAGGCTTCTTCTGGCATATTTCCAAGTTCAACCTTAACTCTTTGAATTTCTTTAGTAGCCTCTTTGACTAAATCATTTTGTTCAAAGATAACTTATATAGATGGCCAAATATCATTGACAGAGTCAATGATATTGGACCATAGCTATTCTTTTGTTTGGGCAAGCGGCTCCTTCAATGTTAATTCTTTTTCCAAGTTCTTTATCCTCTCAATCAACCTGTCTGACTTCTGTACTTCATTTTTATGCATAATCTGAGCTAGTTTCTTCTCATCCTCTAGACTTCTTATCTATTCTTTAAGTCTATTTATTTAGTGGTCTGAATGGACATGTCCCCCATGGATTTGACCAGTTTACTTTCCTCATCACTTGGATGAGCTGTTGTTGTTGTTGATCATATTGTTGATGTAGTTGTTGTTGCAGCTAGGAGTGTTGTAGCTAGTGGAGCTATTGAGGCCAATGAAGCTGCCAAAGTTGAAGTGTAGTAATTGTATGGATAGCAGTGGCAGTAGTTTTATCAAGGCTGGATTGTTTAAGTTGTATTAACTCATCCAATTCCTTCTCCATTTATTTCAATTGATCATTTAATAGAAGAATGAGATTCGTCATTTCCTCCTGCTGGGTTTGGCTCTTTAGGACCTCCTTGGCCTGTGGATGTTCAGAAGGAGGTAACTTCAGTTGCTACTTTAAAGCAAAAATATCCTCATTTTTCTTCTTTATTAGTTCTTTTACTGCCTTGATGTCACTTGGAATATATCCAATCTCAATCACCAAGTCTTCCAGTGACTTGATTCTATTATCCTTGGCCTGTGAGGATGCCTTTTCTAGCTTAAATTGTGTTGTGATGTTGTCTAGAGAGATTTGAAGTTTCTGCACAGTCATTGCTTTGTTAGTCATTGTGGAGTAAATCATTTCACCTGCCTACTTATGGAATTCAATTTGGTCAATAGGGTGAACATCCCTGGCCAAAACTTCAAACTCTGTCTTCCTGTAGTCTACTGATGATCTGGGCTGCTGGACTGTAGGCTGCATAAAGGTCATTTTCATTTTACCAGTTTTAATGTCAAAGGCTAACATTAATCTATTCTGATTGGCAGGTGTCTGTTTGAAGTACTAGGCATATGTTTCAGCCTTTAATGCCTCATTCCTCAACTTGATTTCTTTGTACTTCTCTTTTATATCTTTCTCTTTATCCATTGGTTTACTGGATGAAGAGACTTCAATGCTAAGTTGTTTTTCAATAATTTGAGTGTTTGAGGTAGAAGGTTGATGAGTTTCCTCTGAAACTACTGGACCTTTACTCTTTCCAACCATTGTGTCAATATTAGTGATTTCAACTGTCTCAATGGTGTCCTCTTGCTTAGTTACAGGATTAATCTTGGGATTCTTCCTGTAACTGATTTCAAGCCTATCATCTATAGTGTCCATCCCAGAGCTAGAACCTTCTTCCCTAGTTCTTTTTAAATTTTTGTCCTACATGGTTGGAGTCTGTAGAATGGGACTAATACCCATCTATTCTTGTAGGGTTGGAACCTGCAGAAAGGAACTAGTATTAATCTGCTTTTCCTTATCTATTGAAGTATTCTCCAACCACTCTGACTGGTTGGCATATCTTTCAATATATGGCCTGGGCTCAGGTATGAAAGGACTTAACTTGAATTTGAGCCTTAGTTTTTTTATGACTCCATTAGGGTCATATTGCCACATAAAACTTCTTTTGAAGTTCATTTGTTGTAAGATTATCTCTGCTTCTTTTCTAGCTTCCCTATTATTACAAATAAAAAGGCCTGATTGTTTTTTTATCTTAAACTGAGTTTTCTTCCTAGCTAATAGAAAATTGACCTCATCTAAGTTTATGATATGCCTGAAATAATCTAATGCAAATATCCTCATGGGGAGGTATTTGGTCAGCTTGTAGGGAGTGAGATGGCATCTATATATCCTGATTTATGTGTGCTCCTGGTATAGATACCAGTCTCCCACTCTACTATTTTTAGCCAACTGTAAAATTCTCTTAATCTCATCATTGATCCTGGGTTGATAGCTACTGGTTAGAATGTTTACAACTAGATGAAAAAATGAATCAATTAACTCTTTATAATTAAAAATAGTGGAATATCTTTGGATCAATGGTGTCCAAAAGATGAGAGATCTTGGATGGCCCTTAGTTTCTAACTTTTGGATGCTAACTAAAAACTTGTCTGACTTAAAATATAGGAACATGTGAAACAATACTGATGAGTATTTGAATACTCTCTCATTTGGCAATCTGATAAACTATTCATGGATTTTGTCTGCCAATAAATGAGCAAAGTTGTAAACTGTAGCTGGAGGCTTGCCTGGGAAAAAAATAGAAAGGAAAGCAAGTATAACCTCATCCACATGCTCATCAACGGTGTGTCCTAGAATACAAGAGAGCATGGTTATAATTTGTCTGGCTCTCTCAGAGAAAATGGTGGCAGCATATGGAGGACTATCTGTAGGAGTATGGGACTCTTATATGATGAAAGTCTGAATGATTTGAGCTTTCTTGGGAAGGTCTAGATTTATGTAGAGTTCAAGTAAGGCTTCAATGGAAAGTTGGGTCTCATTTGGGCTTGGATGGATCTGCAACATTTGATTTATTGACTCTGCAGTAATGGTGAATAAAATCTGTTGGTTAGGAGAGACTATGGCTCTTTGACTTGGGACATAGAAAGCTTGGCAGAAGTGGATAATTTTTGGGAATAGGTGTACCTATGGGAACAAGTATTTGGACAAATTTGATTCCCACAGGTGAATGTCATCATTCTGGTTCAAGAATTTATCTTTACTCCAGTGGTGGAGTTTCAGTAGGTGGCTAGGGGAAATAGTGTCTTTAATTTGAAAATCTTTGTCGGCCAATGGGAGGAGTTCAATATCCAAGTGAGGGGTTTGCAGGGGTCTTACATCCAGATTGCAATGGAAACCCATAATTTGGTTTATTCAACTGAATTACTTTTTCTGTGGCTTCAGGAGTAAGTTCAAAATCTCTAGAAAAGTGGGGAGGGTAATTACTGTTGGAAATAATACTGAGAGGGGGGGTGAATCAGTATTATCAAGCCAAATATTTCCTTTTTAAATTCCAGATGATATACGCTACTTCAGTTAATAAAAACAGCGTATATACGCAACTACAGATAAAGAAACTCGCGTATATAAAGCAGATTTATAATTTGAAATATCTTTCAGATGTCAGTTATTAATCTGTGATTCAGATGCACATAAACAATACCAAAAACAGTGAAACAGAGTAGAAGACAGTCACACACAAGAACACAAGATATAAGGAGGAAACCCAATGTGGGTGAAAACCCCCTGCTGCAATTCATCTCTATCTTCCTTTTGATTAGAAACTTCTCTTTACAATGTCTTGTATTGGAGCAGACTTTACCAGTACGCAGGCTACAACCTGCAGAGAGCTACAACTCTCTCTCGTTTTCCAGCTTTCCTGGAAGGGAGCTCCAACCCCCTTAGTTCTTGTACTAGCTTGAGATACTAGTACGCAGGCTCCTACCTGCAGAAGGCTGCAACCTTCTCTTTGCTTTCAGGGACCTTGTTTCATTAATTTTCAGACTAGATCCACAAGTAACATCAATCACACATCAAGAATTTCTGCATAACCCAAACTCCTTTTCACCAATCAAAAGCCGAAACAAATAAGCACTTCTCTGATCACTGTACCCAGAACACAGTAACTGTAATCAAACACCAATTCTGAACCCAGAGCACTGCAGCAATAAAACAGAAGCAGCTAGAACATAAATCAAGATATATACGCTACTTCATTGTTCATCAACCTGCGAGTATACGCTTCTGTACCACAACCAACCTGCGTATACGCGTATTTCATTCACATAAAAAGCGTGTATATGCACCTTCAATTCACTGAACCTACGTACAGATCTATAAAGGATAATTTATTCTTTTAAGCATTCAGACATTAGTTAACCCAGATTTATAGATCAAGAGAGCGCCAAATAGATCAAAATTATACAGAGATACCAATGTTCAAGCCTTGAGATTTTGATCCATCAATAGCCCTTATCCTTCTTGCGCTTAGGTTCCTCCTTTTTCAGATCTAGATCTGCACCATAACCTGATCACACCTATTCCAGATCTAGCACAATATCAGATATTCAATAATTCAGGTGATTCCTTGCCACATGATCTCCTTCCTCTTTTATAGTTATAGGCCTTGCATAATACCACGGTCCAAAACCATAATAAAAAATACCAAGGGCCCAAAACCTGGGGTCAACTCTTCTGACGAGATACAATGGTCCACAACCATGGGTTCAAATTCCAAGGACTAACAACCATGGACCAAAAATAATTTTCCCACCATGTACGTGCTTTTATGTGCATAAAAGTGTGTGTATACGCATACGCAACTTCGGAACATATAACCCGCGTGTATACGCGACTTCTTCAAGGTGTACATGCGTATAAAATATTTCCTTCATTCTGAGCACCTGAACTGAGATCTGTCACCAAAGAGAGTTTCCATCAAGGACAACACCTGTACCATAGCGCCACACCTATGTCAAAATGCCAACAATATCCCCCTTTGGACTTGATGGCAACCCGAAGATCCTCAAAGTCATTCTCCCCCTCTGTCATCAAGGGCAAAGGGCTGTGCTCCCCCTGAGTACATGATGATATCTCTGCTCTGTTGTGTTGAACATGCTCCCCCTAACTGTAGGCAAGATCTGTAAAAAGATGTTCTTCAAGAGGAACCATGACTTAAACATCATAAAAGACCTTCCTATCACCAAAAGACTCAATACATACAACCATCACCCAACCAAGTGGGGATACATCAGAAATTCACATATGACAACCAGTTGCATCAATCATCCCAGGCATAGTGGGGAAACCAAAATAGGTCGTTACATGACCTTGATAAAAAAAAATCATGACATAGAGATGAAATATCAAGACTATGCAGATCACCAAAAACAATTATCGGTAGCATCTGACAATCACTGTAGATATCAGCAATCATGTTCTCCTTCTGATCTCCTTTCTGCAGCTGATCCACCTGAACCAAAACAGCTTGAGTACGAGAACCAAGAACTTCTAAGGAAATGCCAACAATGCATTATTAGAAGATTAATTGCTCCCCCTGAACCTGTGCTTGATGGTCTATGACAGACCCATCTCAGACTCTCTCCAACCAGAGTTTGTCCTTGCTGATTTTCTTCAGAACTCCATATACACGATTGAACCTGCATAAATCGGCGTATGTACATGGATACCCCTCATCCAACTCGCATATACCAACTTTTCTTTGGAACAGACAAGCTTCAATAGCAGGATGAAGCATCAACGACTCCCAGCTTCTATCTGAGATATTCAAAAGTTTCCCTGGGCAGTGGTTTGGTGAGAATATCAGCAACTTGTTCCTTAGAAGGAACATACTCCAATTTGACCTTTTGTTCCAACACTTGTTCCCGGAGAAAGTGATACTTGATCGATATGTGCTTGGTTTTTGAATGCATGACTGGGTTCTTTGAAATGCTTATAGCACTTGTATTATCACATAAGATAGAGACAGGTGGAGTACAAGTGATTTGAAAATCCTGCAAGGTTTGCATCATCCAAAGGAGTTGAGTGCAACAAGATGCAGCAGCCACATATTCTGCTTCAGCTGTAGATAAAGCAATCGAACTCTGTTTCTTGCTGAACCAAGATACTAATCTGGAACCCATAAAGAATGCACCGCCACTTGTGCTCTTCCTATCATCCACGCTTCCAGCCCAATCTGCATCTGTGTAAGCATGAAGAGTGAGATCTGTATCTCTAGGATACCATAAGCCATAGTTTTGAGTTCCTTGAAGGTACTTGAAGATTCTTTTGACTGCCTGAAGATGAGTTTCCTTTGGGTTGGCTTGAAACCTTCCAACTATTCCCACTGTATGGATAATATCTAGTCGGGTACCTGTCAAATAAAGCAAACTCCCAATCATGGATCTGTAGGTTGGTTGATGCACTGCTGCTGATTCATCATTTGTACAAAGGCTGCATCCTGTAATCATGGGGGTACATACAGGTTTTGAATCTTCCATGCCATACTTCTTCAGAATCTGCTTGAGGTACTTGGTTTGAGACAAGAAGATACTGCCTTCATTTTATTGGATTTGCAATCCAAGAAAGTATGTCAGTTATCCAAGCAAGGACATTTCGAATTCTTTCTGCATTACCAAGGCAAAGCTTTGACTCATAGCTTCTTCATTGCTTCCAAAGATAATATCATCTACATACACAACAAGTATCAACAATTTGTTATTTTCAATTTTATATAGAGGTTGCTATCTGCTGATCCTTTTGAAAAACCTTGTTGATGAAGGTATTTGTCCAACCGATAGTACCAAGCCCTTGGAGCTTGTTTAAGCCCATAGAGAGCCTTTTTAAGTCTGCATACAAGATTTGGATCATTTCCAAGGATAAAGCCATCTGATTGCTCAATGTACACTTCTTCTTCTAAGTCTCCATTCAAAAAGGCTGATTTTACGTCCATTTGAAATACTTTGAATTTTTGAAAGCTAGAGAGGGCAAGGAACATTATGATGGCCTCAAGTCTAGCTACGGGAGCAAAAGTTTCTTCAAAGTCTATTCCTTCCTGTTGAGCATACCCTTTGCAAACAAGCCTGGCCTTGTTTCTAATAACTTCCCCATTTTCATTCAACCTGTTCTTGAAGATCCATTTTGTTCCTATGACATTCTTATCTTTTGGTCTAGGGACCAACTCCCAAGTGTTGTTCTTTTCGATCAGCTCGAGTTCTTCATCCATTGCCTTGACCCAGCATTCATCTTTGCACGCTTCTTTTACATTTTGTGGTTCAGTGGAGGAGAGCAATGCCAAATAGCTTGAGGCTTCTGCAATTGTTCTTCTAGTTTGTACACCTGCTTCTTTCTGCCCCAAAATCTGAGATTCTGGATGATTCTTCTGCACATACCTAGATGGAGTCTTCTCTTCTATCCTTATATGTTCCACTGGTGCCTCTTGAGGTTCTTCTTCATCATCAGTTTGATTTGGAGGGTAGTCTTCATCTTCTTCTATATTTTCATAATTTACTTGCCTAGGAACGTTTCCTTTTTCATCAACCACAACATCAATGTTGTCAACAATTCTTCCAAGTCTTTTATTGTAACATATATATGCTTTGCTGTGGGGAGAATAACCAAGAAGAATGCCTTCATCAGCTCTAGGTTCAAACTTGCTAAGATGTTCATCATTATTCTTAATGTAGCATTTGCTTCCAAAAATTTTGAAATGTTTTACCGAGGGAGTCTCACCATACCAAAGCTCATGAGGAGTTTGAGTGCTATTTACCCGGACATTTGTTTTGTTGAGAATAACCACCGCAGCATAAGCCGCTTCACCCCAGAAGGTTGCGGGAGTTCCAGACTCATCAAGCATAGCACGAGCCATTTGTTGAACCGTTCTGTTCATTCTTTCCACTACTCCATTTTGTTGAGGAGTCCTAGCTGTAGAGAATTCCCTTCTTATTCCATGTTCTTCACAGAAATCGAAAAACTCATTTGAGGTAAACTCCCCACCTCTATCAGACCTGAGGCATTTAATTTTGCGATCTGATTCGTTTTCAACCAATGCTTTGAAAGATTTGAATTTTTCGAACGCTTCATCTTTGTGCTTCATCAGTCCTATCCAAACCATCTTGGAAAAGTCATCAATGAATAATATAAAGTATTCTTCTTCTCGAGGTGACCTTTTCCTAGATGGACCACATACATCTATACGAACTAGCTCAAGAGGCCTGCTAGCTGATCCTTCCTTCTCAGGAAAGTTAGTTCTGGTTTGCTTACCAAACTAACATGATTTGCATATGGTGCTGTCTGGAATTTTGATATCTGGAAGACCACGAACTGCCTGATATTTTCATGCTTTCCTTATTTGTGAAAAGCTTAGATGCCCCAACCTCCGGTGCCATAACCAGTGTTCATCATCCTTTCTCAAATAGCATTGTTGTTGTCCTTCTACAAATATGTATAGATTATTTGGAGTTCTTATACCTTTGATCATTGTTTCACCTGTATCAAGATCGCGAACACGACATCAATTTGATCTAAATATTACCTTGGTTCCTTGATCGCACATCTGACTGACACTCAGAAGATTATGTTTCAATCCATCAACATACAACACATTTCCAGCTTTGACCTTTTCTTTCAACTGAGCAGTACCTTTTCCTTTTATGGCTGCAAGGAATCGTTTCCAAGAGAAACCTTCTTCCCTTTTTCTAATGCAGTATATGATTCAAGTTTTTCTTTATCCCCTGTCATATGCTTCGAACATCCGCTGTCGATATACCATAGATTTTCCTGTCCTTCTACATAAAAGGCTATCCCACATCTTTCTGGTTGTGGTTCCTTCATTCTCCATGTTCTGGCACTTGAGGTTTGTTCCTTCTGAGTTGTCTTCCAAAACCTGCTCCTGCATTCAGAATCTTCATGACCAAAATTATTACAAATAGAACATTCAACGTCATTTTCAAGGGCCGAAAAGTTGTTATAGGTCCTTTTCGTGATCCCAGTCATATTCTTTTGTTTTTGGACTTCTCTAGTCATGATCGTTTTATAGGCAACACATTGAGCTGCTTTGTGACCAAAATTATGGCAAGAGAAACATTGGCCATTGAAGAAACTCCTGCGATTATCAAATCTATCATCCAACTGATTGTAGTTTCTACTGACATCCATTCTTGAGGCAAATTGAGAAGATTTTACTTGTGGCTGATTGTAGCTTCTATTTGTCCTTAAGATAGCTTGCCCCAGATTTTCTTGATAATCTTTGTTTTTTCTTGAGGTAAATTGTCCCTGATTTACCCGATGATTTCTATTAGGCCTTTGCTCACTCCTCCTTGCTGCATCAAGATAACTTTTGGATGTGGATGCTTGAGATGTTTCTCCATTATATCCCAGACCTGTCTTGATTAGTGGAGAACGCTGCACATTGATAATCTCATCCAGAGTTTCAGATCCTTTAACAAATTTAAGATTAATAGCTTTTGTTTTCTCAATCTCCTTTCTAAGACAAACAATTTCACATTCCAATTTTTCTAGATGTTTTTCCCTTTCAGCCAGTTGACATTGTAGAGAATCAATAATTGCACTTTTCTCTTCTAAGCAAACTTTGAGATCAGACATTTCATTATAAAAACCATCTACATCTATAGCATCCACGTACTCATCATCTTCAAAAGCCATTAAAAGTTTATACTCATTACCTCGTTCATCTTCGTCACTATTTGAGAGTCCATCACTATCTTCATGAGTGTAATAGCTTTTCTTATTTGGATTCTATTTCTTGTTCCATCTAACAGGTTCCTTTCTTTTGTCAATCTTATCTTTATGAGGACACTTGGCAGCATAGTGACCTACTCTTCCACAAGCAAAGCACTTGAAAGGTAACTTACCTCGGAATCGTCCAGCACCCCTTTGAAGATTTTTGAAAAAATTTGATTCTTCTTCTTCTTCTAACCCATGTCCTGATTCATAGTACTCTCCTTTGCCTGAAGCCTTGAAGGCAACTTCTCTCCTGTCAGATGGACCTCCTTTCCTCATTTCATAAGCAATTAGAATTCCATGTAGTTGTGACATTTTAAGATGTTGTAGATTCTCCTTTTCTTCTATAGCAGAAACTTTAGATTCAAATCTAGGTGACAAAGATCTTAGAACTTTTTCAACCACAACAGCCTCTTTTATTTCTTCACCCAAATTTTTCATGCAATTAACAATCTCATCCACATGAAGAAAATAGTTAGCCACACTTTCATCATTATACATCTTGATATTTTCATACTGAATCCTGAGGGTTTGAAGTTTTGCTCTTTTTACCTGATCATCTCCTTCACAGCTCAGAACAATCTTGTCCCATATTTCTTTTGCAGATTTATACTGCATAACTTTGACAAATTCAGATTGCGACAAACATCCCAATAGAGTATTGACCGCCTTTGCATTTGTTTCATATTTCTTCTTCTCAGCCGAATCTGTAGGAGTTGCTGCAGGAAAAGTATATCCTGTATCTATGATATCCCAGACTTCTGTACCCAAGGATTGAAGATAGGCAGTAACTCTTACCTTCCAATATACAAAGTTTGTCCCATCAAAAACCGGTGGCCTGATTGATGCTTCCCTCTCGTAGTTGCTCATGATGAAAGATCTTCCTTCAAGCGATCAAGTTGTTTCAGAAGGACCTGCTCTGATACCAATTGTTGGAAATAATACTGAGAGGGGGGGTGAATCAGTATTATCAAGCCAAATATTTCCTTTTTAAATTCCAGATGATATACGCTACTTCAGTTAATAAAAACAGCGTATATACGCAACTACAGATAAAGAAACTTGCGTATATAAAGCAGACTTATAATTTGAAATATCTTTCAGATGTCAGTTATTAATCTGTGATTCAAATGCACATAAACAGTACCAGAAATAGTGAAATAGAGTAGAAGACAGTCACACACAAGAACACAAGATATAAGGAGGAAACCCAATGTGGGTGAAAACCCCTTGCTGCAATTCGTCTCTATCTTCCTTTTGATTAGAAACTTCTCTTTACAATGTCTTGTACTGGAGCAGACTTTAACAGTACGCAGGCTGCAACCTGCAGAGAGCTATAACTCTCTCTTGTTTTCTAGCTTTCCTGGAAGGGAGCTCCAACCCCCTTAGTTCTTGTACTAGCTTGAGATACTAGTACGTAGGCTCCTACCTGCAGAAGGCTGCAACCTTCTCTTTGCTTTCAGGGACCTCGTTTCATTAATTTTCAGACTGGATCCACAAGTAACATCAATCACACATCAAGAATTTCTGCATAACCCAAACTCCTTTTCACCAATCAAAAGCCGAAACAAATAAGCACTTCTCTGATCACTGTACCCAGAACATAGTAACTGTAATCAAACACCAATTCTGAACCCAGAGCACTGCAGCAATAAAACAGAAGCAGCTAGAACATAAATCAAGATATATACGCTACTTCACTGTTCATCAACCTGCGATTATACACTTCTGTACCACAACCAACCTGCGTATATGCGTATTTCATTCACATAAAAAGCGTGTATACGCACCTTCAATTCACTGAACCTGCGTACAGATCTATAAAGGATAATTTATTCTTTTAAGCATTCAGACATTAGTTAACCTAGATTTATAGATCAAGAGAGCGCCAAATAGATCAAAATTATACAGAGATACCAATGTTCAAGCCTTGAGATTTTGATCCATCAATAGCCCTTATCCTTCTTGCGCTTAGGTTCCTCCTTTTTCAGATCTAGATCTGCACCATAACCTGATCACACCTATTCCAGATCTAGCACGATATCAGATATTCAATAATTCAGGTGATTCCTTGCCACATGATCTCCTTCCTCTTTTATAGTTATAGGCCTTGCACAATACCACGGTCCAAAACCATAATAAACAATACCAAGGGCCCAAAACCTGGGGTCAACTCTTCTGATGAGATACAATGGTCCACAACCATGGGTTCAAATTCCAAGGACTAACAACCACGGACCAAAAATAAGTTTCCCACCATGTACGCGCTTTTATGTGCATAAAAGTGCGTGTATATGCATACGCGACTTCAGAACATATAACCCGCGTGTATACGCGACTTCTTCGAGGTGTACCTGCGTATAAAAGATTTCCTTCATTCTGAGCACCTGAATTGAGATCTGTCACCAAAGAGAGTTGCCATCAAGGACAACACCTGTACCATAGCGCCACACCTATGTCAAAATGCCAACAATTACAGTCTGTAAAAAAGGGCTTTTGGATACACAGTAAGATTTTCTTCAGTCTAGCAAGGTTTTTTAATTATTTTAATTAATCAACCTTTAATAATTACTGTGCATAGCTTAAATTACAGGGCCGTTCTGGTTCTTTCAAGGATACCTGGAAATTGACGATTTGTGGTAGCAACAGAGGTTTCGGAGGCTTCAATTGTCTATTTGTTTCTTCAATTTTGTGTATGTAGCATCTTTTGGTTGCAAAAGGTAGTTAAAATGGTTGTGCAGAGGTTCAAGGTTTCATAATTGGTTAACAGAGGTTTTTGCAGCGAAAATGGGTGAAAAGAGTAAAAGGGGGCTTTTTCGGCCTTTTAACCAACAACGGTTACATTTTGGCGCGAGATTTGGTAAATGAACAGTGGGTAGTTTTCTTTCACGCGGGGAGGTGGTTTTATGCCATATTGCACCGCTTTTGGGTGGAGGGCGGTATTTTTCGCAAGCACGTGATATTACCTAGTGTCGCCATGTAGCAAAATAGTGCTCAGCCAAAACCTCGAATCTCGTGTGCTTTTGGACCTTTAAATGTCAGATGATGAAACTATGCGATATGGGTATGCGTCGTTGGATCTGGAGGTGGGATATCGAAGGGTTATCACGTATCAAAGTTGAACGGTGGAGTTGGGATGCGGTTGGCAGGTCTCGAGGTTTAATTACAATGAAATGTAATTAATTGAAAAGTAATTACGGGATTTTAATATAAGCAACAGATTAATAAAGGGTGGGGACCATGGGTTATATGGTGGAGGTTTTAACTATACACTAAGGTTTGGTGAGTTAAAAGGGTGTCAGGGAATTATAACATGGGGGACTTTAAATACATAAAGCGGGGGTATAGTTTAGGAAATAACTTAGGATAAAGGTTTTTAGTGGGTTTTTAATGGAAAAAAAAGGGAAATTAATAAGGGGGAATGTATTATTTGTGATGGGAATGGGTTTCACACTAGGGAAAGGGTTTTTAGGAAGGGGGAATGATTTTTTAGAGTGCAATTTCTAGGGAAATGTGTGAAACAAAGGGAAAAAAGGTAAAAATGAAGGGAAAGGGTTTTTAGAAGGGGAAATGAAGAAGGAAGGGGTGCTTTGGAACCAAGAAAGGGACAACATTAGGGGATAAAAAAAATGAAGGGATAATGAGGGGAAATTAGTAAACTATGTACGTGGGGGTTTAGTGAAATGAGGGGAAATTAGTAAATAAACTTTCGTGAATGTCCTTTGTCTTTAACAATTCCTCCTACACATGAAACATAGGATTAAGCATGATGAAAGTGATTTTGACTTTAGCAACCTTGTGCATTTGCAAAACTTCTTCTACCTACCCTTTATTTACCCTAGCATTTTCTCTTCATTCATTGGGTGCATTTGAGCTTGTTGACCCTTCATTTCTTTTTCTTTGATAAGTAAACTATCTAATTCTAACCTTATAACTTCCAATGGCTCAGATTAAACTAATGAACTCATTATTATTCTCTACCTAACTATTGATCTGCCAATATTAAACAGTTTGGCTAGATTTTTCTTCTCTATCTATCAACATGAAATTTGAAGCATGAATGAGTCAATTTAAACTACTTTGACGATCATGGATTGTGGCATTTTTGACAAGATGCACACAATATTATTTTGCAAAGTAAAGTAAAAGAGTGGCATTTGAATTTGCACACTTTCATGGTCTATTCTTATCTCTTTTTGTGGGGTTCATATCTTTTACTTTTTTGATCTTTTTTATTTGTTTTATTCTTTGATCATTATTTTAGCACTTACCCTCTTTACATTTTTTATTTTTAATATGGGAAAACATTTTGCAGAAAGAAAATGTATGCACAACATCACAAAACTAACCATAGCCAATTCAAAATTATGAATCCTATTACTATAGGACCCTAACAACAATATGTGTGACTCTTACTAATTCTACCAAACATATGTGTGAGCCCCCTTGAAAATGGGGTTGTACGACCTCCTTTGGGTTTGTACATCCTACTTCTACTATATAAAATGATAAGGGAAGGTTATCAATACTCGCCTAGCTCTCACTAAACTCTAATCAGTCTCTATATGGTGCTCTATAAATTTTAATAGCATGTGGATTCCATTACTGAACTAACCACCACCTTATGCACAAGTATGCTTCATACCCTTACCAAAAGCATTCACCTTGGGGCCTTTTCCTCGGCAATGCCTTTACACAGGTGCATCAAAATATTGTTTTAATCATTCATATGTTTCCATTATTGCATGTATATATAATCAATGCATTCACTTGGGGTTATTAGTTTTATGTGCGTAGGATTCCACTTATCACTTGTTCCATGTCCCTAAGGTAAATTAAATAAGGGGTATTATATAACCCCTGAAGTATGTAATTATTCAAACTAGCATACTAGGGTACTCAATTTTATGTCCTTTCCTTTGATAGTTCACACCCATTGTGCCAGCCTTAAGGTCCCATTTTCCTGACTCTACACACTTCCATCACACTCTCTCCAACTATAGGGTTGTGGCTAGTTGGTTTTTTTTCCACTTGCATAGATTGCCTCATTATATGGTACCCATTGCATTCCCAACATCCATGCTGCTTCATCCTCATTATTGAGATCTTATTTGATTGCATCCCCTAAGAATACACCTCATGATTATCTCTCATCATATTATTAAATCATCCACTCAAGCTCTAAAGAATCACTTCAGTTGGTTATCATTAATGTGTCACTACATTCACATTTGGCCTCTCATTCCTCCGTCATTAGTAGACCATCTAAACCATCAACCTCCATTCACCAACCCACATGGAGACAAACCAATGGGGATGCCACCCTTTGCAACACTCTTTCTTTTGCCCCATCTAACAAGACCTTTTCCACTGAGGCAACCATCTCTTTGTTTGCTCATTCAACCCATATTTTTTTCATTTGTTGAAAACTATACAAAGACTTTTTTGGAAACAAACTCCACCATCATCACTTTCCCGTTTTTTGATTGGAAATAGTCCTAGTTTCCCTTGGTTATAACATTTATATTCAAATTTGTCTTCTCGTTACTCCAAAATGGTCATCATTCATGTTTCCTAGTCCCATAATTATGATTCACCATCACCCATGCCCTTACACATACTAGTATTCAGTCAAAACATCAACCTATTAAGTCTCTTCTATGGTGATCCTTATAACTGTAGAGTCTTTTTTGTCCCATTTTTTTGCTATCACCCTCTACTCAACTTACAGTTATGCTTCACCCAAGGGATGTACTTAGTTTCCATTTTATCTCTATTTACTTTTTCCATCATGACCAAAGATCATCCCATGACAATTTGGTATCTAGCTCAACTACAATTTGATTTCCAAGGGTTCTCTTCCCTTAGCTATTGTGTCTTCCTTCCTGTAAACTTTAACTCAAAAATTCCATGAATAAAGTGGTATCTTATTTCTAATTTTCATTCATAATTATGAACCTTAGATGGGACAAAGGAAGTCTTCATTTCTCTTTTCTTTCATTAGTCTAACAACCTCGGGTTAAAAGTTCATGTAATAAAGTTAATAAAGGAAAAATAAGACTAAGGTCATGGGACATGTATTCCAAGTTGAATGTTGGGTAGAGCATCCTAGTGGGAATCACTTATTATTTATTATGGCTAAGGGAAATTCGCAAAGGCATTGACAAAGGCATTGAAAAGGAAAAAAGGAATTATTGGCATTTTATTTATGAAAATAATGGAAAATAGGAGTGAAGGAAGGTGAAAGGTCACAAGTTGCATGTGAGGAGGAAATGGAAGGAAAATATAAGGAAAATGAAGAAATTAGAGGGATGAATAATAAAAATACATCAGAGCATTAGTTTGGCCCTTTTTTCAATTCAATTTTGGAAAGGAGAAGAGAACCAAGAGGAGAAGAAAAGCAAGCAAGCAAAGGAAGGACAAGGAAATCAAGCATGCAAAGGAAGGACAAGGAAAGAAAAAGAAAGCAAAGGGAAGCAAGGATCAAGTAAGGAAATTTTGGATCAAGCGGCTTCAACAAGAATACTTGCAGGGAACATGTTGTATGTATGATTTCCTAGCTAGTTTTGGCATGCATAGTTTATGCATGTGTGTGTTTGATTCATTGTTGTCATTGGCATGGGTTTTTCCAGGTTTTGACAGTGGTTTCAACCTTGCCTTGTCATTTCTAGATATCCATGGCGTGATGGGATACATTCTTGGTTGATATTTGGATTTCCATAAGGTTTTGGATCTAGGTGAGGTGGTCTCAGGGAAATACGAAGGGTTGGGGTGGAGATGGTTTTCTTTGGGAATCTCGCAAAATGTGGGTGGAGACAATAAATTTCCTCAAGGGATGGTGAAGAAATTATGAGGCATCCAAGCTCGACTTGGTTTTGGGATCTCAGGACCAGTTTAGGTGAGATCAAGTTAGTGTGAGGGTGGAGGTGGTTTAACTTATGGATTCCCTTGTTTGTTTATGGATTGGTTTATCCCATGAGATCCCACATTCATGCTTGGAATATGGCATGGGGGTGATTAGCTGAAAGAAAGGTTTGTTTCAGCCCAATCTATGGTTGGGTGGTACATGGAAGTCCCTAGATTGGTTGGATTTTTCATATGGTTAATAAGAACTAAGTTTATTTTGTCTTTATGAGTAAATTCACTTTCTATTATGTGGATTTAATGGTTTTTATAACATTGTTAATTATCTGCCTATATGTTGGTTATAAGCATGGTTTTATGACAATTTTGAGTATGGATCTTATCACTTTTTAATTGATGAATGATTGGTTAATGAATGCATGACCTAATTGGTATTATTGCAACTATTATTAGACGGCATTAGTACTTCTTGTTAAAACTCATATAAGTTTTAGATCTTTTTCTTCAAATATGCATTCATGACCTGTAGGTTGCATGATCACTATGTGTTTGACGAAATGACTATCATGGTTAGACTGGGTTAGGTAAATTCCTTAATTAAGTTTTGTGTCATAGGATTTTTCTCTGTGTTATTTATCATCTCTTAAAGCTTCATTAAGTTCTAGGTAGGGGTCTAGATCCTAGCCCTAAAAAAGTGGCTTAAATATCATAGTCATTGGCACAAAACTGCCTGAGAGAGACTACAGTTGCTGGGAAGTAGGCCTGTGGGAGTGTCTGGAGAGTTATAGTCACTTGGAGGCCTTGTCATGGGAATGACTAGGGGTCTATATCACTGAAAAATAAATCTATCTCAGGGGATGGACACCTGCAATGGTTGGTTAGTCTCTAGGGGTCCTGTAGCACCTGAGGGAAGTCAGTAAGGTCTTGTTATGTTGGATCCATTTCCTTAAGGTCATCTAGGAGGTTGATTCATGTCATAGTAACCACTTAGATCATGTTTACCCTGGGAAAGCCGGTGAAAGTGGGTAGATATGAGAGGAGGCATGTTACAGAGTGGTATCAGAGCATGGTTCAAACACTTGGACCAGATGGGCTAGATGCATGTGGTTATGCATGCATTTCCATGGTTATGGTTGTCATGCATGAGGTCATGGTATGAAATTGGTATTGTCATGTATGATGTTGATATATTGATATGATTATGATTATACATGTACATGCTAATGTGGATTGTTTTTGCAGATGAGATAAGCCTCCCCTGAACGTAATTCAGGTATGATTTTGATTATAATATCCATTTGGTTATCTAACATGGTACACTTTTCGGAAGAAGAAGATCAATGATGACTAGAAAAATGGTGGATTATAGTTCAAGAGATTCTCCCTATAGATCATATGATTAGCATGGTGATGGGTACTCTCCTGATATAACAAATACATTGAGAAATCTGAAGGAAAAAATAAGGAGTTGCAAAGCGGACAATGGCAGGTTGGTTGAGGCTCAAGAAATACTTATGAGGGCTTAGGAAAAGAAGGCAAAGTTTAATGTAATCATCCTTCAGAGTTTGTTAGACTTGCAGAGACAGGGGTAGTTAAGTATTAGTCAAGACCAGGAAGAAAATATTAATGGTGCCTATGATAACAGGTTTCAATCCACATACAGGTTGGAGAGAGGGGACACAGTCAGAGATGGAAGATCACTGGATACACTTGATAGGAGGACCGGTATGTATTAGTATCACTCTAGTTCCTTGTCTAGGAGACATCATCATCCTTATAGGAAGAGTGAGTACTTTCCTAAGGAATTCAAGAAAGTCAAGCTACCTACATTTGATGGAGAGATGAAGAAGTCAAACGATGCAGAGGCTTGGTTGCTTGGGATGAAGAAATTTTTCATATTGGATAACTACTCAAAGAACATGAAACCCAAAATAGCCACCTTCATTCTTAAAGGGAAAGCAGATATCTAGTGGGAAGATGTGAATAATTTCATAATAATTTGAGAGGAAGAGTTGATTTGGGATGAGTTCGAACAACTCTTCAAGAAGAAGTGTCTGTCTAATAGATATTATGAAGAGAGAGCTAAGGAGTTTTATGAGATGCAGAAGGGTTCTATAACAAATGATGAGTATACTAGCAAGTTCTTGGAGTTGTTGAGGTATGTGCCTTACCTCAAGGATGGGAAAGTGAAGATTCAAAGTTTCATCAATGAGTTTCTAACAGCATATAGAGACCAGATTGATTTTGATGAGCCATGGTCATTGGAAGAAGCCATCAGGAAATTGAAGCATTGTTATGAGTAGTCAAAGCGTAAATTTGTGCCTAAGTGTGAATTGAAGGGGAATGAGAAAGTTAAAAGGAAGTTGCCAATAAAGCAGGGAAGACCTCAAGATGTACGTGAGAAAGAAAATGTTGTTCCTTACAAGAATTTCAATGCATTTGAGAAGGGACACGTATCGAAGCCTGGAGAGAAGAATAATAGAGGTGATGGTAGGGGATCGTTGCAGTGTTGGATAGGTGGAAAGTATCATCGCAAGATGGATTTTCCATTGTACCGGGGTGGCAGACCTCAGACCTATCATGCTCATGAGGCGCATATTTTTAGGGATGTTTTCCATAACATTCTTCATATTTATGCATATGTGGACAACAATAAGGTAGAGTAGTAGGAATCCATCATTGAAATGGAAGGTAAGCTCTATGATAAAGTTGATTCTATTTTGATTGACCCCAGATCTAATTATAGTCATGTTAATCTTGACCTAGTGGATAAGTGTGGTTTGAGAAAATATGTACATGTAGAATCTTGGTTAGTGCAGTTGGATATAGGTACAAATAAAAGAGTTCATCATTGGGTAAGATCTTGTGCAGTTGAGCTGAATGGTATGCCTACATCACCGCACTTGAATGTGCTTCCATTGGGATCATACAATATGTTGTTGGGTATGGACTAATTGTATATTCATAGGACCAAGGTGGATTTATATGGCAAGGCTATTGTGTGCTTGGATGATAACGGGGAAAATAGAATCTTGCAAGGAAAGAAGAATCTTACATCAGTTAGAATGATTACAACTATGCAATCTAAGCACAGTCGAAAAAACGGGTGTGTACTATTTGCAATCCATATTTCCAATGACAATGTTAAGGATGTTGAGATGCATAAAATTCAAGAGGTACCTTGTATTGCAACAGTTTTAGGATGTGTTTCCAACACAAGTTTCAAAGTTACCTCCTCACAAGGAAGTGGACTTTTCTATTTAGTTTTTAGCAGGTGCAACAATAGCATTGAAGGCACCTTATAGTATGAGCACTCCAAAGTTGGTAGAATTGAAATTGCAATTAAAGGAAATGCTTGAAAAAGGATACATTAGGTGAAGTGTATCATTGTGGGGTGAAATGGTATCATTTGTGAAGAAGAAGGATGGTACTCTCAGGTTATGCATTTATTACATGCATTTGAACAAGATAACCATCAAGAACATGTATATGTTGCCAAGGATTGGTGACTTGTTTGATTAGTTGAAGGGAGCAATGGTCTTCTCGAATATTGATTTGAGATCAGGATACCATCAGGTATGAATTAAAGAACAAGACATCTAAAAGACTGCTTTCCAAACTAGGTATGGGCATTATGAGTTTGTCATAGTTACTTTTGGTCAAACTAATTCTCCAACTACTTTTATGTGCTTGATGAATAGTGTGTTGCATCCTTATTTAGACAACTTTTTTAATGTGTTCATTGATGATATATTGATATATTCTAAGAATGAGGAAGAACATGTTGAAAATTTAGAAACAATGTTGAGATTGCTAAGAGACCATCAGTTGTATACCAAGCTTAGCAAATATAGTTTATTTCAAACAAAGGTACATTAATTAGGACATGTTGTTTCTAAGGAAGGCATAGTACTGGACCCGAAAAAGATAAGGGTTATCATGGAGTGGGCATCTCCTAAGAATGTGGATGAGGTTAGATCATTCGTACGGTTTGTTAACACCAGAATATCCTACACATGTTTGCACAATCTAGAATACACTAAAGGGTGTCCAGCAGAATGTACAAGTGAAAAAAAATCCAAAGTTTACAAAGATAAAAAAAAAATTAATGTCTCGACGGGTATTTCTTTGATAGCTGTGTGCATGTAAAAGATCCTTCAAAAGTTGTGTGGTCGCAGAAATGGATGACTCAATGGCTCAGAACCACTCCACACACTTGGATTTGATTCTCTGACATGATCTTATTCCATGACAAATGAATTCAAGTCACCCTGAAGATATGCAACCCTCAATGGAATCATCTTGTCCTACTCATGTGTCATTATCATGCATGAAAAAATAGGGGGAAGATGGATTCAAAAATTCTATATAAACATGCCATGGGAGAGCCCAAATATGAGGCTATCTCCCTTGTTGAAATTCACATAGTTTAATAGGAAAAGAGTAAGTGGCCCATAATCCACAACATATTTCCTTTTCAATGCAAGGAACAATCAACACTTAGTGTAATTACAAGGATATTGTAGAGGATCGGTGCATATCCACATCTTACCACACTTTGTATGCTCACTTGCATCACACACTAAGCTTCCATAAGATTTGTACTAAAAGGCATCCATTTTCCGTAGCTTTGTGTACTTAGTTTATTTTGGCTTACCCAATCACTCCATAAGTGAGTTAATACTCCTTAAAAACAACCATAACTTGAACCAACTAAGTTTCCCCACAGGGGCCACCAAAAAATTTATAGTCTGGGTTAAGACCATTGGGGGTAGGCATCCCATAAGCCGCCATGGTCATGTTACACCTTTGAGACATAGTTGTTAACTTTTTAGGGAGATTAAAATCCTTCAATCATCCCAGGGAAAAGAATGCCTGAGAATGGCACAGACCTGATTCAAGGGGGTTCGGCTTAGGTCCAGTGTGTACGGTACTATTGGGGGCTACCTGGCCCATCTAGTGCTCGGTACTAGTAATTGACTACCAAGAAGCTAAAGAGTTGAATGCTCACATGGGAAGAAGGTAATTTAGTGGCCAAAATATATGGCATCCTTTCCCTATAGGTGACGGTGCAGGTAGAACTTGAGCCTCATTTCCATTACCTTGGTTGATTCTTTGACTGCTGGAAGGCGTTGTCAGTTATTTCGGGACATTTCCCCAGGACCCATCAGAAGATATCTTTGCAAGGCCCAGTTACTTGAGAGTGGGAAGGACAATTAGGTCTGCATAGGATTTTTTATCATATGTAAGAAACAAAAATATTTTTCTTCTTTGAATGATCACATAGATTAATTATAAAAGGAAAACAACCATTTATATTTTTTCATTTGTTTTATGTATGTGATATTAGTGCATTGATATTTATCTCCTTCCCTCACTATACACAAACTATAACACACTCTAATCAACACCATAGGCGACCCCACGGCTCCCTGTCGATCTAGACATTTTTTAAACCTCCCTCCATTATCAGGAGGTGTGCTAGGACTCCTTCTATTTAAGCGTAGAGGATGTCACGAAACCACCATTATTGGATATTCATTTATTGGTGAATCTTTTTTCAGGACCCCTCCCCATCAAAGTACACCCTTCACCACCCCAGAAGGGTCCCCAAATTCTACCCCTTTTGGCATCCCATGCACCACTCCTCTAGATAGTCCACAAGACACCCATCGAGGCAGTTCTCCTGAGACTTCCCCACAAAGGACCCCTTTGCATATAGCTATCTAAAATAGTTTCGCGATGGCAGATAACTCACATATCATGTTCTTAACTTCTTTAAACCTATTAGATTTAAGTAAGATAGCTAATGACCTGATCGCCCATGGCCAAAATTGGTTAGCTATGTCCATCAAGCTCCCTTTGGACATTCCAAAGTGAATGGCAATGGGGCGAAGACCTTGGAAACCATGTCATGAATTTTCACCTATGGTGTTCATCTAATAGTATCACCGATGATATTATTAGATTACGACTATTTCAATGCACCCTTACTGGGCGTGCAGTGAAATGGTATGTTGACCAGCCTTTTGTGTCACACAGAAACTTTAGCTCCCTAGATATAGCATTCATCACCTTCTTTTAGCTCCAAGTTCGCCATGATTCAGGCCTTGAACTCCTCACCCACTTCAAAAAAACACCCTCTACCTAGATCTTGGATCTATGCATGAATAGCGGAAATGCCATAGCCTATGCAAAGCTTAGTTTGAAGATAAATTCATCTTTTCCTTGTTTTTGAGATCCCTCACATTGGAAATCTCCAAAGACATGGAAAATCCATCCCCGCATAACGAGGAAGAAGCCATTAGTAAATCTCAACAATTGGAGCTTATCTACACCCAGTCTAGGTATAGTTATCATGTGCTTCCAGATGCCCCATGCCTGCAAACTTATAAATAGGCACCAGGCGCATCCAATGTTATTGATGGATTGATTGGGTCCATAACCCAAAACCAATTAATAAATAGCTACCAGTACCCTTGATACTCGTTCAATGGCCAAGAATTTGATGCTACTCAAAATGCACCACCATTGTAACATGCAAGATATGACCTTGGTCAACCCACACCTATGTAGAATACGGTCAGTAGGGTTAACCAATATCATCCCCCTTGGGGAGGCTCATATCCTCCCCCACAGGGAAACCAGTTCTCCTCTAGGAATATAGACGTAATGTCCTCTTCCTAGAATCCATATATTAATTAGGGACAAGGAAACCAGTATTCTCCTTTCCCCACACAACAACAGAATAACCCACCAATGAACAATAATGCAAGGTTTAATTTAGTGCAACCTTTTCTCGCTTCACAGCAATAATCAAAGGAGGAGTCGAATCCATCTAACCCCACTAATATTGCTAATAAAAAACCTAAAAGAAAACCAAATGGAGAACCCAAAAAAGGGGGCAGCAACCACTAGCAACCCCCACAACCACCAGAAAGGGTAAACCCTAACCGAAACCAAAACCATGGATTAGCGAACAATAACCCAAAAAAATAAACCAAGAACACAAGTCTACAGACTAATCATTCATGTACTATGTATGGGGAATACAGTCATTATACCCATAATTTTCCTCAGCTCCCTAACTTAAAAATGGTATAGGACATTAGGGAGCAAGGAGGTCAACAAACTGCAGTAATGCAATACCCTTTCCCCCATCAAGGAGTGGTTAACACTTAGCAACAATAACCCCACTATCATATGTCTGAAGGGAACCCCAATAACAATTCTAATCATGACATTTTCATAATAGGAGAAGGTGTCCTCCTGCAAACACAAAATAGAAGTTATGAAACTCCCCCAGAGCCTAATCCATCTACCTTGACCATGGAAATACCTACATAGTAGTTGACCATCCCTCGACCTTCTATAGAACCTATGCCTAAAATGGTCGAAAGACCTTTATGTCGCGCAGGACATAAATCAAAAGCTACTCATTACTACAGCATAGTCGATGACTTATCATAATCACCTTCAGCTATGTCCACATTAGAGGTCCTGCAAACATGCCCAACCCAACATAAATCCTTACTTTCCACTCTAGGTGCAATTGACCCAGCCGATTCTTGTTGAGTGGTCTTCGACTTGGATAAATCTACCCCACGAATACCATCAACTATCGCTTTCCAAATTCCAATCTCAGTCTAAAACATTAACATTCATCGTCGCATTGTCAACGAAGGGGCCTCCACATGTATCATGTCCAAATATGTTTGGTAGAAACTAGGCTCCCCCAAACTCAAGCCTTCTAACATCACGCTTAGAGTGTACGATGGATGACCTTCTGCTCTTGTTGGCCTGTATCCTAGCGTACAAGTTAAGTTGGCTGGGAAAAATGTGTTAATATATATTGAAGTACTAGATTCCCATTTGGATTACAATATCCTACTAGGCCGAATTTACATGTACGAGATTTTAGTAGTCACCTCATTGGTGTTCAAGATAATGATGTTCCCCCAAGATGGAAAAATCATTACAATTGATTAGCTCACATACTATGAGAAGACGACCTTACCCACACCTAACAGTGTGCTACCCTTAGTCTCATCTTCTCACGTATTGATCACTACTTACACTGAGCTCAGCCCTAGATAGTTTACGCCATGACCACTCCTAGGTACATTCATAGGAGACCCTCCAATGATAGATGAAATTTACCCAAATATTGGAGCAATGATGTGCATGATGAGTTCATCAAACACCCCCCAAACTCAAGAACCAGTTCTAGATGCTAACAACAATTTTTATACCAATTCAACTTTCTTACCAAATTCCAACACTCATACACCCTTCTTACATCCCCCACCTTGTTTTTTCTCGCACCAAGTGATTGCAACACTCTCATTGCCCCATATGGCTCTCACGATACCAGTCTGGTATTTAATCCCACAAACCACGTCAATAAGCATAGATATCATTGCAACAAGTGTCAGTCCTATCTCTCCTCAAGATAGAACGATACCACAAATAGCGCTTACTCAGGTAGTGCCCACACCATAAGAAGTGCCCGCACCGACTCCACCTAGTGTAAAAGAAAGAGATAAGAAAAAAGGTGAAAATGTGGAGCCATGAAACATTCCCTCATCTAGGGTCCCTCAACCCTATGTATTGTGTGAAACAATGGGGCACCCAAATAATATATGCCCCAAGTTAAACGAGTTCAAAGCTCTTATGCATGCCCCAAAAGTTCCAATAAACCCTCCTCCCCCTGCCAAAGAAAAGAGCACACTCATTTTTCTTAAGGAATTGCACACCAACCACGCATGCACCATCTGCAAAGAGTATAGTACTGCACTCATCATTGCCCCAAAATCCCTCAATAACGGGATGTGTTAGGTGCACTCACCTAATCTAATACCCCATTACTCTCAACAGAGGATGGATCCAAAAACATTTTTTATGTTGTAAGGGAAGAAGCTTCTTGCTCCTATCCCTCATTTGGTCCATCAACCTCCCATCTTGGTCGGGGGCAATTTGAACCAGAAACCACCCTTCCATCACCCACTTGCATGTTGTGCAACATGCCAGATCATTTGATCAATCAATACCTTGAATTAAGGGCATTTAACAGATTATATTTGGTTCCCCACGTCACTCAAAGCACCAGACCCAGGCACAAATGTCACACTTGCTAGATTTGTGCAGGAAATCATCATGTGCGATAGTGCCCCCACCTTTCTCAATTTCATTCTCTGTTAGGATTCATGCAGTGATTTATCGCTAAGAATTTTGACTTATTTGACTCAGATAACAAACTACCAAATCATTCATAACCATCATGAAATGAAGCATCTAGGTCTTTTCTATGTGTGTTTGAGGAGAAACAGTTGTCAGCAAGAAAGGCCCCCATCATTTCATCTCCCCTCACTACCATCAATCTAGATCTGACAAAAAACAAACTAAGGCCATCTGGAAAAGAAGATCACCCATCACATGCACCCTATGTGGTAAACCCAACCATTTGGTGAATGAATGTCATGAACTAGCTAAGTTCACTGACATCTTCCCCTTAGTGGTCCAAATTCCACACAATAATTTCTCAAATCAAGAGAAATCACACTATGTTATTGTTGCATCTTCTCTTAATTCCACCATACAAGCAATCATCAATGCCTTCCATGTTTTCACGCAACAAAAGCATTGTTGAGGCCAACCCACACCAGGAATCCACGTCACACCAATACTAAGGTCCAAAGATGGATACCACCACAAGATATTCCATATCATAACTTCAACCAGGTGTTAACATCTCATACTATGAGAAGTACCACCTCCCATACTATCTACTTAGTTAGTTCTGGTCCGGTATGCAGTATATGTACCAATACCTCTCATAGCATTGAGACATGTCCAATGTTACATAAATTTTGGCATCTTAGGATTCAACGTCAACATCCTATTAAGGAAGCTAATTTTTCCCCTTGTACACCAACAAGAATGCAATAACTTCCTCCCACATAGAATCGACCCACCATAACCAAAATTATACCACCCCCCAATGCTGACAACACGCAACATCATATACGATTCATTTCCAAATCCATAGGAACCATGATTCGTGTTGTCTACTCATCAATTTTTGGTGTCAATACTGAAAACTCCACCTCAATAGTGGTAGCACCACCGATGGCGTAGAACCATCCCATCTTCACTTTTTCAACCTTGCTTAGTTCTACGGAATCAACCAACAAATCATATTCTTGCTTGTCGACCAACACAACTAGGTTTGAACCCCAATTTCAAGACCTGGCACAACCTAAGTCAACACTAGATAATATTTTTCACTCAGATGAATATATTCTAGAATAAATGATGAAACCTGAATATCCTTGGGACACCATGCACCATCATTCATTTTTTCTACCCAAAAAAACATTTGTTCCCATCAGCACACAAACTCATGATATCTACGCCATTGAATCAAAATATTTCCTCCCACCATGGAAGGTCGATTGGTTCAAAAATCCCACCCCAGCACCTAATGCATTTGAGGAAGGGAACATGTCCAATATTTCACCTACCATCAATGTGAATATTTCAAGCAAACCTGGAAAAGTCGAATAGATCTCCCTGGGGAAAGCATGTTGTCCAGAGGAAGTAACCTCATACACATCCTTGTTCCAAGAATATAGGGATATTTTTGCGTGGGATTACTCAGATATGACAGGAATCAGTCTCGGCATCGTGGAATATCACATTGACACATGTCCTGACACCCATCATGTCCGATAGAAACAACGTCAGTTACATCCTTCTAAGGCAACAGCAACCAAATAGGAAATCGATAAACTCCACAAAGTTGGGTTCATCTACCCTATTTCTTACACATCTTAGGTTTCTAACCCTATACCCATCATGAAAAAACAGGGCACCATCCGCATTTGTATTGATTTTAGGGATATGAACAAAGCATGCCCCAAAGATAATTATCCGATGCATTTCATTGACCAAGTCAGCAATGCTTGCACCAATCATGAGGCATTATCCTTCATGGACAGGTTCTCTGGGTAGAACCAAATCCAAATCCTCCATACGGATCAGTACAAAGCCACATTCACAACCCCTTGGGGTACATTTTGCATACCAAGTTATGCATTTCGGTCTTAAAAATGTTGGCGCCACCTTCTAGCAGGCCATGAACTACATCTTCCACTATCTAGCTCATCTCATCCTCGCATATCTAGATGACCTTATAGTATGCTCCAAAAAACGTACTAACCATTTAGAGGACCTTCACCTGGTTTTTCAGAGATGTCAACAATATAACCTACACTTAAACCCTCTCAAGTGTGTGTTTTGTGTCAATGTTGGAATACCACTGGGTTTCATAGTTTCCCAACAAGGTATCAGAGTCGGCCCTCTCAAATTCCAATCCATTAAAGAGGTACCTCCTCCAAAAACATTAAAACAATTACAAAGCTTGCAGGGTAAGGCAAATTTCTTACGATGCTTTGTCCCCAATTATGCTACTTTCACACAAGGTTTCTTGTGCCTCCTTCATCAGGATATTCCCTTCCATTGGGATGATCACGCTAAAAAATCATTTGAATCTTTAAAAGATGCATTATCTCAAGCTCCTTCGATTATCCCACCTGACCACAACAAAGACTATACCTTATACCTATCAGCATTAGAGGTAGCCATCGTCGAGGTGTTAGTCCAAGATGGACCAGATAACAAGGAGCACATAATTTATTACGTTAGCAAGAACTTATCCAAGCCTACATTGAAGTATGAGCCAAAAGAAAAAACTTCCTTAGCCCTTGTAAATTTTGTAAAAAAGCTTTAGAATTATATGATCCTTCAAGCCACTACCACAATAGTAGCCATCAACCCCATGAGGTATCTTCTCACTCATCGTATGATGAACCAAAACTATGCTTGATGGGTTGCTATTCTACAAGAATTTTATCTACAGTTTAACTCTCCTAAGAGAAAAAAACACTCATCCTTTTCGAGTTCATCACGGACCTCCCAACAGAGACTCAGGGCTCTCCCATTAATGAGGCTCTTCTCGATGAACATCTATTTTTAGTATCAACGGATGACCCTGGTACGGTGACATCCTCCTCTTTTTACGAACTCAAAATTTCAAACCCGAGCTGACCTGTGATGATTATAGGCGCATACGCCATCAGGGCCCCCACTACCTCCTTTTGTTGGATTTCCTCTATGGACAAGGCATCGACACCATCCTACGTCATTGCCTTAATCACCAAAAAGTTGAGCAAGGCTTAAATAATTTCCATAGCAGGGCTTGCGGCGGCCACCTCTTGGGGATGGCCACTACCCAAAAAATCCTTCGCGTTGGTTATTTCTGGCCCACCCTCTTCCACGATTACATTCAAGCAGTTAAAATATGTTAATGATGCCAACACTATGCTCATAAGGAATGACCACCACCTGCTCCCTTACATCCAGTCATAGTGGTCAGTCCCCCATCGAATTCATGACCTGTAACCCCCCATCATCAGGTAACCACAAATACATTGTGGTCGTTGTTGACTATTTCACCAAATGGGTAGAATCAATGCCCACATATAATAACACCGCAGAAACCGTCACACGATTTTTCTTCAACCATGTCATAACACGGTTCGGTGTTCCTAAGGAGTTAGTGTCATACCATGGTAAAAATTTCTAGAATGAAATATTTCAAGAGCTATCCCAACACCTTGGTTTCTCTCATGAGTTTGTGTCACCATACTACCCACAGTCCAACAGACAAGTAGAAGTCATTAACAAGGTCCTCAAAACCATGTTATAGCACATGGTGAACACTCATAAAATAAATTAGCACCATATGGTGTTCTCATCCCTATGGGCATACTGCACAGCGATCAAGGCATCTACAGGGTTTACACCCTTCCAACTAGTATATGGCATAGAAGCAGTACTTCCCATTGAGTGTGAGATCCCTACCTTACACTTGGCCATTGAGATTTTAACTGACACCAAACCTTTGGAGCAAAGGTTGGTGCAGTTGTATCTTGTCAATGAATTCTAACAAGAATCCCTCCAGAATAATGAAGCACATAAGAAGAGGGTCAAAGCCTTATCTAATTGCAACGTCAACCCTCAGACATTTACCGAGGGGGAGTTAGTCCTCCGCTATGATGTTTTACAAGAAATGGTAGGACCTGGAAAGTTTGAAACCCTATGGAAGGTCCCATACATAATAAAATATTGCCTCCTCAAGGGAGCATACATCTTGTCAGAGCCCAATGGGACTTGTTTAAAAAATACCATCAATGGTCTCTACCTCAAAAAACTTCACCCATAAAAAATCTAGGATGTACGTGTATGCACCATGACTTATTTTTTATGATGATCACCTCATCATGGATTCACTCTAAACATCACTCTCTCATCATGTTTCAACATATGGATCATCTGCTAGCATATCACCATGGGTTTGCTGACAGCACATGTCGATGGTCGCAAAACCTCACTGATGCAACCTGGACCATATACTCTCCTGACCGGAAACCTCATCTCTCTAATGAACTTTGTATTGGGTCACCCACCAATAATCGGGCTGAATACGATGTTTTCATATGTCTATTGGTTGATGACCACCACCTAGGTATTTTTCACCTGCATGTATTCCTTGATTCCCAACCGATTGTATCACAGTTAAACAAGAATTTTCAAGTCCATGATGCACATCTTTTTTAGAATTATCTGCATGCACAAAGGTTAGCTCGACATTTTGATCATATCACATTTACACATATACCAAGGGATCAAAATCATATAGTTGATCTCATAGCTAATCAAATCCTATACAGGGATGCATCACATATATATAACCATCAAGATACATAAACCAAGAGCATAAGATACATATCAAACAAATGCATAAATACACCAAAAAATAGACGCATATGACATATCATGAGAGCCGCCAAAAAACCATCTCATATATACATATCAAAAAATATATATGAGTACAAAAAATATCCATATAGTCCATTGGCCCACTACTAGGATAAATAAGTCAAAAAATACAGGGGAGAATCCTCATAATGGGTGCTTTCCCTGGTACATACATAGTCTCATAAAAAAATCTAGACCCATAGGTCTATCTAGGGCTCTCAAGGACCAATCTCTATGTTAGAAGCCAAAATTAGACCAGTCGTAACCATCGCCATAGTTATACATCACAAAACTAGTCAATGCACTCATGCAAGCAACATCATCATCTCCACGATGACCTCCACCAGCCTTGCCCATCCATCAATGGGAAAACCTCTAGCTAGAGCCTCCACTCTACCTCAGGTGTCCCAATAACTCTGCATCTCAGCCTCTACAACTTCCAAACGTGCCTTTCCAACCTCGGCATGGTCGCGCCACCACTTTATGTCCTCACCTGCTACTACACTACGACCCTCATCAGATCTTCCACCAATCTCTAACAGATGTCGTTGCATCGGTTGCTCAATCCCAATAGGTGGCCTCACATCCCTTGGTCTCTATGGCATGAGTGTCACCCCTGCGACACCCATATGTCTCAGATCATGGCCTACCAGGCAGGCCATTGGTCGCCCCCATGGTCCCACATTTGCAAGTAAATACACATGGTATTAGAATCATCATATATATAAAAAATCCATACATATACATGAAAAAAACATACATATATGAATACGGAAAACAAAATATACTTGTTGGTCCCCAGGCATCACCCAAAGGAAGCCCCAGGTCTGGATCTCCCTAGAGTCAACTGAGGATTGGAGTTAAGCCAATCCTCTACAGTGGTGTTGAAATAACGCCCCACCATACCACCCCCAACTCGTGGCATCGCAGGTACCCAACGATGTATACGAGGTTCCCTAGCAGGCCCCGTCGGCACTGCTAGGATCAAACGCAACATCACCACCCTCTCATACATAATGCTGCATAGGACACTCGCATAACAAAAACTGTAGAGTGTGTCATGTCACACCTGTGTCAACTAGGAAAACATGCCCCTATATAACAATCAAGCCCAATAAAAAAAGTGGCCCTCCTACAATTGTTGGAGAATTGCTATATGTGGACCCGATGCTCTATGGGGGGATGCTGACCCCACCAAACTAACAATCATCACTAGCAATGCTTGCTCAGCAATATCCAAAATGACCACAATCCTGATGCATCCCTCCTCAAAAGGGTTAGGCCCATAGTGAGACTTAGCCTCACCCTCCACCCATCGATGGATATCCACATGCCTAGTTGGCAGTGAATATGATAGAGCCTTCCCATGAGGCAGCAAACCAATAACAAAATAAATATCAATAAGAACCGATATCGGCATATCTTTCAAGTGGATCATCATCACCTGATGGTCTGCATCCTAGCATCGGATCAAAAAATGTAGGAACCTATCCTGCAATCTCAAAAAGGGGTTCTGAATAAACTTCAAAAGGCCCCAATGTGTTAACAACTGGCTAGTGGCTGGATCCCCCTTTACCTTCACACATAGACACACCCAGTCTTGCTCTCTCCAAATCATCCTGCCATCAAGGATACCATTCATCAAATTTATAGCTCCCCGAGCTATCAAAAAAAAACAAAGAAAAACCTTCTTTTCTCATAGCCACATGCCTATGAGCCTAACAAACGCACTAATGCACGCCTATTTCTTGAACAGATGTGCGAACGCGTGTCTATCAAGCCCTATCCTAATGAAATAAAAGCGTCGAAGATTGCACATATGTTTTAAAAGCAGGCACACAGTCTATACGTTTTTGTTTGACACAAACACACAGACATTGCACAGTCTCGCGGCTAAGCCGTGGCAACACCTAAATTGTTTCGCCATGGCATATTCCCCCTCAGATTCATAGACTATGCGGCTGAGGCTCACTTTTTGTTGGAAATAATACTGAGAGGGGAGGGGGGTGAATCAGTATTATCAACTCAATAAGACTTTTTCATTTCCATATTCAGATTCATATATTCTACTTCCACAACTTCTTATGATCAAGTTAATTGATCTTCAATGAGTGCATTAGAACATTATCAACCATATTATCAGTTAACAGATGCAGTAACATAGAATAGATCATCACACATAAGGCACACACATGAACACCATGATATAAGGTGGAAACCCAATGCGGGAGAAAACCACCTGCTACAAGTCATCTCAATATTCTTCTTAATAAGAAAATCCTTTTACAATATTTTGTACTGGTGCAGTCTTATACCAGTACGGGAGCTACAACCCCCTTTTCTCTTGTACTAGCCGATTCATTTACTAGTACGAAGGCTGCTACCTGCTACAATGCTCCATAGATTTCCCTTAGCTCTTGTACTAGCTTAGATACTAGTACGTAGGTGCTGGCCTACAATCTTCTCTCCTCCAGGTACCACGTTTCATCAATTTTCATACTGGATACACTGAAGCACATAAACAATCTTCTGAATCACCCAAGCACTAGATCAATACATATACAAGTGAGTCATCAACCAGATCTAGTCCATCAGATCACATAAAAATGAGTCATTAGGAACCTGATCCACTCATCCATCAATGTATAAACATTTAATCAATCACTTCTCAGACTGCTGTTATCAAAACATAATACCAAAAACCAGACATCACTTCAAAACCTAGAACACAACAATAATAAACAGGGGCAGCTAAATAGATTTCATGAAAAGTCCGCAGCTTCACCCATAGACCACCTGCGTACATCCGCACTGTTTCCAACTGCTTTCCTGCGCACCCCCACACTGTGTCTCACGGACTTCCTACGCACCTCCGCTCTGTGTCCAATGGAATGCTTGCACCCCTCCGCATCTTCTACAATTCTGGGCCTGCGAACCTCCGCACCCACAGTGCTTCTGGGCCTGCGTACTTACGCACTTTTCCTTCACTGTACTTGTGGTCCTGCGGGTATAGATAATTTCAAGACTTCAAGAATAACCCAGACTGTCAGATCTACAGATCTGAACATGCGCTGAGCAGATATCAACCCATTAGTAGATCTGACTTGTAATTCTCATGTTTCTCCTTGATATTGATTCAACTCTCTCTCACAAACCAATTACAAGAATTTCAGATCTAGCTTCTCTTTAAGATCTTCTAATTTCACAAGTGTCTAGCCAAATGATCTCCTTTGCTTTATATAGGCAAGCTCTTGCTAAAACCATGAATCAATACCATAGATAACCAATACAAGGGGCCCAAAAACATGGGGCTCAATAATAATAATAATAATATAGAACAATACCACTGACCAAACCATAGGATCAAATACGTCGGGCTAAATACTATGGTCCACCATTGGATTCCCACGTGAGAATACTTTTTCACTGCATGAAAGTGCGTGAACTAGGGTCCGCACCTTTTACATGGTGTACCTGCGGGTATGTACGCACTTTATCTATGATATTCCTGCGGGTCCGCGCCTTTTGTACTATGTACCTGTGTACTTCTTATTTTCTTCATTATTGTGAGCTAATCATCAATCTCTGCTACTGACTGGTTGTACTGTGATCCATCACCTGTATGAGTTGCCATCAAGGACAACACTTTAGCCATAATGCCAACAATCTCCCCCTTTGGACTTGATGGCAAAGCTTACTTGTCATACTAAGAACTTGCCATTTGATTCCTTTGAACTGTCCTGCATCCATGTATTATGTTACATCTGATATTTCTTCTGTAGATTCATCTGAATGTAAATAAGTGAGATGTTCTTCTATGAGTGGGTTGCCATCAAGTACAACACATGCATCATAATGCCAACAATCTCCCTCTTTGGACTTGATGGCAACAACACCACATTACTCTCCCCCTTTGACATCAAGGGCAAAGGGTTATGCTCCCCCTACGAACATGCTCCCCTTGACTATAAATCAGATGAGCTCCCCCTTTGTATATGCCATGGTGCACCTATCTGATCATGCTGAAATGTTTGCTCTGTTATATAGTGTTGTTCATGCTCAAGCTCCCCCTGACAGTAAGCAAGGTATGCAAAAAGATGTTCTACAAGAAGAACATGACTCTATACATCATAAATGACCTTCCTATCACCAAAAGACTCAATACATATATCCATCACCCAACCAAGTGAGGATCATCCACCCAACCAAGTGGGGATACATCAGAAATATGAAAACCAAGTACATTACATCTTCATCCCAGGCATAGTGGGGAAACCAACATAGGCCGTTACATGACCTGAAGAGATCTCATCAAATGACTACAATAGATAGAGACACACTATTACATCATGAGTCTTGATATGACCTTTACAGAGACCAAACACCTAAATAAGATCATGATAAACATCAGCAACAACATTGTATGATCTGCTTCATAGTATCTATCAACAGCAACTAGATCAGCAACTTGCATTAGTGCATGAATCATCAAGGTATGTCCGCATCAACAGAATTTCACATTCTATGTGAGAAACACCATAGCCATCATGAACTAAGTATCAACAATCTGCATTAATCATCATATGTATGAAACAATCCTATCATCATAAGAGCTCATTATCATCATGTCTCAAAATCATCCATGTATCCAGCCAACAATTCTCATCCATATGAGCCAAGAATAAAAGGAAACATGCATCATAACTGTAATATATGATCTTTATGCATATGACGACAGCAGCATATGAGTGACTCATCATCAAGAAGATGTGAATTCAAGTTAAGTACTGCTCCTTATCCTTATGAAGATCACCATGCAAGTACTATTAGAGAATCAACCACAAATCTGATCCAAGAACCATGTGAACAACTCATAGCAAGATGAATCATTTATCCATATAAGCATCATCACCAAGGACTATTAACCATAATGCCAACAATGCATTAAGAGCATATGCTCCCCCTAAACTTGTGCCATCTGTCAGATCTGCTCATGCATACCAATAAGGAGTATCAAGACATCATCAATATCAAGTTAGAACCAAAGCACTTCTAACCTTCATATCCACACATCATCAGCAAAATGAAACCATTATTAACTAGAGCAAAACTGATCCTTGAACCTGTCCCTACTGCCTTTCTTCAAACAATTATATACGCGACTGTGCAGTAACTAACTCGCGTATATACGCAACTTCCCTTTATCAAGCTTGCGTAGGAGATTGAAATTTTACACTTCCGGCTCCCTCTGTTATGTCTGTATGATGTGCTGTGCCGCCATTTTCTGACTGAACTTCCTTTTTCTTCCATATCTTCAAGTGTGATGATGTTTTCTCCTTTTGGTGTGATGTCCGTGCTTTGTTCCTGCATTCCTTTGCTATATGTCCAAGCTTTTTACATGCATAACATCTTACATGTTTCATATTCCTTCTATAGCAATCAACAGCTCTGTGACCAAACATATTGCAAGCAAAGCAATATCCATTAAAGTACCTTGAATGAGATTATCTTTCTGCATGATGGTGTTGAACCCTTCTTCTTCTACATCTGGCTGCAACATGTCCAAGATTATGACATACATAACATTCAACATTATTCATAGGAGGAGTAAACGATTTTCTATGAGGAATCTCTTTCCTTGGTTGATGATGAGATTGATCTTTCATTTCTTCGTTGATCACTTTAGATTTCTCTTTAGAGTTCCTTGCCTCACCTTGTGAACTAGATTCACCTTCAACAGATTCATGGAAACCAAGACCAGTCTTTATAGCAGGAGACCTTTGACTGCTAAGAATATCATCCAAGACTTTAGAACTATCTTGAAATCGTAAAAGCTTATCCTTTTCTTCTAATTTACCTTTCAAGATATTTACCTCAACCTGAAACTGTTCTTCCTTTTCAAGAGATTGCTTCTTCAAATCTTTTTCAGCTTTCCTTCCTTCTTCCATTTGTTCCCTTAGTTTGAGAATCTCCTTTTCTTGTTCTTCATTCAGATCCTGCTGCATTTGACGAATTCTGAATGCACATTCTAGCTGAGTTTTTAAGCTGGTGACTTCGTTTTCTTGTTTTGCAATAGCTTGGAGTAGATCTGTATTCTGCTTCTTTGATTCTTCAAGATCTCCTTTTAGTGAAAGGATTGTAGCTTCAATATTTTCATAGTAGCTAGATCTATCTTTTAGTTTCTTGATGGTTGTGCTTCTTTCGTTGACTTCTTTTCTTAATGATGTCACTTCATGCTGCAATTTTTGACATTGGTCTTCCTTGTCCTTGAGAAGTTTTCTTACCTTGTTTCCTTCTTCTAATTGGGCCTTTAGTTTGGTAGCTTCTTCTTTGAAGTCACATTCCCTTTTGTTCAATAGATCTTGTTGATCTCTAATTTTGTCTGTCAGCCTTTTAAATTCTGCCTTTATTTGATATCTTTCTTGTTCACCCATAAGAGCAAATTCAGTAGTTTTGCTATCACTTTCATCTCTTCCAAAAGGAAAGATAGCTGGAACATCAGACGATAATATATTCATACCTGATAATGATTCTGAATCTGAAGAGCTTCTTATACCTAATCCCCAATCGATTCTCCCACTGTCATAGTTCTTCTGAGATGACTTCCTTTTCTTAGGTGCTTTCTTCTTAAGCTTCTTTCCCATTGTTCCACGGATCTCCTTCAAGCGATCAAGCTTCTATCAAAGGACCTGCTCTGATACCAATTGTTGGAAATAATACTGAGAGGGGGGGGTGAATCAGTATTATCAAATCAATAAGACTTTTTCATTTCCATATTCAGATTCATATATTCTACTTCCACAACTTCTTATGATTAAGTTAATTGATCTTCAATGAGTGCATTAGAACATTATCAACCATATTATCAGTTAACAGATGCAGTAACATAGAATAGATCATCACACATAAGGCACACACATGAACACCATGATATAAGGTGGAAACCCAATGTGGGAGAAAACCACCTGCTGCAAGTCATCTCAATATTCTTCTTAATAAGAAAATCCTTTTACAATCTTTTGTACTGGTGCAGTGTTATACCAGTACGGGAGCTACAACCCCCTTTTCTCTTGTACTAGCCGATTCATTTACTAGTACGCAGGTTGCTACCTGCTACAATGCTCCATAGATTTCCCTTAGCTCTTGTACTAGCTTAGATACTAGTACGTAGGTGCTGGCCTACAATCTTCTCTCCTCCAGGTACCACGTTTCATCAATTTTCATACTGGATACACTGAAGCACATAAACAATCTTCTGAATCACCCAAGCACTAGATCAATACATATACAAGTTAGTCATCAACCAGATCTAGTCCATCAGATCACATAAAAATGAGTCATTAAGAACCTGATCCACTCATCCATCAATGTATAAACATTTAATAAATCACTTCTCAGACTGCTGTTATCAGAACATAATACCAGAAACCAGACATCACTTCAAACCCAGAACACAACAATAATAAACAGGGGCAGCTAAATAGATTTCATGAAAAGTCCACAGCTTCACCCATAGACCACCTGCGTACATCTGCATTGTTTCCAACTGCTTTCCTGCGCACCCCCGCACTGTGTCTCACGGACTTCCTGCGCACCTCCGCTCTGTGTCTAATGGAATGCCTGAGCCCCTCCGCATCTTCTGCAATTCTGGGCCTGCGAACCTCCGCACCCACAGTGCTTCTGGGCCTGCGTACTTACACACTTTTCCTTCACTGTACTTGCGGTCCTGCGGGTATAGATAATTTCAAGACTTCAAGAATAACCCAGACTGTCAAATCTACAGATCTGAACATGCGCCGAGCAGATATCAACCCATTAGTAGATCCGACTTGTAATTCTCATGTTTCTCCTTGATATTGATTCAACTCTCTCTCACAAACCGATTACAAGAATTTCAGATCTAGCTTCTCTTAAGATCTTCTAATTTCACAAGTGTCTAGCCAAATGATCTCCTTTGCTTTATATAGGCAAGCTCTTGCTAAAACCATGAATCAATACCATAGATAACCAATACAAGGGGCCCAAAAACATGGGGCTCAATAATAATAATAATAATAATATAAAACAATACCACTGACCAAACCATAGGATCAAATACGTCGGGCTAAATACTATGGTCCACCATTGGATTCCCACGTGAGAATACTTTTTCACTGCATGAAAGTGCGTGAACTAGGGTCCGCACCTTTTACATGGTGTACCTGCGGGTATGTACGCACTTTATCTATGATATTCCTGCGGGTCCGCACCTTTTGTACTGTGTACCTGCGTACTTCTTATTTTCTTCATTATTGTGAGCTAATCATCAATCTCTGCTACTGACTGGTTGTACTGTGATCCATCACCTGTATGAGTTTCCATCAAGGACAACATTTTAGCCATAATGCCAACAATCTCCCCCTTTGGACTTGATGGCAAAGCTTACTTTTCATACTAATAACTTGCCATTTGATTCCTTTGAACTGTCCTGCATCCATGTATTATGTTACATCTGATATTTCTTCTGTAGATTCATCTGAATGTAAATAAGTGAGATGTTCTTCTATGAGTGGGTTGCCATCAAGTACAACACATGAATCATAATGCCAACACTTTTGTGTGTCGTCGCCACCCAAAACCCTCAGTTTTGCACGGCAAAAGCACGACTCCACAGGAGTCGCCTGCACGGCCATAAAAACCTAACTTTAAAAGGTCATACAAGGGACCCCTGCACGGTCTATCTACCATAAGTCTACCAAAATTACAAAGGGTATGGTACAAGCCCTTACCTGGTGCTCTGGCTTACCACAACGACAGGAAAAGCTCCCAAACCTAGCCCTGGCCTCTCAAGCTCAACAACGTGAATGAAGTAATATTTGGGCCCCTTTTCATTATCTATCGCCCTCTTCACCATTTTTTGGAGCCCATTACAGAATCTTGGGACCTCCATTGACAAAACCAGAAGAGACACAAGGATCAGTACCAAACCATCTTCATCATGGAACTCTCCATTCCAGTAAATTTCAAAACTCATTTTTGGTCCCGTCGCACACTCAGAAACTCATTTTAGGTAATGCTCTCATTCTTTAGTTCCTATCATTCAATCAGTCACAGATTATGTGTATGTTTTAAAAATAAGTTTTCACTTGGGGTATTGGTCGTGCTATTACATCACACTCAATCCACTTCGACTAACACCCCGACAGGAAAATAACAGAGCAGGTATCATTCTCCACTTAACATGATAGGCTTCTTCCTAAGCTTTGCATATCCTGACATCATTTCTCCAAATGCACTATAGGATCCATCATCTCAACCATTTTTATCACCATATCACATTGGTATATGATAAACATCCACGTCGGTCGATAGAGCCCTCCCATTCATGGCTCGCTTCACGTTTGTAGACCTCTATTCACTATCATTATCCATGACCACTTACTCTGGCCCGGGACCCACTCCACTTACATGCCTTGAAGTTTAGCCTCAATATGCTACAATCATCACACATGCACCCCATTTCCTAGGCCATCCTTGGTACTTTACGGCAGATTAAGAAAGATGCACATCTGCATCTACATTTGGCCTATTATTCACCCATATTGCATAGCCCTTCTACGTTACTTCATCTGCCTCAGCCAGCCCAACACAAAGACCAACCAATGGGGCCCTGCCCTCAGCAAAAACACAAAAATTCCATAAAGGTCACCTTTATTATGGGGCACCCATCTCCGTTTCTGTACATCCAAATCACCCTCATATTCTTTTGGAAAGTGTACAAATATTTTTTAGGAAAAATACTCCCACCCACATTTTTCATGTCTTTTACCCAGTGGCAGTTTCTAGTCACCCTTGTTCAGAGCTCATGTCATTTATCATCATCACGCCAGTCGAAACATACTCACTCTCACCTTGGAAATTATACCGACACTAGGGCCATCCCTATCAGCAAACATATTTTGATTGCCACCATTTGCACAAAATCTTTGACCTTACGCCAGTTTTTCATATCCTCTCATATCGTCAGCTCTCACTATCATGCCTTATTTGACCCACACTATTAGAGTCTATTTACATCTCATATTGATTCCCCAACACAGCATGTCGGGTGGTTAACGCTATTTTCCTGTCTACTTCAATATTCGTATTCCAGGATAGAGGCAGTACCCTGGACACTCCCCCCTTGAAGGGATATCCTCGGGTGGCACAATGGGAATAACTATTGCCCAATGATGTCATCAGTCCCGTTAACATTCGACGTAAACACAAGTTTTCATGTAAAGGTGGTGTTGTACTTAACTACCATTACAGTTCTTTCATTTAGTTGAAGACCCTTGCATCACTAAGAACCTCATTCAATAGTGCTTACACCATGATACAGGGGAGGTACCCAAAGTCAAGGACCCATGCATACTGCAGCACCCCATTCAAAAGTGCTTCACCTCTGTTATGCATGGGGGAACCAAATACAGTCTATTTGACCAAGAAGCGCCCTTAAAGGCATCAATTGTTATCATCATCAGCCATTAGCACATCAACCACCATAACATTGACTAGATAGTACCATTCCCTCGTTTGATTGTAATAATTTAAGACTAGTCATCATAACGAGCATGGGACATGCCTGCCTCATATAGACGCATCGTTTACTCTTTAGTTTTTAACCAGAGCATGGTTATCATTTATACTCAGTCAAGGGGTTTCTGTACTCATCTCCATAACAAGTTATCCTCTCTCTCAAAAATTTGATTAGACTCTCCTTTAGAACAGAAAACGTGATGTATTTTAGTTATATGTTTTCTCCTAACCTCATACATCAAGGGGAAATTGTTAACACCAAAAAATAATACACATGTTTACATAATCTAGAAGAAGATCAAAGGCATCCAACATAATGAACAAGTGAAGATTTTCTAGCTAAATACATCAGGAAGTTTAGAAAATTTAATTTCTCCTATGGTCCAAAGTTTACAAAGATAAAAAATTGATGTCGTCGCAGCTATTTCTTCGATAGTCGCGCATGTGCAGGGCATATCCTTCAAAATTCGCACGGTCATAGAAATGGATGACCCAGTGATTCAGGACCAACCACACACTTAGAGCTGATTCTATAACATGATGTCAATCCAAGATAGCTGAATTCAAGTCACCCTGAAGATATGCAGCCCTCAATGGAATCATCTTTTCCTAATCATGTGTCATTATCATGCATGAACCAAGAGGGGAATATGGATTCAAAAATTCTATATAAACATGCCATGGGAGAGCCAAAATATGAGATATTGTTATGCTGGCCTAATTTCTATCAGAGCAAACCACCATTCCATTGTTGAAGCCAAAAAAGGGAAGAGCACTAACATGTTGGCCATATTGCTTCTAAGCAATCCATCATCCTAGTGAGAAAAGAGGAATCCACCATTGGAGAGTCTTCATACTTCTTTGAGAGAGAGGAGAAACTTGCAAAGAGATTGAGGAAAAGCACCCCCTTGCTGAGGAGTTTTTAGCACCATAGCTCAAAAAATTCTCTTCAAGTGTCTAAGATTCATCTATTGTACTCAACCTCTACTACTAGCGATCAATAAAGGGATATTTTTCCATTATTTTATTTACTTGTTTGCTCCATTGAGCATTGTTTATGTATTTACCTCTTTGTTTTAGTTTATGTTTATGTATGCATTATTTCCACTATTTACAATGTTGTGTTTATCTATGTTTTTCCACTAACAGCGCCAATTATGTCTGTGGTCCTTTGCAGGGAACAATCAATTGTTAAGGAGGTGCCTTTTGGTACACCATTTCCACAAAAACACTACCACATGGTTGGCAAGTTATTATAGGAGGTTCATCAGGAATGTCTCATGGATTTCATATCCTATTACATTATTGGAGTGAAAAGGAAAGAAATTTGAATGAACTGAAGAATGTGCAACAGGTTTTGAGCATTTGAAGTAGTTGTTGACAAATGCTACAGTGTTAAGATTGCAGATCCAAATAAAGAGTTTGTGGTGTGCATAGATGCTTGCAAGAGAGGACTTGGTGGAGTCATGATGCAGGAGGGACAGGTGGTGTGCTATGAGTCACGAAAATTAAATGAGCATGAAAAAAACTATGTGAAACATGAGCTTGAGTTGGAAGCGATCATTCATACATTGAAGATGTGGAGGCATTATCTTCTTGGTAGGAGGTTTGTATTGATGAGTGATCACAGTGGGATGAGGTACCTATTTGACCAACGGAATCCAAATGCCAAGCAAGCTAGATGGTTGGCTACCCTTAGTTAGTTTGACTTTAACATCAGCTACATTAAAGGAAAGGAGAATAGGGTTGCATATGCTCTTAGCAGAAGAGTGTAGGTAAATCACATAAGAGCTATGAGTTCATATGGGATGGATTTACAAAATCATATCTTACAGGCAGGTCAGTAGGATGATAGGTACCAGTAGCTCAGGCACAGGTTATAACAGGGTACAAGTGATCAGGATGTGGAGTATCATCTCACAACAGATGGCTTGGTTAGATTCAGGGACAGGATCTATGTGTCGATGATAGTGAGCTCAAGAAGCTTATCTTGAGGGCGTTTCATGTCAAGCCATATTCAAGTCGCCCATGATATCAAAATACATTGATAGCAATGAAGAAGTTCTACTATTGGCTTAATATGAAGAAGGAAGTGGCAGAGTTTGTTGTTAGATTCTTGGATTGTCAACAAGTGAAAATTGGGTGTAAACAAACAGTTGCTTTGCTACAGCCTATTCTGATTCTGAAGTGGAAATGGGACTTCATTTCCATGGACTTCATTACAGTTTTTCTGAGGACATTGATGAAACATGATTCCATCATGGTTGTGGTTAACAGGTTGATCAAGGTATCTCACTTCATTCTATTGAAGTCTATGCATTTGGCTAGTGATGTGGCATAGGTCTTCATTAGAGAAATAGTGAGGTTGCATGGTGTACCAAAGAATATTGTCTCGGAAAAAGATGCTAAGTTCACTTACAGATTTTGGAAGGCATTATTTGCAGTTTTTGGTATAGAGTTGGCCTTTATTACAATTTATCCTCTACAAATAGATGGATGGACATAGAGGGTCAACAAGATTCTAGAGGATATGTTGAGGATGTATGTCATGCATCAGCAACAAAAGTGGGAAGAGTACCTTCCACTGGTAGAGTTTTATTACAACAATGAGTATCAAGAGTCACTAAGGATGAGTCTATTTGAGGCACTCTATGGGTGGAGTTGTAACACTCCCATCAGTTGGAGTGATCCAGTGAACATGGTATTTATAGGACTAGACATGTTGGCAGAGATGGAACATGAAATGAAGGTTATAAATAACAATCTAAAGGAAACATGGGTTTGCACATTCCTATTCATGTCAAGTTTCTTATAATATTCTCCTTAGAACCATGTTTTACTTTTACTAATTCCCCTAAGGGAAACATAGATATCTACTTTACTATACACCAACTACCAGACCCTCTTGTATCTCTAATAATATCATTCAATATCTCTTCCATCATTGTAACCATCTATATTAGGCATTATCATGACCATGAGACATGCCAACCTTGTTTATATATTATAAATAACTCTTTTAAGGATATGTGTTTTGTAGGTGGTTCCTCCTTCATCCTTCACATGATGTCATTCTCTCTCTAGCCTATCTAGGCTTACATAACAACAACATTCAGGTAGTATACAATCAAGAAAAAATGATTATTTTGTCTCTAAATATACTCCTAGCCCCATACATTAGGGGGAACTATTATCATATAAAAATATCTCACATAGCTTTATAGGTGATCATCAGAAAAATGTTATTAATTCATCAGGACAAAAGTTACCTAAAACAATTAATCAAAGACCTAGAAGAAATTGATAAAAAGTTACAAAATTGTTCTTTTACATCAACGCAAAGCCACAATTTAGCATTTGTGCAATGAAAATCATGTGGATCCATAGAAATAAACACTTAATGAACAACATGAGAAATCATGAAAATCTTGTTAATGGAAAGTATAAAGTTTCAATTGGCTAGTTTTGTGCTTTAAAACATTTTTAAGGATGATTACTTGGACACTCCAAGGCCCTCATCATGTTCCCCTCAAGCATGGGAAACCTGCAATGGAATCAAGTTCCTTTCATACCATGAACTAGTTTTAAGAGATATTGAAGAAATCCTATATGTATTAGCCTTGGAAAACCAATTGAACGAGAGAAGAAAAGTAGTATTATGGTGCTCAAATATTGTTAGAGTGCCTTAAAAATCTCAAGCTCTTTCATGCACACTATCATTGGTGTTGGCATTGTAGTGTTGGCATTGATGTCAACAGGGTCACAGTCCTACTTATTATATGCCTTATGTAAACCTGATGATACTAGTCCTCCTCATATGATGTTGGATGAGTGTGATGAGTATTTGGATTGGTGGTCTTATTGGCTGGCATTGATGTCAACATGAATTTGGAGGTTGAGTAGAGATGATTGTTGCTACATATGTTGAAGATGTTGTTGCTGCAGGTGGTTGGATTGCTACTACAGGTGTTGTATATGCTTCTACATGTCTTAGAATCATTGGAGTTATTGCTACATGTGTTGAGATGTTGTTGCATGTGTTGGAGGTGCCTCTATAGGTGTTGTAGGAAGTTGGATGATGTGATGTTGTTGGTGTAGGTGTTGGAGGTGTTGCTATAGGTGTTGGAGGTGTTTGGACAGGTTGTCATTGCTGCTTGAGGAGCTATAAGTGTTCGTCTTGATGAGGAGTTTGACAAACTAGGGACTACATGTCATTGACTTGTTGCAAATGTTCTTGGCCTATATCATCAGTTGAAAACTTTTTACAAGGGCTTGGAGATTTGTTTAGAATATGATGAAGGTGTACCTGAATTTTGGCAGAGCCTTGATATGATTTGATTGAGTTTTCCTTCATCCTCTACCCTAGTCGAATGGATGATGGGTCATCAAAGCGATGGAAAGTTTACAGGAACTGGGAGGAAATCTTGTGAGAGTGACTGAAGAGTTCCAGTCGAATTTGGCTAGTGTTGTGTGTGAGACTGAGCGTTTTCATGAGAATTTCTCTACATCCCTTGCAGAACTCAGTTAATTTTTGTATTATGGTGATGTTCTTGATTGGAACTATTTGGTATATGGTCGAAAAAGGTTTTGGGGCCTCTTGTAGCTAATCAAAGTTGAAAATATCAAAATTCAAGTGGAGTTAGTGGCTTGATCAAGTCAATGAGTTGAATCCTTATCAAATCAAGCATATAAACAGAGTTTGTGGAGCTCAGTAGTTTTTGATAATTATTGAGTTGAGCACCTCAATTCATCATAAATTGGAGGAATTTCAATGATAGTATGATTGATTCTCTTGATGTGTTGAGTGAGTGAGAGAATGGATAAGAGTGTGCAAGTCGTGCGAGAGTTGTGTGATGTATATTTTCTGATGTAGTTTGTAGGTGTTACAGTAGTTAGATGAAGTATGTTTTAGCCAGTTTTTTGCGCGGCTAGTGAGGAGATGATTAGAACTTTATTGCAGAAGTATTTAGAGATTGTTTTGTCCTAGTGTTGGGCATGGAAACCCCCCCAAGGCATGTTTTGGGGCTCAAAGCCCAAGTTTTGACCGAATCTTGTTGTAAAGCTCCGCGAATTGTGGGCACAGAACGCGAAATGTATGATAGAGTCACAGGGTTGTCCGCCCTAGTTTTGTAATGTAATGTTGGTTGAATATACCTACCCATGGTCTGCGACCCATGGGATTGTATAAATAGAGTGAGGCTCTAAGTATGAAGAGATAGGGAGTATCAGAGAAGGATAGATAAGAATAACAAGTCTAAGTGATTGAGTCGCAAGTGTAAAGTGTGTCTTTAGGTTGTAGAATAGGAGAAGGCTGTACAACTGAGTGCACAGAGGCCTAGGAGTCCGTAGCTGAGTGCGCAAACCCCTGCAGCTGAGTGCAGGGTGAAGTCAAGTCTTTAACTGAGGAAGGAATTAATAAAGAGAAGTTTTATCATAATTATGTGTATTTGTTCATGGGTTAATGCATATTTGATATAATTTGCGAATATACTGTTTTTTTACTGTGTGCACCTGTATGAATGGTTTATGTTGTTAAGTATAACTTAAATCATGCAAGTAGGCTAAGATAATCAACTAGCATTGGAATCTCAGTAAAGTCTTGGGTAATAATGCATAAGCGCAGCGTTCAGCCCTGGGTAGGGTTGCGCGTAGGCAGTATATCGGGTCGTGAGATACGGGAAAGTGCACGAAGCAACCTGCACGCATGGTCAAACCTCGGACCACTTGAATTCATCATACATATCCAAGGTACAGAAACCGGGTTCTAGCACCCTCCCATACCACTTTAGGTGATACCTCAGTCTGTGCTCTGCGGACTGTTGCTGAAAGGGCTAGTAGTACCAAGATTTGTTTGGCTAACTTAACTCTGAACCTGGGTCAGGCCCCAATAAGCCAACAAATGGTTCCATTTCTGGGACCAGAATCTGCATAAGAGATGCTTGATGTTGTATCACTGGAATCTGACAAAGAAAGGAATTGAAGAGTGGTTGGACAGGAAGATTCACGATTTCATGGTGTAGGAAAACAAGAATCCGTGATTATCAAAGGAAGACTGGTTATATTTCTACTTATATACGGAAATCCACGAAATTTTCTTTGCATCCTTCCCCTCTGAGTTGTGTGAGTGTATCGCGAAGCTAGCAGATAGTCAAGGAAGGTGTAGGCTCAACAAACCTATTGTGTGGACTCCATAGTTGGTGCGCAGACTGGAAGCATCGGAAGATAAGATCTCACATGCCATGGACCATTGGCTCGATCAAATTATAGGAGGGTTTATCATTGAGTTCATGGTAGATACTTTAGTCAGCTATAGAGAGGCGAAACGACACTTCCTCAAAGGATTGCAAGGTAAGTACATTAAATCTTTGAACACTTGGATTAAGATGCTACTGTGTGAAAAGCGAGTTATGTGAATAAATTGATGTTTGGGGCTACGCGAAGTGGGAGGCTCTACAGAAACGAAGTTACCGCAGAACTAGAAACTAGCCCCTTGATTTCACCCATGCAAGAAAATGAGGAAGAACTCGCGAAGGTTTCACCAAGAAGTGCGATCAGTTTGATAAAGCAGTGAATTCTGCGCATACCACTTCCAACTACACCACTGCCAGTTTCACCACCTCCACCCCCGTCTTTACCTACACCATCTCCGCCACCACCACAGTTCAATATGGCAAGCACGATCAAATTTTCAGTGTTCAAAGGAGTAGGGAATGAAGACTCGGACTAGTTTTGGTTCGTGGTAAAGGCTGTATGGGAAGCACAGGGAGTCATGGATGACAATATGAAAAAAGCAACATTGGTCAGTGCTTTGTAGGATCACGCACTAACATGGCACATTAAGCATTCCAATGAAAATCCAAACATAGGGATCGTGGATATCCAACCTGTGCTAAACAGGGAATTTAGCAAGCCAAAATCAGAGACACAGTCGATTATTAGACTTAAGGAAATAGTGATGCTTCCAGGTGAGACCCCCTGGGAGCTAGATCAGAGACTAAAGGGTATGATTCGTGAAGCCAACATGACCTTGATGGATGGGCAACACTGTGCATGGTTTGTAGCATCACTAACGCCACATCTAAGGAACGTGCTGTCACAATAGAAGCTATCCACTGAGATCGAGGCCTTGGAGATCACAATGAGACTGCACGAGACCCTGATGCAAAATCCTAACCTGGGAGTTCAAAAAATCCACGTGCAGTTGAAAAACTTATGTCTTGAGATGCAGAGTTTGAAACAAGACAGGACAGCTCACCCAAAAGCGCATGAGGAGGTATGGTGCGTAAAATGCAAGGGCTAGTGTCATGATAAGGACCATTGTCCAATCTTCGCGAACTACTTGGCGGGAGGAGGACCAATTCCATTGAGACTAGAGGCATAAGAAGGACCAAGTGCGGCTCCTACATTATGGTGTGTGATTTGTTAGATAGGAGGGAAGCATGCTACAGATATATTCCATCTATTACAGAAGTATACGCAGAGTTCCTAGTAGTTGTTCTGTAATTTCAGCAGGTCAGTAGGCCACGATGAGCACACCTATAGAAGTTATGAACTGATGATGGATCGGACTCCTACCTACAGATTTTAGATCGAAACATGGGCCCTCGATCAAAATGCAAGGAATGGGACCAGGAAGAGGTCGCATCCAGCTGATTTGTTACAATTGCAGAGGACCAGGGCATTATGCCCGCGATTGTACAAATCCGACAAGAAAATCATGCTTATATTGTACCCAGTTTGATCATGAGACAGGGGACTGTCCCACGCTGATAGCGAGGCTATGCGATAAAGGAACACTCCAACCTCCCTCGACTCATAACTTGCAAATGATGAGGTCTGAGCCACACGAGGAAGACCCAAATGTAAATATCATGCTTCGAAGTGGCATTACGATCAGGGATGACAAAGGAAAGTAGCCTGAAGAGAGTGCTTGGGTTCGCAAGGTTCCAACAAAGGAACCAAAATTTGATTTGGAGCGCGCTAAGGAGACATTCATGGAAGCTAAGAAGAGATTCGTGGAGGCCTCCACTTCAGGTAGTAAAGACAAACTGGAACCAGAAATGGATCCATCAATGCTCACTACCTTTTTGGAGACATGCATGAAGTTGTTGCATGAAAAAAAGGCTGTGAAGGGGCTACAAGAACTCATCACTAGATGTGTTGGGACCACAACAGGAGAACCGCGCGTAGCCAGAAGCTCGGGAAGCACACAACACGAATAGGAAGAGATATGAGATTGACCGCGCAGATCGGGGAATATGAAATGGATCAAGTGATTTTGGATCTAGGATCAGACGTGAACGTCCTTCCAAATCAGACATAGGAGCGCATGGGCAGGCCTGTGTTGCAATGATCTCCTATTCAATTGTGAATGGAAAATCAACAAAAGGTCCTACCTATGGGAATATTGCAGGGAATAACAATAGATATCAAAGGTGCGAGCGTGCTTGCAGATTTCGAAGTGATAGAGATTGTCGATGACAGCAATCCCTATCTCGCACTGCTTGGAATAGATTGGGCCACTGACATGAATGGAGTGATAAATATAAAGGAGCGTAAGATGATTTTTGAGAAAAAGTCACTGCGCATAGTGGTACCTTTAGACCCTGCGAAAGGATCATGCTACACAGAGCTAGTGTGCAACTACGAAAGCGATGATGATCTAGACTATATCTACAAGATAACCATATGGGAGCAGGACTAGGTGAATCCAACAGTGGATGGCAGGATTTCACGGGAGCGTGAAAGCTCCTGCACCTCAAATTTGGACGAGGAGATAGAATGGTGGCAGAACCGGTTACATGAGGTAACCACGCTCAACTGTAACATGATGACAAGGTCGTTGCGCTCTGTGGAAACAGAGGTAAGATATCTACCTATGTATGATGGGTTGAGTGAGGTGGATGATTTCTTGGACAAATTTGAAAAAGAAGTTTCGGAACAACAGCATTTCGACGCTTTGAAATGGGTACTACGCGCTACACCCACAAGGTGGTGGGGTATGCATCAAGGAATTTTTGAGTACTAGCGCGAATGAAGAAGGATGATGCGCATGCAATTTGGGATGCCTCAGATGTGTCTAACAGACAAATATGACGGACAGGATGATCCACTTGCACACCTTGCGAAATGGACCAAGGTCTACAGGAAAGAGCCACAACCTGAGTGGGTGCATTTGTTCTGTCATACCCTGGATATCATACCCATGAATTGGCATACTGAGATGGAGCTCCGCCATGGCACGAGTGAATGGGATATCTTGTGCAAAGGATTCCTATTAACCTTCATGTTTGAGGATCATTGGTGGGATACTGTTGATGATGCGCTACAAGTAGTAAAAGCAGTTATCTTCAAAATACCCCAGGAACCAATGGAAGTGTTGCAGCCAGACTGGGCGACCCAGCAGAGTTGCACATTGGAGTGTTACAATGTAAACATTGACGAGGATGATGAAGATCTACGAAAAATCAACATTCCAAAAACTGAAGGATATCGTGAGGTTCAAGGACCATTGATTGAATATCCTGACATCACCGCGCTGCTAAAAAAAAAGCAGGTAAACATTCGGATGGAGGCTGAACCAAAGTATGCAACGCTCGGTGACTGTTGGGATGATGCCATGGTGGATAAGGTCGCTGAGCTACTTCGTGAGTACCAAGACTTATTCTTGACCAAGATTACGGACTTAAAGGGGATCGTTGGCAATTTAGGAATGATGAAGATCACCCTAAAACCCAACGCAAAGCCGATTAAGCAGAGTCCTTATCGCTTGAATCTAAAGTACAAAGAAAAGGTCCACATAGAACCAGACAAAATTCTCGCAGCCGAAATTATTAAGCCGGTGGAAGAATCCAATTGGGTGAGCCCTATGGTAGTGCAGGAGGAAAATCAAAAGGGTGAGATAAGAATACGTGTGGACCTCAGGAAGTTGAATGACACCTGTGTACACGACCCATTCCCGACCTCGTTCACAGATGAAGTATTGGAAAATGTTGGCAGACAAGAAGCATACTCTTTCATGGACAGGTTCTCAGGATACCACCAAATCAAAATCACGCCAGAAGATAGGAGCAAGACCACCTTCGCAACTAAATGGGGATTATTTCAACACATTGTTATGCCGTTTGGGTTAAAGAACATGCCAGCCATCTTTTCGCGCATAGTTGTTGCTGCATTCAAAGAATATATCCACAAATTCCTGGAGGTCTATCTGGATGATTGGACTGTCTTTGGATTGGTTAAGCACCATGTAGCAAGCCTACGCTTGATGTTGGATACTTGTCGATGACACCAGATTACACTAAACCTTAAAAAGTGTACATTCCTCGTTCCTTTTGGGAACCTGCTGGGACATGTGGTTTGCAAAAAGGGACTAATGGTAGACCCCGTGAAGATTGCAGTAATTCTGAATTTGGAAGCACCGTGAAGTGTTAAACAGTTGTGCGCTATGTTGGGACACACAGGGTACTATAGGAAATTCAACAAAAGCTATGCCCAAATCATTGTTCCTATGGAGAAACTATTGAAAAAGGATGTCACATTTTGCTAGAATGATGATTGCATGAAGAGCCTAGATGTCCTCAAAGGGAAATTGGCTTCCACTCCAATCCTGGTCTTCTGAAAATGGGATGTGGAGTTTCATGTCCATGTTGATGTGTCATGTATCGCGTTGAGAGCAATGCTCACACAAGAAGATGGAGAAGGCTTGGATCACCCTATCGCGTTTACAAGTTGTAGATTTTCCAAAGCCGAAAAGAACTATTCCACAACCAAGCACAAGGGATTGGCTATGGTGTACATGCTCCAAAAATACCAACACTATTTTCTAGGAGGACATTTCAAGATGTATATAGACCATTCCGCGCTAAAATACTTGGTAAATAAGACTATGTTGGGGGGCACATTTGTAGGTGGCTCTTATTTTTCCAAGAATATGACTTTGAGGTCGTGGTAAAGCCTGGACGTCTGAAAGCAGGACCGGATCACTTGTCACGTATTGAGATGGGCGAGGAACCTACTAGTTTGGAGGAAGGATTACCTGACGCACAGTTCTTTTCTGTGTGCATCGCAGATGGACACTTTGAAGATATAATCCACTTCCTGACAACAGGAAATGTGCCAAAGGAATACTTCGTTCAACAGAAGAAGGAATTGGTGGTGAGCGCAACAGATTTTCTATCATCGCGGGGCACCTATGCAAAATGGGAAATGATGAGACACTGTGATGGTATGTACCTGAATTTGAACGAAGTCAGATCCTTTCGAAAGAACATGGGGGCACTAGTGAGCACCAGTATTGTAGCAATAATGCTACAGCTCCTAGGTTTCCTACTTTACTCTTATCAACTGGTAGTTTGTAACAAAATTGGAAGCGTCGATGCTATATGCACAAGTACTAGTTCTCAGTGCAGGTTATCACTTGGTCAACCGGCGCAAGATCACTAGGAGCTCAAGCCAACTTCTATGGATTCCAGAAGAAGCTCTATATTTGATGAAAGGAAAGAAAGATTACTCTACATATGCTATTCTAACTACAGAAAGGAGAAAGACTGAAATGTAAAGCAAACCTAGTGAACCCTAATTAACCAATTAATTCTACTTTTGCAGAAAGCGGTATGAAAACCATGAAAGGAATTCCATTACCTATTCAAGGAAGTAAACAACATCTAAATATGCTATTTCTGGAAGTAAATAAGCAAAAAACATGTTTTTCAATTTTTATGTATTTTTATGTGAATTTGACATGCATGTAATTTATTGTGTGAGTGTGTCACCAAATAGGTGGTGTTGAAGGGCGGTTTTGGGACTTGAGAGGATGTAGGATGGTGTGGATGGGTCCTATGAGGTCTTAGGTGGCCTTCTGGAGGCTTTTCCCACACTCGGCCTTCAAAAGAAAGCCTACAGGAAAATCTACAGGAGGACACAGGAAATCTATAGGAGGAAAATAAGGAATCTACAGGAGGCCTACAAGAGGAGGCCGAGAGAATTTTTCACTATTTTGAGGCTATGAGAGTGGATGAAAATGGTGGATGAAGGTTTGAATGAGGTGTTAGGGCACCTAAGGTCTACCATGAATCACCAAGAGAGAAAAATATGATTGGGTTTGCTCAAGGAGAGAGGAAGAAGTTCTATGGAAAAATGCAGGAAACTAGGGCAGAATTGAGGTGAGATTTGGGAGACCTATAGGGCATGGATCAGATGGAGGGTGTGGTTGTTGATAATATGGCCTACTGCTAGAAGATATTTTCTGCATAGAAATTGACACTCAACCAAGGAAATCAAGCAACAAGTGAAATGAATGCATTTAGGAAAACGGAGTTTTGCATAAAAATGATCTAAACTATGATCTATGAAAGGGAATGCTGAGAAATGTTGTAGGAAAGGAAAGCATGAAAGAATACTATTTCAAATCAAGAAGTGAGCATGATGAAGAATATCTAAATCAAAGCAAAACTGGACTATTAACCTACTAAAAAGCTGCAAACACTAGAAGTCCTATGAAGGAGGAAAATCTGTGTTTTATAGGGCAGCAAGAGGGTATTTGCCTCAAATCATGGTCCCAAATGGAGGAAGAGAGGCCAAGGCATTGTTGCAAGCCTTTTGAATCTTTTTTGGTCACTTTTTAACCTGCTACAGAAAGCACAAATTAAAGAAAACTACGGAATCATCAAAAGCAACATATTCTTAACCATAAAAGAAATACATCTAACAACAACCTAATCTACAACCTGAAATAAAACATAAAAATACAAGTAAAGAGGAGCTTGGATGCTTGGATTGGGCCCTAACCCAAGAGCTTCAGGCCTCTTAGGTAACTCAGTTCTAGCTCAAAAAGGATCCCATCTTTATTATCAAAACAATGGAAAGATTACACGAAACTGTCTCAAAATAATAAGCTCGAAGTTGGAGCAAAGTTTACATAAGAAAAAATCCAACCCTAGTGAGGCCCTAGGCCCCTATACTTATACAAATGAAGCTATTCAACATATTCCTTAAAATCCAAGAGGCTTGGCTACCAAAACTCAAGATAATCATCAGTCATCCTCCACTTGCTCAGCTGCCTTCTAGTGCATGATTCGACTGCTTGTACTCCGAGCTGAATGAAGGGGAATTCGAAGTGAGGAGTAATAAATGAGGGGAATTCCCTCCTATAATTCCTCTCCTTTGTCCACTTCAAGTTATTTCTACCATTTGACCATTCGATCCTTGACTTTGACCTCGAAACTCATCAATAATCTGCATTAAGTACATGTTAGACCACATGGCACAATAACTAACTTAACTCACTCTATAAGCATAAATATAATCAGAAAATCATACAATAAGCTAAGAGAATGGTTGAGTTGACTAGGTTAGGAGGTAAAATGAGCCCATATAATTACCCATTTATGAGGCTCATCATCACCCCCCTACTGAAAGTGTTGCTCATCCTCTGAGCAACTTAGTCAATCTCCTCATCTTTTATGGCCCTAGTGGCCTCCCTAGCATCCCAGGCTTCTAATGTGGTCTTCTCTTCTTTTCCATAGAATCCTGCCTTCCTATCTATCTCTTTCCACTGCTCCTCCTCTTCTTCTTCTCTTTTGCCTTCCAGCATGCCTAACAGCAGTGGGGGACTCAATTTGAGGCCAATCCAGTTGACCTTCAGCCTCTGCATGGAGTGATTGTACATTGGCACTCTTTTCAATGCCTCCTTCAGCCTCATGGGGGAATGATATTCCCTGATCTGCAAACTGTGTGGTAAGGTGTTCCATCTCCTCATGCATGCATGCACACAGTCATCCCCAAGTAGCCTTTGCATATCCTCAAAGTGTGCAATGGCTTGTGCCTGATTGGTGAGATATATGGGAGAAATCTAAGGGTCATTGGCAAGTAGGTTGTGTGTGTTGATGAGTGCCATAGGATCTGATGGCTCAAGTCTTATCATTAGTGGCTCATTCTGCTCCTTTATCATCAATATTTTAATTTCTGCTACCCTCAATTCTTCATTGTTCATCCATGAGGACATGGCCACTAATTGCAGGTCCCATAGCTTGGCATTGGGGTCCCACACATTCATGTCTGTGAGGGCCATGTTATGTAGGTAGAATTCTACCATCTTTGCCTTATCCTCTTAGGTGCTTTGGTCACACAAATCCATAAACTGCCTGTAATCTTGGAAAGGCATTGTACCTCTTTGTGCCAAAGTCTTTATCTGGAATTGTAACCATTGGTCCTTGAGATAAAGGCCATAGGATTTGGCTGGTGTTTTTCATTTCAATGCCTCCATGGATAAGTCGGCCATGCATGCCAGCTGAGTCTCTTTCTCTTGTAGCTACCTCCTTAGCAAATCATTTTCAGTTTCAAGGTGGCTTCTTGTAATTGCTTCCCTGTCTCTGATAACACTCAACTCTCTACCCATTTCTCTGAGTTTGTTTTCCATGTGGCCAACATCATCCTCAACTCCTTTGGATTTGTATATTTGCATCCACCTATGCGTTCTTACTCTTTCTTTCTCCAATTCAAAGAATAGTGGTATTGCAAATTTTTGTGGGATTATCCTTCCTCCTTCAAGTAGATTGTAATAGGAGGCAAGACTAGGTTGGGGACTAGGTTCTTGTAGCTCTGTTGCTTCCTCCTTTACCTATGGTTGTCCTTATATCCTTTTCTCAAGCTTTTGGGTCTCATGTAGTTTGGGCAGTGTCTCCTGTAGAACTGCCTGAGCCTCCTGTAGGACTATTTTTGGGTCCTGTAGTACTACATTTTCCTTCCATGTGGAAGATCTAGGAGTCCCCCTTTCATATGTTATAGGTGTCTTGGAAGGGGATTCTTTCCCCTTGGCAGAGGGTGAATCTTCAATTGTAATTGGCACTTTTGAAGAGGGCTGAGGTTTGCCTATTTTGATCCTTGTGCTCTTCCTAGCCCTGAAATACATGGAGGCCTATCTTTTCTTCTTTTTCTTTGGCTTGATTGGTGTACTGAGGGAAGTGAGGGCAGTTTCTGCCTCCCTTTCCAGAGTCTCAGAGTACTCTTCTCCTTGTTTCGCCTTCTCTGCCTCTTTTTCTCTTTCTTCTGTCTCTTTCTCTGTCTCTTCCTATTCTGTTTCTTTGGCTTTCTCCTCCTCTATTTCAATTCCCTCCTCCTTTCTTCCTTGTTCTTCTATGTCACTAGTGGTTTCACCTTCTCCCCCTTGTTGTTCTTCCTCCTCACTGTGAGTAGGACTGACATCATAGGTTAAGGCCTTTATGTCATCCTCAATTGTCATGTTTCGGAAAACTTCCCATGCTATAGGGAGTGTAAAGGTATGGAGGGCTTCCTCTACTAGGATTTTTATTAAGCCATGGTGACCTAACTATTCTGAATTTCATGCTTGTACCTTAGTGCTGGAGTCAATGAGGGACTGTAGGAGGAAGTATGGTATACTGAGCTTCTGAGGTGCTAGAGTGTTCATACCATACCTTAAATCATGGAGGATTCTAAAGTGATAACCATAGACAATGTTGTACCTCCCCTCACAAGAAATGTATTTGATTATTTGATAGCTAACCTCATCCCAGGGATATGGTATGCTAGCCCTTCTAATGCCATTTTTATCTTCTACATGGGTTTCATTGTTTTGGAAAAAGTTTTTCTTGGCAACTTGGGCAATTGGTTTCTCATCCATACTCCAAGGCAGCCCAAGAGGAAGGGTAGTGACCCTACTGATAAATTCAGAGGTTATCTCCATGGAAAGACCTCTAAAGGTGACAGTGGCATGAGTTCTTGTGTGGGGTACTAGAGAGAGAGCAAACTCTTGGGCAATTTCCTCATCAAACCCTTGGAATTTCTCAAAGAAATTCATCCAATTTGCCCTTGTGAAGATGTCCACCACTTGTGGATGTGCATGGAGCCTAGTGGAGTTAGTGGGCTCCTTTCTCATAAACCCTCCTGTCATTTTGTTTATACTTTTTTTGAAAACCAAATGTGGAGATGGAGATAACAAATTTTGAGAAAAACAGAGAAACAGAGGAGACTGTTTTTTTTTTTTAATAAGCAGAATTTTTTTTTGTATTTTCTCCTCTCCTAAAGACTTTATTTCCTCCTCAAATTGAAACCACTTCTTGCATATATTGATATTCAATATGGGGCATGCATGAACCCTACCTCTTCAGACTGAAAATCGTGCTAAAACTCGTGTTTTCTCCCTTCAAAACAACTCACTGCCCCTCCTGTAGAAGCCTATTGTCCCTCCTGTAGAATTCCTGTAGGTGCTCCTATAGAACCTGTAGGTGCTCCTATAGAAAATGTTGAGAGCAGGAATATGGGAGAGATCGATGGAGGACGATGGTTACGAGGTTGTGGGGGCACAAGGAGACTATTGTAGCTGAGTTACAAGGAGAGAATGAAGGAAAAGGTGGTGAGAATGCTCGGGGAGGAGTACTTATTACCCTTTATGGATATTTCCGGTGATGAGGGGTGAGCTGGCAAGGTATACATTGGCCATATTCGGACCATTGGTCCCCACCTGCTTGGTCATCATGGCTTCTCCTCGTAATCATCTACCATCATTGCATCGGAGTTCACACTTCCTCCACTACCTGTCCTTGGAATCTTGTGTTGGAGTTGACTGTGCGCACGTGTGGGTGACATCTCGGATGAGTGGAGTCAATTAGATGAAGGTGGCCAAGTTAACTAGACACCTTTCCATCGTTCAACCTCAACCATCTCTTTGCTTTTTCATGACTTCTAATTACACAAATGCAAACAAAGGAGCGATTTAGTTACTTACCTGTGATCCAAATGTATTTGTTGTGAGGTGTTGTGGCTCTCTCTCTGTTGCATGCCTTTATTTCTTTTGATGCATGTTGTCTGCTTGCTGATGTGTGGCTATGTCTTATGCAGGTTCTTCTCTGGCTGGGTTTGAGCTTCAGGTGCCTTCTCAACCTTCATGTGTGCATTCTCCTGCTGCTAATGCTGGGTTTTGATGGGATTAGCTGCTACAGGAATTCCTACAGGAGCTCCTATAGCTGCTTCTCCCCTTAAAACTTCAGCTTCTTCCTATGCCTAGATCTTGAGGATGATGCCATAGGTAGAGATAAATATGGAGAGGTAGTAGGTAGGCTTCAGGTGAGGTGGATGGTGCTACTTCCTCTCTTATTTTTTTGGTTTTTTCTTTTACTGAAAAAAACTATTTTTTCTGTGTTTTTCTTGGACAGGAAGAAAAATAATGCTTGGGGTGTGATGTTGGTTTGGAAATGATGGCAAGGAGGTTTGAAGATTATAGGAGGGATTATAGGTCCTTCATGAAGCTTCTTTGTCCCTCAAACTACCTTCTATAGCCACTTCTGGCTCTCTGTAATTCCTGCAGGAGCCTCCTGTAGAAAACACAATTTTTGAAAAAGAGGTACAGTGAGGTGAAAGAAATGCCAAATATGATGGAGGAAGGTGTGGAGAAGGTGATATGGATGCTGGTGTGAATGTCAGGGTCCCCTTGGCACCTTCCTCTGCTTCCTGTAGTACTTCTGCAAACCTACAATGCAACAAAAATTCATTTCTTTTCTCTCTTTATTTTTGTTTTTCTTTAAAACAACTAGGGCGCCTCAGAGAGGTTTTCACCCTAATTTCTTGCCCTGGGCACCTCCAAGGGAGGTTTTCACCCAGGGATCTTATTCTTTTTTCTCTATTTTTTCAACCCAATGATGGGACTCAAGCGCCTCATGGAGGTTTTCACTTGAGTCCTTATTATTTTTTTATTTTTTCTTTTCTTCAGTGAGTGGGTGAAGTGGAAGCTAAGACATTCTCCACTACCATCACTATTTTATTCAGACCTTTAATAAACTCTCGCTTGGAGAGGGGTTTCTTGTAGACTTTCCACCGATGTCCATTTCCAAGCATGGGGATGGCTTCATCATCAATGGTTCTGATCAGAACTGAACCATTGTCATTACATTTCTCCATAGTGTAGGGTCCCAGCCATCTTGTCCTCATCTTGCCTTTGAAATCTTTGTATCTTGAATCATAGAGTAGTGCCCAATATCCCTCTTGGAATTGCTTCTCCTTGATATTTTTGTCATGCCATATCTTTCTCTGAAGCTGAACTACCTCTGTATGGAGAAGGGCTTGCAATCTGTATTCATCCAATCCATTGAGCTGAAGTAATCTCTCCTTCTGTGCATCGCTAAGGTCTAGGTCTAGCTGAGCTACCATCCTTTGTGTATTGAACTCAAATTCTATTGGCAGCAAAGCCTTCTTCCCATAGACCAATTCATAGAGTGTGAACCCTGTGGTGGTCTTCCATGTTGTGTTGTAGGCCCAAGTAGCCTCAACTAATCTGTCCACCCAGTCTTTTCTGTTGCTGCTCACTACCTTGGTCAGGATCCCTTCCAATGCTCTGTTAGTGACCTACACCTACCCATTGTCTTGTGGATGGTAAGGGGTGGAAGTCATGTGCTTGATTTTGTGATGTGTGAGCAGGTCTTCAATCAAATTGGAAGTGAACTGACTACCTTGATCTGTGACCAACTCTCTTGGATACCCGAACTTGTAGTATATGTTTTCTCTCATACACTTAGCTATTTTTTCCTCTATCGTTGCTTTGATTGCTTTTGTCTCTACCCACTTTGTCAAGTAATCGATGCACACAATGATGTATTGTTTCTGCTTTGAAGGAGGGCTGATAGGACCCACAAAGTCCATGTCCCACTTCTCAAATGGCTCAAAGGTCACTTGAGGTTGCATGGGCATCTCATCCTTTGGAGTAGGTTTCCCCATCCTCTAACACAAGTCACACTGGCTGGTATATCTCCTCACATCCTAATGAAGAGTGGGCCAGTAGTAGCCTGCTTGCAATATCTTGAAGGAAATTCCTTTTGCTGCAAAATGACCTCCACAAGGTCCATCATGACAGGTCGGGAGGATTTCAAAGACTTCCTCCTCCCTAACACATCTTCTCAAGATCTGATCTGGGCTAAGTTTGAAGAGATTATCCCCAATCCAGGTGAAAGGGGTGCTTTTCCTTACTATCTTGCTCTTTTATTTTGAGGATAGATGTGGTGGAAACTGTGCTGAAACCAAGTAGTTTGATATATCAGCAAACCATGGAGAGAGTACTGAGATAGCAAAAAGACGTTCGTCCGGCATTTGGTCATCCACCATTCCTTCTTCACCTGCAGGCAAATTTACTCTAGGCAAAAAGTCAGCAATAACATTTTCTTTATCGTGCTTATCAATAATGGTCAAATCAAATTGTTGCAATAAAAGAAACCATCTAATAATGTGAGCATTTACATCTAGTTTGTTCATTAAATATCTAATTGTAGCATGATCAGTGTGCACAAAGGTTTGATAGCCTGTGATATAATGTCTGAATTTGTTTAAGGAATGCACGACAGCTAGGAGTTCCTTCTCGGTCGCTATACAGTTTAACTCTGCCTTTGACAAGTTCTTGCTTATAAAGTATATGGCATAAGTTAACTTTTCATAAATTTGTCCCAAGGCTGCTCCTATTGCTTTGTTCAAGGCATCTGTGTGAATGTGGAAAGGTAGGGCCCAGTTTGGGCCTCTAAGAATTGGGGCAGTTACTAGCTTTCTTTTCAAGGTATCTAAGGCTTCTTGACAGTTTTCTGACCATATGACCTCAACATCTTTGACTAAGAGGCCAAACAAAGGAGAGGCTAGCTTGCTGAAATCTTTAATGAATCTCCTATAATACCCAGCTAAGCCTAGGAAACTTCTAACATCTCTCACCTTTAGAGGAGGCAGGACCCTTTGGATGATGGCAATTTTGTTGGGGTCCACCTACAATCATTGTTGAGATATTGCATGACCTAGCATGGTCCCTTCAGTCATCAAAAATTCACATTTTTCTGGACTGAGGGATAGGTTCATCTCAATACACTTGTCTAGAAATTTTCCTAGGTTAGATAAAGCTTCCTGAAAGTCAGAACCATAAGGAGTAAAGTCATCCATGTATATATCTACTGCATCATGAACTAATTCAGAAAATATACTCAATACCGCTCTTTGGAAAGTGGCTGGAGCGTTGCACAAACCAAAAGGAAGGACCCGATATGCAAAGGTACCCCAAGGACAAGTGAAAGTGGTCTTATCTTGGTCTTCCGGGCTGATTTGAATCTGATTGTACCCGCTAAACCCATCTAGGAAAGAGAAAAACTTTTTCCCTGCCAGACTGTCTAACACTTGATCTATGAAAGGTAAAGGAAAATGGTCCTTTTTAGTGGCTTTGTTCAATTCCCGATAGTCGACACAAATTCTCCACTTACCATTTTTCTTTGGCACTAGCACCAAAGGAGAGACCCATTCACTGTCAGAGATGGGATAGATGAATCCTGCATCAAGCAATTTCTGCAATTCTTCCTTAACAATATCTTTAAGTGCTGGATTCATCCTCCTTTGAGGCTACTAGACTGGTTTGCAATCTTCCTTGATGTATATATGATGAGTACATACTGAAAGGTTCACTCCCTTCATCTCCTTATAACTCCAGATGAAGGCATCTAGATGTTTTCTCAGCAGGCTGCATAGCTCCTTCTCCTGGGAAGTAGATAGGGATGGATTGATTTTCATGGTTCTTTCTGGGCTAAACTCTATATTCTTAACATGGAGAGAAGTAGGATCGCTACACAGAGATCAGTTGAGGGGTTGTTTTTGGTTTCTCTTACTATGTCTTCTAATGGTGATACACTGGGAGGTGGATTCTGAATCAAATTTTTGATCATATCATCCTCATCTTGTGGTTTCCCCCCATGACGGTTTCTAATGTACAAAGTGGTGCAGAATAAACTTCATCCTCATCTTCCTCCTCCAACTAGAGAGGTATATCATGTTCTAGCAAGGGTTGGGCAGGAGGATATAGGATCAATTGGTTGGACATGTGCCCATTCTTTATGGTCATGTTCCCAACTCGACAGCTGATGTAGGCATCGGCTGTAGCCAACCAGGGTCTTCCAAAAATGAGAGGATACCCAGTGAGCTTTGCCTTTGGCTAGAGAACTAAGAAATTAGTAGTGTACTCCCAAGAATCAATGGAGACCATCACATCTTCCACAATCCCCTCAGGGATCATTGTGGAGCAGTCTGCTAGCTGTAGCACGGTCGTGGTCTTCCTCAAGGAGCCCTAGAGTTTAAGTTTGAGCATTGTGTCCTTTGTCATCACATTAATGGAAGCTCCCAGATCAATCAAAGTATTTGGGATCATTGTGCCATTGATGTGGACATCAACTACTGGGCTTATAGGGTCCAAATATTTTGGATATATTACCTGCCCCAACATCGATTCGGACAGTTGTCCTATGACATTGATGGTTGGGGCATCTCTCTTGCGCTTTCCTAGATGAATAAATCACTTCTCTTTGATCAACCTATTGTAGATAGGCCATCTTTTATGGCTTGGAGAAGTGGTATCCTTACACATAAATGTTTCAATTCTCCCAGGAGTTCAGTCTCTTCTAGGGTAGGCTGGATTGTTATGGATAGTCTCTCAGGAAAGGGTGGATTTACTTTAGGTTAACTTTCCTCTTTATCTTCCTCAACATCCCTGGGTGGAGGCTAGCTATCTAGGAGAAATTTCCCAGATCACAAGTTGATTTCTTGAATCTCCACGGCATAAGTTGGGCATGATGGTTCCCCACTATACACTTGTTGAGCCTGTATGTTGTTCAGGTTCAGATTTGGTTGGGTGGGCATTTGGGGTTGCCTTGGTGGAGCAGAAGATAACGGTTGTGGTTGGGCAGGTGGTGGAGGCATAAGAGTGGAAGAGAGTTGTATTGGGGCCTCCACCCCTGATGAGATGCATTCTACTAAGGTTGCAGTTGAGCATAGGATTGAAATGAATGGGTGGCTAGTTGGGCATGATATTGAGGTGTGAAGGACCAAGGAGGTGGTGTGGACCAGGAAGGATGAGCAAGGGCACCCCAAGAAGGTATGGAGGGCACTTGGTTGGGGTTATAGTATGCTTGAGATGTCCCTTGCATCCCCTGCTGGTATGGTCTAGGTCCATGCGACCTTCTTTGGTTTATGTAATAGAGCTATTCAGTGACTCCCTCAGCCCCTTGATATACAAATTTAAGTCTGGGCAAGGAAGGGCACTTATCTGTAGAATTATTTTCTTCACAGACTGAACAAACCTCTATAAAGTTCAATGGGAATTCATTCCTAGGATACCTAGGGCAAAAAATGGCCAAAGCCCTCTCTGCTTCCTCTTATTTTCTTTCGATATGTAAAGTGTCCATTTGCATGGCAAGAGTCTACAGCATCTCACTCTTAAAGTCTTCCAGCATGTTTCCAATTTCTCCTTTAATGGATGAGTTGGAGGAAGAGGTATTGGTTATGGGTTGACTCCCCCTACCTTTCTTTCTGGCTGCTCTAGAATGGTTTCTAAAAATAGTCTTTATGTCCTCATAGGATAGTTGGTAGATGTCTCCCCCAGCCAGTACATGGAGGGTGTCTAAAAATCTTCCTGTATTCCCCTGAGCAGGACCAAATTCAGAGACTCGGGGTCAAGTGTACACCCGACCCTTTTGTAACTGAGCTAGAACCTCTCTTCATAGTCTTCCAGGGACTTATCACTTCCTATGGTCATTCGGAAAAGTTCTTCTTTAGTATCTTTCGACCCACAATAGTCTCGATACTTGTTGTTAAAGGCTTGCTGCATCTCAGCCCAAGTTGTGATGCTATTGCCAAGTAATCCCATGAACTAGCACAGTGTTGCATCCTTAAGAGTAGAAGGGAACAATTTCAACTTTTGCTCATCTTCTGCATAGTCATAAGTTCGACAGATGAGAGTAAAATTGAACAAGAAGGTGTCAGGATCTTGTGTAGTCAGACCATGGAAATGAGGTAGGGTGGAAGGGCTTATATTCTTCATTTTGGTGTCCCCATTGGCCTCCTGAATGGGAAAGGTATCCTCTATTCTCTCTCCATTCCCCCTAGCATTTATGTTTTCAGCCATTGGCTCCAAAGGAATTTTTTCTTCTTCTTCTTCCCCTATAGGTTCTTCAAATATGTATGGATGTTCACCTAAGGGTTATTCCTGATCGCAACCGCTGAAGAAGAGAGAAGGTTGTTTGTGTGAAGTAGTGGGGGTGTTGGGCAAAAAAATTCTTGAGTTATCTCTATTCCTATGAGGCATGAAAGGAAATCATTTTGGTTGGTTTTTGTTTATTTTTCCCCACACTGATAGTACCTGCAAAACTAAATTGATTGAACAAAACAAATTGCAACTAACTGAAATGAACTTGCTGAAATGGAAATTTGCAAAATTGAAAAGGAAAGCAAGGAAACGCAAAACTGAAGGAAAAGGAATGACTAGTCTACTTTTACTGAAATAAACTATTAGCAGAATTTTGCGATAGAAAATAGAAGAAAATAGTAATCACAAAATACTCTGACGCTTCCCTGGAAACGGTGCCAAAAATTGGTGAGAACCAGTATTGTTACAATAATGTTGCAACTCCTACGCTTCCTACTTTACTCTTATCAGCCCGGTCGTTCGTAAAAAACTTGGAAGCATCGATGTTGTATGCACAAGTACTAGTTCTCACTACAGGTTGTCACCTGGTCAGCTGGCGCAAGATCACTAGGAGCTCAAGCCAACTTCTATGGATTCTAGAAGAAGCTCTATATGTGATGAAAGGAAAGAAAGATTACTTTACAGATGTTATTCTAATTGCAGAAAAGAGAAAGACTAAAATGTAAATCAAACCTAGTGAACCCTAATTAACCAACTATTTCTACTTTTGTAGAAAGTGCTATGAAAACCATGAAAGGAATGCCATTATCTATTCAAGGAAGTAAACAACATCTAACTATGCTATTTCTGGAAGTAAATAATAAAAAAACATATATTTGTATTTTTATGTGAATTTGACATGCATGTAATTTATTGTGTGTGAGTGTGGCAACGAATAGGTGGTGTTGAAGGGCGGTTTTGGGACTTGAGAGGATGTAGGATGGTGTGGATGGGTCCTAGGAGGTCTCAGGTGGCCTTCTGGAGGCTTTTCCCACACTCGGCCTTCAAAAGAAATCCTACAGGAAAATCTACAGGAGGACACAGGAAATCTACAGGAGGAAAACAAGGAATCTACAGGAGGCCTACAGGAGGAGGCTGAGAGCAGTTTTCACTGTTTTGAGGGTGTGAGAGTGGGTGAAAATGGTGGATGAAGGTTGGAATGAGGTGTTAGGGTGCCTAAGGTCTACCATGAATCACCAAGAGAGAAAAATATGATTGGGTTTGCTCAAGGAGAGAGGAAGAAGTTCTATGGAAAAATGCAGGAAACTAGGGCAGAATTGAGGTGAGATTTGGGAGACCTATAGGGTATGGATCAGATGGAGGGTGTGATTTTTGATAATCTGGCCTACTATTGGAGGAGATATGCTGCATAGAAATTGACAGTCAACCAAGGAAATCAAGCAACAAGTGAAATGAATGCATATAGGAAAATAGAGTTTTGCATAAAAATGGTCTAAACTATGATCTATGAAAGGGAATGTTGAGAAATGTTGTAGGAAAGGAAAGCATGAAAGAATAATATTAAAAATTAGGAAGTGAGCATGATGAAGAAGATCTAAATCAAAGAAAAATTGGACTATTAACCTACTAAAAAGCTGCAAACACTAGAAGTCCTATGAAGGAGGAAAATCTGTGTTTTTGGGGCAGCAAGAGGGTCTTTGCCTCAAATCATGGTCCCAAAGGGAGGAAGATATGCCAAGGCACTATTGCTAGCATTTTGAATCATTGTTGATCATTGATTAACCTGCTACAGAAAGAACAAATGGAAGCAAACTACTAAATCATCAAAAGCAACCTATTCTTAACCATAAAAGAAATACATCTAACAACCTAATCTACAACCTGAAATAAAATATAAAAATACAAGTAAAGAGAAGCTTGGCTGCTTGGATTGGGCCCTAACCCAAGAGATTCAGCCCTCTGAGGTAACTCTGTGCTAGCTCAAAAAGGATCCCATCTTTATTATCAAAACAATAGCAAGATTACATGAAACTATCTCAAAATAATAAGCTCGAAGTTGGAGCAGAGTTTACATAAGAAAAAATCCAACAAAAATCTGACCCTAGTGAGGCCCTAGGCCCCTCCCTTTATACAAATGAAGCTACCAATAGCTTCCTTAAAATCAGGGAGGCTTGGCTCCCAAAACTCGAGAAAATCATCAGTCATCCTCCACTTGCTCAGCTGCCTTCTAGTGCATGATTTGGCTGCTTGTACTCCGAGCTGAATGAAGGGGAATTCGAAGTGAGGAGTAATAAATGAGGGGGATTCCCTCCTATATGTCCTCTCCTTTGTCTACTTCGAGTTATTGCTACCATTTGACCATTGGATCCTTGACTTTGACCTCGAAACTCATCAATAATCTGCATTAAGTACATGTTAGACCACATGGCACAATAACTAGCTCAACTCACTCTATAAGCATAAATATAATCAGAAAATCATACAATAAGCTAAGAGAATGGTTGAGTTGACTAGGTTAGGAGGTAAAATGAACCCATATAATTACCCATTTATGAGGCTCATCAGGCGCTGCAAGAGGACACTATGCAGGACGAGCAACAACACAAAAGATTCTTCGCGTAGGGTTGTGGTGGCCAACCCTTCATCAGGATTCAAAAGCACACTGTAAGGCCTGCGATATATGTCAAAGGATTGGTAAACCATTGCGAAGGGATGAGATTCTTTTGAATCCACAAATGATGTTGTAGCCCTTCGAAAATTGGGCAATCAACTTTGTGGGACCTATCAAACCCCAGGGAAAAATGGGTGCGCCATACATCATCACCGCGACGGATTACCTAACGCGCTAGGCAGAAGCGCAGCCGGTCAAAGACTGCACGGCTGCTACGGCTGTGAAGTTTTTGTTTGAACATGTGTTGACCCGATTTGGCTGTCTAAAAATCTTAATGAGTGATCGCGGTACACATTTCCTGAATGAAACCATCAGCGCACTCATAGAAGAGTTCCAGGTGTATCATCAAAAAATCACACCATATCACCCACAAGCCAATGGGACAGTACAAGCGTTCAACAAAATACTAGAGACTGCACTAACCAAAGTGTGCAACATGCAACGAAGCGATTGGGACTTGCACATACCTGCAGTACTATGGGCTTATAGGACAATGTGCAAGAAACTGACGGGACAAACCCCTTTCCGTTTAGTTTATGGCATGGAAGATATCATGTCGATGGAGTATATTGTACCTAGTCTACGAATATCAGCGCTCACAGGCATGACGGACCATGAAGCTCTCGAAGAAAGGCTTGCGCAATTGGAAGAACTTGAGGAGGAACATTTCCTAGCTGGGTTTCATCAGCAGGTACAAAAGCAGCATGAAATAGCCTGGCACGATCGCCATATTAAGTTGTGCACCTTTAAGATAAATGACTTAGCGTTGTTCTATGACAGTAAGTTTGAAAAATTCCCGGGGAAGTTTAGAATGCATTGGTTGGGACCATACATGGTTAAGGAGGTCACAGACGGAGGTGCAGTACAACTAGTCAAACTCAATGGAGAGCCTTTCCCAGGCAAGGTCAATGGCAGTTGCTTGAAGCCCTACATGGGTGGCCCGGCTATCTGACTAACTGGCGAAAGCATAGTCTTCGCACTCCAAGGATACGAGCAAAGGCACAGGACTATAAACATATGCCGCAGATACTGGTACAAATGTATGGAAGCAGTTCGGACACAGAGGTCTCGGGACAGCGTATGCAACAGATCCAAAAAGCAACAGCTCAGTGCACTGCTGACCTTCGCTCAATTCGAGAATAGTTGGAGGGACTCCATGTAAAGATCATTGTGCCGACAGAGTGACTCAAGGGCGAGTCACGATTTTTGTGTTGGGGGCCTGTTGTGTATGGAATCCCCCCCAAGGCATGTTTTGGGGCTCAAAGCCCAAGTTTTAACCCAATCTTGTTGTAAAGCTCCCCAAATTGCGAGCACGGAGTGCAAAATGTATGATAGAGTCACAGGATTGTCCGCCCTAGTTTTGTAATGTAATGTCAGCTAGATAGACCTACCCATGGTCTGCGGACCATGGGATTGTATAAATAGAGCGAGGCTCTAAGTGTAAATAGATACAGAGTAGTAGAGAAGGATAGAGAAGAATAAGAAGTCTAAGTGATTGAGTCGCAAGTGTAAAGTCTGTCTTTGGGCTGTATAATAGGAGAAGGCTCTGCTGCTGATTGCACAGAGAACTAGTAGTCCGCAGCTGAGTGCGCAGACCCCTGCAGCTGAGTGTGCAGACCCCTGCAGCTGAGTGTGCAGGGTGGATTCGAGTCTGTAACCGAGGAAGGAATTAATAAAGAGAAGTCTTATCATAATTTTGTGTATCTATTCTTGGGTTAATGCATGTTTGATATAATTTGCGAATATACTGTTTATTTATTGCGCGCACCTATATGAATGGTTTATGATGTTAAGTATAACTTAAAGCATGCAAGTAGGCTAAGATAATCAACTAACATTGGAATATCAGTAAATTCTTGGGTAATAACGTAGAAGTGCAACGTTCATCCCTGGGTAGGGTTGCATGTAGGCAGTATATCGGGCCACGAGGTATGGGAAAGTGCATGAAGCAACCTGCTTGCAGGGTCAAACCTCGGACCACTTGAACTCATCAGACATCTCCAGGGTGCGAAACCTAGTTCTAGCACCCTCCCATACTACTTTGGGTGAGACCTCAGTCCGCGCTCTGCGGACTATTGTCGAAAGGGCCAGTAGTATCAGGATTTGTTTGGCTAACTTAACTCTGAACCTGGGTCAGGCCCCAATAAGCCAACACCTAGTATATTCTTTAGTTTATTGTTTGTGTGCAATAGTCATTTGAGAGAAGTTTTATTAGTTGCAGAGAGGGTTTGAGATGATGTATTGATCAGATTTTTTTATGCAGTGAGTGGAGATATTGTGTTGCATTTTTTGGTGTGGATTTGGTTTTTGATTGTGCTTTGAAGAGATTGTTGTTATGGTGTTCATGTTGAGCAGTTCTCAGTTCCATTCTAAAATATTTTGAAATGAGAACATATAGAGGAGTGGAGTTGGAGGAATCTGGCGAAATCAATATAATAGAGAAGTTTTCTCAATCTAATGGTGGTTGGATATTAAGGAAGAAACTAAGTGAGGCTCATTGGTCGTGGTGGCTTCCAACATATTGGAGTCTGTAGAGTCATTTGATAGTTCAGTAGTAACCAAGCGATGATTATTGAACATGTTGGACTTCAATAGATGGTAGTTCATAGATCCGCATGAGAAAGAGTCTCCATTTCATAATAGCCATTTGAATCTCTATGTAAATAATTGTTTGACATAATAGAATATTAGAGTAGCACAGTAGAAACAGGTGGTTTTTTTTTCCTTGGAGAGGGGTTTCCACCAAAACTATTTGTGTCCATTGTGTTCCTTGATTTTATGGTTTCGTTTTGAGATTTGATAATATGATCTATGCTTTTGTCTTTCAGTTTATGAATCAATAAAGAATAATCATTTGGAGAAACATTTATAAGTGTCTTCACTATTGATTCACCACCCCCCCCCCACCATCAGTAGTGATCTAGTTTCCAACAATTAGTATCAGAGATGGGGATCTCAATTGCAACTTGATAGTTGGAGAGTGGATCTGAGTATTAGTAGGAGTTTTGAAATTTTTTTTCAAAAATGGATTGGCAAGGAGTTCTAGTTCTTCACAAAGGTAAATTTGCAACTTGGAGAGAAAGTTTGGATTCATATTTTTTTTCTGTTGATGAAAATATTTTTCTATCAGTGGAATATGGAATTAAAGATGAATTTAATGATAAATCTAAAAAAAAAAATGCATGGAATTTCAAGATCTAATAAGTTGTATGTGAAGCACTGTGAGACTGTGAAAGAGATGTTGGATAGGCTACAGAATCTATATCTTGGAGGAAAATTGAAAACTTCAAAAATGTAGAACCATGCAAAGGATTCTACTTTTATTGTAGTGACAAATCAATCCTCCTCACAAGAAGAAATCGGTAGCAAAGATAATGAGAAATCCAAGATAATGGGACTAGAATCGGAGATTCAAATACTCATGGGTGAAAATAAAGGTCAACAGATGTTGCTACAAATGTTTGATGAAAATGAGTGTGCATACAAAGAAGAAATTTCAGAATTGAAAACTCAACTGTAAGATAGAATGAAGATTGAAATTGGAATGAGGAAGCAATACAATGAGTTTTAGGATGAGTATAAAAAATTGAAGGTTGAAGCAACTTCTACAAGGAAGGAACTAGAGAGGTTCAAAACTAGTGCTCAAGCAACTACAAGCAAATCAAAAATTATTGGAGCAACTAGTAGTAGTGAGAAAAATAAGAATCAAGATCCATGCAAGCAAAAGAACGAGCAAATAAGTCCAAAGAAGAAGAGTATAATTGGAAGATGTTATTATTATGGAGTACATGGACATATCGCTGCAATTTATAGTAATGGAGAGATCAAAACCTCTCATCAAAAGGAGCGGCCAAAGGAGTTGCAATCTCAAGAATGTGTGCAAAGAAGATCTCCATCCATTAGTTATAATAGTCCTTTTTATGGTTATTGTTTCTCATGCAATAATTTTGGGCATAGGGATATTGATTGCAGGGCATATGCAAGGAGTAGAAATCATATCAATAGAATATATCAACCTATTCCTTGGTCACATAATATGTTTTGTGTGTGATAATGTTGGCCATAAGGCCAAGGATTACAAAATTCCAATGTGTTGCAGGAGATCAAATTAGAGAGAGGAAAATATGCAAGGTCAACCACAAAAGAAAAGGAAGGATCAACAGATGAAAGTTTGGAGAAGGAAAGAGCAGCAAGGAACTACCACCAAAAACTGAGGCTTTCTTGGTCTCAGGGGGAGCATATGGTTGCATCATGAGTTACATGTATATTCTTGGATGTGCAGCCATATATGGAATATTTCATGAAGATAAATATGCATATTGAGCGATGCATGTGTTTGGGGGGAGTTCATAAGGTTTGAAGTGCATTTTCATTTCTGATCTATTTTTACTTCAAGTTTGATTTTAGTTGGATCAGCCATGTACATATGTTACTAATGATTTTTGGAGAGGCTACATGTTGAGATGTGATGAGGGGATCACATATTCAGGGGGAGCATTTGTGCTTCCTAATGAATCTACAGAGTGTTTCCATTATGTTCACTATGGAGGAGCATGTTGTGCATATTTTTTACATTGATTTGATCCAGGGAAGAAGTTTTGTTGCTATTGCCATATAATGGCAAGATCATAGGATTGCATGAGATGATTTATGTATTGTCTTTGATAAAGAAATATCATGAGTTGTCATGCATGTGTTGCTGCTATGGAGATCAGATGATGTGTTAGTGTTGCCTCATCTAGAGTATACACCTTATTTCTTATGTGTCCATTTCTGGATGAATCATGCATGTTGTTGATATGTATTATATGGATGAGTCATGATGATTTATATTGCTTCTCATACATAGAGAGAGTGTGGGTTGATGGCATGAGGTCTGTAGTATACTTGGGGGGGTCATATGGGGTACAGAGGGAGGTACCCAAGGGAATAATGTGATGTAATAATATAATGGGCCATATTTAATAAATAAAGTGGTTAACCCACATTATGCAAGGGACCACAAGTAGTTAGGGAATAATGTGATAAGCCCATTGTAATGGATGTATGGTATTGAGAGATCCATGGTAATTACCCATGGTATTGTATGTATGAAGCCTATATAGAGGCTAGAGACTCTTCATTGAGACATGTCAAGGATTATTTTATTGACAAGCATATGGCTTGTGGAGTGATCTCCTTCCTTAAGGAGTAGTTGTATGGTGTTACCCTACCTCAAGGGTTTTGATATTAATAAATATATGAAGTTTTTGTGTTATTTTGGGTATATTTAGTAAGTTTTATATATTTGCAGGTCTGATATATTAAACAAAGGAACCAACTTCCGTATAAAAAGGGACTTATCGCATTGTTGAGAACTTGTGAGTGGAATCTGCTTAGACAGGAAATGTTACAACATTCAATGGGAAGTTTTTTGTCTCAAACTCCATCCCCCAAAGGGAGAATTTTGCAACGCTCAAGGGAGAGTCGAGATGACTTAGCGTCAGGTTGTCATGGGAGGAGAAATGCCACCAGAACTATTAAGTGGGAGCCAGAGTCTGTGGACCAACTAGAGGAGTGAAAGGTGCGGTGGTGTGGACCTGCTAGAACACTTAATCTCAAAGGTCAAACCTCGGTAGCTCAGTGGAAGAGAAAGTTTAAAAATGGCACAAGATGACATAAGTCTGAGTTGTAGTGGTATACACGTCATCCCGGTAGACTGCTCATTGGTGTATGTGTTGGAAATAATACTGGGGGAGGGGGTTGGGGGGGTGGGGGGGTGAATCAGTATTAGAAAGTCAATTATTTTTCATTTCACAATCAGATTGGTATACGCTACTTCAGTTAGTGAAGATTGTGTATATACGCAAGTGTAGTTAAGGAAACTAGCGTATAACCTGTAGACTTACAATTTAATTTATTCTTCAAATGTTGATCATTAATTTGTGCATCAAAACCATATAAATAGTAACCAGGTACAGTCACACACAAGAACACAAGATATAAGGTGGAAACCCAATGTGGATGAAAACCACCTACTGCAATTCATCTCTATCTTCTTTTAATAAGAAACTTCTTTTTACAATGTTTCTGTACTGGTGCAGTCTTATACCAGTACGCATGCTTCTACCTGTATAAGGCTACAACCTTCTCTCATTCTCCAGATTCTCCTAGAAGGGAGCTACAACCCCCTTAGCTCTTGTACTAGCTGATGTACTAGTACGTAGGTGCTGGCCTACAGAAGGCTACAACCTTCTCTTTTCTTCCAGGGACCACATTTCATAAATTTTCAGACTGGATCCATCAATAACATCAATCAAACATTAAATATATCTACATCGACCAATCTTCTTTGCATCAACCAAAAACTGAATCAAACAATCACTTCCCTGAATACTGTAACAAGAATACAGTAACAATAACCAGAAACCAATCCTGAACCCAGAATACTGTAGCAATAAACAAAAGTAGCTAAAATATTTTATGAGACGTACGCTACTTCAATATGTAGAACCTGCATGCATACGCCGTTATATTAAGGCAAACCTACGTATACGTGATTTTCAATTACCAAACTAGCGTGTATACACGCCTATGATATGTTGAACCTGCGTACAAATCTATAAAAGATAATTTACCCTTTTCATCTATTCAGACATCAGTTATACCCAAATTATCAGATTTATAGATCAAGTCATACGCCAAATATAACAGATCAAAATCACACAAAGATACTTCTCTTCAAGCCTTAAGATCTTGACCCATCAATAGAACTTATCCTTCTCCTAGTGCTCAGGTTCCTTCTTGATTCAGATCCAGCTATGCACCATAACCTAATGACCAGTATTCTAGATCATGTTCTTCATAAGATATTCAATCCTTGAGTGCCTTTTCCTAATGATCTCCTTCCCCTTTTATAGTCTTAGGCCTTACTCAATACCATGGTCCAAAACCATTTCAAACCAATACCTGGGTTCAACACTTCGGACGAGATACCATGGTCCAAAACCATAGGTCTGAATACCAAGGACCAAAAACCAAGTTTCCAAACTGTACATGCTTTTCTATGCGTGAAAGTGCGTGTATACACATACACGCCTTTTCGTCTATGAATCCGATGGTATGTGCGACTTGGTCAACGGGAACCTGCGTATACCTCCTTTTCCTTTATTCTGAGAGCCTGTGATCTTGAACTATCATCTGAGAGATTTTCCGAGTGTGTTGCCATCAAGGAAAATACCTGTACCATAGTGCCAATCATGTGTCATAATGCCAACAGTATGTGAAAGTAACGGGCCCGAGTAATGGGAGGTTTTTCAACAGTTGACGGCCCATCAATCTATATTATATATGTGTGTGTGATAGGGGTTGTCAGTATGGTAGAGTTTAGATAAATATAAATATGAGAACGAGTTAAAAGGACCAATGCTACGAATGGGTCTATAGAAAATATACCATTTCCAGGTGCGTCAATAGGTTATCTATGGTAATGACATGGGTACCACATGGTAAGGCTAATGATGTGGCACTCTCAAATTTGCCAGAAACTTAAATGGTAACATCTCTTGATCTAAAGGTTAGATTGAGGACATAAAATTTTATATCACCATAATTTTCTTAAGGAGACAGATGCAATAGTGATGTTTGTTTGAGGCTTTATTATAGTTAAGGAGGTGGAAATGTTTAGACCCCATTTTCATAGAACACCTTGGATATTGGATTAAGAATAATACTTACCTATTTCCAAACTATATTTTGGAGGGGATTAGGATGGGTTTCACTATAGAGTGGTATCATAGCACCCAGGCTCAACACTTGAACTAGATAGGCTTTGTCATGGGAAAGTAACAACAGGACCTCTGAAAAGGAGTTTCATATTGATTTTTAGAAAAAATAACTAAAAAAATGTTTAGGTGTTAAAAGTTGGTTTGTGGTGGATTGCATGCATGTATGAGTGATGTGTTTACCTTGTGATTTGGGTTTGTAGCATGGTACTAACGATTGATATGAATTCATTATTATTAATTTTCCAACTTGCAATGTATTATCTAGCTAGCCTTGGACCAGCAGATTTCCAACAATGAGCCAAGGCGATAAAAATTGTCATATGCTTGAATTTGTGTAAATATAACAATTATGTGTGTGTAAAAAAAAATAACATAAGATGAAGATCACCCATAAAATCATAGGGTGGTACACCATAAATCCTGATAGCCAAGAAATGAACAGCAAGATGGTAGGATATAGTTTTGATCACACACAACATGGGCAAGAAGAAAGATCAGTTGGCCAGGGGGGGGGCATACTCTCCTAACTTAATGGATACCTTGAGGAGTCTAGGAGACAAGATAAGGAGTTGAAATTAATATAATGAAATGTTGTTAAGGGCTTATGAAAAACAAGTTGAGGTGAATGAAATCATACTGCAAAGCCTCTCAATACTTATGGAGAGAGAGATAGTATGAGTGAGGGGATATTCATAGAGACAGGAAGATCCCTTTGAAATCAGAGGAGAGAAAAAATGGGGTAGATGTTAGCAGGTCCAAGAAGAGGCACAAAATGGAAAGTGAAGATACTGTGAGGGATAATGCACCACTAAGTACCCCAAAAGGGACAACTAACACTCAAGGAAACCATGGTGTTGGACATTCTAGTGCTACTTCCAAAAGATATCATTGTCATTCTCATCATCACCATCAAATAAAGAAGAAAAGGGGCCATATGCTAGAGGAATTTAATAAATCCAAACTACCCTCATTTGATGGAGAGATGAAGAAATCTAAAGATGAAAAACCTTGGCTGCTTGGAATGAAGAATTTCTTCAGAATCCAAAATAATTCTAAGAACATGAAATTAAGAGTAGTCATCTACATCTTGAAAGGAAAAGTGGGCATATGGTGGGAAGATATGAAAAATGTCAAAGGCATAACTGAAGAGGGTTTGAGTTGGAATGAATTTGAAAATCTAGAGAAAAATATTTATCCAAAAGTTACTATGACAACAAAGAAAAAGAATTCTATGAGCTCAAAATGGGACAAATGTCGGATGAAGGACATGTCACCCAATTTCTTGGAATCGCTAAGATATGTGTCATATCTTAAAGATGGGAAGGCAAAATTTTAGAGGTTTATCAGTGGGTTACCTCTATCATGCATAGTGTTAAGGCCCCAGAGTCACACTATGTTTTGTTCTAGTGTAGATCCTCAGAACATATAAGTATGATATTATGTTGTTATTAGGTTAATAATTTTCTATTCATATCAAAATATATAGCCATCTATTTTGTATAAAATATTATTAAGTGTATTTTTGTGGTTGTTTGGCTCAATGTTCTAGTTCATTCATCCTTGACCTAAATTCTCATCAAAGAAATGTAGATGAATAAAAATTGAAGCAAATAAGATTGTATATTCATGTTATTATTGTGAATGTGTTGTTATGAAATAACTATGTAGCTTTGTCTTGAACCTAATTAACGTTACAAATTTTGAATTGAAGTTCAAAGTTGACATGCTTTATTTTCTCCTATAGAGTGTCATGGGAAAGTAAAATAACATGAGGAACCCATCACAAGAATTCGAGGAATGTTTAGGTTTCTATAAAATGACATATATCTATATGTATGGGTTCATTACAGCTTTAAATGAAGTCATATTAATTCTAGTCTAACTAATATGTGATGCATTTTAAATTTTAATTGCCACATACATTCCACATTCATGGTAGGTTTTCAAGAAAATGCAAGTATCATATGTGAATTATTCAAATATAACACTAACATTGTTTAAACAAAAATCTTCTTTTGAGAATCTGGGTTATTAGAGAAAATTTATCAATCATTGACCTATTTATGTTGGGTTACATTTCCACTAATCCAAAGTTAGGGCATTCATGACCCTTGGGTTTGACATAAAGAGTTGAAAATATGAAAAATGGGTGAAAATGGAGAACGGATCCTAACAGATCTAAAGGAGCAACTAAGAATTCCTTTAAATCAGCCAAAACCTAGTGAGTACTTGAGAAATTAAGAATTTAGCCACTAGAACAAAGAATTTTGAAATTTTTTCATTTCTTGTTAAGCCCTTGTAAAACCTATCAAAAATTCAAGATACTCTTTAAACAACCTTGGTAAATTTTTCAAAACTAAAATAGATTGTCATATTGATGCCAAAATTTACTTTAGTTTAACAATTCCATCCAATTAACATAACAGATCAAGTTTACAACACAAAATGTCATGAAAATTGCATAAAATTGTATTCATATGTAGCAAAGTTCAAAATATCACATGGGTATATGAAATTACATGAAAAGAAAGACAAACAGCCCAAGAGTAATTTTAGAATTCCTCCTTTGAATAGCTTTAACACCTCCCAGCAATTCCAAAAAAAAATTGACAAAGTTTCCCTACAACCCAAGATTTATCCCTTTGAATTATAAAATTAGGCCTATATATAGGCACTCAAGAATCTAGACCTCACCCTAAACCACTAGTGGTATTTGAAAAACCACCAAGGTTCTTTATAAAATTTCTAGTTGTACTATAACTAACTTCCTCTAAAAGATTCCTGAAAGATATGTTAGTTGTAGAGAGGGTCCCTTTAGATTTGGATATAATAAATCTTTATTCTCTCTCTTGACTGCTTGTTGGACCTTCTCTCTCTTGGTTATCATTACTTGACCCAGGCGTTGTTGTGGGCATGATGAAAATGGTGCCAGTGGTACTGATGATGGTGCTAATATTGAGCAGAGGCTTGAGGCTAGTGTCGACTGTCGGAGTCATGTTTGGTGTATCAAGGCCCTTGCGCTGGACCTTTATTTTGCTGAGGCTTCTTGAGATTCTTGAGTGAATACTTATTGGGAAGCCCATTCATACAAATCCATCAGAGTCTTCCACTCTCTCTCATATAGGATGTCACAAGACCAGGCCTCTATTATGGCTCTCTCCAAGTTTGTAATGTCTTCATAATTAATTTTTCCCTGCTCTCTGAAAATATTCCTGAGCATGAAAAAAAAAATCAAAGTGATCATTATATAAATTCATAATCTCCTTTCCTTAGAGGACGTGATCCCTTTCTTCAAATCCTTTGTGGTCTTCTTTGATTGCATCCAAGAATCTCATGAAGGACTCTTTAGGAAGAAAGTTCCCCTCATCATCGAAGAAGGTAGGAAAATTTTTGCGATGAAGCAACTCACACTTCCTTTTAAAACCTTTTACCTCTTCTATTAAAGTTTTTTCCTCTTCTTTATCCATTATCACCAATTCACTTTTCCTTATCATTTGGTTGGCTCTTGTCACCCATTCATACTGGTCAAGATTTACCTTTGTCATTTCCTCCTTTGACACCTAATTAAGGAAGTATACAATGATTTCAACCTTGGTGGGTGAATCTCCAATGGTATTCTCAATGGAACGCTATCTCCCTATGCGCCCTCCTCACAGTCTCAGTCATATGTTGAACAAACTCCAAATTTTCTCATTGTTTATACATTGTCTTTATTATGTGTCCCTATACTTCCTTCCTGATTGCTTTAAAAGAGGGCTTGTTAGATTATTCCTTTTTCAAAAGCTCCATCTTGGTTTCCAGACTCCTTATATGTGCCTTGGCCTAGAGGAGGATTGTTTTGGTTACTTCCAAATCTCTTCTTTGATTTGGAAGAAAACATTGTGATACCTCAACTATTAATATATCCACCTACTCTACCAAGACACAAATAGACTTCCTCAATTCAAATGTTGCTATCATTAGGTCCCAGTTTCTAAGGTCTTCGTCACAACAACATGCTTCTTTGCCTTTTCCTTTCACATTGGTGTGGCATTTTGTATATGAAGAGACCATTTGGAAAGACATTAGGTTGGAGGTAGTTGATTGGTTGACGAATCGAGGCAGGGAAAATGAGTGATTCTAAGAATCAAGGTGACAAATAAAGGGATGCCATTTTGTTGTGTGTGGAGCATGATTGTTTAGAGGTCTTTGTTTCAGCTAGATGTATACCCCAGGAAATTTGTACACCCCTCCACGCAAGGGGGTGCGGGGGGGCCGATCCCCCCCAGCTGGGGGGTCCGGGGGCCAGCGGTCCCCCGGCGAGGGCTCGAGGGCAGTGCCCCCGAAGCTAAAAACAAATGTAAAATTGCCTTGTAAAAGTATAGTAATTTCTAGTCAATCTGGGCCATTCATTAGGTGGATGATATGATGGTAGAACTTATGTTTAGTTTAGGGTTTTTTGCCCTAGAAGGCAACCGCTCTCTTTGTATGAGGGTATTGTATTTGAGGTTGTGATATAGATGTGTATTCTATGAGCGAGAAACAGAGAGGTGAGACTGTGAGAGAAAACAGAGGATATTACAGCGGATTTGTTGTAGGTTGTCTCTCTTCATTTTGCTGGATAATAGAAAGGAAGGACTGGCTATTCGGGGTGGACGTAGCCCAAACTGGGTGAACCACGTATATTTGTGTCTCTCTTGTTTTGTGCGTTTTCTGTGTTTACATTTGTGCAATATTTTATGTGTTCCATTGCTCCGTAATATATAATTTTCTAACAACTGGTATCAGAGCCGAAGGTCTATTTGGCTGATAAACTCGCAGGAAAGAAGGGTTCCTGGTTCGAGTGGGAGAAATGGTGGAAGATGGTAAGTTTAGGGTCGAGAAATTTAACGGCCAAAACTTCTCGTTGTGGAAGATGTAGATGGAAGATTATCTGTATCAGAAAGATCTATACCTACCATTGGGCGGAAAAACAAAGATGCCGACGGGTATGAAAGATGAAGAATGGAACCTTATCAATAGAAAGGCACTCAAAAAAATACGGTTGTGCCTTGCTGCGTCAGTCGCCTTCAACATTTCGAAGGAAACCACGACAGAGGGTTTGATGCAGACGTTGTCGAAACTATATGAAAAACCCTCGGCCTCAAACAAGGTATTTCTTATGAAACGGTTATTTAATATGAATATGTCGAAAGGTGGATCTGTTGCAAACCATTTAAATGATTTTAATACAATTACAAGTCAGTTAAGTTCTGTAGGGGTAAACTTTGATGATGAAGTTAGAGCTCTGTTATTCTTGTGCTCATTACCAGAAAGTTGGAATGGTTTGGTAATGGCCATTAGTAACTCCGTTTCTGGATATAGTACTTTAAAGTTTGATGATGTTGTCGGTGCTATCCTTAGCGAGGAAATGCGACAGAAAAGCTCCGGTGAGACATCGGGAAATGCTTTGAGTGCAGAGTCTATAGGAAGAAAAATGGAAAGAGGAAAGAGCTCAGGATATCGTAGTAAATCAAGGAAAGGCAGATCCAAGTCTAGATCGGGGATAGTTTGCTGGAAATGTAGAAAGAAAGGACACCTAAAGAAAGACTGTAGATCTCGGAAGGGAAAAGAAGGAGATGCACAGCAAGAAAACAATCATGAAGCAAATGTGACAGGTGAGGTGTTACAAGATGCTTTGATTCTTTCTTTCGAAAATATCACTGATTCCTGGGTGGTAGATTCAGGGGCTTCATTCCATGCCACACCTGATAAGAAATACTTTCATGACTATGTTCAAGGAGATTTTGGACAAGTTCGTCTGGGTGATGATAAACCCTGTAAAATCGTTGGAATGGGTAAGGTTCTTGTAAAACAGCAAAATGGAAACCAATGGCTATTAAAGGAGGTAAGGCATGTTCCAGATCTAAAGAAAAATCTGATTTCAACAGGGCAGTTAGGCAGTGAAGGTTGTGTGACAACTTTCACAGATAAAGCTTGGAAGGTTACCAAAGGAGCCCTGGTAATAGCAAAAGGCGAAAAGGTTGGTACATTGTATTTATGCAATGGTATTTCTAACTCTGTTAATGTTTTAACTTCCAAAGGAGCAGATGCAGCATTATGGCATCATAGGCTCGGACACATGAGTGAAAAGGGGATGAAGATTCTTCACTCAAGGAATTTGTTGCCGGGTTTGAAGAATGTTGATTTGGACTTCTGTGAGAATTGTATTTATGGAAAACAGAAGAGAGTCAGATTTCTCAGAGTTGGGAAAGAAAAGAAGAGCGAAAAATTAGAGCTTGTGCATACAGATGTATGGGGACCTGCTCAGGTATCATCTCTCGGTGGCTCTCGTTATTATGTTACTTTTATTGATGATGCAACTAGAAAAACTTGGATTTATTGTATTAAGAATAAATCTGATGTATTTGATACTTTCAAGAAATGGAAAGCTTTGGTTGAGATTGAGACAGGAAAGAAATTGAAGTGTCTTAGATCAGACAATGGAGGTGAATATTGCAGCAAAGAGTTTGATAGGTACTGTTCAGAACATGGAATTTGTAGAGAGAAGACAGTTCCAAGAACACCACAAGAAAATGGTGTGTCAGAAAGGATGAACAGAACAATCATGGAGCGTGCAAGGTGCATGAGATTGCATGCAGGATTGCCTTTACAGTTTTGGGCAGATGTTGTAGATACTGTTGTTTATCTAATAAACAGAGGGCCTTCAAGTTCCTTGGATGGTGGTGTTCCGGAGGAAGCATGGATAGGTAAAAAGGTAAACTACTCTTTTTTAAAGCCTTTTGGTTGTGAGGCCTTTGTCCATATTGATAAAGAAAATAGAACAAAGCTTGAGGCAAAGTCAAAGAAATGTACCTTTATTGGATATGGTGTTAATGATTTTGGTTATCTCTTATATGATTATGAAAATCACAAAATCATTAGGAGCATAGATGTAATATTCAATGAAAAGGTCTTATATAAGAATCAGTTGCAGGAAAAGAAACAGGAAAAAGAAAACAAGGAATACTCAGTTCTTGATGAAATCACTGAAAAGGTAAAGGTGCCTGAAAATAATAATAATCAACAATAGCAACCACCACAACAACAACAGGCACCCCAAACACCTAAAAGTGGTGTTAGAAGATCTACCAGGATAAGTAGACCCCCTGAACGATACTCTCCTTCATTATATTATTTATTGTTGACTGGTTCTGGTGAACCCGAATGTTATGAAGAAGCAATGCAGGTTGAAAGCAGGAAGAAGTGGGAGGTAGCCATGGAAGAAGAGATGGACTCCTTAATGCATAACCAGACTTGGGATTTAGTCAGGTTGCCTGCAGGAAAAACTACATTGAAGAATAAATGGGTTTACAGGCTGAAGGAAGAAGATGGAGGAAAACAGAGGTACAAAGCTAGACTTGTGGTGAAGGGGTTTGCACAGAAGAAAGGTATTGATTTTGATGAAATATTTTCTCCTGTTATTAAAATGACTTCAATAAGAACTATTTTAAGTCTTATAGCAGCTGAAGATTTGCATCTTGAGCAGTTAGATGTAAAGACAGCCTTTCTCCATTGGGATTTGGAGGAAGAGATATATATGCAACAGCCACAAGGATATGAGGTGAAAGGGAAGGAGAAACTAGTGTGCAGGTTGAAGAAGAGCTTGTATGGCTTAAAACAAGCTCCAAGGCAGTGGTATCTAAAACTTGACAAGTTTATGTCTAAACAAGGTTATACTAGATGTCACTCTGATCATTGTGTTTATCTAAAAAAGCAAAATGATGGCAGCTATATTATATTGTTATTGTATGTGGATGACATGCTTGTTGCAGGATCTAACATGCAGGAAATAAATGTACTCAAAAGAAAACTAGCAAATTTATTTGCAATGAAGGATTTGGGAGCTGCAAAACAAATCCTTGGTATGAGAATCACTAGAGACAGGAAAAATAGCAAATTAACATTGTCTCAGAATGAGTACATACAAAAGGTGTTGAAAAGATTTAATATGCACAATGCAAAACCAGTTAGTACACCTTTTGCTAGCCATTTCAAACTTAGTAAGGAAATGTGCCCAAAGACCCAAGAAGACATGGATTATATGTCTAAAGTTCCATATGCATCAGCAGTTGGAAGCTTAATGTATGCAATGGTCTGCACAAGGCCTGATATTGCACATGAAGTGGGAGTTGTAAGCAGGTACATGAACAATCCAGGAAAGGAACATTGGATGGCAATGAAATGGATTCTCAGATATTTGAAAGGTACCACAAATCAAGCATTATGCTTTGGTGGTGCAAACATTTCTCTACAGGGATATGTTGATGCAGATATGGCAGGTGACAGGGATAACAGGAGGAGCACTACAGAATATCTATTTACTGTTGGTGGAACAGCTGTCAGTTGGATTTCAAAAATCCAAAGTGTTGTTGCACTTTCAACAACAGAAGCAGAGTATGTTGCTGCTACAGAGGCTAGTAAAGAAATGATTTGGTTACAAAGGTTTATGGGTGAATTGGGTAAGGAGCATGATATGGGCACGTTATACAGTGATAGCCAAAGTTCCATTCATCCTGAAAAGAACTCAGCATTTCATTCTAGGACTAAACACATACAGCTCAAGTACCATTTCATACGATCAGTGTTGGAAGATGGAGAGTTGAAGCTGGAAAAGATACACACTAGCCAGAATCCTGCAGATATGCTAACAAAAGTTGTAACCAGGGAGAAACTGAGAATATGCTCAGTTTCAATTGGTCTTCAAGGATGACGATGAAGATGAGAAACAGCCAGGTCCAAAGAGGAGTCATTGTCCAGCAAATGAAGCAGCGGTGGAGTTTCTACAATCATTCTCCAAGTGGGAGATTGTTGTGTGTGGAGCATGACTGTTCAGAGGTCTTTGTTTCAGCCGGATGTATACCCCAGGAAGTTTGTACACCCCTCCACGCAGGGGGGTGCGGGGGGGCTGATCCCCCCCAGCTGGGGGGTCCGGGGGCCAGCGGTCCCCCGGCGGGGGCTCGGGGGCAGCACCCCCGAAGCTAAAAACAAATGTAAAATTGCCTTGTAAAAGTATAGTAATTTCTAGTCAATCTGGGCCGTTCATTAGGTGGATGATCTGACGGTAGAACTTATGTTTAGTTTAGGGTTTTTGTCCCTAGAAGGCAACCCCTCTCTTTGTATGAGGGCATTGTATTTGAGGCTGTGATATAGATGTGTATTCTGTGAGCGAGAAACAGAGAGGTGAGACTGTGAGAGAAAACAGAGGATATTACAGCGGATTTGTTGTAGGTTGTGTCTCTTCATTTTTTTGGATAATAGAAAGGAAGGACTGGTTGTTCGAGGTGGACGTAGCCTAAACTGGGTGAACCACGTATATTTGTGTCTCTCTTGTTTTGTGTGTTTTCTGTGTTTATATTTCTGCAATATTTTATGTGTTCCATTGCTCCATAATATATAATTTTCTAACACATTTGTTGCAGAGCATGTGTAATAGGTTGGCAGGAAGACCTTCTAAGACTTCAAGCATAAGAATGGCAGTGTGCGCATGAGTGATAGGTTTAGGATTTATGAGCTTAAGGAATATTAATTTAGTAGATAAGGAGGTTATTATGTCCTGGTAGTACATTTACGAGACTAATTCGACTAGTTCACAAAGTTTTTTCGCTTAGGAAAAGGATTTTCTTTAAAACGAGTGTGTGTTCTTTGCAAGACAAGTTTAGGGTTTAAATGAGTCAAATTCTTATTCTGCAACATGGATACGTTAACCAAAAGGATTCCTTGATGGAAGAAGCTTACAAGTCTAGTTTTGTAGGATTTGTGCTAGACATTTACCAAATCTGGAAAATTAAAGGCCACGGGTACACAGGAGCTGGGCCAAGCATCAAAGGCAGAAAATACTAAAAATGGGCTCATGTACGTCCTTTATACTAGTCAACATGTGACACGTGTGATGATCTATTTGACCTGAATATTTGAATGATGTCACGTTGGTGTCAGTGCAATGTGAGGCTAGCCACATGGAAAGTTGATTGTGCATGATGATTCGATGGACATGGCAATTTAGGTGATGGACAATTGAATGAAGAGCCATAGCTGACTCGACAGGTGACTAGGTAGAAAAGTGATTGGCCACAGTGTGACCTGGTGACATGTGGGCAACCGATGTGGGAGGGCCATGTGGCACCTTCTCGCATGGTTGAGGGGCCAACTTTTGAAAATCATGGTAGCGTGTGGAGCACATGGGTGGGTGCCATAAGCTCTTGTCATGTTATCACTAGAAAAAAATCACTAGGAAAGGCTCTCACGACCATTGGGAGATGCATATTCTTCATCATTGGATCTAGATGGCATGAAAGTTGGTCAAGAGTCTTGGTGGTTTCATGTTGCCATCAGCATGAAGTGGGGCCAACCACATGGATGCTGACTGGACAGATGGAGTAGGCATCATGGTATATGAGCAAGAAGGTGATTAAGCAGGTGACCAAGAACGCAGCATAGATGGCATGGTGATGTGGGCAAATGACATGAGGTGGAAGCCATGTGGCGGAATATTGCACAGGTAGGGTGTTGACATTTGAATTTTTTGGAGGAATGTGAAGGGCTCGAGAGAGTGACATGTGGCTTCTTTGCACCACCCCACTGGTGCTAACACCTGTGCACCTTTTTGGGGTGGAGGACCCCTAGCCATTAGATCGGTGGGAACTCTCATTGTTGGATATGGTCGACGTGCACCTTCGTTGACGCCCAGTGCCCATGGTTATTGTGTAGCGTGTTGTGTCGGCACCCATTAGCGGTGATGGGATGGTGTTGGAATTTTTCGGTGGTAGTGCCTAGCCGACTAGACTCAAAATCCTTTGTCCCTTTGATCTCGGATTGAACCAGGGTTGTGAACCTTGTGCCTCCAAACCCAAAAAATTTCAGGGGTGTTACATTTTTTACACCACAACATAATTCGAATTGAGATCCATGAACCTTAGACATTTAATGATTCCATTAAGAAGTTGAAACATTACTATGTTCAATCCAAGTGCAAGTTGGAATTTAAATCTAATTAGAAGTCAAAAAGAAATGCCAAATTCAAGGGAAAAATGCAGAAAATGACTAAGGAATCGCATCTTGTCACTTCTACCCAAGAAAGTCAATGAAGGCTCAACATTGAAGGGAAATATCATTTAGTTCAAGAAGGAGCCAAGAGCTATGGGAAGGGTTCATATAAGTGTTGTACATGTGGAAAAAATCATTTGAGACAGAATTTCCCACAACACAAGCACATTGGCCAAAAATTGTACAACATTGGGGAAGTGAGGACTGTGGGAGATGTGGCACATGGTATTCCCAGGATCTATGCAGTAATGGCCATCAACAAGAAGATTGTCAAGATTTTGTCATTGAGATGGAAAGTAAGATTTGAAATCAAACTATTTATGTTTTGATTAACCCTGGTTCTAATTATAGCTATGTTTTCCCTAAGCTTGTGAGATGATCTCAATTGAACCAAGAGCCACATGAGTAATCCTAGCTAGTTCAATTAGCCATGGGAACAAAGAAAAGGGTCGAATATTGGTTGAAGGCTTGCCCAATTGAATTAAATGGGATGCCAACAGTGGAAAATCTCATTGTGTTACCATTGGGTGTGTACGACATGTTGTTGGGCATGGATTGGCTATATGCACACAGAACCACATCTGATCATTTTGACAAAGTAATGGAGTGCCTAGAAAAGCATGGAGAAAGAATAATATTGCAATGGAAGTGAAAACCTACTTTAGTAAGGTTGATCATAGCCATGCAAGACAAGAGAAGTAGCAGGAAAGGATGTCATTTATTTGTTGTACACATTTTCAACAATTAAAAAGCCATTATCAATGTTGAAGAAGAGAAGAATGAATTGTTGAAGCAATATCTTGTGTTGCAGTAGTATGAAAATTTATTTCTAGTAGAAGTTCCTAGATTACCTCCTCATAGAGAGGTTGATTTCTCCATTGAATTGATCCTTGGAGCGGAAACAATGTCTAAGGAACCATATAGGTTGAGTACACCTGAATTGATGGAGTTGAAATTATAGCTGAAGGAAATGTTGGGTAAAGGCTATATAAGGTCAAGTGTGTCTCCATGGGGAGCACCAATCTTGTTCATAAATAATAAATATAGTACACTCAAATTATGCATAAATTACAGGTAGTTAAACAAAATGACCATCATGAACAGATATACATTACCACAGATTGATAATTTGTTCAATCAGCTAAGAGGAGCAGCAGTTTTTTCCAATATTTATTTAAGGTAAGGTTATCATTAGGTCCATATAAAAGATGAGGACATCCACAAAATTTCCTTCACAATGAGGTATGGGCATTATGAATTTGTGGTAGTTCCCTTTGGACTTATCAATTCACCTGCAACCTTTATGTGCATTATGAACAATGTATTGCACCCTTATTTGGATAAGTTTATAATAGTCTTCATGGATGACATTTTGGCTTATTCAAGGACCAAGGAGGAGCATGAAGAGAATTTGGTAGCAGTATTGCAATTGCTAAGTGATCTGTAAACTTTCATGGATATTCCATTAGATAGTTCTTCACAACAGAGCTGATAATATTATATTAAGAATATGAAATTCTACATTATTACACTTTTCCTATATTTTTCTATCTATATATTTTATTATTAATAGTGCATGCATGCGAATGAAAAGTATGTAGAAAATAGATAATGGAAAAATAAAAGCTCACACACACAAATGACATAAAATTTTCTCCAGGAAACCCTTTCGAGAGAAAAACCTAGCTAGAAGGTAAGGTCACTCTACTCCCTTTCTCTAGATGGAAATATGGCTGCAAGTACAAATAAGTATGGCTTGTGGCCCATGGGTTTCTACAGTGCACAATACCTATTTGTGTGCTTTACCTCCTATCCCTCTTACCTATTTTTCTCAACTATGGAACAAATGCACTCCAAAGAAGAAACCATTTTCTTACTAGTGGCATGGTTATAGCACATCCCGATAGCCTACTAGTGGTTAGGTTTGACTACCTCAACTCTTACCAGAGTTACAATATAGACTCTTCTAGAGCCTTGTACATCATAATCATATGGTTAGCCCCTTTTCCGTGAATAATGGGGGTTGACACTACATCCTCCTAAATTATTCATGTGAAAACAAGAAGGTCAAGTTATGAGTGTCATAACTTTCGCATACAGACTCCAATTGACGTGTGTATTGTGTTGTTGGGAAGGTCCCTATGTGTAGAATAGCATGAAAAGGTTTTGCATTAAAGCGGCAAAGTTTTACCCCCAAAAAATTGTCTGATGCCTCAAAATGCTCCCTGAAATTTTCAAACCTTGTTTTGCCAAACTAGGTCCTGCATGTAAAAACAGTCCCCTAAGATGATTTCTCCACATTTTCCACTTTGGATACATTGAGATGGATTATAAACAATATTATGATCCAATATGGATCAAACATCCCCATTTTATGAGGTTTTTGGTGTTAGGATATTCCGACACATAGGAAATAGTTAAGTTCAACTTGGTCTAGTATAGAGTTAGGTAAAGTGTGTTTCTTTACCGTTGTACATTTTGTAACTTACAATCCGACGGTCACGATATGTAGTGATCTGACGGTTCACTCTCTCCTCGGTATTACTGACACTTGATCCGTGGCTTGACACCCGATTGGTCCATGAGTTCTATTTAAGGCGCATGGAGGGTCATTGTTCGGGTAATCCGTGCATGAGAGAAGTTTATGTAAATTTTCATTCTTTGATTAATAAATTGCCTGTAGTAGCCACGTTGGCGCAAGCCGTGGACTGTTTCCCTCTTTGAGGGTTTTAACCACGTCAAAAATACTGGTGTATTGATCTGTGATCTGGTTGTGAGCGGTGTCCTTTTGGTGTTCTTTCTGAGGAACTTACCCTGTAAATTCCTACATGGTATCGGAGCTATTTGAGGGCCGCGTCCGTTGGTGATCCAAATCTGAAGCCGGTAGAACTGCATTCGACTTCCGTTTCCTAGATCTGCTATTTCTGACTGCTTTCGGGCCGAGAGGACTGCTCTGTTGTGTTCGGAGCATCTGTTCCAGTGAGGAACCCCTTTCGTTTCACGCGAAAAGGTTTCCGGTAGCCCTAGTTGCATCATTTTTAAGATCTGGAGGTATACAGTCTTTATTTGCAGTTTACTGTTATTTTCTCTCTGCTTATTTCGGTTTCGGTTTATTTAGCTTTTTTTTAACCAGATCTATACCTTTCATTTCTGCGTATGCTCTTTGCCCTGCGACTCTGTGCGATCTGGGCAAATTAGAAACAGAAAGGAAGGATTTTTCTCATGCGTATGCTCTTTTCCCTGCACCTTAGTGTGATCTCGGAAAATCAGAAACATAGAGAAAAATATTTAGTTTTTCGGCTAAAGCTAACTTTGAGCCGCAAGGTTCATTTTTTAAAATATCTAGTTTTTTTTTGGCTAAAGCTAACTTCGAGCCATAAGGTTCGTTTTCTTTGCATGTCCGTGTTGGGTTTTGTGTTTTGTGTTTTGTAGGGAAAAAGAGCTTTCTCAAGGCAAGCACGCAAACCAAGGCCCCCCCCCCTCTCTCTCTCTCTCTCTCTCTCTCTCTCTCTCAAATTTTTTGTATAGATCAATTGGTTCAAAGCTATTTTAAGAGAGTAGAGGTCTTGGGTTCAAGTCTCCATTTTGTGGGGGCAGATTTTTTCATTTCCGCACATTCGTGCACTTTGCCGGCAACTCTCTTATCATCCTTGTTCTTTATGTTGATGATCTTATTCTTACTGGTAGTGATCCCAACCTTATAAACCATGTGAAGTCCAGCCTTAAAAAGAAATTTGAAATGACAGACTTAGGACACTTACACTATTTTCTCGGTCTTCAAGTCTTGCAATCCAAGGAGGGTATTTCCCTTTCCCAATCCAAGTATGCTTGTGATATTCTTCGTCATTTTCACATGGAAGACTGCAAGCCAGCCCCTTCTCCCTTTTAGTCTGGAGTCAAACTTTCAGTCTCTTGTACTTCTCCTGAAGTTGATGCTACCTTATACCGTCAACTTGTAGGAAAACTCTTGTATTTAACCCATACTCGTCCTGACCTTTCCTTTGCTGTTGGCCTTGTTGCTCGTTTTATGCAAAACCCCTGTGAAAGTCATTGGAAAGCAGCTAAAAGAATACTTCGTTATGTTCGAGGTACAGTACAGTTTGGGATTCATTACAGTGCCAAAGCAGCTCCTCTATTAGTTGGTTTCACTGATTCTGATTGGGCTGGTGACCCTGATGATCGGAAGTCTACTGCCGGTTATGTCTTGACTCTTGGTTCAGGACCTATTACATGGGCTTGTAAGAAACAAGCTGCCATTTCTCTTTCGTCAGCAGAAGCAGAGTATCGTGGTGCCGTGGAAGCTAGTAAGGAAGCCTTGTGGCTTCGTCAGATCCTATCAGAGTTTGGCTTTGAGCAGCAGCATCCAACCACACTTTGGTGTGATAATCAAAGTGCCATTCAGCTATGCAAAGATCCAGTCCAGCATCAGCGCAGCAAACACATTGAACTACACATGCACTTCATCAGAAAGCTCATTCATGACCATGTTCTTGAAGTGCAATATTGTTCAACAGATGATCAGGTTGCAGACATCTTCACAAAGGCTCTCACAGAGGCGAAGTTCACTAAACTTCGATATATGCTTGGAGTTCAGGAAGTTGTCACTAAGGGGGGATAGGCTCTAGTGCCTCCTTCCTTCTCCTATTGTGTCATATTTGTAAATCCTTCAATCCTATCCCAAGTTGTTCTTAAGGGGGGATGTTAGGATATTCTGACACATAGGAAATAGTTAAGTTCAACTTGGTCTAGTATAGAGTTAGGTATAGAGTTAGGTAAAGTGTGTTTCTTTACCGTTGTACATTTTGTAACTTACAATCCGACGGTCACGATATGTAGTGATCTGACGGTTCACTCTCTCCTCGGTATTACCGACACTTGATCCGTGGCTTGACACCCGATTGGTCCATGAGTTCTATTTAAAGCGCATGGAGGGTCATTGTTCGGGTAATCCGTGCATGAGAGAATCTTATGTAAATTTGCATTCTTTGATTAATAAATTGCCTGTAGTAGCCACGTTGGCGCAGGCCGTGGACTATTTCCCTCTTTGAGGGTTTTAACCACGTCAAAAATACTGGTGTATTGATCTGTGATCTAGTTGTGAGCGGTGTCCTTTTGGTGTTCTTTCTGAGGAACTTACCCTGTAAATTCCTACATTTGGTCCCCAAAAGCTTCTACTAAATGAGGTGAGGAAATTTTTCCTCCACCTTTTCTCTGGTGTACCATTTAGCTTTGCCTAGAAGTTGTCCTTTCAACCCAATCTACCAAACATCATGTTGCCCCTGACTTGTAGTATTTTACCTCTTCTACAAAATGTATCTTATGTCAACTCTTCCTGAGCATCTAATGTCAAATCCTCCACAAAAGGTAGGACTTGTTCCTCTTCCTCATCTAGCATGGAAGGCTCATAGAGTTTAATATTCTCTACATTAAAAATTGAGTAAATGTCTATATATGGTGGTAAAATAAGTTGATAGGAATTATCACACACCTTTTCCAGTATCTCAAATGGACCATACCTCAATGCTTTGATTTTATTACTAAAAGGTTGTTGTAGCCTCTCCTTATTCAACTATAGCCATACTTGATCTAAGTGGATGTTGGTGGCCATCCACCTATCCCACTTGGACCCCCACAACTCTCTCTTTCAGTTTTTCATTTTCCTTAATTGTAGCACAATTTACTATTTTTGGCAGATTTTTTCGGGTCCAGAACTTCTGGAGCCATTTTGAAGCCCTAAAAAACGTTTTTTTGGGAAACGGGGGCCAACATGGGTCATGGACTAATGTTGGCCACTCGAAAGTTGTATTCTTCGAATAGATCTTTCTAACAAGGTATTGAGGGCATCAAATGGAGATCGTATGCCAAAGTTACAACCCCGGGAAGTTGATGAACCAATTTACCCAAACAGGGCCCATAATTTGGCGCTTCATCTCCTAGGGTTAGGTTTTTGGATGTTTAGGATTTTACATTGTTTCTCAACAATAAATAGGCCTTTGAGCCTCATTGTAACATAGTTTAGCGGCATGTAGACACCACGTCTCTTATCAAATATAAGCTACCATCGCCCGAGCTAGTTTATTTCCATTTATGTTTGTAAGCATATTTAAGTATTTTACATTAATGAAATGAAGTATTATTTATGTTGCATCTCTGTATTTATGGTTATTTCTATACTTTATTGTGTTCTTGCATAAATCCATATCAATGGTATCAGAGCATTCCTGCATAAATCCGAATCAATGGTATCACAGTGGTCTGCTCATTCTCTTTTTTCTTTGCATGTCCCCAACGTGGTCAAGATATAAGGATTTAGGGCTCGATCTGGTTGAACCTTTACAAGATCAGCCTTGCAAACCCTGATGGCCTCCCATGGCAGACGAAAAGAAAGACGGGGGGCAGGAGATCCTATCAAAATCTTGCTCGAAGAAGCCCTCGAGCGACAAAGGAACATGATGATGGACAACTTTGCCCAAATCCATTAGTGGCTACCCAAGGGCGACGCATCTACTTCTAGAAACTACTCTAGAAACGCCACACCCTTTAAGGTACAATTTAACTTTTAAATCCCCATATTTGAGGGTCAGATAGATGCAAATGTTGTAGATAAATGGTTAAATCTGCTAGAAGGGTACTTTTCTATTCATAATTTTTCCAACCAAGAAAATATTACTTTTTCTCTTCTCAAAGTCGTCCCCCACGTCAAGGACTGGTGGGAAACCTACTACGAGCAAAAGGATGAAAGTACGGCCTCACTATTTTCAGCCACACCAACTTGGAATTCATTCCGGGATTGCATCAAGGAGCAGTACTACCCTGTCGGAAGCTATGAGGATAAATACATAAAATGGACCACGCTGCGGCAGGGAAGGGACCAAGATGTGCCAAAGTTTACCAAGTTTTTCATACCCTTCACGTGAAGTTGGGTATCAAGGATTCTGAGTGGCATTTGGTACTCAAATACATGGTTGCCTACACAGGTACATCATTGACAAGATGGAGTTACTATACATCTCCTCGCTCAGCACGGCATACCGATACGTTGTCAAGATCGATCAGAAGTTTAAATAGAAGAAGTGAGACTTTGGATCCGCAAATCTGAAGCAAGGGAAAGGCTTCCCTAAACCGCAGAACCAAGGACAAAGCCAAGACGGTGTGATTCAAGACAACCCATTGAAGCTACAAGAAAATAACAACACCACGAAGTTAAAGAAGGACACAGGAAAGTGGTGTGATTTCCATAAGAGCCCCACTCACAACATAAGTGAGTGTTGAACCAAGCAGTCATTCGTGGTTGAGTTGAAGGCTTCAGAATCAGATGCATGTTCTGACCCTGAGTCAGAACCCAACAAGAGGAATGACAAAGGGAAGAAGATCATTGATGTAGAGCCCAACACCACTATTGCCACTGCCAAGATCCAGAAGAATGAGCTCAAAGATCCAGACAAGGGGGAGCGTCTTTTCCACTCACAAATGTGGGTGAAGGGTTCGCTGCTGCAATTCATTTTCGACAATGGCAGCCAAAATAACGTCATTTCAACAGAGGTCATGAAGCAGTTGGGCCTACTGACTACACCACACCTGCAGCCGTATAGTATCGGGTGGCTTCACCAAGGATGAGATCTCCGATTCCGCCAGTAGTGTCACCTTCCCTACAGCTTCAAGCCCTTCGCAGATGAGGTATTGCGTGATGTTGCTCCTCTTGATGTTTGTGATGTATTATTAGGCCAACCATACTTGTGGAAGTGACATGTTGTTTATGAGGCAAGGCCTCGCATTGTTATTATTTCTTTGGGTAATACATTATATAGGATATCAGAGGTAGCGCCACCCACCGCCACTTCTTTGATCTATGCTAAGAAATGTAGTAAGATCATCTCCCAGACTAGGAAATTTATTTTCTTTCTAGTTTTGTCTCAAAGTAAGTGGAAGATCGTAGCCACATCCATGGCCCCCAAGAAGGGTTCCTCCACGTAGCAGAAGCAAGTGGATACAGTCATGAAAGAAGACAAGAATATCTTCTCCTCACCCACAAAGGTCACGTTACACTATTTGGTCAAGCATTCGTTCGATCTTACTCCCGAAGCACCTCTACCCAATGGGAAGATATATCATCGCTCCATTCTAGAAAATCCCAAGTACAAATAGTGACATGATCAACATCGAGTGCCACACAAGTTTCAAGTGGGTGAAAAAGTCTGGTTGCATCTGCATAAAGAACGCCTTACAAGATCCCATCGGAAGCTCATACCACTCCGATATGGTCCTTACACCATTACCAAGGTTGTTGGAAACAATACTTTGGAGCACAACATTCCCCCATTCCTTGGTTTGCACCGAGTGTTCAATGTAGACCACCCTCGACCATGCTTCCCACCATTACTGGACACATCAAAGATTGCATAATAGCTCACCAAGGACCAAGTTCAGCAAAAGTTTCCCCATCTCATGGAGGCACTCAACGCAATGGGGACCATTGCTTCCTAAGGGAGGAGGAATGATCTAGGTGGATGTTGGTGGCCACCCGCCTATCCCACTTGGACCCCCACAACTGTCTCTTTTAGTTTTTTAGTTTCCTTAATTGTAGCACAATTTACTATTTTTGACAGTTTTTTCGGATCCAAAACTTTCAGAGTCGTTTTGAGGCCCTAAACGATGTTTTTTGGGAAAATGGGGGCCAATATGGGTATTAGACCATGTTGGACACTTGAAAGTTGTATTCCTCGGATAGATATTTCTAACGAGGTATTGAGCATGTCAAACGGAGATCGTATGCCAAAGTTACGACCCCGAGAAGTTGATGTACCAATTTACCCAAACGGGGCCCATAGTTTGGCACTTCATCTCCTAGGGTTAGGTTTTTGGATTTTTAGGGTTTTCCTACTATGAAGCCAGATCACAAAAATATAGAAAAGAGAGATAAACACCTTAGAATTCAGCCTCTTAGACTGGGCAACCTCCTTTACATTACACAAATGAACAATTCTTAGATGATACAAATGACAAGACCTCCTTTCTATATATAGGAGTCTAAGGGATCATAATATAATCAGAGCCAACATAACAATAATAATGTAAGGGCATAACAATAATAATAGTGGGCTTCTATGGGGCACAATAATAACAATATGGGTACTACATGGGCACAACAATATAATAAGGGGGTTTCACTAATAATAATAAGGGGTTACACTCATAGTATAGTGACCTAACATGCCCCTCTCCTTCAAAAAGTGTTGTCCTCAACGCTTGAGTAGTTCTTGATGCTTCTGTATAAAATTATCATCCTTCCATGTGGAATCTTCAGCGGGTAAGTTCTTCCACTTGATGAGATACTCTGAAATTGATCAATTCCGTAGCTATCGACTTCTCGATTCTGTGAATGCTTCAAGTTCCAATATTATTTTTCCTTCCTTGTCAATTTCTGGCAATATTGTTAGAACTGGGATCTTCGGCAAATTTTGAATGAGTTCCCACCCTGCTTCGCCATTCTTCCATTCATCCCTTGCTTTGTTTATCAAATTTGGTTGGATAATTATACCAACCTCTACCATTTCTGCAACCATATGTTCAATTTCACTCCTTTGGGCATATGGATATCTATAAGGCCTGATGTTTGGAGGAACACTTCCTAGAATCAAATGAATAGCATGATCATGATCACAAATATGTGGGAGACCTTTGGGAGTCTCAAATACCTTGGAATGATTGTCCAAGACTTTTTGGAGATTTGGAGAAATAGATGATTTCGATGTGGGAACTATTAGTGAACATAATTGTGCAGTTACGCCTCGTTGTTCTTTCTTTAGAATATTTGTCATTCTGTTAGAGCTGATTATCTTTCCTGATTTCCCTGTGATACCCCTTAATTCAACTTCCTTTCCTTTCGAATAAAATTTCATGAAAAGTTCTTGAAAATTAAAAGCTATTGTACTAAAGGATTGCAGCCATTGGACTCCTAGCACAACATCAGCACCACCCATTGGAATGGAAAGCATTGGGCTATTCAATACATATTCTCCCATGGATAGCTTGATATTATGGCACTTTCCAGAGCAATTTATGGTTCCTCCACTTACAACCGTCACTTGACACTCTAGTGCTGGATATAGGAAGCAATTCAATTCCTTGGTTATCTTACAATGAATAAAATTATGGGTGCTACCCGAATCAATCAACACTATTACCTTTTTCTTATTGATATGTCCTTCTATCTTTATAGTTCGAGTGGTAATTCCGACCAATGCATCACAATATATGGTTGGATTCATTTCTTCTTTCTCTGGGGTTAGTTCCTGGTGAGTATTCTTTTCTTTTGATGTTTTTTGATACTTTTCTTCTTGATACTTCACGGCTTGAACCTTCTTCTTCTTGATATGTCCTTTTATATTGAGAGTTTGAGGAGTGGTAATTCCTATCATTGCAAGACAAGATATGGTTAGATTCATTTGTTCTTTCTCTAGGGTTGGTTCCTAGTGTATATCCTCTTCTTTTGATGTTTCTTGATCCTTTTCGTCATTAGGAGGCCTTCCTTGTAGCAGTTTTGTCCCACCTTCCTTCAAACCTTCCATGTCTTTCTTCAAATCTTCCATGCCTTTCTTCCAATATGCTTTCATACCATCGATATCAACTTCCATGGCATAGATAAAACTATTTATCTTTTGCTTCTCTAGAATATCATTTACCCTTATATTCAATTTTTGAAAGTCCTCAATGTGCTTTGCGATTGAACCCTTTTGTTTGAGATTTATCAATTGGCTAAAGAAGGTGTTGCTCTTTGTATCCTCATAATGTGCTATCATTTCCTCTGTGAAAATTGACCACGTGACAAGTGGTTTACAAGAACAAAGCCCTTTATACCATAAAAATTCATTCAGTTCTAAATAATTAGATGCAATACGTACCTTTTGTAACAGTGGTACACCATGTAGATCAAAATATTTCTCCCACTGTAGTATCCAATTTACTGGATCCTTGCCATCAAACTTCCTCATCTCGGTTTTTCTTGACTTTAGGAGCTCGATCTTGAAATGATTGTAACTCTGTAATTTCGGATCTTTAAGTTCTGAAAAATCATCCTCTAATATCCCTCTAAGTTCGCTTTCTAACTCTGCAATTCTAATCGCAATTGGATTCCTGAAGAAAGTTTTATTCCCAATCTCCCATGATGACCTAATTATAGACTAGTTCCACAGAGTGAAATTTTACGACGTGCCACGTGTCATTGTTTCAACCATAGGTTCTGAAATTTATACCCAAAAAAACTGCAGTCTAACCTCTTTTTGTAACTTCTTACGAAATTTCAATCTGATGCTCGGAGAGAAGGTTAGGATGCTTTTTCCAAGGTCACTTGTTTAGGATGTAATTCAGGAGTCTGCAAAAACTATAACTTCCTTAGATAATATATCTAAAAATATAGCAAGCCAAGATCTGAAATTTGGAACCGAGGTTTAGACCGATTTCTTTTCAAATAGGTTTTTTTTAGCTTTTGAAACTGTGCAGCGAAAATGTTATAGCGAAAATTCCACAATGACCTGTTTTAGATGAAATTATGGAGCTTGCAAAAACCCTAACTTCCTCAGATCATATCTCCGAAAATATAGTGAGACAAGATCTGAAGTTCAAACGCGAGGTTTAGCGCGATTTTGTCTCAAATGGGGTGTTTTTTTTAGCTTCTTAAACATCGCAGAAAAAACGTTATAGCGAAAATGCCACGATGACCTGTTTGGAGCAGTGAAACCCTAGAATCCAAAGCTTTGATACCAAAAGTTATGAAACCAGCTCACCAAAAGATAGAAAAGAGAGATAAACACCTTAGAATTCAGCCCCTTGAAGGGGGAAACCTCCTTTACATTACACAAATGAATAATTCGTGGATGATACAAATGACAAGACCTTCTTTCTATATATAAGAGTCTAAGGGATCATAATATAATCAGAGTTGACATAAAAATAATAATATAAGGGCACAACAATAATAATAGTGGGCTTCTATGGGGTACAATAATAACAATATGGGTACTACATGGGCACAACAATATAATAAGTGGGTTTCACTAATAAGGGGTTACACTAGTAGTATAGGGACCTAACATTTCCATTGTTTCTCAACAATAAATAGGCATTCGAGCCTCATTGTAACACAGTTCAGAGGCATGTAGCCGCCACATCCCTTCTCAGAGATAAGCTAACATCGCCCGTGCTAGTTTATTTTCAGTTTTGTTTGTAAGCATATTTCAGTATTTTACATTAATGACATGAAGTATTATTTATGCCGCATCTCTGTATTTATGGTTATTTCTGCACTTTATTGCATTCCTACATAAATCTGGATCAATACTTTGTCTCCCACCTTGAATGATTTCTTTGTTCTATGTTGATCATGCCTGGCTTTATATTTCTCCTGCAACCTCTATAGTGTATCTTATACTTGTATATGGATCTGCTTGATATTTTCTACAAACTTTTCAGCCCTCAAGGCATCTCTTGTAATATCTTCCCTTGCTCCTCCTTTGTTGGCATTATGATACATATGTTGTACTTGATGGCAACCCACTCATCTCAGATGATAAATTATGGTGCAGCAAATTTCACGCATTTTCATGAAGATAAAAGTTTCTTTCATGTAGAGAAAAGTTCACACACTTTTATGCAGAGAAAAGTTTATTTCATGGTTTCTTTCATGTAGATAAAAGTTCACGCACTTTTATGCAGAGAAAAGTTTATTTCATGTAGAGAAAAGTTCACGCACTTTTATGCAAAGAAAAGTTTATTTCATGTAGAGAAAAGTTCACACACTTTTATGCAGAGAAAAGTTTATTTCATGTAGAGAAAATTTTATTTCATGTAGAGAAAATTTCACGCACTTTTATGCAGAGAAAAGTTTATTTCATGTAGAGAAAAGTTCACGCACTTTTATGCAGAGAAAATTTTATTTCATGTAGAGAAAAAGTTCACGCACTTTCATGCAGAGAAAAGTTCCTTTCATGAAGAGAAAATTTCACGCACTTTCATGGTTGGCTCATGGTATTAGTCCAACAGTTTTTTATCCTATGGTTTTGGTCTGTGGTATTTCATCCAAAAGTGTTGATCTCACGCACTTTCATGGTTGGTTCATGGTATTAGTCCTATAGTTTTTGATCCTATGGTTTTGGCTCGTGGTATTGCATCCAAAAGTGTTGATCTCACGCACTTTCATGGTTGGTTCATGGTATTAGTCCAACAGTTTTTTGATCCTATGGTTTTGGACCGTGGTATTGTGGAAGGACTAAGACTATAAAAGAGGAAGGAGATCATTTGGCAAAGTATCATCGAATGAATTGAATATCTAATAAGTGCTAGATCTGAAATATTTGAGATTGGGTTATGGTGCAGATCTGGATCTGAATGAAGGAGGAACCTTAGTGCATAAAGAAGGATAAGTTCTTTTGATGGGTCATAATCCTTATGCTTGAATAATAGTATCTTTGCATGATTTTGATCTGTTATATGAGGCGCATGCTTGATCTATAAATCTGACAATCTGGGTTAATTAGTGTCTGAATATTTGAAAGAAGGAATTATCCTTTATAGATCTGCACGCAGGTTTCAGTTTGTTGAAGTAGCGTATATCTTTAAATTATGATCTAGCTGCCTCTGTCTATTGCTGCAGTATTCTGGGTTCAGAATTTGGTGTGTGGTTATTGTTACTGTGTTCTGGGTACAGCTGTCAGAGAAGTGTTTACTTGATTCAGTGCTAATTGGGAAAAGGAGATTGTTTGATGCAGATATACTTGATGATTGATTGATGTTCATGGATCCAGTCTGAAAATTTATGAAACGTGGTCCCTGGAAGAAAGAGAAGGTTGTAGCCTTCAGTAGGCCAGCACCTACGTACTAGTATCTTGGCTAGTACAAGAGCTAAGGGGGTTGTAGCTCCCTTCCAGGAGAAGCTGGAGAACGAGAGAGGGTTGTAGCTCTCTGCAGGTTGTAGCCTGCGTACTGGTAAAGGACTGCACCAGTACAAAATCATTGTAAAAGGAGTTTCTAATTGAAAGAAGATAGAGACATATTGCAGCAGGTGGTTTTCACCCACATTGGGTTTCCACCTTATATCTGGTGTTCTTTTGTGTGACTATTTGCTTTTCTTGTTCCTGTTCATTATTTTATGATATTGACATACAAAGTAATGATCAATATTTGAAGATTTATTCAAAGTATAAATAAGGAAGATAGATTGATAAGAATTTGATAATACTGATTCACCCCCCCCCCCCCTCTCAGTATTATTTCCAACAATTGGTATCAAAGCCAGGTCCTTCTGAAGAAGCTTGATCGCTTGAAGGAAGATCTAACATCATGAGCAACTACGAGAGGGAAGCATCAATCAGGCACCGATTTTTGATGGAACAAACTTCTTATATTGGAAGGTAAGAGTTATTGCCTATCTTCAATCTTTGGGTACAAAAGTATGGGGCATTATAGAAACAGGGTATATTTTTCCATCAGCTACTCCTATAGATTCAGCTGAGAAGAAGAAATATGAAACAAATGCAAAGGCGGTTAATACTCTTCTAGGATGTCTATCTCAATCTGAATTTGTGAAGGTTATGCAATATAAATCCGCAAAAGAAATATGGGACAAGATTGTTTTGAGCTACGAAGGAGATGAACAGGTAAAACGTGCAAAACTTCAAACCCTCAGGATTCAGTATGAGAATCTCATAATGTATAATGATGAAAGTGTGGCTAAATATTTCCTTCGGGTAGATGAGATTGTTAATTGTATGAAAAACTTGGGTGAAGAAATAAAAGAGGTTGTTGTGGTTGAAAAAGTCCTAAGATCATTGTCCCCCAAGTTTGAATCTAAAGTGTCTGCAATAGAAGAAAAGGAAAATCTACGAACTCTTACTATGTCTCAGCTACACGGAATTCTAACTGCTTATGAAATGAGAAAAGGAGGTCCATCAAACAGGAGATAAGCTGCTTTTAAAGCTTCAGGCAAAGGAGACTACTATGAATCAAGTCATGTGCCAGAAGAAGAAGAAGAATCAAATTTTGTCAGAAATCTTCAACGGGGTACTGGAAGGTTCAAAGGTAAGCTACCTTTTAAATGTTTTGCTTGTGGAAGAGTAGGTCATTATGCTGCCAAATGTCCTCATAAGGATAAGATTGACAAAGGAAAGGAACCTGCCAGATGGAACAAGAAACAGAATGCAAATAAGAAAAGCTACTACACTCATGAAGACAGTGATGGTCTATCAAATAGTGATGAAGATGAACGAGGTAATGACTATAAACTTTTAATGGCATTTGAAGATGATGATTACATGGATGCTATAGATGTGGATAGTTTTTATGAAGAGATTTCTAGACTTAAGACATGTATAGAAGAAAAGAATATGATCATTGATACTCTACAATTTCAAATTGATGAAAAAGAAAAATATCTTGAAAAGTTAGAAGGTGAAATTGTTGGCCTTAGAAAAGAAATTGAGAAAACAAAGGTTATTAATCTTAAGTTTGTCAAAGGATCTGAAACTCTGGATGAGATCATCAATGTACAGCGTTCTCCACTAAACGAGACAGGTCTGGGGTATAATGGAGAAACATCTCAAGCATCCACCTCAAAGAGTTATCTTGATGCAGCAAGGGATGAGCAAAAGCACAATGGAGATCACCAGGTAAAGCAGGGACGAATTACATCAAGAACGAACAAAGACTATCAGGTAAACCAGGGGCAATCTGTCTTAAGGATGAACAAAAGCTACAACCAGCCACAGGTAAAATCTTCTAAATTTGCTTCAAGAATGGATGACAATAGAAATTACAATCATTTGGCCGGTAGATTTGATAATCGCAGAAGTTTCTTCAATGGGCAATGTTTCTCTTGCCATAACTTTGGTCACAAAGCAGCTCAATGTGTTGCATATAAAACAATCATGACTAGAGAAGCTCAAAAACAAAGAAGTATGATCGGGATTACAAAAAGGACCTATAACAACTTTTCGGCTCTTGAAAATAAAGTTGAATGTTCTATTTTCAATAACTTTGATCATGAAGATTCTGAATGCAGGAGCAGGTTTCAGCAGACAAAGGAACAAGCCTCAAGCACCAGAACATGGAGAATAAAGGAACCACAAACAGAAAGATGTGGGATAGCCTTTTATGCAGAGGGACAGGAAAATCTATGGTACATCGACAGTGGATGTTCGAAGCATATGACAGGTGATAAAGAAAAACTTGAATCATATTCTGCTTTAGAAAAGGGAAAGAAATTTTCTTTTGGAAATGATACTCCAGCAGCTATAAAAGGAAAAGGCACAGCTCAGTTAAAAGAAAAGGTCAAAGCTGGAAATGTTTTGTATGTTGATGGCTTGAAGCATAACCTTCTGAGTGTCAGTCAGATGTGCGATCAAGGAACCGAGGTAATATTTCGATCAAATGGATGTAGCATTCGTGATATTGATACAGGGAAAACAGTGATCAAAGGTAGAAGAACTCCAAATAATCTATACATATTTGAAGAAGGACAACAACAATGCTATTTGAGAAAGGATGATGAACATTGGTTATGGCAACGGAGGTTGGGGCATCTAAGCTTTTCACAAATAAGGAAGGCATGCAAATATCAGGCAGTTCGTGGTCTTCCAGATATCAAAATTCCAGACAACACTATATGAAAATCATGTCAGTTTGGTAAGCAAACCAGAACCAACTTCCCGGAGAAGGAAGGATCAGCCAGCAGGCCTCTTGAACTAGTCCATACAGATGTATGTGGTCCTTTCAGGACGAGCTCACCTCGAGGAGAAGAATACTTGATATTATTCATTGACGATTTCTCCAGGTTTGTTTGGTTAGGACTTTTGAAGCACAAAGACGAAGCATTCGAAAAATTCAAATCCTTCAAAGCCTTGGTTGAAAATGAATCAGGTTACAAAATTAAGTGCCTCAGGTCCGACAGAGGTGGGGAGTTTACCTCAAATGAATTTTTCGATTTTTGTGAAGAACATGGGATAAGAAGGGAATTCTCTACAGCTAGAACTCCTCAGCAAAATGGAGTGGTGGAAAGGATGAACAGAACAGTCCAACAAATGGCCCGTGCTATGCTTGATGAGTCCGGAACTCCCGCAACTTTCTGGGGTGAAGCTACATATGCTACGGTTGTTATTCTCAATAAAACAAATGTCCGAGTGAACAACACTCAAACTCCTCATGAACTCTGGTATGGTGAGACTCCTTCGGTAAAACACTTCAAAATCTTTGGGAGCAAATGCTATATTAAGAATACTGATGAGCAACTTGGCAAACTTGAACCTAGAGCAGATGAAGGCATTCTTCTTGGTTATTCTCCACACAGCAAAGCATATAAGTGCTACAATAAAAGACTTGGAAGAATTGTTGACAGCATTGATGTAGTGGTTGATGAAAAAGGATACATTCCTAGGCAAGTAAATCATGAAAATATCGAAGAAGATGAAGACTACCCTCAAAGACAGAATGATGAAGAAGAAGAACCTCAAGAAGCACCAGAGGAACAGATAAGGGTAGAAGGGAAGACTCCATCCAGGTACGTTCAGAAGAATCATCCAGAATCTCAGATTTTGGGGCAAAAAGAAGCAAGATGCAAAACCAATATGTACATGCATGGTCACAGGATGTAGCCTCAGTGCAAATGATGGATCAGCAGCAGTACATCAACCAACCTACAGATCTATGATTGGAAGTCTACTTTATTTGACAGGTACCCGACCAGACATCATGCATGCAGTGGGAATAGTTGGAAGATTTCAGGCAAATCCGAAGGAAACTCATCTTCAGGCAGTAAAGAGAATCTTCAAATATCTTCAAGGGGCTCAAAATTATGGCTTATGGTATCCTAGAGATACAGATCTCACACTTCATGCTTATATTGATGCAGATTGGGCCAGAAGCGTGGATGACAGGAAGAGCACAAGTGGTGGTGCATTCTTTATGGGTTCCAGATTAGTATCTTGGTTCAGCAAGAAACAGAGTTCGATTGCCTTGTCTACAGCTGAAGCAGAATATGTTGTTGCTGCATCTTCCTGCACTCAACTCCTTTGGATGATGCAGACCTTGCAGGATTTTCAAATCACTTGTACACCACCCATCTCCATCTTATGTGATAATACAAGTGCAATCAGCATTTCAAAGAACCCAGTCATGCATTCAAAAACCAAGCACATACCAATCAAGTATCACTTTCTCCGGGAACAAGTGCTTGAACAAAAGGTCAAGTTGGAGTATGTTCCTTCTAAGGAACAGGTTGCTGATATACTCACCAAACCATTGCCTAGGGAGACCTTTGAATACCTCAGGAAAAAGCTGGGGGTTGTTGATGCATCATCTTGTTGTTGAATCTCTTCTGATTGTTGGTTGTACGCAAGGTTCATCTGAAGTATATGCGTACATGTGCTGGGTTGCGAATTGGTCAAAGATCAAATGGCACAGGTTCAGGGGGAGCATATCATGCATTGTTGGCATTATGGAGGAAGTACAGAAAGAGATCATGGATGTTGCTGCAATAGTCTCTATCTCTTTCATGGTCATTTATGGTGTTTGATGGATTATGGTTCTTCTTTGCAGATCTGGTTTATAGTCAGGGGGAGCATGTTCTTAGGGGGAGCATAACCCTTTGCCCTTGATGTCAAAGGGGGAGAGTGATTGGTTGTTGTTGCCATCAAGTCCAAAGGGGGAGATTGTTGGCATTATGATACATATGTTGTACTTGATGGCAACCCACTCATCTCAGATGATAAATTATAGTGCAGCAAAGTTCACGAACTTTCATGAAGATAAAAGTTTCTTTCATGTAGAGAAAAGTTCACGCACTTTTATGGTTGGCTCATGGTATTAGTCCGACAGTTTTTGATCCTATGGTTTTGGTCCGTGGTATTGCATCCAAAAGTGTTGATCTCACGCACTTTCATGGTTGGTTCATGGTATTAGTCCTATAGTTTTTTATCCTATGGTTTTGGCTCGTGGTATTGCATCCAAAAGTGTTGATCTCATGCAAAAGTTTATTTCATGTAGAGAAAAGTTCACGCACTTTTATGCAAAGAAAATTTTATTTCATGTAGAGAAAAGTTCACGCACTTTTATGCAGAGAAAAGTTTATTTCATGTAGAGAAAATTTCATGCACTTTTATGCAGAGAAAAGTTTATTTCATGTAGAGAAAAGTTCACGCACTTTTATGCATAGAAAAGTTTATTTAATGTAGAGAAAAGTTCACGCACTTTTATGCAGAGAAAAGTTTATTTCATGTAGAGAAAAAGTTCACGCACTTTCATGCAGAGAAAAGTTCCTTTCATGAAGAGAAAATTTCACATACTTTCATGGTTGCCTCATGGTATTAGTCTGACAGTTTTTGATCCTATGGTTTTGGTCCGTGGTATTGCATCCAAAAGTGTTGATCTCACGCACTTTCATGGTTGGTTCATGGTATTAGTCCTATAGTTTTTGATCCTATGGTTTTGGCTCGTGGTATTGCATCCAAAAGTGTTGATCTCACGCACTTTCATGGTTGGTTCATGGTATTAGTCCAACAGTTTTTTGATCCTATGGTTTTGGACCGTGGTATTGTGGAAGGCCTAAGACTATAAAAGAGGAAGGAGATCATTTGGAAAAGTATCATCGAATGAATTGAATATCTAATAAGTGCTAGATCTGAAATATTTGTGATTGGGTTATGGTGCAGATCTGGATCTGAATGAAGGAGGAACCTTAGCGCATAAAGAAGGATAAGTTCTTTTGATGGGTCATAATATTTATGCTTGAATAATAGTATCTTTGCATGATTTTGATCTGTTATATGAGGCGCATGCTTGATCTACAAATCTGACAATCTGGGTTAATTAGTGTCTGAATATTTGAAAGAAGGAATTATCCTTTATAGATCTGCACGCAGGTTTCAGGTTGTTGAAGTAGCGTATATCTTTAAATTATGATCTAGCTGCCTCTGACTATTGCTGCAGTATTCTGGGTTCAGAATTTGGTGTGTGGTTACTGTTACTGTGTTATGGGTACAGCTGTCAGAGAAGTGTTTACTTGATTCAGTGCTAATTGGGAAAAGGAGATTGTTTGATGCAGATATACTTGATTATTGATTGATGTTCATGGATCCAGTCTGAAAATTTATGAAACGTGGTCCCTGGAAGAAAGAGAAGGTTGTAGCCTTCAGTAGGCCAGCACCTACGTACTAGTATCTTGGCTAGTACAAGAGCTAAGGGGGTTGTAGCTCCCTTCCAGGAGAAGCTGGAGAACAAGAGAGGGTTGTAGCTCTCTGCAGGTTGTAGCCTACGTACTGGTAAAGGACTGCACCAGTACAAAATCATTGTAAAAGGAGTTTCTAATTGAAAGAAGATAGAGACATATTGCAGCAGGTGGTTTTCACCCACATTGGGTTTCCACCTTATATCTGGTGTTCTTTTGTGTGACTATTTGCTTTTCTTGTTCCTGCTCATTATTTTATGATACTGACATACAAAGTAATGATCAATATTTGAAGATTTATTCAAAGTATAAATAAGGAAGATAGATTGATAAGAATTTGATAATACTGATTCACCCCCCCCCCCCTCTCAGTATTATTTCCAACATCCTTGCTACCCATATGAAATGTCTAATGGTGAAGGCGAAAAATATCCAAAATAGGTTTCAAATGCAAACTTTCTGATAGAAGTGTGGACTATTTTGTTGTAATAATGTTGTATAAATACTAAATTTTCATCCCAAGTCTTCAAATGCTTCTGGTTGTATCCCCTCAAAAGTTGCACCAAAATTTTGTTGACTACTTTTATCTGCCCATCTATCTGTGGGTGGAATGTTGTAGATCTCTTCAACTTCGTGTCCATCTTCTCCCATAATGTAGTCCAAAATACACTAATAAATCTTGTATCACTTTCTAGAACTATGCTCCTTGGCATCTCAAAGTGCACCCATACATGTACAAAGGAAAACTTTGTTACTTCTTTCCCATTGATGGTCTTTTTACAGGGCATCAGAACACACATCTTGTTGAACCTTTCAATTACCACGAACAAATAGTCATGCCCCTTCCTAGTTGTTGGTAAACTTCCCACAAAGTCCTTGGAAATGATTTCCCAAGGATGAGTGGGTACAGGTAAGGGATGATATATACCATATTACATGTTGTTAGGCCTATGGTTACAACAAAGCATGCATCCTCTTATGAGCCTAGCTACCTTCTCTTGCATCTTAGGCCAATACACATACATTTCCAAGTTGGCCACAGTCTTCCCTACACCAAAGTGCACTACAACCTTGGAGGTGTGAACCTCTCTAATCAGCTGCAATTTCTCACCTTTAGGAACACATAGCTTATCTAACCTGTAGAGTAAACCATCCTGGAGATGGTATTCAATGTTGTTGTCACCATCATGCACATGACTCTAAACTCTGCAACTATTGATACACCTCCTTGAAGTCTTCATCCTCTAAATATGTCTCTCTATATTCATCATGGGTGAATGGTTCCATGTGCATAAGACTCCCCAAAGTTGTGATCTTTGATGTGGGTGTCCTAGTGATCCAAGTGGCTCTAGAAATAGAAGTGGCTTTGGAAAAACTCTAAAATTAAAGTCACTAGATTGAAGTGGAACTAGGGTCAGATCAAATATCTCTTCATAAGATTTCCATTGGCATGAATAGCACCTCAATCTAAGTTCATATGTGAAAGTTATTGCTGGTCAAAGTTCTGGTCAAACTAGGCCTAGTGGCAACTACTAACGAGGAAATAATTTGGCACTTATCAGGGCACATATTTTGACCGTCAAAATGGGTAAATTTGTCGCCTCTTTAATTTTTCCAGTGACCCCAAAACTTCAGCGGAAAATTTTTGTCCAATTTTATGTAAAAAAAACAAAAAAAATATATATATATATATATATATATATATTAAAAGGGGGAGCAGGCTACCACCCCCGCCAATGGTTCTATTATATATGGTATTTGGGGTCAGGGCCCACGGCTTTTACTAGAAACCCTAACCACCACATAACTGTCAAGTATATTATAGGGTCAACGGGTATCGAACCCACGCTGGCTGTCGGCCAACCCTCCCATCGGCGGCCCTTCCAACAAAACAATACACAAAATCCAACAAACAACCAACAAAACTCTGTTTTAAAAAATGAATTCGAACAAGTTATGGCACAGGTTGGTTTGGAACCCGCGACCTTCGCCAGGATCAACGACCCAACCACAAACCCTCCAACCAAGTTCCCAACCCTGCTAACCAAGTTCCCAACAAGCCAACCTTATTTAATTTGTTAGACAAATTATATATGAACCTCATTTACCATTCGACTAGGAAGAGGAGGTGGAACCGAGCAGTAAGAACCAAGAGGCTGAATTGCAGGTGAAACCAAGAACATGCCCAGGTCAGAACTGCATCCAGGTGGGCATGAATTCTGAGAAATATTCCAAGGGAATCTTGGGAGAATATTTTTGCAGGGAATCTTGATGGAATCTAAATATTCCTTAGAGCTCTAGAAGTCACTTTCTCATAACAAGTTCAAGTTTATAGTCATTTGAAACAATTTCACACCATGAATCCAATGGTGATGTTTGTTTCTGCAGTTGAATTTTTCATTTTTAGTCCATGCTAGAAAATGGAGGTATAAGGGTCATTTATGTAATTGATTGTAATTTGATTTTTGCTGTCATTTAATGAAAGAGACCTCCCTGCATTGAGGATGGCCTGGAGATGTAGCCCACATTGGGTGAACTCTGTAATCAAATTGTCATGTGCCTTTAATCTCATGGTTTCTTTTGATTGCACTTGGTTACATGCTCTTTCATATGCAATTTTGTATGCATCCATGAAGTAAAAGATATGGATCAAGTTTGGTATCAAAGTAGGTCTTCTTGATGTGAGTTGCATGAGTGAATGCTAACCAAGAATAAGCTCCAAAGAGGATAAAGAAAACTCATACTCTTTGATCCCGAAGCAGGGCATGCAACATGGCAAGTGAGGAAGCTTGAATGGAGGAAGATCGAAATTACTACAATATCTTCTTCACCATGGAAGAGAAAGTTGATAAGTTATTTGCAGAATATGAGAAGGCAATCAAGACTGAGAATAAAAAATCAAATGACCATGCATCGGTAAATCATGAAGGTGGAAGAGGAAAGCCTCCTGAACCACCCACTCCATCCTCTAGTGACATTTTTTCTTCTTCATCTTCTTATCATTCTAACAGAAATCATAGGAATGCATCTACGAAGCCATTTTTTAAGCTAGATGTAAAGTTTGATGTGCCAACATATAATGGAGAATGTAATGTAAAGAAATTAAACAATTGGATCATACAGATCGAGGTTTATTATCAGATTCATCAGATCGATGAATATGAGGCCAAGATCCAATTAGCATCTCTTCGGCTAAGTGGTACCGCTCTCTTCTGGTGGGAGATCAAGTTGCAGAAAGAAAGCAAAAACCTGGGTAATATCGTTTCTTCTTGGTCCAATTTTGTTTTTTCATTAAAAGATCAATTTTATCCTTGGGATTATCAACATAATGATTTAATGGAATGGCAATATTTGAAACATGGAAAGGGTCAAAATGTACAAAGCTTCACAGAAGAGTTTAGAAAACAAGCTTTGAATTTGGGCATTTCACTTGATTCACTTGAAACTATAACAAAGTATATTAGTGCTTTACATAGTTACATCAAGCATTCTTTTTCTTTATTTGAGCCTACTACTATTGATGTGTCCAGTGTGAAGGCCATTAACCTTGAAAGTAGGGGCAAGAATGACAAAGAAGAGAAACCAAAAAAATCATCTTTCAAACCTCATAATCGCAAGTTCAAAGGAAAAGTCAAGGGAAATGACAAGAAGTCAGCTACAACCAAGGAGGAAGAAGCAAAGCCATCTTGAAAACATTGCAAGAAGGAAGGCCATGATGATGAGAATTGTTGGAAGTTGCATCCAAAGTTGAAACCAAAGAGATTTGGTGGGAAGAACAAGAAAAATACGATGGCAATCGTACGGTAGAACCTTGGATCTGATTCCAGTGATGAGACACAGATCATAGTTGTGGGCATACAAGGTACTCTTTCTCTTCATGTTAATGAAAATTCTGAATTGCATCCAAGTACAATTTATTCAAATGAATCTCTTGTTAATGAAAGCAAGAGGACTGAATTGTTCCACATTAGAGTGGTGATGAAACATACTAAAGTGGAAACCTTGTTTGATCTATGCTCACAAATAAATTTGATTTCAAAATCCTTGGTTAAGAAGTTAGGGTTAGAGACAAAGCCTCATTTGAAACCCTACCCTCTTGGTTGGGGGTGTGATAAAGCCAAATTACATGTAACCAAGCAGTATAGAGCTATATTTTTTATCACATCCAAATTGGTACATGAGGTTGATTTTGACATTGTACCCTTGGATATATGTGGCATTGTATTGGGGAGTCCATATTTGTATGATAGGAAATCAATTTTCTTTCACCATGAAAACAAGTATCATCTCACGAAAGATGAGGTGGAATACATTGTTAGAGCTCATCATGCCAAAATCAGTGCCAGTCTTGTAAGTGCAGGTTAGATGAAGAGATTGATCAATTCCAACAAAGGGTGCATGCTCATGGTTGTGAGAGAAAAATATGCAGAGACATCTGAAGCTTTCCAAGGTTGTGATCCCACTCATAAAAAAGAATTGTATGAAATTATTTCTAACTATAATGGGCTTTTTCAGGAACCAAGTGGGTTGCCTCCAAAGTGTGAGATCCAACATGAGATTCACTTGTAGCAAGATGCTCCTTTACCCAACATTGTAATGTACAGGTTGTTAACCATTGAGATGGAGGAGACAAAGAAGCAAGTATAGGAAATGTTGAACCAAGGGGTCATAAGGCCAAGTTCTTCTCCATGCGGTTCACCTATCGTGTTGTTGCCAAAGAAGGATGGCACATAGAGGATGTGCATGGACTATATAGCACTCAACAAAACAACGGTGAAGAATCGGTGCCCTCTCCCCCACATTGATGATTTATTAGATCAGCTGAAAAATGTTGTCTATTTCACAAAACTAGACTTGCATAGTGGTTATCATCAGGTCAAGATTGCAGAACAGGATGTATGGAAGACTACATTCAAGAAAAAAAAAGGGTTGTTTGAATGGATGTTGATTCCATTTGGACTATGAAATTCTCTAGCCACATTCATGATAGTGATGAATGATATTTTCAGACCTTTTATTGATGATTTTGTACTTGTGTATCTTGATGACATTCTTGTTTTCAGTAGAAAATGGGAAGATTATGTGTGTCATGTTAAAAAGGTGCTTTATGTTTTTTAAAAATAAAAATTGAATGTGAAAACGTCTAAGTGTGAATTTGGTAACACTTCTTTGGTTTAATTGGGTACAATTGTTGGAGGTGGACAATTAAAAATTGATGTGATTGTAAAGTGGCCTAAACCCACCAATGTTATACAGGTTCGTAGCTTTTTGCGTGTAGTACAATACTGGAGAAGGTTCATTGCCAACTTTTCTTTCATTGCATCCCCCTTACATGCATTAACAAGTGTGAAGCAAACCTTTCAGTGGGGAGGAAGGCAGCAGAAATCCTTTGATATGCTGAAAGAGAATATCATTATCCCACCAGTTTTGGCCTTACCTGACCTCCAGCAACCTTTTGATATCGATACAGATTCCAGTGGGTACACCATGGGAGCAGTGTTGATGCATCAGAGAAAACCTATATGTTACTATTCAGACACATTCTCCCAAATTGTTGTGAAATATCCCACATATGACAAGGATTTGTATGCCTTGTTTCAAAGCGTGAAGAAGTGGAAGCATTATTTGATTGGCAAGGAGATGATCATTCACATAGATCACCAGCCCTTGTAGTACCTTCAGTCACAAACCAAGCTTCAACAAGCACGTCATTTCAAATGGAAGGGATTCCTCCAGCAGTTTCTCTTGGTAACAAAATACAAGAAGGGCACCAGCAACAAAATGGCATATATGCTTTCTTGCCCTCCTATTTCTGCATCTATAGTTTTGAAAAATGTTTCTTTATATTTTGAAAGTTATGTTGAACAGTATTTTGATGACGATGATTTTAAGGAGATTTATGCAAAGTTGACTCATGGATCACAAGTGAATAATTACAATTTGCAAGGTAAATTGTTGTACCACCTTGGAAAACTTTGTATCCCCACCAATGAGAGAATACATGTAATCAGAAAGGTACATACCTCTCTTGTGTCAGGTCATTTTGGTACAAAGAAAAATTTGTGTCATTTGCATAGGTTGTGTTATCGGCCTCACATGAAAAATATTGTGAGTTGATATGTAAAGGGATGTGTGTTATCTTAAGTTAGCAAGCCAACTAATAAAAAAATTAGGCTCTACACACCACTCCCTTTTCCGAGTCGTCCATGGGAAAGTGTGTCAATGGATTTTGTTGGTGTTTTTCCTTTGTCTAGTAGAGGTCATGACTATTTTTATGTTGTTGTGGATCAATTTAACAAAATGTGTGCCTTAATTCCTTGTAAAAATAAGGTCATTGCAGAGAATAATGCTCATCTATTCTTCCAATTTGTATGGGTCCATTTTGGGTTGCCCACGTCCATTTTGTCTAATCGAGACTCTTGCTTTCTTGGAGAGTTTTGGAAGAGTTTGTGGAGAATGATGGGCACCAAGCTGAAGAGAAGTATGACATTTCATCCACATACCAACAGACAAACAGAAATTGTCAACCACACAACAATACATTTATACTGAGGCTATTGTGGAAAGCATCCCATGTTGTGGGACAAGCAGCTTCCTTATGTACAACATGCATACAACCGAGCATTATGTTCATCTACTCAGATCTCATTGTTTGAGACATGCTTTGTATATTTTCCAAAGGATCCCTTAGACATGGTCTTTAGGATAGATCAATATTACAGTGGGCAAGATGATAGGGACAAAGCACGAAAATTCATTCAGTGAATTCAGATGATTTACCAGGCAGTGGAGGAGTAGTTGGAGAAAATTCAAGCTCAATACAAAGATCAACACAATAAGCACCGAGTTGATCACCAAATCCAAGTCGGAGACAGAGTATGGCTCCACATCAGCAAAGACAAGACGAAGGGGGAAGGAAAGAAGATGGATATGGCCCATTCACCATATTAGAGAAGATTGGAGACAATACTTTTCGCCTCGATTTGCTAGCATAGATGCAAATGTACTTAGTGGTGAACATTGAAAACTTGAAGCTTTATGAGCCTCCTTTGATCATGGACACCGAAGAGGTTGGACATGTTCCTACAGTGGAAGACTTTAAACCTGAATACTTGGACAAGCTACGTCATGATATCATTCTTGACAGTAGGACTAGGACTTCACAACGGGGTGACATGGAGTACCTTCATACTGGTTTCAAACGAATGCATCCAAGTAAGGCCCGATGGATTGAAAAATAAAAAGTGAGGGAGAAATTCTCTCACTTGCCAATTGACTAATATATCTTTTTGTGGCCCACAATCTCATTAGTGGAGAGGAATGATCCAGGTGGCTCTAGAAATAGAAGTGGCTTTGGAAAAACTCTAAAATAAAAGTCACCGATTGAAGTGGAACTAGGGTCATATCGAAGATCTCGATGCAATCTTTCCAACGGCATGAACGACACCTCAATCCAAGTTCATACGTGAAAGATATGGTTGGTCAAAGTTATGTTCAAACTAGGCCTAGTGGCAACTACTAACGAGGCAACAATTTGGCATTTACTGGCGCACAGATTCTAGTCATCTGAATGGCTGAATTTTTTACCTCTTTCATTTTTTAGGTGACCCTAAAAATTGGCAGAATTTTTTTCCTGATTTGATGTAAAAAAACAAAAATAATATATTAAAAGGGGCAGAATATTTCCACCCCCGCCGATGGTTCTATTATATATGGTATTGCGGGTTAGGGCCCTTGGATTTGACTTGGGACCCCACCCACTGCATAATAGTCAGGTATTATACAGGGTCGGCGAGTATTGAACCCGCAGCGGCCACCGGCGGGCCCGCCCATCGACAACCCTTCTAACAAAATAGTACGCAAAATCCAACTAACGACCAACAAAAATCTGTTTTAAAAAAATGAATTCGGACTATTTATGGTGCGGGTTGGTTTGGAACCCGCAACCTCCGTCAACCCACCAACCAAGTGGCTAGACGGGCACAACCTTGTTTAATTTGTTAGACAAATTATATATGAACCTCATTTACCATTGGACCGGGAAGAGGAGGTGGAATTAAGCAAGGGGAACCGAGAGGCAAAATTGCAGGGAATCTTGAGGGAATCTAAAGATTCCTTAAAGCTCTAGAAGTCACTTTCTCATAATAAGCTCAAGTTTAGAGTCGTTTGACATGATTTCGTGCCACGAATCGAATGGTGATGTATGTTTCTACAGCTGATATTTGCATTTTCATTCCATGTTGGAAAATGGAGGTATAAGGGTAATTTATGTAATTGATTGCAATTTGATTTATGTTGTCATTTAATGAAAGAGGCCTCCCCACATTGAGCAAGGCCCAGAGACATAACCCACACTAGGTTCACTCCGTAATCAAATCATCATGTGCCTTTGATCTCATGGTTGATTTTTTATTTCCTCTTCTTTTCATGTGTTTTTGCTCTTGGTTACATGCTCTTTTATATGCAGTTTTGTATGCATCCATGAAGTAAAAGATCTGGATCACCTGGAAATCACTTCATCCAACCTATTTGTGTTGGCCTTCTTGTACTTGTTCGCCAAATAAAACTATTTTAAAATCCCATCCACTTGTAATGCCTAGTTTGTTGTAGCTTACTTTGGGCCTACAAGTACTGTAGTGGTTGGTGATCTATGTGGATTATTATCTCCTTTCCCCTCAGATAGTGCTTCCAATTCTTCACAACTTGCACCAGGGCATATAGCTCCTTGTTGTAGGTAGGGTTGTTAAGAATTTCCCCATGAAATACTTCATAATGGTAGCATATAGGCCTTCCTCCTTGCATCAAGACTGCTCCCAATACCCACTAACATTTGTCTCCACCTCAAAGAGATGCTGCAAGTTTCATAATGCCATAACTTGTGCTTAACTAGTTTTATTCTTTATCTCCTTGAAAGCCATCTGTTAACCCCTTCCCCACTAGAAACTCTTATCACTTGATGTTATGGTGTGGAGCAGTGTCGCTACCGATGAAAATGAGGCTATGAATTTCCATAGGTACTGTGCTACCCCAATAAAAATATTTACCTCAGAAACATTATTAGGCACCACCATTTCATGATGGCCTCCATCTTGGAAGGACATATCTTCATATCTCCTCTGCCTATCACATACCCCAAATACACAAAAAAAAGTGTTGCACAAACTCACATTGCTTGAGATTTCTAGCAGCTAGTGCTTCGTTAATGTCTCCAACACCTATGTCAAATGAGAGGTATGTTCTTCCCAGGCAACATTGTATACCAATATATCATCCAAATAGATAATGAAAAGTGAATTTATAAAAGGGCACAGTACATCATTCATTAATCTCATAAATGTAGCTAGTGCATTACATAAGCCAAATGGCATGACTAACCACTCATACAAACCTTGCCTAGTTTTGAAAGTGGTCTTCCATGTATCTTCTTCTTTGACTTGAACTTAGTGATATCCAAACTTTAAGTCCAGCTTGGTGAAGTACTTTTCTTGCTACAACTGATTCATCATATCATCTATCCTGGGCAGGGGGTATCTATTCTTGAGTGTGATTTTGTTCAATGCCCTATAATCTATCCACATCTACCAAGTCTCCTCCTTGTTTGGAACAATGATGATCGATGACCCACATGGTGATGTACTCGGTCAAATGACACCATGTTCCAGCAACTGTTGCAATCATTTCTTCACCTCACTTGCTTCATATAATAGAGTGCCTATACAACCTAATTTTTGGCAATGGGGAGTCTGACAATAGTTGGACCTTATGATCCACCTCTCTCTTACGTAGTAACCCTTTAATCTCTCAAAACACATCCTTGTATGCTTGTAGAAATTATTCTAGTTGGTTTTGTTTCTTAGTACACCCCTCGAAGGTTTCCTTGCCTCTTGTTGACTCTTCTACAGACTGGCTTTCTCTTAAAAACAATAAACCATACTTTTTATTGGAATTGAACAATTTCTTGGCTTGGTTGGCACTTACCAAAGAAATTTTTGACTTTCCTTTGTGCACGTTGATGATGAACAATTTTCATTAGGAGAATTTTGAGGTATAAATGGGCCTCCTAAGGAAATTATAAAATAATAGTGGAAATAATAAAATAATATTAGATTACATCATTAAATTTTAGAGGGAAAAAATGAAAAAAAAAAAAAATCAACTTGTATTTTCAACTTATCTCCCTATGGGTTTACTCAAATTTCGAGCAGCGACACTTGTTGGATGTAAAATTTGATTCGTCAGCCAAGGAGTACCCCTGTTGCATGCTTTTGATGGACCTTGCTACACAAAAATGAGAAATAAGGCCCATCGAAAGTATGCAATATGGGTACTCCTTGAATGAAAAATTAAATTTTGCATCCAGCAAGTACTCCCACCTGAAATTTGAGTAAAACCTTATGGAGATAAGTTGAAAATATGAGTTGAAAAAATGGTTTATTATTTTATTATTTTATTATTTTTAAACTTTTTACATTTTTACTCCAAAAATGGTGCATCATCCCCCACGGTTGACATCATCATCTTGAATCCTATTGGTTCTTATAAAGTTTATTTTGGTTGTACATTTTTCATAGGAGGCCCATTTCAAACCTCAAAATTCCCCTAATGCTATCATTGTGAGCCAATATTTGTTGGCTCTCCACATGAATATTGAATCTCACATGTATATGTAGGGAGTCCCAAACATGACTCCACATACATCAAGGGAAACCACATCTACTTCTACTTCATAAATAAAATCAACACTGATGGAAAATATATTTTTGCACTATTTTGTTACCTTCAACTTTGCATCCTTTTTTACCCATACCAATGGATATGGGTTTGGATGATCACAAAATTTCAGCCCCAACTCCTTGACTAGCTCTATTGAAATGAGATTTTCCTACAATCCTGAGTCAAACAGAGCATCAATTTTCATCTTCTTGACCTATATATTTATATGGAAGAGTTTGGTAATTTTCTTTCTCTTCTTGTTGAAAGCTACTCAAATTCACCTCCTTCTACACCGACGTACAAATGATCTTTTCATCCACATTTAAGCTTCTTTTAACTTATTTTCTTGAATCTATGGCCATGAGATTCTTCTTCTTATTATCATTATTTTTGTTCTTTGGGTTTATCTCTAGATGCAAATTCCATCACTTCTCCTTTATATGGTCATTAATGTTGAAGTGGTTGGAATGGTTGTTGGGATATTTGCATTGGTGTGTTGTGGCTATTGTATTTTTATCATTTTCTTCTTTTTTCTTCTTCTTCCCCTCCTTAAAATCATCTTGTTGCTCCTTTTTCTTCGATCCACTTGATTGTGCTCTCTTCAATCCTATGTTCTCCAGGTATTATGATTGTGTTGGGTGTGTGTTATACTCTTTCTACGACTAGTCACACGTGCGGGGGGTCACAGCAAGGGCGACATCCACCTTGGTTTGTTGCATCAGGCATAACTAGGGGGTCACAGGGGGGCATAGCCCCCCCTATCGAGGGATTTTAGGGGGGTGAAAGTCCCCCTACACGGGGCCCGGGGTAGTGCCCTGGGAAAAAAAAAATTGGACCCTATATTAGGTGGGCAGACCTACCTATGGTTTTGTGCATGGGTTTTGCACATGGTTTTGGGCATGATGGTTTTCTACCCATGGCATTTTGTAGATACGGTTAAGGGAACTATGGTTATGTTCTAATCCAGGGTTAATGGATTGGGGTTTATGAATGCTTCGACATGTATATATATATATATATATATATATATATATATATATATATATATATATATGTATTGTAACATAGAAAGGAATATAATCAAAAATCAATCTGGTAGTCTCGGTTTTGGGATCCAAGGGAAAATCTTTGCGTATTTGTTTTATGTTCTCGTCATTATTTATTTTCTGTTTTTAGAATTCGTATCCAGGTAATTTTTGTACAATTTGAAAACCTACAGACTGTACATAAGCCTCTTCCATTGATTTTCACTTGAACAACATCACTTTCTCTCGCAGATGGCGTTGTAGACCTCCCCAATACTTGAGGGTTACATATGGGTTCTTTGGGAAGATACCCAGCATTATGGCCATCTTTCTTAACTTTATGCTATACTCCTTCATGCTTTCAATCGGCTTTTTCCTAAAGTAGTGTCATCAAATTCACTATTCCTATATGTACCTATTGATGGGCTGGAATTTTACACCAACAGTCAAGGGGATCTCTCCGACGGAGGTTCCCAACTAGAGCCTGCACCGAGTATGTTGGAGATCCCTTCTAATATGTAGGCCCGACATCCATTCAGTTTTGTATAGCTAGCTTTGGATGGAGGTGGGATATGAACTTAATCAAATGTATGAGCTTTAATAAACACAAGAGAATAATTGACAAATATCATGTACCATATATATATTATGAATAGAAAAAATGTAAGCAACACAATCTTATATAAAGTTACTATCAGCAGGACTTTAGATAAGACTTATGTGTACTAGATAAATAATGCTTAACGCTTGAAAATTAGTTCATAAAAATCAACCATTTATAAGTGTACATAATTGTGCAGTCAAAACAGATTATACTAATACCAAAAGAAATAATTCACCGGCACAAGTATGGAGTTAGTAAGCCAAATACCATTCATACGTAACAAAACCATATTTGAAGTATGAAACAACATGTGAGGAGACAGCACATCAAATATCTTTCAGGAACATCTGATCCGTCAAGTGAGGAAAATACTCATGGCACAAGCACATAGAAATTTGAAGAATTCAATAGTGAAGACGTACAATTAACTCTTGTATTGACTAGAAGGACAACAATTCTCTCAAGTAATATGTATATGTATCTCCAAAATAGTCCTCAGCAAAAAAGCTTTACAAATGAGGCATGAGGTTACATTTATAGGATAAGAGTGACCCTTGGTCTACCCTTGACTCTTGGGCTCCCTCATGACCTTTCATCTACCATATGACTCTTGGCATTCTACGTGACCTTTCACGTTCACAGGGAATTTTGTGCTACCGTAGTACACAATGTCACAAAAAATGACTACCATCCTAATTGACTAATCTATAGATGGCAAGTTTCGGAATGTTGAGCCCGAGATTTTCTGTCAGGTAGGTGTGCCATATGTTGTATTTTGCTGCAATGGGAGAGATCTATGGCTGGCCTTCATCATGTCGGTGTAAGCACTCTAGTGCATCTGGGAGAAGGGTGTTCCGTTTGGAATGTATATGATTATTCAAGGTACCAAACTTGGTGTAGAGCCTCACTGGTTCTACTATGTAACGCTTGATATTCTCTCTTGAGATCGGCATATCCCCCATGCGGGCTGCTTGTCTGTATGTCTCTACAAATGCCTGCACTTCATTGTTGATCTCCTCCTGATTTTTTACCTATCCAATCTCTCCTATGGAGGGGGCCCCATGTAGTTGGATCATTTATTCCAAACTGCTGAACAATTGTCTGTAGGAAGCCAACACCCTCTCTGCATCTTTGGCCAATTTTTCTCTGGACTAAACTTTGATACAAAGTTGGACCCTAGTATTTTGCATAGCGATCCAATCTTTCCTGGGGACCACTGCCAGGGCTTCCGGATACTTTTCAGACCACTCATGTATTTTATCCAAAGAAGTGATGGCCTCTTTGAGCATGGTGACCATTTATTTTGAGTGAGTTTGAATGGTCATGGTGGGTGCTATAGTGTGGTGCAATTTTGCCATTTCTTCATACACTACTTCCATAGTCTCCCCCAGGATCTTTGTTTCTGATGCAACTACTGCTTGGAATTCTGTTGAGCTTGTGTAATAAGCGGAGTGTCGTGTTTTCCTCCTCCATCCTTTTCTTCCCTTGTTCTGGAACGGTGGCCCTTTGCTTGAATGCGTATAGCCTATTTTGCAAATCCACAATTTGTTTACTCATCCGGGCTATGTTGTGTTCTATGGCAGCCACGAATGTTGTTCCAGAGGAGGCAATCATTTGAGGATTTGTCATGATATTGGGCACGATATCCGTTGCCGTAGTTACTGACAATGGGTCAGCTGGGTTCCTACTGCAAGATTTCTTCCTCTCCTGTATAATTTTGAGGTTCACTTCATCAAATGTGATTTTAGTTAGATCTAGAACCTCCTCATCTTGATCTTCTGAGATGCCTACCTCTCATAGGGGAAGGTTTCCACCAGTGAGGGGAGTAACGGGAGGTACATCCAAATGAGGAAGCTCACTTTGTCCTAAGTTGGAGTTGACTGCTTTGCTTGTCTCCCCTTGTTCATTTTCCTCAGTTTCCTTTTCCTTGTTTGTCCTAAGCTCCTCCTCCTGTTGCCTCTTTTCTCCTTCTGCTAGTGCATGTTGCCTTTCTAGTTCCTCCTCCATGTTCTTCAGTTCTTGTTCTAATCTTTTGTGTTCCTCTTGTTTTTTCCTTGCAATTTCTTCTGCTTTTCAGCTTCTTGCTTTTTCCTTTCTATCTTGTCTTGTGCTTTCTTTTCTTCTTCCTACCACCTTTTCTCATCTTCTTGCCTTTTCCTCTCTATCTCATCCTACACTTCTTTTCTTCTTCCTGCCACATTTTCTCTTCCGCTTGTTTTCTCCTTTTCTCATTCTGGCTTTGGTTGTTGGATTCCTAAGATTGTTTGCTTTCCAATTCTCTTTGCCTCTTTATTTCTCGCTTCTTTCTTTCCAATTTTTCATTTCTTTGTATGAGTGTAACTTCTTCCTCGTTGTCACTTAGGGGGTCTTCAACCTCTTTTCCTTTTCGCTTCCCTGGTTCCTCAGCTCCCTTTGGTGTTCTTTCTCTGATGCTTATGTCCTCCTGGGAATCATCGAGGAGCTCATCTTCTATGGCCTGCTGCTCACTTGGGTTGATTTCCCTTGTGGAGTTATACCAATTCCTAATCCCATCCTCGAGATCCTTCTTGGTGTGGGCATAAGACCAACTGAATTTCGCCTTCTTGCAATGGGCAGCTACGACTTTCTCAGGATCATACATTCAGTAATTCAGGGTCACGAAATGGCTCCCGTCCATTTCTTCAGCTTCCGCTTCTACCTGTTTGAAGTTTTCTACTACGTACGCCCCAATAGTGAGAGGGAAAGGCAGCCAATGTTTCTTCTTGCCTTTTTTCAAAACCTTCGAGAAACCCTATGTCATTTGGCAATAGACCTCTTGTAGAAGTGTCCTATCTGTGACGAACTTGGGAAGAGCATGAGGAGATTTATGAGTACCAAACACTCTGACGATCATTCCTTCATCAATGGGGAACCAATAAGCTACTTTAACCACGGTCTTCATGGCTCTTTGTGACATGCAAGGTGGTTCTTCCCTGAACAACGGTTGGCATAATGGGATGATAAATGTTTCAGATATTACATCCAACATGCTTCTATAAGTTGTATCCCAGAAGACTTTGTGGTGGCAGTGAATGGGTTGGGCTACCGATGTGTCCCAATTATAGCTCCAGTGCTCGAAGTGGCACCTCGAATAGACAGCATCAAGGAGGTACGATGACATATAGAATTCTGGGGGCTGCTCGAGGGGCGGGCTTTGGGCGGCGGCTATGTTTGTCCTCAAGGATGATGAGAGGATGCTCACCCAATTAAAAATAGTTCCTTGAGTGGCGACAGCATACATGAGGGGAACCCACGTGCCAAAAAAGCATCTCAGCCTGCCTTTCCATATAGCCAACACATCATTACAATGATTAATTGATATACTTCGTGTATCTCCTCTGTCTTGTAAGCCTGGTCTATCCTGACCCGTAATTTCATAGGTTCTTTTCACCAATCCCTCAAAATGTCTATTGTTGGGATGGTGAACCCAACGAGCCACTTGGTGTTAAAAATCTGCTGCTTCTCAGGCAGTTTGTAATAGGTTTTGATGCTTGTCGAAGAGATGGTGGCTATGGGTGCCCCATAATCACCCCTGATCATCCAGTCATCTGTACTTGTACACTGCAGGATCCATTTGATGGTTTCGGTGCATGGGAATACTGGTGGATGTGTCGCTACTTTATGTAATTTTGACCTCTTGATGTTTATATATACTTGGAAGTCCTCCTATGTTTCTGGAATATCCTTCTTAGCAAATTCCTCGTAGATTGCATACCAGGAGAGCCTGGTGGTTTTATTTATGTTGCAAGCCGTGTGTGTGAAGATAGGTGGTTGTTCTTCTGGATCAACCTCCCATGCCCTGCTTCCCGAGGTGCCTTGAGCAGCTTTAGTAGTCAGGTGACCCATCTCGTCTTCGAAAGAAGAAATGGATATGCACTCAAGCTTGACGTCACCTGGCATGTCAAAAACACAGTCCCACGATGAGAGAGATGGCATGACAATCAATTGCAACCGCAAAATAAAAGGAGACTTAGCCAGTGACAGGGAGGTCGCAGGGAAGGCAAGTCGCACAGTCACAGATGTCAATAATGCAACTGAGCGACTGAGGTCAAAGGTCATGGAGTGAATGTAAGGTCATGATGCACGAAATCTGGTCGCAGGTCGCACAACAGGTGGTGGTCGCAGGTCGCAACCGGTCAGAGGTCGCGAAGATGTGAAGTTGCGAGGTTGCAAAGTCATGAAGCCATGTGGAGAAGGGTATCACGGCCACGAGGCACACGACTATGGCTCAAAAAATCTCAGAGAAGGCCCTAAATGGATTTGGGAGGCTGGGGTCACTCTTAGAGGGATGGACTTTAGGCTTCCTGATAAAATGAGGGGATCAGGTCTAAGGAAAAGAAAAACTTCTGGGTGCAGGCATGGGGAAAAGGCTAGGGCCAACTATCAAGCATGAAAATGAGAAGGATGCTAAGTAAAAGGTTAAACCCTAGGGCAAAGGATAAGCCAGAGGTCAGGAGGGGCAAACAGTGACACTTGGAAAGAAATAATGATTGCAGGAGGGAGGACCGTTACTTATCGGAGTCGTACGTGATGAGCCCAAAATTTGGTAACATTTTGGGCTCATTTGGCCTAATTATCCCTATTCAATCCTTCATTTTTCATAAATTATGCATTATTTTTTAGTATGTTTATGTCATTTGTATGAATAAGGGTAGTCACTATTCCTAGGTGGCTAACACATGCTCATTTCAGGATTGTTTGACACAGGTTGGAGCAAAACCGAGCAGACATGGGCTAGGAGACAGCCAAGCTTGGGTTGAGGATTCGTAGGGTGGGTTTTCTATGGCATTAAATAGCCTCCCTCGGGATCTTCACCCCCAACTCCGAGCTCCAAAGGCCACCAAACCCAGATCTAGAAGGCAGCCAAACAGATTTTGTGGAAGGAGCTGTTCACTCACAGTTTGGGCAGCCAAGTCCCATGAATTTAGGAGGCCAGCTAGGGCCTCGTGGTGTATAAATTTTAAGGCCTCAGCCTTCGTGAGGGAATTTTGAAAAACTCGTGCATATTTTGCACTACAGTGCTGCTAGCTCTGTTTTGTTCTTTTGTAGCCATTCTTGGCATAACTCTTGACTTATGATTATTTTTTGATAATGAGAAGCGGTTATATTTGATATCAGCTTTGCGTTTTCTATAGGAGCCATATCTCTTGGGGTTGGGCCCAACCTGAGAGCCTAGGGCCTCCTTCTTTGTATTGTTATCTTTCCTTTAAGCACTGTGATTTTCCTTTTATGCATTTGAAACGTGGTTTTGTTGAGCAAGATTTAGTTGTGTTGGTTAAATAGGTCACTGTTGAGGAATAGAATTGCTTCAGATGTGTAGAATAGATTGATAGGATAATAATTGATAAAGCTCCAGAAAAAGGGGTTGTTTGCAGTCTCAGTTTCACCTCTCCCTTATTGGATCAGGGGCTGGAATTGCAGAAACAGTGCTGCCCAACAAAAACACTAGTTTGCTTGACCATGCAATCTTTGGTGTAATGTCTTCATTTGTAGAGGTTAGTCATGCGTTCAGACCTTTTGAGATGTTTCTTTGATTAAGTGATGTACATGGTTCTCTTTGGAAATAAAGCTTCTGTTCATTTGTTTCGTTGACAGTTAGGATAGATTAGCTAAGATTTTGATTGTGTGCAGGATTTGGTTGATTCGGTTAAGTGTACACCATGCAGGGCATCTCCATCACTCTCTCGTTCACCTAGGCTTCGTCCAAGCTAGCTACTCCATCCCCTAGTTAGGTCCCTCATCTCACAACTACTCTTCTGCCCACATAACCTTACCTTCTTGCTCTTCCATTGTCTAAGTCAAGTCAGCTTTCCACACCCTCTCATCACTTCCTCCATCAGTCACTGGGTCATTCCAGGCCCCTACCCTACCTCCCTATCCATTCATGCATCTTCTCTCACTCACCCATCCTCCAAAATCCAATTTTAGAACATCCTGTAGAAATTTTTGAACATCCTGTAGAAATCCCTGAAACATCCTGTAGAACCCCTGCAAACTTCCTGTAGAAGCTGTTGACTCCTAATCCGAAACGGATGAGGTGAAGCTGGACAGTCATCTAGAAGATGAACTGATCCGTTTTGTATATGTATAAATAATATTTGTCTAATGAATAAAATCATAAGTTCTGTCTTGCGCTCAATATCCTCTGGAGTTACCCTGGCCTGACATGGTATCAGAGCCCAGGTCCCAGTCCCAAAATAGTGTAACTCCTCTGCCAGGTTTCTGCTGCCTCATGAAACCTCTGTCCTGAGCGCTGCTGAAGACTGCGCCCTCTGTCCTGAGCGCCTCTGAGACTGCGCCCTCAGATAATGAGTAATTGATGTGCGTTTTTTGGTGAGGAGTCATTTTTTTTGGTATTGAACGCATAGAAGCGTTTTCCTTGGCATGCTTGACGATTTCTGTCACAATTTCTCTGGGATTGATAACCTCAACGTTTTTACTGTTAACGCTTTGCTTAGACTCTGTTTTTGAGCATTGATAGGGAAGACTTGAGCGTCGAGTTGAGCTGGTTCATATTAGAGCTCTCTTTCTTCATCCTGAAAACATTTCCGCTCCTGATTTATATCGCTTCTCTTCCCTCTGCAATTCAAATTGATATCGATTCTCTTCTCTCTGCTATTCAAATTGTATGCAGGTGTGTGTCGCTGCATTTAAAAAGAGCCAGGTTCACTGGTTTTCTGAATTCAAATGGATAAGGCTTTATGTAAGTGGTGACTGCGGTGACTGCGTTTTTAATAGAATGGTGACTGCCTTTTTATAAAAAGAATGATGACTGTGGTATTCGCTGCGTTTTGTTTGACTGCTCCTATTGTTGCACGCAACAAACACCCGTAACCAGGATTCACACCCATTGTATGCACAACGGTTTGAGAACCCGTGGGCGCCAGAACTGCACAACGGTTTGAGAACCCGTGGACTGTGGTAAGAATGGTGGAGATGCGGGGTATTCCAGAAATTGTTGGTTGAAGTTATTCCGATTTGATTATTCCAGAAATTGTTGGTTGAAGTTATTCCGATTTGATTATTCCAGAAATTGTTGGTTGAAGTTATTCCGTGTCATTACCATTAACTAATAAAGTATACCATACTTTATCCATTGAATTTTGAATGTCTAGCAATCATATAAAACTGAAGAACATTTTTTACTGTATAATGACATCATAGAACGGCAATGAATTGGTGGTGTGGTTGTTCAACTGTATATTTCTTCATTGCGACTGCGCTTTTGTAAAGACTGTGGTATCGCTGCATTTTTTTAATAAGATTCTATTGAAGCGCTGCTTGTGTATCTATTGGTATCACTGCGTTTTCCATGGAATTGCTGTGACATGAGCAGAGTATTGTCATCAGTATATGTAAGCGTTGAAGTTTTTTATGAGTTGTTGATTTGGCAGCACCAGCCTTTAAATATTCCACAGCCTTTTTTGATTGAGCAGTTTTATGTGATGATAGCAGTTTGTGGTTGAGCAGTTTTGGGTCTAAAGCATCTGTAGTGATATATGTTGAAGAGATCCCTTAGCGCTTTTTTTTTTTTTTTTTTTTCTCTCTCAAAACACAGTAGTGTGGCAGTGATATAAGAAATGGTGATGCTGATGCATAAGGCTATGATATAAGGATTTTTTTTTTAACAGAAGTTTTTGGCAGAGATATTTTTTTTTACAGAATGCATTCAATCATTTCTATGGTAGGAATAGTTCTCACTGGCAAGGAGAACTATTCAAAATGGTCCTGGATGGTAAAACACACCCTTATCTACAATGAGCTGTGGAAAGGAGTGTGTGTCGGAGAAGAAGACAAAGACCCTGTGCAGCCCACATCAGACAAAGAACTCGCCATTTGGGAAAACAAGAACAGCAAATCCTTTGCATTGATCGCAGCATCTGTAAATGAGGAAGTAAGTCGTCATATTTCATCCTATTCCACTGCCTTTGAAGCTTTACAAAAGCTGAAAGAACTCTATGATACACATTCTGCACTTGAAGTTGTTCAGCTCATGATTAAACTCTTCACTCTTGAACTGAAAAATAATGATCCTCTTACTCTTGCATCTGAAATAAAGTCTATAGTGCATGATATTAAATCCACTAAGGTTGAGCTGGATATCTCTCTCATTGCCTTTCTCAAAGCACTCTATCCTACCTACTCTAACTATCTTGAGTCTTTACAAGCAAATGGAAATCTTAAAGATATAACCTTTGACACTCTTGTGAAAAAGTTTGTTGAAAGAGAGAAAGCCTTTGGAAAGAAAACAGTCCCTGAATCTTCTGAAGAGACTGTTTGCCTTGCTCATAAAGAAAAGCATCCTGCTCAAGATTCTACAAGAGGAAGAGGTGGACGAAGAGGAAGAGGAAGATACTTCAGAGGCAGGGGGGGCAGACATCCTCAAGCAGAAAAGGCAGATCTGCATTGCATTCGCTGCAAACGAAATGGATCACATGATGCTTCTACATGCAAGCTACCATGGGACAAGGTTGAGCAGAGAAGAAATCAGCAGAAAGGTAAAACTGATGACACAGACAAAGGTAAAGCACCTGAATCCGCTCACTATATTGAGGCACAATGTAACATTGGAGTAAATGAATATTTGTTTAATGCTTCACTTGCTTCTTCGAAAAATGACTGGTTGCTTGATTCAGGAGCAACCTGTCATATGACTCATAGGAGAGATTTCTTTGAAGATTTCACTGACAATGTTGATGGAGCAGTATACTTTGCAGATCAGTCAAAAATCAAGCCATCAGGGCTTGGCACAATCAGGCTTAAACTGCCTGGTCTTCCAGACTTTCTTTTGGATCATGTTCTATATCTCCCACAGCTGAAGAGAAACTTGTTGTCCCTGGTCCACATCCGCCAACAAGGTCACTCCATTCACATGTTTGATGGCAAGCTTGAGGTAAGAAAGGCATCTGACCACTCACTTGTCATGAGGGGTATAGAAGAAGAAAGACTTCTTAAACTGCAAGGAACCTCTGCTCATGCACAACATTTCTCATATATTTCTCATCATGAAGAAGGTGCACTTCCATCAAGTTTATTATGGCATGCTAGATTTGGACATTTAAACTATGATAGTCTCCGCTTGTTGAAGAAAAATGGTGTTGCTGGTTTGCCTACAATTCCTAGAAAACATAAACAATGTGATGCTTGCATTCTAGGAAAGCATAGCAAACAGTCTTTTCATGATTCACATTCAAGAGCACATAGGAAGCTTGAACTTATTCATTCAGATTTATGTGGTCCAATGCCTATTCCTTCTGCAAATGGAAATAAATATATCATGACATTTATTGATGATTACACCAGAATGTGTTGGGTTTACTTATTGAAGAACAAATCTGATGCTTTTCAAACATTCAAGAATTTTCATAAGTGGATTGAAAATGATGCACAATCTCATATTGGGTCTATTCGCACTGATAATGGAAAAGAATATACATCAAATGAATTTGAACACTATCTTCGCCAACATGGGATTAAACATCAAACAACTGTGCCTTATAATCCTCAACAGAATGGTGTAGCTGAAAGAATGAACAGAACAATTTTGAATATGGTACAATCCATGCTTTTCTTCAAAAATGTAAAGACAATGTTTTGGGCTGATGCTGTTCTATGTGCTGCATATATAAAGAATAGATGTCCATCTAGTGCTATAAGAAACAAGACTCCTTATGAATTGTGGTATGGACATGTTCCTTCGGTAAAACATCTCAGGATATTTGGTTCCACCTGTTATGCTTTAATACCAAAGGTACATAGAAACAAACTTGGTGCTAGAAGTCGTAAGTGTATCTTCCTGGGGTATTCAAACACATCTAAAGCATACCGCCTTTATGATGAAGTAAATAAAAATTTTGTTTTATCTAGAGATGTCATTTTTCTTGAATCATCCAAATCTGACAGTGTTGTTGAGCGGCAACTTGATCGCTTGGATAGATTCACAAAACCGAAATCATTCCAAGAGTTTGATAATCAGATTCCACATCTTGAAGGGGGGATTCCTATACTAGATCAACATGTGGAATCTCCTTCTGAAGAACAATCTCCCCTGCATGACACTCCAACAACGGATGATGCTTTAAGTGATGTAATTGATAGAATTGGGAGACTCAATCTTGATTCAGACCCAACTCAATCAACAGAACAGCTTGGACCATCTCAGAAAGGTCCCCCAAAGTGGCTGACAAAGACACTTGAAAGTGTTCATCCTGATGAAATTGGAAAAACAGGAACCAGAAATTCAAACCGACAAGATGGAGGTGATGTAGATAACTCTAATTCACCTGTTGATATGGATGTTACTTATGATTGTGAATTGAACTTGTCTATAGATTTTGAACCAACTTCCTTCAAAGAAGTTGCTTCTCATGATGAATGGAAAGAAGCGATGCAGAAGGAGTATGATGCCCTCATAAAGAATGGCACTTGGAAGCTGGTTGATCCTCCATTTGGAACCAAACCAATTGGCTGCAAGTGGGTCTACAAGAACAAGTACAAAGCTGATGGCTCACTTGACAAGCACAAAGCTAGGCTTGTGGCAAAAGGTTTTGCACAGAAGGAAGGGGTCGATTATGAGGAAACTTTTGCTCCCACAGCAAAATGGGCCACCATCCGGACACTCTTTGCACTAGCTGCTCAGAACGGTTGGAAAGTCCATCAAATGGATGTAAAAACTGCATTCTTGAATGGATATCTAAAAGAGAATGTTTTTATGTCCCAGCCTGAAGGATTTGCTGTGAAAGGACATGAAAATAAAGTATGCAAACTTGTGAAGTCCTTGTATGGCCTCAAACAAGCACCACGAGCCTGGTATGAAAAACTAACTGAGCATCTTCTGAAACTCAACTTCAAACATTTTGATCTTGATGATGCAACTTTATTTGTCAAGAAAGTTGGCAAAACAGTTGTATATCTTGTGGTATATGTAGATGATCTTTTAATGACAGGGAACAATGAAAGCTATATTGCATCCATAAAGAAAGAATTAGGAAAATTTTTTGAAATGACTGATTTGGGCTATGTTCATTACTATCTTGGCATTGAAGTAACCCAACATCCAAAGTCCATATTTCTTTCTCAAAAGAAATACATTGGAGATTTGTTAAACAGATTTGGCATGACAGAGTGCAATCCCCTTTCTACTCCAACGGAACAAAACTTGAAGCTCACATCTATTGAAGGAAAGGAATTTGAGGATGCAACAAAGTATAGACAGCTTGTAGGAAGTCTCATCTACCTCACTACTACCAGACCAGACATTTCATTTGTTGTTGGAATCCTCTCCAGGTTTATGCAAAAGCCTTGTGAGGGACATTGGTCTGCTGCAAAAAGAATTCTAAGGTACTTGAAGGGAACTCAAGACCTTGGAATCAAGTATACACAGGTGGACGACTTCAACTTGATTGGATACTCTGATTTAGACTTCGATGGAGACAAAGAAACTGGGGTATCTACTTCAGGATATGCTATGAGTCTTGGATCAGGAGCTGTCTCCTGGAGATCACGCAAACAATCAGTACCAGCAGATTCCACAACAGAAGCAGAATACGTGGCAGCAGCTGAAGCAACAAAAGAAATTGTGTGGCTCAGGAAAATTCTTGAAGATTTGCAAGTAAAACAAATACAATCTACTCCACTCATGATTGATAACACATCTGCAATAAAGTTGGCCAAGAATCCAAAGTTCCATGATTGTACTAAGCACATCAATACTAAATATCATCTGATCCGACATCATGTTGAGGCCAAAACAATCCATCTCTGTCATTGTTCCACAAATGAGCAAATTGCAGACATCTTCACCAAAGCGCTTGGAAGAGAAAAGCTTGAAAGATTCAGAATGATGCTTGGACTCACCAACATCCCTTCAGATTAAGGGGGGGAATGTTGACACCTAATCCGAAACGGATGAGGTAAAGCTGGACAGTCATCTAGAAGATGAACTGATCCGTTTTGTATATGTATAAATAATATTTGTCTAATGAATAAAATCATAAGTTCTGTCTTGCGCTCAATATCCTCTGGAGTTACCCTGGCCTGACAGAAGCTCAAAAGTGAGGTTGCTGGATAGCCAAACTTTGTGAAACTCTCCGGAAGGGTGTAGGGACTCCTTAGACCCTCTCTAACCTTCCCAACCTTTTCCAAGCATTCCTCTTCCTTGATCCACCCTTGCACAGTAAAAAGCCAGTTAAAACACATGCATGATAATTCTGATAACTTATTTGAAAATACAAAAAGATGTTTCCTTCAGATAGAGGTAGCCTAAGCATGTGCATTTTACCTTCATAGAAGCAATGGCATCTCTTTTAATAGTTTGCATTCTCTCCTCTGCATTTGTAGGACTAGCTAGTAGAATTAGGGTTTGCTAGGGTTTATGTTACTTTTTGGCTTTCAATTTATTTCTACAAGTAGATCAGCTTCATCTGAGTTAGCTTCCATCCATCAGTTAAAAAGCTTCTTCTAAGAGCTCATAGAAGTTGGCTTAAGCCCCTAGCAGACTTGTGCCAGCTGACTAAGTGACAGCTATGGCAAGAGCTAGTACTTGTGCATATAGCACAGTCACTTCCAAGTTTGTTACGAACTACCGAGTTGATAAAAGTAAAGAAGGGAGTCACAGGAGTTGCAGCATTATTGCTACAATACTGGAGCCCACCATCTTTTTTGGCACCGTTGCCGGGGAAGCGTCAGAGTATTGGTGATTGTTGCTTTTCTTCTATTTTTCTACACTCGCCTTTTGCTAAATAGTTTATTTCATTTCCATTCTGCAATTTCATTTCCGCAAAAGTAAAATAGATATTTCCTGCTTTCATAGATTAGCATTTCAATTCTGCAATTTCAATTCTGCAAGCGTAGATTAGCAATTTCAATTCTGCAAGCGTAGATTAGCAATTTCATTTCTGCAAGCGTAGATTAGCATTTCAATTCCGCAAGCGTAGACTAGCATTTCATTCCTGCAATTTCATTTGAGCAAAATAGATTAGTCATTTCCTGCTTTCATTTCAATTCCACATTTTCATTTCAGCAAGATAGTTAGTTGCAGTTCAATCTATTTTTAGTTTTGCAGGTGCCAGAAACAAAGCAAAAAGCAATCAAAAGCCTTTCCATTTCATGCCTCGTAGGAACAGAGATAAAACTGGAAAATTCTTACCCAACACCCCCACCACTTCACTGAGTCACCCTTCTCTCTTCTTTGGTGACAGTGATCTAGAAGAACCTATAGGCGAGCCTCCTGAGATATATGAAGATCCTATAACAGAAGAAGAGTTAGAGAACACTCCACCTGAAGCCATGGCTGAGAATAGAAGAGAAGATGAGAGAATAGAAGGTGCCTTTCCCATCCGAGAGACCAATGGAGACATGAAAATGAAAAGCATAAGCCCCTCCGCTTTACCTCACTTCCATGGATTGACTACTGAAGACCCTGATACCTTCCTATTTTAGTTTTCTGTCCTTTGTCGAACCTATGACTATACAGAAGATGAGCAAAAATTGAAACTCGTTCCCTCTACCCTCAAGGATGCAGCATTACGCTGTTTCATGGGCTTACCTGGAAACAGTATCACCACTTGGGCTCAGATGCAGCAAGCTTTCAATACCAAATACTGGGACTACTGTAGGTCCAAGGAAGCCAAGGGAGAAATCTTTCAGATGACCATGGGAAATGATGAGTCTTTAGAAGATTATGAGGAAAGGTTCCAACTTAGCTATAAACGGGCCAGGTGCACACTTGACCCTGAATCTCTCAAGTTGGTCCTGCTCCGAGGAGTCCCTGAAGACCTTCTAGATACCCTTCACATGCTAGCTGGAGGAGATATTTACCAACTACCTTATGAGGATATAAAGACTGTGTTTAGAAACCACTCTAGGGCAGCCCGGAAAATAGGTAGGGGAAACCCCCTTTCAGCTAGTACTACTTTCTCCAAGCATGAGTTTGTTAATCAGCTGGAGGACCTCAAAAGTGAGGTGAGACAAACCATTGCCATGCAACTTGATACATTCTGAATCCAGCAAAAGAAAGAGGAAGCTGAGAGGGCTTTGGCCATCTTCTGTCCTAGGTGTACAAGGAAGCACCCTAAGAATGAGTGTCCATTACACTCGGTTGAGGTATGTTTCGTTTGTGAGGAGGACCACCCCACAAACCAATGCCCAACCTTACCGGGGTTTAAGGCCATGTACCAAGGAACTGAGGCACCCACTAAACCTCTCTACTTCCTCAACCAAAGGAGGCCGCACAGACCTAGACCTTACCAGCAGGGGATGCAAGGGACATCCCAAGCTTATTATAGCCCCAACCAATCTGCTCCTATGCCTTCTTGGGGTCCCCCTGCTCATCCTTCCTGGTCTGTTCCTCCTCCATGGTCTTACCCACCTCAATACCATACTCAACCCACTACTCATTCGTTTCACTCACATGTCTAGCCACAGCCTCAGTGAAATGCACCTCAACTGGGGTGGAGGCCCCAGTACAACACTCCTCCCGCTATTTTGCCTCCACCACCAGCTCAACCACAACCATTACCTCCTACTCCTCCAAGACAACCCCAAATGCCTGCTCAACCGAACCCGAACCCTAACAACCGACAGGCCCAGCAAGTATATACCAAGGAAACAACATACCCTACCTATGTTGTGGAGATCCAGGAGATCAACCTGCGATCCGGGAAGACTCTTCCGGATCGCCAACCTCCTCCTGCAGAGGACGAGGAAGATAAACAGGAAAGTGAACCCAAGGCCACTCCATCCTTTCCTGAGAGACTAACAGTAACCACACAACCTGACCCAGAGGAGAATGAGCTTCTGGGAGAACTCAAACAGTTGTGTGTCAGAATACCACTTCTCCAAGCCATCAAAGATGTACCGATATACAAAAAATTGGTTAAGGAAAAGTGTTTCAAGCACCCAGGCAGGCGAAAAATAGATGCCTCAACCATCAATGCCATAGGACAACTGTCTGATCTTATGTTGGGGCAAGTAATCTATCCAAAGTATTTGTATCCTGGGAGTCCTATAGTTGATGTCCACATCAATGGCACCATCATACCCCACACTTTGATTGATTTAGGGGCTGCCATTAATGTGATGACCAGGGATACCATGCTCAAACTCAACCTTCAGGGTTCCTTAAGGGAGAACTCGACGGTCCTATGGTTGGCAGATCGCTCCACCGTGACTCCTGAAGGGATTGTGGAGGATGTCTTGGTCTTTGTTGACTCTTGCGAGTATCATGTGGACTTCTTGGTTCTTCAACCAAAGGAAAAGCTTACTGGATACCCCCTTATTTTGGGAAGACCTTGGTTAGCCACTGCGGATGCTTACATAAGCTGCCAAGCAGGAAACATGACCATCAAAAATGGTCCTATGTCCAAGCAGCTAGTCCTATACCCTCCTGCCCAACCTCTATTAGAGCATGACTTACCACTTTGGTTGGAAGAAGGAGAAGAGGATGAGGTGTACTCTGCACCCTTGTGCACCTTAGAAGCCACCAGGGGAGGTCCTCAAACTGAGGATGATTTGACTGAGACCTTGATTCAGAATCCGCCTCCCAGTGCATTTTCCTTAGAGAAATTGGTGGAGGATACTCAAGCCAACACCTTAGTGGACCTTTGTATGACCGATCCAATCTTTCCCAGAGTCAAAAATGTGGAGTTTGGCCCCGAGAGAACGTTAAAGATCAGCTCCTCCCTATCTCCTTCTCGGGAAAAGGAGCTGTATAGTATGTTGGCCAGACATCTAGATGCTTTCGCTTGGAACTATAAGGAGATGAAAGGAGTCCATCCTTCGGTCTGTACCCATCATATCTACATCAAAGAAGACTGTAAACCGGTCAGGCAACCTCAGAGGAGAATGAATCCAACCCTTAAGGACATTGTCAAAGAAGAATTGCAAAAACTGTTGGATGCAGGATTCATCTACCCCATCTCAGATAGCGAGTGGATGTCCCCTCTGGTGTTGGTACTCAAGAAAAATGGAAAGTGGAGAATCTGTGTCGACTACCGAGAACTGAACAAAGCCACCAAGAAAGACCACTTTCCTCTGCCTTACATAGATCAAGTGTCGGATGGACTGGCGGGGAAGAAGTTCTTCTCTTTCCTATATGGGTTCAGCGGGTATAACCAGATCCAAATCAGTCCGGAAGACCAAGATAAGACCACCTTCACTTGTCCTTGGGGTACCTTTGCTTACCGAGTCCTTCCCTTTGGGCTATGCAATGCTCCTGCCACTTTCCAAAGAGCAGTATTGAGCATCTTCTCTGAGCTGGTCCATGATTCAGTGGAAATCTATATGGATGACTTCACTCCTTATGGGTCCAACTTCTAGGAAGCATTGTCCAATCTGGGAAAAGTTCCAACCAAGTGCATTGAGATGAACCTGTCCCTTAGTCCTGAAAAATGTGAATTCCTGATGACTGAAGGAACCGTGCTAGGACATACCATTTCTCGCCAAGGATTGCATGTGGATCCTAATAAAATTGCTCTCATCAAAAAGGTTCCACCTCCTCAGAAGGTAAGAGATGTTCGGAGTTTCTTAGGCTTAGCAGGATATTATAAAAGATTTATTAAAGACTTCAGTAAGTTAGCCTCGCCACTGTTTGGCCTCTTAGCAAAAGATGTTGAGTTCAAATGGACGGACGACTGCCAAAGGGCTCTGAATGAATTAAAGGATAAGTTGGTGTCCGCCCCAATATTGAGAGGTCCAAACTGGGCCCTACCTTTCCACATCCACACTGATGCCTCGAACAAAGCCATAGGGGCAGCCTTAGGACAGGTTAAACAAAAAATCCCATATGTCATATACTTTGTCAGCAAAAACTTATCCAAGGTAGAAATGAATTATACTGTAACTGAGAAAGAGTTCTTGGTCGTGGTCCATGCCCTGAACAAGTTCCGACACTACATCACTGGCTATCAAACATTTGTACATACTGATCATGCTGCAATTAGATATTTAATGAATAAACCAGATGTGAATGCTCGTATTATTAGATGGTTACTTATGTTGCAGCAGTTTGATTTGACTATCGTTGATAAACCAGGTAAAGAAAATTTTGTTGCTGACTTTTTGTCTAGACTGGATTTACCTGCAGGTGAAGATGGAACAGTGGACGACCAGATGCCAGATGAACATCTGTTTGCTATCTCAGTACTCTCTCCATGGTTTGCTGATATAGCAAACTATCTGGTCTTAGCACAGTTCCCTCCGCATCTATCTTCAAAAGAGAAAAGCATAATTTTAAGGAAGAGTGCCTCATTCACTTGGATCGGGGGCAACCTGTTCAAACTTGGCCCTGATCAGATCTTAAGGCGTTGTGTAAGCGAGGAGGAAGTCTTTGACATCCTCCTAACCTGTCATGATGGGCCTTGTGGAGGAAATTTTGCAGCCAAGAGGACTGCCTTCAAAATTTTACAGGCAGGCTACTATTGGCCCACGCTTCATCAAGATGTCAAGAGATATATCAGCCAATGTGACCGATGCCAAAGGATGGGGAAGTTGACCCCAATGGACGAAATGCCTCTCCAACCTCAAGTGACTCTTGAACCATTTGAGAAGTGGGGTATGGATTTTGTGGGTCCTATCAATCCTCCTTCAAGGCAAAGGTCTTACATCATTGTGTGCACAGACTATCTGACAAAGTGGGCGGAAACCAAGGCAATCAAAGCAGCGACAGAAGAAAAGGTGGCTGAGTTTTTAAGAGAAAACATCTTCTACAAATTTGGCTACCCAAGAGAGTTAGTCACCGATCAAGGAAGCCAATTCACCTCCAACTTAATTGAAGATTTGCTTGCTCATCACAAGATCAAGCATAGGACTTCCACCCCCTATCATCCTCAAGCAAATGGGTAGGTGGAAGTCACCAATAGAGCAATAGAAGGGATTTTGACTAAGGTAGTGAGCAGCAGTAGAAAGGATTGGGCAGATTGCCTAGTTGAGGCCACTTGGGCTTACAACACCACTTGGAAGACCACAATCGGTTTCACACCTTATGAACTGGTCTATGGGAAGAGAGCTTTGTTGTCAATTGAGTTTGATTACAACACATTGAGGATGGCAGCTCAGCTGGACCTAGATCTCAGCCATGCCCAACAAGAAAGGTTATTGCAGCTGAATGGACTAGATGAACACCGAATGTAGGCCCTTCTCCACTCAAAAGTGGTTCAACTTCAGAGGAATATATGGCATGACCGGCACCTCAATGACAAGCAATTCCAACTGGGAGATTGGGCGCTGTTGTATGATTCCAGACATAAGGATTTCAAGGGGAAGCTGAGGACAAGACGGCTAGGACCATATGCAGTGGAGAAGTGTAATGACAATGGGTCTGTTCTTATTCAGACCATTGATGAGGAAGCCATCCCCATGCTAGTCAATGGGCATCGACTAAAGATATACAGGAAACCTCTTTCAAGGCAAGATTTCATCAAAACTGTGGAAAAATCAGTGCTAGTCATAGAGAAGTGCTCTGCCTCTGTCTTGGGCATGCCCTGAGCATCATTAAAAAAAAAAAAAATAATAATAATAATAATAATAAAAGATCCTTGGGTGAAAACCTTTCTGAGGCTCTCAAGGCAGATGATAGGGGTGAAAACCTCATTGAGGCGCCCCTGCTGTCTCCTAAAAAAAACAAACAAACAAACAAACAAGAAAAAAAACAAAGAAAAAGAAAAAGATGGAGGTAGAAACAGAAAAACAGGCTCAATCTTTGGAAATTAATGCAGGTTGCAGGTATTCCATGCAAAAAAGGAGGCCTCTCAACTCAAGGACAAGGGTCCCTACCATGCTACCAGGCGACCTCACCAGCACTCCCTCCATAAACACTCATCTCTTCCAAGGTTTGGGCACGATCTGGTCATAGTTTAGCCTTCTACAGGAAGCTACAGGACTTTCTACAGGAAGTTCTGTATTTCTACAGGAAACTTCCTGTAGAATCTTTGGACAGGCCAGGACCGACTATGTAGAAGAATTTGAAGCTCGAAGTCCAATAAGGAGGCATGCAACCAATTTTTTTCTCTCCATCCCCCCACTGTTGTCGCCTCCTTTCCCCACCATTATTGCCATATGATTGAAACACCTGCACAGTCATACCAGAACGTTGGACTCTTAGAAGAAATAATTTGAAGTGGAAAATAAAGCATGCAGAGGCCCAATGCGCTACCTGTCAAGGCGATCTGAGGACCCTACACCTATGAACGTGACTCCACCATTTCGACATGCACCCTAGGAGGAGAAATGGCTACAAGATGTCCTACAGGAATCCTGTAGTAGTTGATCCGACTAGAGCACACACCATGAAGATACCTGCAACTCATGAAGCCGGCGCATGCACCATCCAAAGCCAGGAAACCGGTCTCGCAACCAGTAGCAGTCAATAAAAAGGAGCTCCCGTGCGTGTGCACGAAGCAGCAGCAAGCGAATCCATTACCCCTCGTCCTGAAGCATGTGAAAAATCACGTCCACGGCCGCACAGGTAAGTGCCTCACCCTATTTCTTCAAATTACATAAACGATGCTCTAAAATGTGTGTAAATGTGAAAATGAATGGATTGAACAAGTCGGGTAGCCATTCAACTAGCCACCACAACCAGCCCGACGACCTTGTCCGATCCGAAAAGCTTTGATTGTGTCGACAAGACGGGAAATGGACACGTGGGAAGCATCCAATTGGAGAGAAGCGGCGATCTAACAGGAGTGGCAGCGGTAGATATACAGGGAATGATTCGGCGGTCAGGCATACATGCAGCGGAATGATAGCAGGTGACGTCGGCCAACGGGCCGACGGGGACAGCTCACCCCCGTGCCACGAATTCCGCAGAATTCAAATCCGTCGGCTAGATCTCGTATGGCGCACTGCACTCATTTATTCCCAACCGTTTTGCAGCCGAGTACACATCCTAAATTTTCTGAAGGTTGTTACTCCGAGTTCTCAGCCTGTTCCAACGTCTTGTTGCTGCACAAAAGGCCCAAAACCACTGAAGCACTCCCCAGAACCCGTGCACGACTTCTACAGGAAGCTCAACGTTATGGAGGAATTTGAACTGTTCACGTCGAAGGTGGTAATTCTGGAATGAGGTAAGCCTGAACATAGTTCTCCCATGCAATTGGTTCAAAAGGTGGTGAAGTCGACGTGTTAAAGGGGTAGGAAACCGTGAATTACAGTCTGTGCATGAATTTACAAGCGTCTTCTTATTTCTGCATGAGAATTGTCATCGTAGTGTGTATGCGGGATTTTCTCCAAGGTTTGATTCATAATTGAGCCACTGTCAAGGCTCACTCATAGACAGTCGTAAATTTTATAAACTGTGTGCATAACAGAGGCATAGCTCTGCACTCTATCTAAGGAAATCCCAAAGATCCACTTCTGTATACGAGCAAGCAAGCTCAGGCCAACACAGCAGGTGCTTACCATGTCGGGAGGGTTCATTAGAAAAGAGCCTACAGATTCAAAGAAGTTACGGGAAACCCCTGAGGTGGTGGACCTGTTTTCTCGTGCACGATGGATGTCATTCTGTGACAAGCTTCAAGGTCACGATAACGAGGTTGTAGAAGAATTCCTGCGATCCTTGCAGCCAAAGTCAAAGACATTGGCCATTGTCAACTTCAAAGGATTGACCCTCAGACTCACCCCACAGTTCATTAGCAGAGTCACTGATCTACCGATCGGGGTACCTTGGGATAAGGAGGAGAGAAAACTGGGTCAGAAAGCTAAGAAGGAGTTTTGTTTGCCAGAGGAACAATTCCCAGAAGACAAGAATGGGGTTCAAAGAACCAGCCTACAGTTGTTCTGGAGTGAGGTCAGCCTCCAAATTATGAAGTATATCACGTGCGAGGGGCGATTCAACATCGTGTATGGATATCATTTCCGGTTGCTCACAGAACTTAGGCACCAAATGGACCTACCCTCAGAGAAAAAGTTGAGCATTCCTTACTTCCTCCTGCAATCCATGACTGAGCATGCCACCAAATTGAGAGAGGGAACGCCAGACCAGATAGCCCATCATGGGCTCATTAAGCTCCTCGTGGAAGATGCACTCCACACGTACACCGTCCCTCTCTCCTGGGAAACCTTTCGAAATTTGACTAAGGATGATGACATCCAAATGTTGGCTGAGGAGCTCACCTCCTCCAGCAGCGAGGAGAAGGAACACACTCAAGCAGAGAAGAAAGGTAAAGGCCAAGAAACTCTGGCCAAAACACCAAAGAAAGAACAGAAGGGAAAACAAGAGAAAAATCAAGCTGCCAAAACAGAGGGTGACAAAACCACACTAACACCCAGGGAGAAAAGACTACAGAGCAGGGTGGAAAGGACTGAAAAAGTCCACATCAGTGAGGGCACCTCTAAGGCAGCCTCAGCAAAGTTAAAAGAAAAAGCACCCTCAGCCAAGCAGGCTAAAACGGTGCCGCCTGTTTCTACAGGAAAGTTAAAAACGGCTTCTACAGGAAGCCAGAAATCAGCCACTACAGGGCTTTCTACAGGAAGTCCTGAGAAAGGAAAACAGAAGGAGAAAACGGCCGAAATTCTTGCTAGGGAGGCAGCAGTTGTGCTGGCCACCCTAAGTACCTCTCCCAAGCCAAAGGAGAAACGAAAGAGGGAGACTCCTCTATATTTCAAAGCGAGGAGAAGTGTAAGAATTAAAACCGGCAAGCCCCAACCTCCATCCAAAGACCCAATTACCATTGAAGACACCCCTACCTCGCCAAAGGAGAAGTCCCCCTCCAAAGTATCAGTCACTTATGAGCGGGGGAGCCCGAAGACAACTACCTGGAGGGAGAGAATGGAAAGGTCAGCTTCAAAAACCCCTCTACAGGATGTTGAAGCCGTTCTATAGGAAACATTAGCCAGGCTCAAGGAGACCGAAAGAATGGAGGGGGAGGCAGCCACATCACCACAAAGGGAAGAAGAGGTAGAGAAAATTATGGAGCCTAGCCCCCAGCCCAACTTGAGCTCTTATTATAACTTTTTGGAGGCTGGGAAAATTATTCCACAGAAATTCACAGTGCCGCTTTTCTTTGCACTGGAGGAAGAAAGAGTGAGGACCCACACATGGATGAGGATAGCCAAATCTAAAGGAGTAGCAGATATAGGCCCCTTGGAGGAACAACTCAAGGAGGCAAGAAGAGAATTGGCTATGGAAAAACACGTGGGAAACTGCCAGCGAGTATTTCTACAGGAAGAGAATGAGAAGCTCAAACTGCAGCTATAGGAACAGAGGAAAGAAAGGGGCACAGCATCAGAGGACACTACAGCATAACCTCAAGGCAAAGAAGGAATGAAATCTGGTCTTGAGGAACTAAACCAACAACTACAGGAAAGGGAATTGCAAGCAAACATAGAGATACAAGCTCTCAAATAGCAAGTGCAAGAAAAAGAGGCACAACTGGCCTGCATGGCCAGTTGGGCTATGGATGCTCTGCAATGTAGGCAGCCGGCCAAATCTTATGGCTTATACCTACGGGACCAGTGGCTGCAATTCCAAATTAATGCATTGGCACAGAGGGGTATCTCCCAAATCCAAAACCCCCAGCAGTTCACAGATTTATGCAACAGAAACTCAACAGAGGACAAGGCCAAGCTATCAGAGTTCTACCCCCATAATTTGGCCCTTCCAAAAGTAATTTCATGGGACCCCAACACAGTCGTGGGGGATATGCAGCTGATGGTATTTACCTCATGGTTAAACCATGAATAAAAGAGAGCGATAGAGGTCAAAGATGTTATGAATCGAGAGTTACATGTACCACTGCTGATTAGAGCAGAGCCAGAGGACCCCACTGCATTGATATCAGTCCACCAACACCTAGCAACCAACTCTCAGGCTTTATTAAAATACATGGATCAGCAGGCTCAGGCTATAGCGCACTTCGAGGATATGGAGCGATTATTAGGGGACAATTGTGTGCATGCTTGCACCCGAAGGTGGAACACATTGTCCCACAGCCTCAAAATCAGGGAGTATCACACTCCAACTAGAATGAGGGAGGGCCTAGTACGGGTACCTCTCTACAAGAAGTCCATGCAGAACCTCCAGGCCAACTGGATCGGCCTCAAGCTAAGCCCACCTTTGCTTTTGGGATTGGTAGAAGGAAGCACAGAAAAAGAAGAGCATAAGCAGTGGGAAGAGGTGGAGAAGAAGGCCAGGTTCCATGACAGTGAGGAGGATACTACTTCAGAAGCCTGGGATGTGAGAGTGGTGATTAAAGCAATGAAAGACAGGGAACTGGACTAGTTGCTCAGGGATGAGCAATCATTTTAGCAGGGGGGTGATGATGAGCCCCAAATTTGGTAACATTTTGGGCTCATTTGGCCTAATTATCCCTGTTCAATCCTTCATTTTTCATAATTTATGCATTATTTTTAAGTATGTTTATGTCATTTGTATGAATAAAGGTAGTCACTATTCCTAGGTGGCTAACACGTGCTCATTTCAGGATTTTTTGACACAGGTTGGAGCAAAACCGAGCAAACATGGGCTAGGAGACAGCCAAGCTTGGGTTGAGGATTTGTATGGGGGGTTGTCTATGGCATTAAATAGCCTCCCTCGGGATCTTCACCCCCAACTCCGAGCTCCAAAGGCCACCAAAACCGAATCTAGAAGGCAACCAAACAGATTTTGTGGAAGGAGTTGTTCACTCACAGTTTGGGCAGCCAAGTCCCATGAATTTAGGAGGCCAGCTAGGGCCTCGTGGTGTATAAATGTTAAGGCCTCAGCCTTCATGAGGGACTTTTGAAAAACTCGTGCATATTTTTCACTACAGTGCTGCTAGCTCTGTTTTGTTCTTTTGTAGCCATTCTTGGCATAACTCTTGACTTATGATTATTTTTTGATAATGAGAAGCAGTCATATTTGATATCAGCTCTGAGTTTTCTATAGGAGCCATATCTCTCGGGGTTGGGCCCAACCTGAGAGCCTAGGGCCTCCTTCTTTGTATTGTTATCTTTCCTTTAAGCACTGTGATTTTCCTTTTATGCATTTGAAACGTGGTTTTGTTGAGAAAGATTTAGTTGTGTTGGTTAAATAGGTCACTGTTGAGGAATAGAATTGCTTCAGATGTGTAGAATAGATTGATAGGATAATAATTGATAAAGCTCCAGAAAAAGGGGTTGTCTGCACTCTCAGTTTCACCTCTCCCTTATTGGATCAGGGGCTAGAATTGTAGAAACAGTGTTTCCCAACAAAAACACTAGTTTGCTTGACCATGCAATCTTTGGTGTAATGTCTTCATTTGTAGAAGTTAGTCATGCGTTCATACCTTTTGAGATGTTTCTTTGATTAAGTGTTTTACATGCTTCTCTTTGGAAATAAAGTTGTTGTTCATTTGTTTCGTTCACAGTAGGATAGATTAGCTAAGATTTTGATTGTGTGCAGGATTTGGTTGATTCGGTTAAGTGTACACCGTGCAGGGCATCTCCATCACTCTCTCGTCCACATAGGCTTTGTCCAGGCTAACTGCTACATCCCCTAGTTAGGTCCCTCATCTCACAACTACTCTTCTACCCACGTAACCTTACCTTCTTGCTCTTCCATTGTCTTAGCCTTCTTTAAGTCAAGTTAGCTTTCCACACCCTCTCATCACTTCCTCCATCAATCACTGGGTCATTCCAAGCCCCTACCCTACCTCTCTATCCATTCATGCATCTTCTCTCACTCACCCATCCTCTAAAATCCAATTTTAGAACATCCTGTAGAAATTTCTGAACATCCTGTAGAAATCCCTGAAACATTCTGTAGAACCCCTGCAGACTTCCTGTAGAAGCTCACAAGTGAGGTTGTTGGATAGCCAAACTTTGTGAAACTCTCCGGAAGGGTGTTAGGAACTCCTTAGACCCTCTCTGAACCTTCCCAACCTTTTCCAAGCATTCCTCTTCCTTGATCCACCCCTGCACAGTAAAAAGCCAGTTAAAACACATGCATGATAATTCTGATAACTTATTTGAAAATACAAAAAGATGTTTCCTTCAGATAGAGGTAGCCTAGGCATGTGCATTTTACCTTCATAGAAGTAATGGCATCTCTTTTAATAGTTTGTATTCTCTCCTCTGCATTTGTAGGACTAGCTGGTAGAATTAGGGTTTGCTAGGATTTATGTTACTTTTTGGCTTTCAGTTTCTTTCTGCAAGTAGATCAGCTTCATCTGAGTTAGCTTCCATACATTAGTTAAAAATCTTCTTCTAAGAGCTCATAGAAGTTGGCTTAAGCCCCTAGCGGACTTGTGCCAGCTGACCAAGTGACAGCTGCGCCAAGAGCTAGTACTTGTGCATATAGCACTGTCGCTTCCAAGTTTGTTACGAACTACCAGGTTGATAAAAGTAAAGAAGGGAGTCCCAGGAGTTGTAGCATTATTGCTGCAATACTGGAGCCCACCAGTACGCGTGCGCAAATTTGAGTCGGAGGGAATTCTAGCTTCCAGTGCGACCAACAGAGCAGTGAAAAATGCGACTGAGTGCCCTCCTATTTATAAGGTAGTTGCACGTGTGGGGACCGCAAGGGTCGGGAGTGCGACTATTACGACCCTGCGACTTGCAGGTCACGAAGTCGCATGAGTCCCGTGGTCGCATTGGAGGATGTGAGTATGTTGCACAACCTTGTGACCTTGCAACCTCGCGAGTCGCATAGTCGCATAGTCGTATATTCACACAAGTGACTAACGGGAATTAAGGCGACCTTGCGACTTTGTGACTTATGTGACTCGGAAGGTCGCGAGGTCGCAAGATGGCTATGAGGATGGAGGTGCGACTACGCGACCTTGCGACCCACGATTCATTGTGGTCGCAGTGGTTGCCATGGTCGCAATTATTAGTGATAGTCGCGTTCCGACTCTGTGACCGACCTACCAAGGCGGGAACTGGCGACTTGGCTTAACTTAGTCAAAAAAACTTGGATTTATCCTCAAGTTTACCAACACTGACGAACCTTTCAGGCAGGACCTTGCAGGGCCGAAGCTTAGACCTAGTGTAGGGGCTCCAAAAATTTAATGGTTGCCCGGATTTTTGGATGTGTTGTTGCAACAGCTAAAACAGTACGCAATAGGGTAAAATTGTGACTTAATGAGGGTTTTGAAGTCCTCCCACTTAGTCACTGGAGGCTCTCCCTCCAACCTCAAGGTATTCATGTGGATCTCTCACCAAGTCAGTGCATGGCCCTCTAATTTCAACCATGCAAATAAAATATTTTGTCCTTATGCAATTCAATGGACACTGAAATAAACTTCCAATTGGTTCAACCAATGATTCAACTTTAGAGCGTTGATCTCACCATGGTATGACTTGATATCAACTTTTGTTTCCATTTTAAATAGGGACTATTACAGTTTTCTTGGATTTCTAGATCTGTAGATTTTACTACTAATAGTGCATGCATGCGAATGAAAATTATGTAGAAAATAAAAAACAAAAAAAGAAAATATCACACACAAAAATGACACAATATTTGATCTACGAAACCCTTTTAGGAGAAAAACCTAGCTGGAAAATGAGGTCGCTTCACTCTCTTTCTATGGATGGAAATATCGTTGCAAGTAAAAAGAAGTATGGCATGTCGAACATGGGCTATTATAGTGCACAAAAACTCTCTTTGTGCTCTACCTCCTATCCCTCTTCACTATTTTTATCATTTATGGAACAAATGTTCTCCAAAGAAAAACCATTTTCCTCCTAGTGGCCCGGTTATAACACAGCCCGATAGCCTACTAGTGGTAAAGTTTGACTACCTTGAATCTTAACAAGATTTACAATATAGAGTATTTTAGATCATAATAAAGTGGCTAGCCCCTTTTCCATGAACAACGGGGGTTGACACGACATCCTCTCGAATTATGGGTATGAAAACAGGAAGGCCAACTTCTTAGTGGCATATACAAATTCTGATTGACACACTTCTTGTGTCGTTGGAAATGTATTTTTGTGTATAATAGCATGAAAAGGTTTCACATTTAAGTGGAAAATGTTTACCCCCAAAAAATGACATTTTATGCCTCAAAACGCTCCTGGAAGGTTTTAGACCTTATTTTTCCAAACTAGGTCATGTTGGTAAAATGGTCCCCTGAGCTGATTCCTCCACTTTTTCTATTCTGAATGCATTGAGATGGATGAAAAAAAATATAATGATCCAGTCCAAATCACTAAGAGAACATAATATTTATGAAAATCTTAGTAAATGTAATTTATTCCAATCACAAATTCATTACTCGGGGCACATTGTCTCAATGGAGTGAGTAGCAGTTGATCTAGAGAAGATTAAGTCTATGATGAAATGGCTAACACCAAAGAATGTGGCTGAAGTTAGATCATTCATGGGGCTGGTAGGCTACTACAGAATATTCATCAAAAACTTCTCCAAGATAGGCCACCTTATCACTTCCTTACAAAGGAAGGGAAATAAATTTGAGTGGACAGTTGATTGTGCAGTAAGCTTTGATCAATTGATGTAGTTATTGACCAATGCATCAGTATTAAGGATAGTATATCTTGAAAAGGATTTCATTGTGTGTACATATTCCTGCAAGGAGGGACTCAGTGGAGTGTTGATGCAGGAAGGTCAATTGATGTGCTATGAATCCCATAAGCTAAATGAACATGAGAATAATTATGTAATCCACAATCTGAAATTAGTTGGCATTATTCATGCATTGAAGATGTGGATAAACTACCTTATTAGCATAAATTTCACCCTAATGATTGATCACGGACGATGAAGTATTTATTTGAGTAACCCAATTTAAATGCAAGGCAAGCCCGATGGCTAGACATGCTCAGTGAATTTGATTTTTAAATCATATATATAAAGGGAAAAGTGAACATAATAGTAGATGCACTTAGAAGGAGGGTGAAAATGAATTATTTAGCAACCATAAGTTCTTATGGATCGATCTTGAAGAGAAAATCAAAAGCGTTGGGTAGCAAGTTGAGAAATATCAGCAAATAAAAGCAAGGTTGTTGTAAGGTAGAAAGGATGATAAGGATGAACAATATCACTTCACGGATGATGGTCTAATTAAATTCAAGAACATAATATATGTGCCAAATAAAGAAGACTTAAAGAGGATTATAACGAAAGAGTTCCAAGTTAATCCATATTCCAGACATTCGGGATACAAATAGACTCTCATGTCCATCAAGAAATTTTATTATTGGCCTAATCTGAAGAACGAAGTCACTAATTTTATCACTAGATTCGTAGAATGTCAGGCAATGAAGGTTGAATGTAAACATGCAACAGGATTATTGCAACACATTCCCATTCTACAATGGAAGTGGGAAAAGATCTCCTTGGATTTCATTACTAGTTTTCCAAGAACCTCCAAATATCATGATGCCATTATGGTGGTGATTGACAAGTTGATAAAGGTGGTTCATTTTGTAGCATTCAAACCCACCAATTCATCCATGAAGTGGCACAAGTCTTCATAATGGAAATCATAAGATTGTACAGATTTCCCAAGAAAATTGTCTCAGATAGAGATGCCAAGTCCACTTCAAAGTTTTTTAAGGAATTATTTCTAGGTTTTGTAACACAGTTGGCATTCAGTACAACTCATCATCAAAAAATGGATGGGAAAATAGAGAGTACAAATAGGATTCTCAAAGACATGTTGAGGATGCATGTTATGCACTAGCCTAAGAAGTGGTAAGAGTATCTTCCTCTTGTCGAATTTTCCTACAACAATGGATACCATGAATATATGAAGATGAGTTCGTTCTAGGCACTTTATGGAAGGAGTTGCAATACTATTATCGGTCGAGTGATCCAGTGAGAAGGGATATTATTAGGCCTAATATGTTGAAGGAGATGGAGTAACGAATGCATGTCATTAGGAAGAATTTTAAGGTGGCACAAGACATATATAATAGCTATGCAGATTGACATAAGGTGCGTAAGGAGTTCCAATTTGGCGAATGAGTTTACTTGAGAGTTAAACCCAAGAAAAGCTCCTTGAAGATTGGGTCATGTGCCAAGATAGCACCAAGTTTTTATGGGCCTTTTGAGATCCTTGAAAGGAGTGGACCAGTGGCCTATATATTGGCCTCACCACCATCGGTAAGATTCCATGATGTTTTTCGTGTTTCATTACTTAAAATATATGTACATGATGCTAATCATGTAATTAATTAATTTGTGTTATAGGTGGAACTAGAGGGAGAGTTCTAGTCGAAACCACTATGCATCCTAGATCATAGACAACTCATTCTCCAGAACCAAGTAATAGAGAAAATCAAAGTCTAGTGGAGGCACTTGGGACCCGAGGAAGCCACGTGGGAAATGGTTGACCAGATGAGGGAAACATATCCTTTCCTATTTTTTGAGTGAAGCAAATTGTAAATGCATTGAAAATGTTGTATAGACTTTTGTGTATAAATCTCCATATCAATTGTGTTTGTTTCTCTTAAGGATATTAAACACCAAATAAATTTTTCCCTCTAAAGGGGGGGACTATGATATACCTGGTTAACATTTTCCATGTTATAAATAATTGTAATTACTTTAAATGACTAAGAAAGGGACACGAATTCCATTTCTTAAGGAAGATGGTTGCTTGAGGAAATGGTTGTTCTTTAAATATCTATCATGGTTGGATGAAAAGGATTTAATGTGTTGGTTATGCATTGAATGTAACTGAAAGAGAAAGGAATGGTCCAATTTTCCTTTATCTCAAATAGAAATCAAAGAGAAGGTCAATATTTAAGAGTGACATGGGTTTTGTTATCAAGTCGTGGGTTGTTATGCAACTTGTGGGAAAAGAGAAGGAAGTTAATTTGTTTGGAGGGGCATGGGACAGTCATTCATTTCATTCATGCATTGGTGGAAAACATATGTGCTCCCTCTTGGTCTCATGCATGCACACGGGGGGAGGCATCAGAAGAAAATTCAAATTCATAGCTACTATGTGTGGGAGAATGCAGAGCTAAGAGAGAGATCTAGTGGTATCCAACATTGAATATACTCCAAAAAAGGAACACCAGTTACGAACCTTTTGAGTGAAGCTTGTTATGTGAATTGTTTAAGAGATTGTGTCTTTCCTGTGAGGCTGAAGAACCCACTGCAATCTTTTGGATTGATGAACCCATTAGATTTGGGAAGAATTGTTAGAAAATTATATATTACATAGCAATGGAACACATAAAATATTGCAGAAATATAAACACAGAAAACACATAAAACAAGAGAGACACAGATATACGTGGTTCACCCAGTTTGGGCTATGTCCACAGAGAAACAGCCAGTCCTTCCTTTTATATTATCTAGCAAACTAAAGAGATACAACCTACAGCAAATCTATTGTAATTCCCTCTTCTCTCTCAATCTCCTCTTTCTTCCTCACTCAGAATACAGATCTACATAGACGCAATACAATTCCCTCATATATATCGAGGGGTTGCCTTCTAGGGAAAAAAACCCTAAATTAAACATAACTTCTACTGTCAGATCTTCGCCTAATGAATGGCCAAAATTACCTACGAAATTACAACATTTTACAAGGCAATTTTACATCTATTTTAGCTTCAGGGGCGCTGCCCCCAATCCCCCCGCCAGGGGGGGCTCCCAAAGGTCGCAACCGCCCCTCCCCCCTAGACCTCCCATGCAATAAATATTTTACGGGCAGCGTTGCTGCCCCATTACAAATTGGGGTCCAATACGGCAATACCTTTGAATACATAAGATAATCAGGCTCCACACCCAACAAGAATCACTCAAGATTTTGTGAGGGTTGAAGAACCGCTAGGATTTGCTTTGGGCCTGAAGCTCTGGTGATTGACTCATTGAATAACCATTTGGGAAAGTGAATTATTTTCCCATTAATAACTTACCATTGAAGAACCTTCCTCATAATGGATTGGCTTCTCCTGAAAGTGAGCTAGAGTCCTCTACATTGTGAAATGTTACCATGATTATATGTATTCCTGAACCGTGTGAGTTGTAATGAGCTTAGCTGGTGGATGTAGGCAGTAGTGACCTTGTGACATCCTATCTTCGCTATATTGGTTGGATAAAAACACTCATAAGCACCCACCTCAAGATTTGGAATCTAGCTCAAGAGTGATAGTTGCAATTAAGGCTTGGCTGCAATTGTCTGAGGATGGGTGCAGAGTTGTCCTGATCTCAGTTTCCAAATCTAGTATTAATTCCAGATAAGTGTTTATAACTGCTTCTTCTTGTTCTTGAGCTAGATTGGGTTGTAAATCATTATTGTATTTACTATATGAATGGTTCATGGTTCGCTTAAATTGGAATTCTTGAACTCTAATGCATGTGTGCATTGTTGCTGCAATGTTGTATCACTACTCTTTATGTTGGAAACATTTGTGTGTGTGTGTGTGGTGTGTGTGTGTGTGTATGGTTAAACTCTAATGCATGTGTGCATTGTTGTTGTGATGTTGTATCACTTCTCTTTATGTTTGAACCATTTGTGTGTGTGTGTGTGTATGAGATACCACCTGGGTGGATTCAATACGCACTGGGTAACACCATTGTGTGTGTGGAATGAGCATTGGATGCTTGCTAGGTAGATTCAGGCACGTAGCATTGATTACTGAATGGCTAACTGTGTGACCCATGCCTGGAATTCCCGTCCATATGAATGAAATGCTTGGAGGTTTGTGTATTTGTTTCTTATGTGCCTATATTTATGGCTTATGCCTGAAAATGAACCATAAAGGGGAGATTCTTGTTTACTCATGGAATTATGGTCTCCTTGTGATCTTCTCAGCATCATAGTTTCTTTGGTTGTTTTTATGATCTTATTATGTTTATTTATTTCTTGAAATATACTTGTATATCTCTAAGTCGAGATTTTTCTATTTCTTGTAAGATATTGAGGATCCAAGGGACCGCATATATTTGAGAGACTAGATGAACAAGTCCCTGGACTATATGGAAAAGTCCCTAAACCATGCCTTTATTTTTGTTATCAAGAACCACGCGATGGTATTCTTGGATTTCAGAGATCTGTGGCTTGAATCTTTTGAATCAATGTCCGGAGAATCCACAGTTTTAACATTTTTGTACCAACGTTTCAAATCCCAAATGGGATCCATCATCAGGGTATGAGAATGATGATGGCAGAAGAGCAGCAAAGAATAATAAATAGTGATGAGGATAAAACTTTTAGAATGACAAACTGTCGGCTTGAAATAATTTTTATTTTTATTTTTATTTTTATTTTTATTTAATTAATTTTTCAAAAAAATTTATATATTAATTTGCTTTAAAATTTTTAATTAGTTTTAATTAAATTTATATAATCTAATATTAATATTAATTTGATTTAAAATTTTTAATAAATTAGCTTGATTTATTAATATATTATATATATAATATTAAATTTGTTTTTAATATTAATAAGATTTAATATATAGAATTAACATGCTTTAAAATTATTAATAAGTTTTATTAATTTGTTATAATATAACATTGATTTATTAATTTTATACCTAGATCTAAGAGAAATTAATATTAACTCTAATATGAAATTAATTTTTACCTAGAACTAAATAAAATTAAAATTAATATTAACCCTAATATGAAATAAATTTATAGCCCACAGGGTTTTGGATTGACGGTGAATGGGTGCGCTGTTAAGGCACTCCTTGCGATAGGTCACTGGTTCAAATCCCCTGTGGGTACTTAGGTTAGTCTTAACTAGAAAAAAAAAAAAAAAAAATATGAAATAAATTTATACCTGAATGAAATTAATATTAACCCTAAAATGAAATTAACATAAACCTAGGGAAATATTAATTCTAGAATATTAATTTGTTTTATTAATACAAAATAAAAATATATTAATTTTGAATTAATATTAATTTTTTATTAATTTGATTTATTAATTTGATATAATATTATTAATTTGCTTTATTAATATTAACCTAGATATAAATGAAATTAATATTAATTCTAATATGAAATTAATATTAAACCTAGGGAAAATCATTTTAATCCAAAATTGATTTTATACCTAGGGAAAATTAATACTAAAATGAAATTAATTTTAATAATATTAATTCCTAAATAATTTAATTAAATACTATTATTATTATTATTATTATTATTATTTATATTATATTAACTATTATAAATAATTAATATTTATAATAAATTAATATAATGATTAATATATTACCCAATAGTAATAAAGAAATTAATAAATTCTAGAATTTAATGGACATTCTATACCTAGACCTAAATGAAAACACAGACTGAAGTCACAAGAAAGGAGAGGGATAACTTACCTGCTGAGGCCTTAACCAGGGGATGCGCTTGCGATTTCCTTGATCAAGGGAAGCCAGCTCCCGCTAATCTCCACGCCATTATCTCTGTTCAAATTATGAGGATGTTTGATAATTTCAAGTGCTTCTCTGATCTTTCGTCTCTGATGTTGCTCTTCCCTAGCGATAATTGATGCGCTTTCCAGACAGATATGGTGTTTAGTTTTTAAGGAGTGCTCTGCCAGGGCTGAAGTACGAGATCTTCCGTTCTTAATATCCGCGCCATGTTCCTTGAGTCTTGTCTGGAGGGAGCGACCTGTTTCACCAATGTAGCTTTTCCCACAGGAACACTCTATTTTGTAAACTCCTTTAAGCTGATGGTTGTCGATAACATCTTTAACAGACTTCAAATTTTGTCTGATAGTACCAGGAGCTGAGAAATGAGTGATAATGTTTTTCTTTTTTAGGATTTTAGCGATTTTGTCCGTAATCCCATGGATATACGGTAGAAAAACAACACCACAATTAGGCTGGTCTTGAGCCTTAGGCTCATGAGACAACAACTTTCTTTAAGCTTTCTCTATGGCCTTTTTGATTTCCTGCTCCTTGTAGACTATACTTTTAAAAGTTAAGATTAGATGCTTCTTCTCTTCCTCCAGGTGCTCTGAGTCGGAAATTCGAAGGGCTCTGATGGCCAGCGTGTTTAGAACACCAATCTTCTATGCAGGGTGATGGTGGGAATTAGCATGGAGGTAACTCTCTGTGTGGGTTGATTTCCTGAAAACCTTATGGCCCAAAGAGCCATCCTCTTTTATGATGATTAGGACGTCTAAAAACGGAATGCTCTTGTTTTCTTCAAGTTCCATTGTAAACTTTATATCTGGAGAGATCGAATTTAAGTGAGTGAAAAACTTTTCGAGTTTTGCCTTACCATGAGTCCATTTTATATTGGTGTCATCGACAAATCGCTTCCACCAGGCTGGTTTCAAAGGATATGAATTCAAGGCCTTCTTTTCAAAGTATTCCATGTATAGGTTGGCCACTATTGGCGAAAGGGGGGATCCCATTGCCACACCGGATGTCTGTTCATAAAATACTCCTTGGAAGGTGAACACAGTCGATCTTAGGCAGATCTCAGCCAGCTTTGCAGTCCCTGGATCAGCAACTTCTTTTATAACCTGAATGGCCTCATCAAGAGGGATCTTAGTGAATAAGGATACCACGTCGAAGCTTACAAGGATATCATCCTGTTCCAATTTCTCATCCTTAATAAGATTTACAAAGTCCTGGGAGTCCTTGATGAAGGAATCAGTGTTTCCGACAAGGGGCTTAAGAATTTTTGCAACATATTTCGCAAGCTCATAGGTTGGGGAACCAATAGTATTAACTATTGGTCTGAGGGGGACCCCTTCCTTATGAATTTTGGGTAATCCATAGATTCTGGGAACAGTTTCACAGGAGGGGATCAACTTCTTCTTTAACTTTTCGTCGAGGTTTGAATTAGAGATAATCTTCTTTACATCCTTCACGATTTTGGGGATGGGATTGCTGCTTAGCTTCTTATAACTGCCACAATCTAGGTGATCATTCATCTTACAAACATAATCTTCTTTGTCCAGAATGACCGTAGCTCCTCCTTTGTCTGCTTTAAGAACCACGACCTTGTCATTGTTTCGCAAGGAATTGAAGGCTTTTTGTTCCTCTTTACTCAGGTTGCTTTTGGGAATTTTAGTTTTCCTCATGATGAGAGAGCATTCTTGCCTCAACGCTTCTTTGTCCTCCATAGTAAGGTTACTGATCCCCTCCTCTATGCTACAAATCATCTTTTCAAAGGGAAGGTTTTTAGGTGTCACTGCAAACCCCAGACCTTTGCTAAGAATATTGATGACTACAGGATCCAATTCCAGAGGGGACAGGTTAACCACTTTTCTTTTTGATGTATCATTTTGCTTTTCACTGCCCATCTTTATTAATGTGTCCTTGATCTGTGAGATGGCAGAGTTATCTGATTTCTGAGGAATCACTGGAGTCACTAATGCCGACAACCCTTTGTCATCTGCAATGTGACAGTCCTTTGCAAGGGAATTCAACGAATTGGCTCCATCCTTCTGATTCCTAACTCGAATGTTTTCATCACTAAAACCGATTATCCCCAAATTTGGATTTTCTTCTTTATCCCATCTGCTATTTTCTCCAGCGTTATTATCACCTGCGAATTTACCTCTAGTGCTGACCATATTTCCTTCTGCGTAGCTGTTAATACCTCCAACGTTGACCATATTTCCAGTGCTGACCATATTTCCTTGATTCATTAAGGTAACTGCGCAGTCCATACTCATATCTACGTAGTTGTTAATACCTCCAGTGTTGTTTCCTTGATTCAATAAGGTTTCTGCGCAGTCAATACTTATATCTGCGTGGCTATTAATACCTCCAGTGCTCATATCTGCGCAGTCCATACTCATATCTACGTAGCTATTAATACCTCCAGTGTTGTTTCCTTGATTCAATAGGGTTTCTGCGCAATCAATACTTATATCTGCGTGGCTATTAATACCTCCAGTGCTCATATCTGCGTAGCTCTTAATACCTCCAATGCTACTGCTTTCTGCGTTGATTATTTCTGCGAAGTCCTTGCAGTCATCTCTATTATTAATACCTGCGCAGATAGGTTTAATACCTATGTCTTCACTGGTTTCTGCGTAGCTGCCTTCTTTTGAATTGCTGATCATTGTGCAAGCTTTCTGGGTTGAGATTTCGTTATGGGAATGGACTGCGCAGTTAGCAATTTTTATATTCTGTGTAACTCTAGTGGCGGGGTACAGGGATCCAAATTCCTCAGATTTATTTAATAGTTTAGTCAATTTCTTTTGCTGCCTTACCAGAGCAATCTGTCCTTCATTATCAGCTTTGAGAGCAATCCTTGCATCAATAATAGCCCAGAGATTCTTACTGATGTTGTTAGCAAGCTTAAGGTGGGAAGAGAGAGCTAAATGACCCAGGTTTTCCAGAGCAGCTCTAACTCTTTTGATTTCTAACCGAACTAGGGAGAAACTTAGTTGAAAAAATGCTTTATTATTATATTTGTTGTGAAGTTTATGCTTAACCTGAGCGAATGGAGGAATGATCTTGTTATCCCGACAGTTTTTGAGAAAATGTAAATCTGCTGCTCTTCTTGCTATCCTCACTCTCGATTTTTCGAGTAAAAGGATATCACTCCAAGTATCCCCTCCGTACTGGGATAAGATTATGGATTTCAGAGATCTGTGGCTTGAATCTTTTGAATCAATGTCCGGAGAATCCACAGTTTTAACATTTTTGTACCAACGTTTCAAATCCCAAATGGGATCCATCATCAGGGTATGAGAATGATAGGGAGGGATAGCACTAGAGTGTGATTCATAATACTTTAATGGCTATGGCGAAGTTCTATCCCAAATCCATCTTGAAGAATCTAGGGCAAATGAATTTAATGAGATTCTTTTAGTCATGATAACTATTTGTGAGGTATTTTTAACTTTTTCTTCTTATCACAATCTTCACTTGTTGCTATTAGAGTGTGTATTCTTATATTCATCAAATATATACCAAAAATAAAGAGACAAGAACACAGATGTTGGCTTTCTGCCAAGGCCAAAATAGGCTCTCACTCTTTTAGAGGAAAACCAACACAAAATTCTTCTTATATAGATTCCAATTGATGAATCCCAAGACCATGACCCTTGAACTATCAGGCCACTCCAAGACCAATACACCAATCCTCTTCTTTTTCACTTCTGAGATCTACATCATTATTGTTGCTTCACTAAGGTCATCATTATTGTATCACATAGATCAATATAGTTGCATCATTACAACACCTTTATAGAGATCATTGTTATTCTTCCACTAAGATCATTTTTGTCCCTTCATTCAAATTATCACCATAACATAGAGATATTTATACTAAGATATATATACTGAGATCTTCATCATGCTTATGATTGTGTCTTATGATTACTTATATGCTCAAAATATAGTTGTATCTTAAATGTATGCCGATACTGAGAGTGATTCTTTAAGGTCCTCCTCTTTACATGAATGTTGAGACTGTATGTTGAGGCAGAGGTATGTCGAGAGTGTATTTCATCATTTATATGCTAAGACTAAGATTTTTTTTTAGCATGCCAAGAAATTGCTTCATTGAGATTATGAAGAGGCAGAGACATCACTAAAAAAACATAGAGATCCTTCCCCATCCGAAAACCTAAACTCCTATACTTCTCTGAAATTCCTGAGCTACTGTACTTCTCTGATAGTTCATAGGAATCTGAGTTTCCCTATGCATTATGTGGTGACCCTAGCCACATATATATAGTGGTTATCCTTGTATATAATCCAACATGAACCAGTGAATATATGTGTCACCTTATTTGAGTCGACATGGCTTCTTTAGATATTTTGGAGGCCGACACAAGAAAAGGGCTATGTGCTTGTCGTTGGAGGGCTATTTGACAGTGTTTGTGACTCAAATACATTTGATACATGCCCAAGAAGGGTTCTTCATGACATTGACTCTTTGACCTTTAAAGATAAATCCTAAGGCTCTCAATGGGAGCCATCTATACATAAAAATAAAAATAAAAAACAACAAAAACAAAACAAAACAAAAAACTTTCTCATGAAACCCATGAAGCAAGCATAATAATAAATTCATTTTCTTGTTTACAAAAATCATAATTACAATGTCATCATGAAGACCAAACCTAGTTACCCTTTCTTCAACACTCCCTCTTAACTAGGGAGGTATTCATAATGGTACTTGGTCATTCTCAATCTGAAGAATTTCTCATAAGAAGAATCAGATTGATAATCCCATATGTATAGCATCATATCAACTAGCATTGTCACAGTGCAAGGCCTTGACTAACAACTCCATCTCTCCACAAGATCATGAGCTACAATGCTGGTGAGACCAATGACTATAGACACCTTCATCATTGTCTCTCAAGGTACATACCCACCCGGGTGTTCACTGAGTATGACCTTCTAGGACTATTCTTATCTTGGGTTCCCAACCCTCAAAGAATATCAGTCCTCTTACCTACTCTTATCTTGGATACGCTACACATACTCAAAGAGCATCAAATGCCAGATGATTACCCAATCCTCCATTATTTATTCCCTAGTGAAGACAAGAATGTTTTTTCTATCTTTCCCTCTTAATTAGGGAGGATACATTGATCATGTGTCTACATTTCTCTTCATGGCCTTCACTAATACTTATGGTTGTTATTCTTGGTCTAATGCATGACACATGAAATATAAAAACACAATTGTCACGTATTTTTAATTAGGGGTGACCCAATCCAAGCTCGCTCTTGATCAGGGACCTATCAAAGCTCCCTCTTAACTAGGGACTCTCTTTTTTCATCAACAACTTATTATTCATGGGTCCTTCAACTGCTTGATCACTTTCTTTCCTTGATATCATGAAATTTAGTCAAGCTTATTCCTTGTAGGGCATACGCCATCGATCACTTTCCTTCTTGGTTCGTCATGTCATTCTTTTCTTCATGGAAAGTTGCCTTCTTGGTATTTATCTATAACCTTCTTCATATGGCTACGTCTTTCTCATCATGTTTCTTTCAGGAATTTCCATCCACCATATGAATGCTAGTTGCACTTGCACTTACAATTCCTGTTCCTGTAGCCTTGCATGAACTCATCCAGATATTATTAAAGAAATCAAAACATAACATTAAATCAAATAGTACCTTTCGATATGGCTCTTCACATGACATATTCCTGTAGATATCAGCATCCTTCATACATGTTGACGCATTTCCTAAAGATATCTATTGTCAAGGGTTTCCATTTTTTTAGACTTCCATCAAAGTCTTCATATCTTTCTGGGAGATTTCCTAGTCAAATATTCGTATTCCTTTGGATGTTGATTGCCTTCATCGTAGTTGCATATCTCATGATCTCTTCCTTCCTCACACATTCCATTCCTATGAGTTTTCAATCAAAGTTTATTAATTGTAGTAAACCACCTCATACTTCATATGAGGACATATTATGTTGATTCATCTAGTGCGACTTATGCCTTCCTGCATCCTTTCAGAGGAGGAGATATTTTTCCCTTAATCATGCTTCTCAAGGTAGAAGTAGTGCTCCATGTTACCTACAACTGTTGGCATTATGACACAGGTTTGGCACTATGACACAGGTGTTGTCCTTGATGGCAACTCACTTAGATGGCAGATCACATTTCAGGCTCTTAGAATGAAGGAAAAGGAGAAATACGCAGGTTCCTCTTAACCAAGTCGCATATACTCGCGAGATCGCAGATCAAAAGGCACATATACGTATGCACAAACTTTCATGCAAGGAAAAGCGCATACATGTGGGAAAACTTATTTTTGGTCCATGGTATTTAGTCCTTGGTATTTGGACCTATGGTTTTAGACCATGGTATCTCGTCTGATGTGTTGAACCCAGGTATTGGGTCCATGGTATTGATTCTCTATGGTTTTGGACCATGGTTTGAGTAAGGCCTAAGACTATAAAAAGGGAAGGAGATCATTTGGCAAATGCATACACAAAAGCATTGAATATCTTATGAAGAGTAAGATCTAGAATTGGGTTATGGTGCATAGCTGGATCTGAACCAAGGAGGAACTTGAGCGCTAGAAGAAGGATAAGTTCTATTGTTGGGTCAAGATCTTAAGGCTTGAATAGTAGTATCTTTGTGTGATTTTGATCTGTTATATTTGGCGCATGACCTGATCTATAAATCTGATCATCTGGGTATAATTCATGTCTGAATAAGTGAAAAGGGTAAATTATCTTTTATAGATCTATACACAGGTTCGGCACAACAGAGGCACGTATACACACTGGTTCAGTGAGTCAAAACAGCGTATGCGTTGTTTGGCCTTAATACAGAAGCATATGCACGCAGGTTATACATATTGAAGTAGCATCCATCTCATGAAATATGTTTTAGCTACTTCTGTTTATTGATGCAATGTTCTGGGTTCAGGATTGGTTTCTAGTTACTGTCAATGTATTATGTTTACAGCATTCAGAGGAGTAACTGTTTGGTTCAGTTTTGATTGAAGCAAAGGATATTGGTTGATGCAGATGTATTTGATGTTTGATTATTGTTATTGATGGATCCAATCTGAAAATTTATGAAACGTGGTCCCTGGAAGAAAAGAGAAGGTTGTAGCCTTCTGTAGGTCAGCACCTACGTACTGGTACATCAGCTAGTACAGGAGCTAAGGGGGTTGTAGCTCCCTTCCAGGAGAAGCTGGAGAACGAGAGAAGGTTGTAGCCTTCTGCAAGTAGAAGCCTGCGTACTGGTATAAGACTGCACCAGTACAGAACCATTGTAAAAAGAAGTTTCTAATTGAAAGAAGATAGAGACGAATTGCAGCAAGCAGTTTTCACCCACATTGGGTTTCCACCTTATATCTTGTGTGTGATTGTCTGTTCTATTTTACTGTTCCTGGTTACTGTTTATATGGTTCTGACACACGGATTAATGATCAAAATTTGAAGAATAAATTAAATTATAAGTCTGCAAGTTATACGCGAGTTTCCTTAACTGCAGTTGCGTATATACGCCGTTTCCACTAACTGAAGTAGCATATGCAAATCTGATTATGAAATGAAAAATAATTGACTAGATAATACTGATTCACCCCCCCTCTCAGTATTATTTCTAACAATTGGTATCAGAGCAGGTCCTTCAAAAGAAGCTTGATCGCTTGAAGGAAGATCTATCATCATGAGCAACTACAAAAACGAGGCATCCATCAAGCCACCAATCTTTAATGGGAGCAACTTCGTCTATTGGAAGCTAGGAATCACAGCCTATCTTCAATCTCTTGGTACAGAAGTTTGGGATATCGTGGAAGCAGGATACACATTTCCGTCAACAACTCCTACAGATACGGCTGGTAAGAAGCAGTATGAAACAAATGCAAAGGCTGTCAATACTCTATTAGGGAGCTTACATCAATCAGAATTTGTTAAGGTTATGCAGCTCAAAACCGCAAAATAAATATGGGACAAGATCGTTCTGAGCTATGAAGGGGACAATCAGGTAAAACGTGCAAAACTACAAACTCTCAGAATTCAATATGAAAATCTCATAATGTACAATGATGAAAGTGTGGCTAATTATTTCTTACGTATAGATGAGATTGTTAATCGTATGAAAAACTTGGGTGAAGAGATAAAAGAAGTTACTTTGGTTGAAAAGGTTCTAAGATCTTTGTCTTCTAAGTTTGAATCAAAAGTCTCTGCCATAGAAGAAAAACAGGATCTACAGAGTATTACCATGTCACAGCTGCATGGAATCCTAACTGCTTTCAAAATGAGAAAAGGGGGACCATAAAACAGGAGAGAAGCCACATTCAAAGCTTCAGGAAAAGGAGATTACAATGAGTCAGGACATATGTCAGAAGGAGAGGAAGAATCAAACTTTGTCAAGAACCTTCAATGGGGTTCTGGAAGATTCAGAGGTAATCTACCTTTCAAATGCTTTGCTTGTGGAAAAGTCAGTCACTATGCAGCCAAATGTCCTCATAAAGATAAGCTTGATAAAGGTAAGGAACCAGTTAGATGGAACAAAAAACAGAATGTAAGTAAGAAGAGCTATTATACACATGAAGACAGTGATGGATTTTCAATTAGTGATGAAGATGAACAATGTAATGATTATAGACTTTTGATGGCTTTTGAAGATGATGATTTCTTGGATGCTATAGATGAAAATGATCTCTATGAAGAAATTTCTAAACTTAAAATCTGTTTAGAAGAAAAGAGTATGATCATAGATACTCTGACATTCTAACTTGCTGAAAGGGAAAAACCCAATGAAAAGTTAGAATGTGAAGTTGTGGGACTTAGAAAAGATATTGAGAAAGCAAAAGCTCTTAATCTTCAATTTGCTAAAGGATCTGAAACTTTAGATGAGATTATCAAAGTGCAGCATTCTCCACTAATCAAGACAGGTCTTTGATATACTGAAGAAGCATCTCAAGCATAGAAGCCATCCACCTCCAAAAGTTATCTTGATGCAACAAGGATAAGTGAACAAGTTGAGAATCAACAGCAAAGGCATAAAGCAGATCACCAGATAAATCAGGGTCAATCTACCTCAAGGATGAACAGAGATCACCAAGTACATCGGGGACAATCTACTTCAAGGATGAACAGAAGCTACAACCAACCGCAGGTAAATCATTCTCAATTTGCCTCAAGAATGAATGTCTATGGAAACTACAATCACCTAGACAGAAGGTTTGATAATCGCAGGAATTTCTTCAATGGGCAATGTTTCTCCTGTCATAACTTTGGACACAAAGCAGCTCAATGTGTTGCCTACAAGACCATCATGACCAGAGAAGCACGAAATCAAAGGAGTGTGACTGGAATCATGAAAAGAACCTACAATAACTTTTCTGCTCTTGAAAATGAAATAGAATGTTCTATTTGTAACAACTTCGGTCATGAAGATTCTGAGTGCAAGAGTAGGTTTCGGCAAGCAACTCAAAAGGAGCAAGTTTCATTGAGTCCTAAAACATGGAGAAAGAAAGAACCGCAACCAGAAAGATGTGGTATAGCCTTATATGCGGAAGGACAGGAAAATCAGTGGTACATCGACAGTGGATGCTTGAAACATATGACAGGTGATAAAGAAAAACTTCAGTCATATAGTGCCTTAGAAAAGGAAAGGAAGGTCTCATTTGGAAATGACACCCCTGCATTCATAAAAGGTAAAGGTTCTGTTGTTTTGAAAGAAAAAGTCAAAACTGGAAATGTTATCTATGTTGATGGCTTAAAACATAATCTATTGAGTGTCAATAAAATGTGTGATCAAGGAAATGAGGTAATATTTCGATTAAATGGATGTATTGTTCGCGAGCTTGATACAGGAGAAACAGTGATCAAAGGCATAAGAACTCCAAATAATTTATACATACTCAAGGGAGGACAACAACAATGTTATCTAAGCAAGAATGATGAACACTGGATATGGCACAGAAGATTGGGGCATCTAAGCTTCTCTCAGATAAGGAAAGCATGCAAATATTAGGCAGTTCGTGATCTCCTTGACATCAGAATTCCAGACAATACAATATGCAAATCATGTCAGTCCGGTAAGAAAAACAGAACTAATTTCCCTGATATGGAAGGATCAGCTAGTAAGCCACTTGAACTTGTCCATACTGATGTATGTGGTCCATCCATGAAAAGGTCACCTCAAGGAGAAGAATACTTCATATTGTTCATTGACGACTTTTCCAGGATGTGTTGGATAGGACTTTTGAAGCATAAAGATGAAGCTTTCGAAAAGTTCAAAGCATTCAAAGCCTTGGTTGAAAATGAATCAGATCGCAGAATCAAATGCCTCAAGTCTGATCAAGGAGGGGAATTTACCTCGGATGAATTTTTCGATTTTTGTGAAGAACATGGAATAAGAAGGGAATTCTCTACTCCAAGGACTCCTCAACAAAATGGAGTAGTAGAAAGGATGAACAAAATGGTTCAACAAATGGCTCATGCTATGCTTGATGAGTCTGGAACTCCTACAACCTTCTGGGGTGAAGCTGCATTTGCTGTCGTTACTATTCTCAACAAGACAAATGTCTGGGTGAACAGCACTCAAACTCCTCATGAAATCTGGTATGGTAAGACTCCTACGGTAAAATACTTCAAAAATTTTGGAAGCAAATGTTACATCAAAAGGACTGATGAAAACCTTGGCAAGTTTGAACCTAGAGCAGATGAAGGAATTCTCCTTGGTTACTCTCCCCAAAGCAAAGGATATAAGTGTTACAATAAAAGACTTAGAAAAATTGTTGAAAGTATTGATGTAGTGGTTGATGAAGGAGGAAACAATCCAAGGCAAGTAAAATCCGAAGATTTTGAAGATGATGAGGATTATCCTTCAACATCAAATCAGACTAATGATGAAGAAGAAACCTATGAGGCACCAGAAGAATAGATAAGGGTAGAAGAAAGGACTCCATCCAGGTATGTCTAGAAGAATCATCCAGAGACTCAAATTTTGGGGCAGAAAGAGGTAGGTGTACAAACTATTTCAGAAGCTTCAAGCTATCTAGCATTGCTCTCCTCCACTGAACCACGAAATGTAAGTGAAGCATGCAAAGATGAATGCTAGGTCAAGGCCATGAATGAAGAACTTGAGCAGATTGAAAAGAATAACACTTGGGAGTTGGTTCCTAGACCAAATGATAAGAATGTCATAGGGACAAAATGGATATTCAAAAACAAGCTGAATGAGAATGGAGATGTTATTAGAAACAAGGCCAGACTTGTTTGTAAAGGGTATGCTCAACAAGAAAGCATAGACTATGAAGAAACTTTTGCATCAGTTGCTAGACTTGATGCCATAAGAATGTTCCTTGCTCTTTCTAGCTTTTAGAAATTCAAAGTATATCAAATGGATGTGAAATCTGCTTTTCTAAATGGAGACTTAGAAGAAGAAGTGTACATTGAACAACCAGATGGATTCATCCTTGGAAATGATCCAAAACTTGTATGCAAACTTAAAAAGGCTCTCTATGGCCTTAAACAGGCTCCAAGGGCTTGGTATTTTCGATTGCACAAATACCTCCATCAACAAGGTTTTTCAAAAGGATCAAAAGATAGCAATCTATATATAAAAATTGATAATGATAAATTGCTAATACTTGTTGTGTATGTTGATGATATCATATTTGGTAGCAATGAAGAAGCCATGAATCAAAACTTCGCTTTGGTGATGCAGAAAGAATTTGAAATGTCCTTACTTTGTGAGCTCACATATTTTCTTGGTTTACAAGTCCAACAAAACAAAGAGGGTATTTTTCTATCACAAGCCAAGTATCTCAAGCAGATCTTGAAGAAATGGGATGGAGGATTCGAAACCAGTATGTACCCCTATGGTAACAGGATGCAGAGTCAGCGCAAATGATGAATCAGCAGCAGTACATCAACGAACCTATAGATCCATGATTGGTAGTCTACTCTATTTGACAGGTATCCGACTAGACATCATGCATGCAGTGGGAATAGTTGGAATATTCGAGGAAAATCCAAAGGAAGCACACCTTTAGGCAGTTAAGAGGATATTTAAATATCTTCAAGGAACGCAAAATTATGGCTTATGGTATCCTAGAGATACAGATCTCACACTTCATGCATATACAGATGCAGATTGGGCAGGAAGCGTGGATGACAGAAAAAGCACTAGTGGTGGTACATTCTTTATGGGTTCCAGATTAGTATCTTGGTTCAGCAAGAAACAAAGCTCAATTGCATTATCTACAGCTGAAGCAGAATACGTGGTTGCTGCATCTTGCTACACACAACTCCTTTGGATGATGCAAACATTGCAAGACATTCAAATCATTTGTACTCCACCTATCTCCATTTTTTGTGATAATACAAGTGCAATCAGTATTTCAAAGAATCCAGTCATGCATTCAAAGACCAAGAACATACTTATCAAATATCATTTTCTCCGGGAACAAGTGCTTGAACAAAAGGTCAAACTAGAGTATGTTCCCTCCAAGGAACAGGTTGCTGATATATTCACCAAACCACTGCCCAGGGAAACATTTGAATACCTCATACAGAAGTTGGGAGTAGTGGATGCATCATCTTGTTGTTGAAATTATCTACTTCAGAGAAGAGTGGTTGTACGCGAGTTGCATGAAGTGTACCCACGTACATACGTAGGTGTCTGTGGACACAGTCGTGTATATTATGGTTTGAAGACAAACAGTGGGGCCAGACTCAGGATGAAAAGATTCTAATATGGGTCTGACAAAGACCATCTGGCACAGGTTCAGGGGGAGCATATACTTCTAATAATGCATTTTTGGCATTATTTTAGAAGATCTTGGTTCAATTTCACAGCTATTTTTTGTTCAGGTGGAACAGGTGCAGAGGGAGATCATGGTTGTCGGTCTGAATGATGATTGACAGATGTTGTTGATGATTAGTTGCTGATGACTATCATAATATTATCTTAGACATTTAGTCTCTATGCCATGTATTTCTTGTATTATCAAGGTCATGTAACGACATATGTTGGTTTCCCCACTATGCCTGGGATGGATGATGTAATGTTTTTGTTTTATCATGTGTAAACTTTTGGTGTATCCCCACTTGGTTGGGTGGATGAGTCAATATTGGTATATCTCCACTTGGTTGGGAGATGGATGTATGAATGAGTCTTTAGTGATAGGAAGGTCATTTATGATGTATAAATTCATGTTTCTTCTTGTAGCACATCTTTTTGTAGACCTTGCCTACAGTCAGGGGGAGCAGGGATAGCACAACAGAGCAAAGATTTCAGCACGTACTCAGGGGGAGCATCACCCTTTGCCCTTGATGACAAAGGGGGAGAATGACTTTGAGTGACTTGGGGTTGCCATCAAGTCCAAAGGGGGAGATTGTTGGCATTATGACACAGGTTTGGCACTATGACACAGGTGTTGTCCTTGATGGCAACTCACTCAGATGACAGATCATAGTTCAGGCTCTCAGAATGAAGGAAAAAGAGATATACGCAGGTTCCTCTTAACCAAGTCGTGTATACTCGCGGGATCGCAGACCAAAAGGCGCGTATACGTATGCACGCACTTTCTTGCAAGGAAAAGCGCGTACATGTGGGAAAACTTATTTTTGGTCCATGGTATTTAGTCCTTGGTATTTGCACCTATGGTTTTGGAAGATGGTATCCCGTCCGATGTGTTGAACCCAGGTATTGGGTCCATGGTATTGGTTCTCTATGGTTTTGGACCATGGTTTGAGTAAGGCCTAAGACTATAAAAAGGGAAGGAGATCATTTGGCAAAGGCATACACAAAAGCATTGAATATCTTATGAAGAGTAAGATCTAGAATTGGGTTATGGTGCATAGCTGGATCTGAACCAAGGAGGAACCTGAGTGCTAGAAGAAGGATAAGTTCTATTGTTAGGTCAAGATCTTAAGGCTTGAATAGTAGTATCTTTGTGTGATTTTGATCTGTTATATTTGGCGCATGACCTGATCTATAAATCTGATAATATGGGTATAATTCATGTATGAATAAGTGAAAAGGGTAAATTATCTTTTGTAGATCTGTACGCAGGTTTGGCATAGCAGAGGTGTGTATAAACGTTGGTTCAGTGAGTCAAAACAGCGTATGTGCTGTTTTGCCTTAATTCAAAAGTGTATGCACTCAGGTTCTACATATTGAAGTAGCGTACGTGTCAGGCCAGGCAGTAAAATTGATTTGTTTATTCCATCAGATATGTTATTGTTATATACAAATGGGTGTGATTGTTCAGTTCATCTCCTGATGACTGTTCACATTCCTAATTTAATTATTTACATGAATTCACCCAATCGTGAGGATTAGGTGTCAACATTCCCCCCCTTAATCTGAAGGGATGTTGATGAGTCCAAGCATCGTTCTGAATCTTTCAAGATTTTCTCTTCCAAGCGCTTTGGTGAAGATATCTGCAATTTGCTCATTTGTGGAACAATGACGGAGATGGATTGTTTTGGCCTCAACATGATGTCGGATCAGATGATATTTAGTATTGATGTGCTTTGTTCGATCATGGAACTTTGGTTTCTTAGCCAACTTTATTACAGAGGTGTTGTCAAACATGAGTGGAGTTGATTGTACTTGTTTTACCTGCAAATCTTCAAGAATTTTCCTGAGCCACACAATTTCTTTTTTTGCTTCAGTTGCTGCCACATATTCTGCTTCTGTTGTGGAATCTGCTGGAACTGATTGTTTGTGTGATCTCTAGGAGACAGCTCCTGATCCAAGACTCATAGCATATCCTGAAGTAGATACCCCAGTTTCATTGTCTCCATCGAAGTCTGAATCAGAGTATCCGATCAAACTGAAGTCATCCACCTGTGTGTACTTGGTTCCAAAGTCTTGAGTTCCCTTCAAGTACTTTAGAACTCTTTTTTCAGCAGACCAATGTCCCTCACAAGGCTTTTGCATAAACCTGGAGAGGATTCCAACAGCAAATGAAATGTCTGGTATGGTAGTAGTGAGGTAGTTGAGACTTCCTACAAGTTGTCTATACTTTGTTTCATCCTCAAATTCTTTTGCTTCAATAGATGTGAGCTTTAAGTTTTGTTCCATTGGAGTAGTGAGAGGATTGCACTCTGTCATGCCAAACCTGTTCAACAAATATCCAATGTATTTCTTTTGAGATATAAATATGGACTTTGGATGTTGGGTTACTTCAATGCCAAGATAGCAATGAAGATAGCCCAAACCAGTCATTTCAAAACTTTCCCCAATTCCTTCTTTATGGATGTAATGTAGTTTTCATTGTTCCCTGTCATTAAAAGATCATCTACATATACCACAAGATATACAACTATTTTTCCAACTTTCTTGACAAATAAAGTTGCATCATCAAGATCAAAATGATTGAAATTGAGTTTCAGAAGATGCTCAGTTAGTTTTTCATACCAAGCTCGCGGTGCCTGTTTAAGGCCATACAAGGACTTCACAAGTTTGCATACTTTATGTTCATGTCCTTTCACATCAAATCCTTCAGGCTGGGACATAAAAACATTCTCTTTTAGATCTCCATTCAAGAAAGCAGTTTTTACATCCATTTGATGGACTTTCCAACTGCTCTGAGCTGCTAGTGCAAAGAGTGCCCGGATGGTGGCCCATTTTGCTGTGGGGGAAAAGGTCTCCTCATAATCAACCCCTTCCTTCTATGCAAAACCTTTTGCCACAAGCCTAGCTTTGTGCTTGTCAAGTGAGCCATCAGCTTTATACTTGTTCTTGTAGACCGACTTGCAGCCAATTGGTTTGGTTCCAAATGGAGGATCAACCAGCTTCCAAGTGCTATTTTTTATGAGGGAATCATACTCCTTTTGCATCGCTTCTTTCCATTCATCATGAGAAGCAACTTATTTGAAGGAAGTTGGTTCAAAATCTGTAGACAAGTTCAATTCACAATCATAAGAAACATCCATATCAACAGGTGAATTAGAGTCATCTACATCACCTCCATTTTGTCGGTTTGAATTTCTGGTTCCTGTTTTTCCAATTTCATCAGGATGAACACTTTCAAGTGTCTTCGTCAGCCACTTTGGGGGACCTTTCTGAGATGGTCCAGGCTGCTCTGTTGATTGAGTTGGGACTGAATCAAGATTGAATCTCCCAATTCTATCAATTACATCACTTAAAGCAGCATCCGTTGTTGGAGTTTCATTCGGGGGAAAGTGTTCTTCAGAAGAAGATTCCACATATTGATCTAGTATAGGAATCCCCCCTTCAAGATGTGGAATCTGATTATCAAATTCTTGAAATGATTTTGTTTTTGCGAATCTATCCAAGCGATCAAGTTTCCGCTCAACAACATTGTCAGATTTGGCTGATTCAAGAAAAATTACATCTCTAGATACAACAAACTTTTTATTTACTCCATCATAGAGGCGGTATGCTTTGGAGGTGTTTGAATACCCCAGGAAGATACACTTACGACTTCTAGCACCAAGTTTGTTTCTATGTACCTTTGGTATCAAAGCATAACAGGTGGAACCAAAGACCCTGAGATGTTTTACCGAAGGAACATGTCCATACCACATTTCATAAGGAGTCTTGTTTATTGTAGCATTAGATGGACATCTATTCTTTATATATGTAGCACATAGAACAGCATCAGCCCAAAACATTATCTTTACATTTTTTAAGAAAAGCATGGATCGTACCATATTCAAGATTGTTCTATTCATTCTTTCAGCGACACCATTCTGTTGGGGATTATAAGGCACAGTTGTTTGATATTTGATCCCATGTTGGCGAAGATATTTTTCAAATTCATTTGATGTGTATTCTTTTCCATTATCAGTGCGAATAGACCCAATATGAGATTGTGCATCATTTTCAATCCATTTATGAAAATTCTTGAATGTTTTAAAAGCATCAGATTTGTTCTTCAATAAATAAACCCAACACATTCTGGTGTAGTCATCAATAAATGTCATGATATATTTATTTCCATTTGCAGAAGGAACAGGCATTGGACCACATAAATCTGAATGAATGAGTTCAAGCTTCCTATGTGCTCTTGAATGTGAATCATGAAAAGACTGTTTACTATGCTTTCCTAGAATGCAAGCATCACATTGCTTAAGTTTCCTAGGAATTGTAGGCAAACCAGCAACACCATTTTTCTTCAATAAGCGGAGACTATCATAGTTTAAATGTCCAAATCTAGCATGACATAATAAACTTGATGGAAGTGTACCTTCTTCATGATGAGAATTGTATGAGAAATGTTGTGCATGAGCAGATGTTACTTGCAGCTTAAGAAGCCTTTCTTCTTCTATTCCCCTTATGACAAGTGAGTGATCAGATGCTTTTCTTACCTCAAGCTTGCCATCAAACATATGAATGGAGTGACCTTGCTGGCGGATGTGGACCAAGGACAGCAAGTTTCTCTTGAGCTCTAGGAGATATAGAACATGATCCAGAAGAAAGTCTGGAAGACCAGGTAGTTTAAGCCTGATTGTGCCAAGCCCTGATGGCTTGATTTTTGATTGATCTGCAAAGTATACTACTCCATCAACATTGTCAATGAAATCTTCAAAAAAAATCTTTTCTATGAGTCATGCGACAGGTTGCTCCTGAATCAAGCAACCAATCATTTTTCTAGAAAGTAAGTGAAGCATTAAACAAATCTTCATTTACTCCAATGTTACATTGTGCCTCAACATAGTGAGCAGATTCAGGTGCTTTACCTTTGTCTGTATCATCAGGTTTACCTTTCAGTTGATTTCTTTTCTGCTCAATTTTGTCCCATGGTAGCTTGCATGTAGAGGCATCATGTGACCCATTTATTTTGCAGCAAATGTTGTGCAAATCTACCTTCTCTCCTTGAGATTGTATGCCCCCCCTGCCTCTGAAATATCTTCCTCTTCCTCTTCGTCCACCTCTTCCTCTTGTAGAATCTTAAGCAGGATGCTTTTCTTTATGAGCAAGGCACACAGTGTCTTCAGAAGATTCAGGGGTTGTCTTCTTTCCAAAATCTTTCTCTCTTTCAGAAAACTTTTTCACAAGAGAGTCAAAGGTTATATCTTTGAGATTTCCATTTTCCTGCAAAGACTCAAGATAATTGGAGTAAGTAGGAGAAAGTGCCTTGAGAAAAGAGATAAGAGGGATATCCAGCTCAACCTTAGTGGAATTGATATCATGCATTATAGACTTTACTTCAAATGCAAGAGCAAGAGGATCATTATTTTGCAGTTCAAGAGTGAAGAGTTTAATCATGAGTTGGACAACTTCAAGTGCAGTATGTGAGTCATAGAGTTATTTCATCTTTTGTAGGGCTTCAAAGGCAGTTGAATATGATGAAATATGGCGACTCACCTCTTCATTTACAGATGTTGTAATTAATGCATAAGCTTTGTTGTTCTTGTTTTCCCAAATGACGAGCTCTTTGTCTGAGGTAGGTTGTACTAGGTCATTGTCTCCTTCTCCGACACAAACTCCTTTCCACAACTCATTGAAGATGAGGGTGTGTTTTATCATCCGGGACCATTCAGGATAGTTCTCCTTGCCAGTGAGAACTATTCCTACCATGGAGATGATTGAATGCATTCTGTAAGAAAAAATTACTTCTGCTGATAGAAAACAATATATATGTTATACCTTCCACTTCTCAAATATATATGCTATACCTTCCATATACCCATATATGTTTTTTTTATACCATATAACATATCGCCATAAAAAACTTAATGAATTTCATGTCACGTTCACTTTTTTTTCATTCAAAATAATATATTATCACTCCATATAATATATTATTATTATTATTACACATTAATCACGGCCTTCACACATGAACATATGTTTTCATGTAAAAATGTATCGCACCAAACTGAACAATAATTTAAAAAACTGCGCTGGTAACCAAACCAACTCAATCAACAGAGAGTATGTCGATTACGCCAGGATCCAAGCACGATTTCCCAACTCACTTACCATTCGAACTCAAGACTTAGCGTAAGCTTTCGCCACACCATGTCAAGCAGCATTCAAAACTTATTAGAAAGAGCAAGCAGCGTTCAATATTTATTTGAAATAGCATGTCAGGCAGCATTCAAAACTTATTTGAAAGAGAAAGAGCTTTCATAACCAGCGTTCATAGCCAGCATTCATAACCAGAGCAGGAGCGTTCATAACCATTCCACTGAGACCTGGGCACACACACCATTCCGCTGCGCACACTGGACTTTGAATCCAGCGAATCAAACGCAACACAAATACACCGTTTAACGCGTTCTTCAGCAGCGTTACTATACCATGTCAAAAATTTTCTCAACTCTCGCAACGCTTTCCAAAAGCTCAGATAGAACAGAAGAGAAACTTTTGTTCAAGTGATCGAATCCCTCAGATTGCATGACAGCTTTCAGTCGCCCAGGACATGCAATGAATTTGAGACAAACAAAACCAGCAGCGTTAAAAACGCAGACTTTACAGGATGCAGCGTTAAAAACGCAGTTGGGTCAGTCCAAACATTCGAGAGATATTTCAGAGGACAGAGGCGTTGAGGCAAGTAGGACAGTGTTCAGGGGATAGTTCTCAGATCAGGATAGCGCTTACGAATAGGAATGCATATGACAAACCAATGTACAGCCCACAGTAGCAAAAATGAAGGGAGTTACAACTATTTTGAGAACTTGGCTACAAATGGGTGTGACTGTTCAGTTCATCTTCTGATCACTGTTCACATTCCTAATTTAATTATTTACATGAATTCACCCAATCGTGAGGATTAGTTGTCAACAGTACGTCTCATGAAATATGCTTTAGCTACTTCTGTTTATTGATGCAGTGTCCTGGGTTCAGGATTGGTTTCTGGTTACTGTCAATGTATTATGGTTACAACATTCAGAGGAGTAATTGTTTGGTTCAGTTTTGATTGAAGCAAAGGGGATTGGTTGCTGCAGATGTATTTGATGTTTGATTATTGTTATTGATGGATCCAGTCTGAAAATTTATGAAACATGGTCTGTGGAAGAAAAGAGAAGGTTGTAGCCTTCTGTAGGTCAACACCTACGTACTAGTACATCAGCTAGTACAAGAGCTAAGGGGGTTGTAGCTACCTTCCAGGAGAAGCTGGAGAACGAGAGAAGGTTGTAGCCTTCTGCAAGTAGAAGCCTTCGTACTGGTATAATACTGCACCAGTACATAACTATTGTAAAAAGAAGTTTCTAATTGAAAGAAGATAGAGACGAATTGCAGCAGGTGGTTTTCGCCCACATTAGGTTTCCACCTTATATCTTGTGTGTGACTGTTTGTTCTGTTTTATTGTTCCCGGTTTCTGTTTATATGGTTCTGACACACAGATTAATGATCAACATTTGAAGAATAAATTAAATTATAAGTATACAACTTATACGCGAGTTTCCTTAACTGCAGTTGTGTATATACGCTGTTTCCACTAACTGAAGTAGTGTATGCAAATCTTATTATGAAATAAAAAATAATTAACTTGATAATACTGATTCACCCCCCCTCTCAGTATTATTTCCAACAACAACCACATGACATGACATTATAATATTAAACACAAGCATACAGACCTCATTTTACCTTTAGGTCATCTAGGCTTCTTCCAACGACTTCCTTGACTGAAAAGGTCATCAATCCCTTGATCTTCTTCATGTCATCATGCCATCATCCCGTGAATTCCATAAGTTGGATTTCTTGATGAAACACTTGCTTCCTCTCTAGATTATTTAGCCCTCCAATGAGGGTTCCATCAAAGAATCTTGAGGATCTTACATATCCTCATTTGGCAAATGTTTCCCTGTTTGACTTGATGTATGATGAGCCTTGTCATGGATGACTTCTTCCTTTCCTTCATGAGGTTCCCAAGAGCTATATCCTTCATGTTTGACTGCCATGGAATTTTTCCTTCATGATTCCCATGGTGATGTCATGATATCTTGATTTTAATGCTTTGATGGCGCCATGATACATCTTATTATCATGGTCATATCTATAATAGAAGCTTATGGTAGGACCCTTTTATGAGGGATACCATTTCAATCATAGTAGAGATCTGTTACTCCCTCTTTCCTTGGCCCTTTTTCTTTGGCTTCCTCCATCTATCTGGTGATATGAGCTTCCATAATCTTAGCTATACTATTTTTTCTTGTTTGAGGACCAAACTTCCCTTTCCTTTCTACACATGTTTTAGTCCTTTAATCTTCAATACTTTTTCCATCAACTTGTCTTTCTCTATCTATCATAGAGAGTGCAAATTGTTGAATGAGGTAACCTTCTTGTTCATGGACATATGTTACCTTTCCTATTAGTTGGAACAATGATGATTATCTTCATTTCCCAATAAAGATCTATGAAGATATTCCTTCATTCTTTGGTACCTTCAATCAGGTCTGTATTTCAGAGAGTGTATCTTCTAGCATTTCATATCTCTTTTTTATGTCACCTCTCTCTTTTATGTCACCTCTCTTGGGGTGCATGCAATCTACATTGTTAGGTTATGATTAAAATTCATCTCATATTCCCAACCTCTGAACCTTATCCATGAGCTTGGAGGAGTTTATCCAGTCGCGCGACAGTCGACTCGAAAGTCAAGTCACTAGCTCATATGACTGCAACATATAATTGAACACGAGGCCAACATGATGGACAGTCAAAATGAAGTGAGAGTGATTGATGGCTAGGCAAGAGCCTGGGATGACGTAAGCCTAGAGGTTATAACCCCGGAAGCTCACGAGAATTCATGCAAGGGGAACATTCAGGCTTATGAGGACCGGGCTAGCATGGCGAGGTCAATAACATGGAGTAGGCAAGATGACTTGGAGGCCATGCATTGATTGATGGAGGAACCAAGTTCCATGTAAAATGGGACTTATCACGCTATTGAGAACTTGAGAGTGAGACCCACCTAGAAGGGAAATGTTGTGGCAATCGAAAAGAAGTGTCTTGTTCTAGACTCTGTCTCCTAGAGGGAGCATTGTGTAACACTTAAGGGAGAGCTAGGATGACTTAGCATCAGGTTTTTGTAGCAGAAGCAAGGCCATCAGAATTGTTAAATGGGAGCAAAAGTCTGTAGACCAACTAGAGGCGTGAATGTTGCAGTGGTGTGGACCTACCAGGACACATTAGCTTGAAGGTTCAATCCTGGTAGTTTAGTGGTAGAGCAAGTTTAAAAAGGGCACAAGATGACATAAGCTCAGGCTACAGCGGTATACATGCGATCCCGATAGAGTGCTCATTGGCATATGTGCGTACCCACAAACAGGTCAGCCCAGAAGATATATCTTGGAGAAAATTTGAAAGCACAAAGCATTAATGACCAAGGGGTTCGGATAACGAGAGGTTTGCTGACATTTGACGCCCCGTCAATCTGTAGTTTATATGTGTGTGTGTGTGCGCGCGCGTGTTGATAGAGTTATATAAATATAAATATGAGCATGTATTAAAAGGACCAATGCTACAAATGGGTCAGCAACCAATGTACCATTGCCAGGTGGTACCAGAAAGTTAGCTATGGTAAACACGTGGGTGCCACATGGAAAAATTGATGACGTGACACTCTCTAATTCGCCATAAATTCAAATGGTCATATCTCTTGATCAGATTGAGGTAAAACATTATATCATCATAATCATCTTAACGAGATAGACGCAACAGTGATGTTTGTTTTAGGGTTTAAGCTAGTTAAGAAGATCAAAAATTTTAGACTCCATTTCCATAGTAGCACCTTGGATATTGGGTCAAGCATAACAACCACCTCTTTTTAGCCTGTATTTTGGAGGAGAATAGGAGGGGGTGTGTTACATTAGGTTCACTATGAATATTTACAATAATAAGGAAATCAACCTAATATGTTATATATTTTTTGTGGCATTATAAATAAAATCAAAAACGATAAGTGCTCTTCACAAATCACTAAAAGAGCTTTGAATGAGGACTTGACCTAGGTGCAAAATAGGGTACCACTATGTAGGATATCTAATGCATCTAATGTGGCATCTTCAATTGCACAAAAAAAGTGATAAGTTCAAGAGGGAAGACAATTTACCATAATAGGGGACTTAGAGAAACAAAACCCCCTTAAGGTCAATCTCAATAATTATTAATATTTATTAATAATATGTACAAAATCCACCCAGAAATATTCCTTGCCTCACAAAGTCTATTCAAAAACCCTCAATAATTCTCATTCAATAGACTATGAACTATGAAGCAACAAACACAATTTCATTGAGAAAAAATCTTTTGAACTAGAGTTTTCAATGTCATAGTGCCCAAGGAAAAGGAAGAGATATTTGTCAATGAATAAAAGCATGCAAAATTCATATTTAGTGGGGTGCATGCAATATACATTGTTAGGTTATGATTATAATAAGTATGTCATTTATGACGTACTTCTGAATAAACTGTGGCATCCTTTTCCAAATTTTCTTGGATTCTTGAGAGACGAAAATTACCCATTGAATGAAACATTTTGAAAGCCTTTCTACAGATAAATAAAAACCCAATATTAAAATCATAACCTAACAATGTAGATTGCATGCACCCCACCAAATATGAATTTTTCATGCTTTTATTCATTGACAAGGCCTTGACTAACAACTCCATATCTCCACAAGATCATAAGCTACAACGCTCGTGAGACCAATGACTATAGACACCTTCATCATTGTCTCTCAAGGTACATACCCACCCGGGTGTTCACTAAGTATGACCTTCTAGGACTATTCTTATCTTGGGTTCCCAACCCTCAAAGAATATCGGTCCTCTTGCCTACTCTTATCTTGGATGCGCTACACATCCTCAAAGAGCATCAAATGCTAAATGATTACCCAATCCTCCATTATTTCTTCCCTAGTGAAGACAAGAATGTTTTTCTATCTCTCCCTCTTAATTAGGGAGGATACATCGATCATGTGTCTACATCTCTTCAGGGCCTTCACTAAGACTTATGGTTATTAGTCTTGGTCTAATGCATGACACATGAAATAGAAAAACACAATTGCCACTTCTTTTTAATCAAGGGTGACCCAATCCAAGCTCCCTCTTGATGAGGGACCTGTCAAAGCTCCCTCTTAACTAGGGACTCTCCCTTTTCATCAACAGCTTATTCTTCATGGGTCCTTCAACTGTTTGATCACTTTCTTTCCTTGATGTCATGAAATTTAGTCAAGCTTATTCCTTGTAGGGCATAGGCCATCGATCACTTTCCTTCTTGGTTCGTCATGTCATTCTTTTCTTCATGGAAAGTTGCCTTCTCGATATTTATCTATAACGTTCTTCATATGGCTACTTCTTTCTCATCATGCTTCTTTCGGGAATTTCCATCCACCACATGAATGCTAGTTGTACTTGCACTTACAATTCTTGTTCCAGTAGCCCTGCATGAACTCATCCATATATTATTCAATAAATCAAAACATAACATTAAATAAAATAGTACCTTTCGATATGGCTCTTCACATGACATATTCCTGTAGATATCAGCATCCTTCATACATGTTGACACATCTCCTAAAGATATCTATTGTCAAGGGTTTCCATTTTTTCAAACTTCCATCAGAGTCTTCATATCTTTCTACGAGATTTCCTACTCAAATATTCTTAGTCATTTGGATGTTGGTTGCCTTCATCACAGTTGTATATCTCACAATCTCTTCCTTCCTCACACATTCCATTCCTATGAGTTTTCAATCAGATTTTATTAATTGTAGTAAACCACCTCATACTTCATATGAGGACATATTATGTTGATTCATCTAGTGTGACTTATGCCTTCCTGCATCCTTTCAGAGGAGGAGATATTTTTCCCTTGATCATGCTTCTCGAGGAAGAATTGATGATCCATGTTACCTACAACCACATGACATGACATTATAATATTAAACACAAGCATATATACCTCATTTTACCTTTAGGTCATCTAGGCTTCTTCCAGCAACTTCCTTGACTGAAAAGGTCTTCAATCCCTTGATCTTCTTCATGTCATCGTGCCATCATCCCATGAATTCCATAAGTTGGAGTTCTTGATGAAACACTTGCTCCCTCTCTAGATTATTTAACCCTCCAATGAGGGTTGCATCAAAGAATCTTGAGGATCTTGCATATCCTCATCTGGCAGATGTTTCCCTGTTTGACTTGATGTATGATGAGCCTTATCGTAGATGACTTCTTCCTTTCCTTCATGAGGTTCGCAAGAGCTATATCCTTCATGTTTGACTGCCATGGATTTTTTCCTTCATGATTCCCATGGTGATTTCACGTGATCTTGATTCTAATGCTTTCATGGCGCCACGATGCATCTTATTATCATGGTCATATATATAACAGAAGTTTATGGTAGGACCCTTTTGTGAGGGATACCATTTCAATCATAGTAGAGATTTGTTACTCCCTCTTTCCTTGGCCCTTTTTCTTTGGCTTAATCCATCTATCTGGTGATATGAGCTTCCATAATCTTAGCTATACTATTTTTTCTTGTTTGAGTACCAAACTTCCATTTCCTTTCTACACATGTTTTAGTCCTTTAATCTTCAATACTTTTTCCATCAACTTGTCTTTCTCTATCTATCATAGAGACCACAAATTGTTGAATCAAGTAACCTTCTTGTTCATGGACATTTGTTACCTTTCCTATTAGTTGGAACAATGATGATTATCTTCATTTCCCAATAGAGATCTTATGAAGATATTCCTTCATTCTTTGGTACCTTCAATCAAGTCTGTATTTCAGAGATTGTATCTTCTAGCATTTCATATCTCTCTTTTATGTCACCTCTCCTGCTACATAGGGATGAGAGGACATATGGCTGATTTCATATGACTTCTCTTTCGGGGACTATATCTATCCTCCTTTCTTATGCAAGGAATCTTGATGACCCAACCGATTCATAGATATCCTTGCAAACATGAAGTCATTTAACCAAACTTGATTATAGAATGAAAATATACTTACTTGGCAAGTGAAGATGAACTCTTCCACTTGATCACTTTGATGATGGTTGAAGAAGATGTATTACGACATCTTTTTGGATGATCTCATTTCAAATGAGGGAGCCTTTCCGCAATAGAAAAGCTTGCTCCTTTTGGTGAGGATGATTTTTTGCTTCTTCGGATGATCTTCTTCTAAGGAAAGGAGATGATTCTTTCTTGAAGATGACCATGCCTTATTGCCTTCAATATGATTTGCCTTCTTTTGTAGTGTAGATCAGTATTTCTTCTAGAGTTTCAACCTTATCCAAGATGATGTATATTCGTTTTTTAGGTACTTTGAGCTACCTTACTTTGTAGACAACTTCATGGGCGTCTTGGTGACCTTTTCATGATGAAAAAGCTCTTGTTGTTGCAGATTGTCTTCTTGATTATATAGACAAAAACCTTTGATGTTGTAGAGTGATGTTGTAGACTGGTCCTTCAATTTTGACAAATCCATTCAACTTGCTTTGATGTCCTCCTTGAAGTTGATCCTTAAATGTATGTTTTTGTTTCCCTTCCTTTGACTTCAACACCTTAGCTCCGATACCATGTTGAAGAATGTAGGGAAAATGAAGTTAATGAGATTCTTCTAGTCATGATAACTATTTGTGAGGTATTTTTAACTTTCTCTTCTTAACACAATCTTCACTTGTTATTATTAGAGTGTGTCTTCTTATATTCATCAAATAGCTACCAAAAACAAAGAGACAAGAACACCAGTGTTGTATTTCTACCAGGGCCAAAACCTCTCAATCTTTAGGAGGAAAACCCACACAAAAATCTTCTTATAAAGATTCCAATTGACGAATACCAAGACCATGACCCTTGACCTATTAGGCCACTCCAAGACCAAGACACCAATCCTCTTCTTTTTCACTGCTGAGATCATCATCATTAATATCGCTTCACCGAGGTCATCATTATTGTATCACAGAGATCATTATAGTTGCATCATTGCAACACCTTTATAGAGATCATTGTTTTCCCTTCATTCAAATTATCACCATAACATAGAGATATTTATACTAAGATATATATACCGAGATCTTCATCATGCTTATGATTGTTTCTTATGATTACTTCTACGCTCAAAATATAGTTATATCTTAAATGTATGTCGAGACTTAGAGTGATTCTTTAAGGTCCTCCTCTTTACAGGAATGTCAAGAATGTATGTTGAGATAGAGGTATGTTGAGAGTGTATTTCATCATCCATATGCTAATATTGGGACTGTGTTTTAGCATGTCGATATAGTGCTTCATTGAGACTGTGAGGAGGCCGAGACATCACCGAAAAACATAGAGATCCTTCCCCATCTGAAAACCTAAACTCATGTACTTGTCTGAAATTCCTGAGCTACTGTACTTCTCCGATATTTCATAGGAATCTGAGTTTTCCTACGCTTTTTGTGGTGACCCTAGTCGCATATATCTAGTGGTTAGCCTTGTATATAAGCCGACATGAACCAATGAATATATGTGTCACGTTATTTGAGCCGATGTGACTTCTTTAGCTATTTTGGAGTCCGACACAAGAAGAGGACTATGTGTTTGTCGTTGGAGGGTTATTTGACAGTGTTTGTGACTAAAATACATTCGATACATGCCCAAGAAGGGTTCTTCATGACATTGAATCTTTGACCTTTAAAGATAAATCCTAAGGCTCTCAATGGGAGCCCTCTATACATAAAAAATTCTTGCTCATGAAACCCATGAAGCAAGCATAATAATAAATTCATTTTCTTGTTTATAAAAATCATAATTACAATGTCATCATGAAGATTGAACCTAGATACCCTTTCTTCAAAGGTCCAATCATTTGCAGAACCATTGCGAGCGAGCCATGGTTAAATCTTTTTGCAAAAGGCGCATCATGCAGAGCAAGAAGAAAAAATTCATCTCATATTCCCAGCCTCTAAACCTTATCCATGAGCTTGGATGGGTTTATCTGGTCGCGCGACAGTAGACTCGAAAGTCAGGTCACTAGCTCATATGACTGCAACATATAATTGAACATGAGGCCAACATGATGGATAGTCGAGATGAAGTGAGAGTGATTGATGGCTAAGCAAGAGCCCGGGATGACGTAAGCCTAGAGGTTATAACCCCATAAGCTCACGAGAATTCATGCAAGGGGAACGTTCAGGCTTATGAGGACCGGGCTAGCGTGGCGAAAATGGAGTAGGCAAGATGACTTGGAGGCCATGCATTGAAAGACGGAGGAACCAAGTTCCATGTAAAATGGGACTTATCACGCTATTGAGAATTTGAGAGTGAGACCCACCTAGACAGGAAATGTTGTGGCAATCGAAAATAAGTTTCTTGTTCTAGACTCTGTCTCCTAGAGGGAGCGTTGTGTAACACTTAAGAGAGAGCTAGGATGACTTAGCATCAGGTTTTCGTAGCAGAAGCAAGGCCATCAGAATTGCTAAATGGGAGCAAAAGTCTGTAGACAAACTAGAGGAGTGAATGGTGCAGTGGTGTGGACCTAACAGGACACATTAGCTCGGAGGTTCAATCCTGGTAGTTCAGTGGTAGAGCAAGTTTAAAAAGGGCACAGGATGACATAAGCTCAGGTTGCAGTCGTATACATGCGATCCCGATAGAGCACTCATTGACATATGTGCGTACCCACAAACAGGTTAGCCCAGAAGAGATAACTTGGAGCAAATTTGAAAGCACAAAGCATTAACGATCAGGGGGGTTCGGATAACGAGAGGTTTGTTGACATTTGACGCCTCGTCAATCTGTATTTTATATGTGTGTGTGTGTGCGCGCGCACGTGTGAGACGAAGTTATATAAATATAGATATGAGCATGTATTAAAAGGACCAATTCTACAAACGGGTTAGCAACCAATGTACCATTGCCAGGTGGCACCGGAAAGTTAGCTATGGTAACCACGTGGGTGCCACATGGAAAAATTGATGACGTGACACTCTCTAATTCACCATAAATTCAAATGGTCATATCTCTTGATCCAAAGGTCAGATTGAGGTAAAACATTATATCATCGTAATCGTCTTGATGAGATAGACGCAACAGTGATGTTTGTTTTTGGTTTTAAGCTAGTTAAGAAGATCAAAAATTTTAGACCCCATTTCCACATTGGCACCTTGGATATTGGGTCAAGTATAACAACCACCGCTTTTTAACCTGTATTTTGGAGGGGAATAGGAGGGGGTGTGTTACATTAGGCGCACTATGAATATTTACAATAATAAGGAAATCAACCTAATATCTTCTATATTTTTTGAGGCATTATAAATAAAATAAAAAACGATAGGTTCTCTTCACAAATCACTAAAAGAGCCTTGAATGAGGACTTGACCTAGGTGCAAAATAGGGTACCACTGCGTAGGATATCTAATGCATCTAATGTGGCATCTTCAATTGCACAAAAAAAGTGATAAGTTCAAGAGGGAAGACAATTTACCATAATAGGGGACTTAGAGAAACAAAAACCCCTTAAGGTCAATCTCAATAATTATTAATAATATGTACAAAATCCACCCAGAAAGATTCCTTGCCTCACAAAATCTATTCAAAAACCCTCAATAATTCTCATTCAATAGACTACGAACTATGAAGCAACAAACACAATTTCATTAAGAAAGAATCTTTTGAACTAGAGTTTTCAATGTCATAGTGCCCAAAACCACTCTACAGTCTAGTAATAGGACAGAAATGGTATTACAAGTTGCTAAGCAATATCAAAATCTAAAACAATGTAAACTTTGAAACAGGAACTCTCGCCAAAAAACCCCAAAAAAACATGAAAAACAGTGCTAAAAACGAAAAGTGTGTATACTCGAACGATGGTTTTTTTTTAGGGTCAATTTTCAACATTTTTAAAAAATGTCACTAAAACCGAATTTTTATGTGCAAAAAAAAGTGGTTTTTGAGGAAAAAACACAAATGTTTTTCTAGAATAACATTTTTCTTTCCTAAGTATAATTTCAACATGTTTTAGTAATGACGATAAATATAGAATAATGGGATCTTAAACACATTAAAATTCTATTATTTTTCATCCATGTTATTAAACATATAATAACATGACACTAGATATCGCTAAAATTCTAATTGTTTTCAACCATAACATTAAAGATACAAAAAAATTGGAAATTTTTCAAGCATAAAATTAAAAAATCATGACATTATGAACAAATTAAATGACTAAATTAATCAAAATGTCAGTATTTGTAGATTGAATGAAACAAACATTATATCTCTAATTTATTGTTGCATTGTAGATATTCTAAACAATAAAAATCATCATAATTAAAACATGTAATCCAACAACATAAAAATGACTCGTAACTTCTGATTTAACACCATAGGGAAATCAAAAAATTTATTTCAAGATACGATGCAAACATCAGTTATATAAATTGTCTTAGACAATTATTCAAAATCACTCATATTTTCTTGCACACCATCAGAATTCACATCTTCACGCGAATGGCTGGATGCAGACGAAGATGTTCCATATTATTCTCTTTCATCAACTAGTGCCCATCCAAGTCCACATGCATGCCCACCATTTCAGGTTTCAAAATTCTCCTAGATCTATGACTAGTTTTAGCAGACTTCCATCTCAACATTGTTCCTTCTAGTAACAACCTTTTCAGAATCTCTATCGTCTTGAATCGAAGATTCCTCTCTTTGTTAAATTGAAGTCGTAAACAAGTATGTCAACATCCTCCAATTTTGTATTATGAAGAGGATTTCCACTTGATTGATAATACATGGTTGGGGTTTTATGCTAGTGCTTCCCCATGGATATATCTTGTGTTATGTGTGATTAATTTTCTTGATCAGTTATGCATGTTTCTACTTGATGTTGCTCATGAATTCGATTATGCTTCCGCTTAATGTTTTGTAGAAGTAGAACAAGTATTATACTTTATGACATTGCATGTATCAGTTTGTTCTACAGGTGAAATTTCTACAGTGATGCTCTCTTTTGTATGGAATAAAAATGATGCAAGTACAAAGTAGAAGGTACTTTCTGTGGAGTTTCCTGAGACTTGTGGCCCATGGGCTACTACAAAGCAGAAACCCCCTTGATTATGATTTCTCTCTATCCAAACTCAGCTACTCTACTTTGCAATGGAGCAAAATGCAAACAAATAGAATAAAATTAATTTCCTCCTAATAGCCCACTTATAACACAACCCAATAGTCAACTATCGGTTAAATTTGGCCCATTCAACCCTCAAAATGAGTTACAACATGACCATTCTAAAGTCTTCTTCAGAGTCCCCACGTGGCTAGCCCCTCTTCCAAGAACAATGGGAGCAGATGTGGCATCTTGTCAAATTATGATGGTCAATCACGATAGGTCAATTTCTGGGAGGCATAACTCTGTGCATGTGAACTTCAATTGATGTGATTCTTGCATTGTTGAAAATATATTTGGATCTAGAACGTGACATGGAGTCTAGTGCTTATGCGGGAAATTTTTACCCCAAAATTATGTCATTTAAGGCCTCAAAATGGCTCCATAAAGTTTCAAACCACAATTCTCCAAATTGGGTCCCACCAATAAACCTACTCTTGTAAGTTAATTCCTTGAATTTTTTCATTTTGAAAGCATCAAGATGGGTGACAAATAATATAATGATCTAATATGGATCATAATAGGATGTAAATAAGATTGCAAGTTAGTAAGCAACATCAAAATCTAACAACACCATGATGGTGACCTTGTTTTCCATGGAATTTAATAAGCATCAAACCCTTTTGATGTTGATGGGCATTGGTATCAGAGACAACAAGTTTACAAGGATCAAAGAAAGAGGGATTTTGGAGAATTTAGGAATTTGACTAAGAAACTAAGAGTGGTAGAAGGGCATATGGGAAGCATATAAAATGTAGATATGGGGAAGGGTATACAATTAGAACACAAGGAGATGCAACATCTAAATTCCAAAAGAACAATTTCCTATCATGGGAACAGGTTCAATGGAGAATGAAAGGTAGCAATATCATTGAAAGTAGGGGATAAGAACACAAATTTCTTCCATTAACACTATGATGGAGAATCATAAATGAAAAGTCATGCCATGTCAATCATTCAATGACACAAAAAATACTTAACCACTTATTTTCAACACAGCTTTATTCAGTCTAGAAGGTAATTAATAAGGGATGTTCCCTCAATAGAAATGGTAGCCTTTCATGGGTAGATGTGGAGATGAATGAGGACATGAAAAAAACCTATAGAAATACACTAAATCAAATGGTAAATGAGTTATCAAATGGATTTCCCATATACTTCTTCGAAGGTTTTTGGGACATTCTAGGGAATGACATGTAAGTGATGGAAGAATCAAGAGAAAGAAGCAAGAGTGTCCAAGCTTTTAACTCCACTTTTATAGTTATCATACCTAACAAAATTGAGTTGACCCATTTCAACCAATATAGAACGGTAGTTCTTTGCAATTATGAATACACATTAATTGCTAATGTAACTGCATCAAGGCTAAATCTCTTTTTGTTTGTAGTCGTTCCTTGAGAATAAATGAGTTTTTTTCAAAGGTAGAGACATACAAGATGCGATGAAAACAACACAAGGCATATTGCACAATGTCAAGGTGAGACGCAAAGAAAGATTCATAGCAAAAGTGAACCTCTCAAAAGCCTTCCACCACATAAATTGTATGTACCTTTCTTTAATCCTCCTGCAAGTAGGCTTCTCTCATTCACTCATAGTCTACCAAGGGGAATGCTTTAATCCAATGTATTGTCATGTGTTTATAAATGTCATAGCCTCAAAACTCTTCCATCTCGCAAGAACACTAGAGCAAGGATGCCCTCCCTCCCACTCCTCATCTTGGTTGCAGAGGGATTTAGTAGTCTCATAAAACAAAAGCTTAGTTCAGATTATTTAGAAGGAGTTAGGGTGACCAAAGTATCAACAATTACTAATCTCTTGTTTGTAGATGACCTTATATTGGGAATGGCATTGTGCCAAAGGATAGAACTTTAGGGGGAAATAAATAGTTTCTATAATGCAATTGGGATAAAAATCCTCCAATTCAATAAAGTCAGGAAGACCCAATGTGAGGATGATCCTAGGATCCATCCTTTCAACTACACACAATCATTAAAATATTTTAGATTGGGTTTCCATTTGAAATCAAATAATTACACCCACAACAGTTGGAAATGGTTATTGGAGAAAATACAAATCAGAGTAACACAATGGACATAAGTGAATCCCAATCAATTAGTGTCTATCAAGAGTGTTCCAAACTCGTTCCCTATCCATTGGTTGTCATTAGCTAGCATTTATATGCATGAGGCATATCGTTCTCAGATTTCTATGGAGAGGAAACAAGGAGCAAGGGGGTATTCCTCTAATTGGTTGGGAAAATGTTTTGAAACCCTAGGCCCTTGGAGGCTAGGGCATTAAGAACACCCATTTTTTCTAAAGCAATAGCAACAAAAGGAAGCTTGAAATTAATCACAAAGAAGGCTATATGGCAAAACTTTTTACACCACAAATATATATTTCTAAAAGAAATTGAACGGATCTAGACACCAGGAAAAACAATGAGAAAAGATTAAAACTTAGGAAGGTTCCCATTACCTCTTTCAACATCTTAAGTCTATAACTATGCTGGAAGATTAGACATGGAAATCAATAAAAAGAATGCAAAATATGAAGTAAAGGAGAAAACTACAAATGGCCAAAATCTTTTAGGAGGCTAAGGAGAAGGGACATCCTATTCATATTGGATATTGACATCCCTTTCGCTCGTCTTGTTCTTGAACAAGAATAGCTTAGCAACATGGAGTTGGAAGTCATGGGAAAGACAATAAAACATTGATAACAAGTTGAGATAAGATGATGATGAGAGTTGGCATCAAGTTGAGAGAGGATGATGATGCACTCCTATGGAGGGCCAATCCCATAAAGGGTACCTTCTCCATTAAATTGGGCTACGAAACTCTATTCATGTTAAATCTAGAGAGAGATGCAATGGTGATGTTAGAAAATATGGAGGATAAAAGCCCCACCAAAGAAATATCACAATCCAAACTTTGGATAATCAACAAAGAAGTTGGCAAGGATTGAGGCAATGTGCATTGTGTGAAAAAGAATCAAAACCAGTGCCTCACTTATTGGGTCAATGCCATTTCTCAAAGACAGTATGGGCTACAGTTGATAGTATCTCAAATTTTAAAGGAAAATGGGAAAGACCCAATCCAATGGAAAATTTAAACCAATGTTCTTTAGGGCCAATAGAAAAGGCCTCAACCCTCCCACTTTACCTGTTTTGGTTGTTATGGTTAAGCAAGAGCATAGCTATCTTCCAAGAGGAAGATTATATCCTTTGGGCATCTTCTATCATCTAAAAGCAAGTTTTGGATCTGTGAATGCCCAAGCAAAAGCAAAGCAAGCCCATGACCCTAAATCTTCAAGATATAGAAAAGGAACATCTCATCGGAGTTTCAATGGAGCAGTGAATGAGATCCTATAAATGAATGGTGTTGGCGGATAGATTGAATTATATGACAATAATAAAAGAAAATCAGATCTGATCTGAACTAGTGTTAGGCAAAGGCACAAACAATCAGAGACTTACAGACAACTAGAACTCTAAAAAAGGAAGTGTTAAGTGGTTGATATATAGATCTTTCAAGATTCCAAATTATTAGCGGAACAGCTAGATTGTTCTCTTAAGGTAAGAACTATTCATCATCAAGGGAGCATGAGAGAATAAAGGAGATAGTCTCACGATTCAGAAACAACACCCTCTCCCATATATACCAAGAGAAGAACATCAACACAGCTCACCAAGACACACTGGAATAGGAAACCAGACAATTGGCCAATCTACAAAAGGGAGCATACCATTACTGCTTCTAGATCCATTTTCTAGCTTTGATTCTAATGCAGTTTTTAGAGGACAATTTGTTCATTGGACTCCGTGTAGCAGCTTTTAAAAGTTTAATGCTTCAAGTTTTTGCGTTGTTGTAGACTTAATGTCTTGTTTTTAGACTCAACGTCTTCAGTGGCTTTGATGTTAGAGATCATGCCTTGGAATATCTTTTATAAGCACTGAATAGTCAACCAAGCTCTAATCTTATTCAAGTGTACTCATTTTATATTTCAATAGAACCTGTAGAATTCTTTTCTTCTTAAAAGGTAGATGTATTTCACAATAAATTTGAAAAAAAATGTCTACACTGTGTTATATTATGTATTATGTGAGACTGCAAGACAAAAAACAAAAACAAAAAAAAAAAAGATTATGTCACAGGATGACCACTTATTTCTATTCAAAATGACAATGTGTCCATTGCATGGAATTTTTTCAATTTTCCCCCAAAATCTACACAAAAAAAAATAATGGTGGTTGTACTGAGAAAATAATTTCTTGCATTGTCTTTAAGAACAAGTCTTCAATTTTTCACTACACTCCTATGAGAGTAAACCATAGTTCCACGTACAATTTATGTGCCTTGATGGCTGGATTCTGTTTAAACTATTTTCATTTCAAGTGGCTCATTGTGGACAGTTATTTAATTGATGTATGTCCGGAGAGTTATTTTGCTATGGCTCATGTTCTAAAGTGATTTTGATAGTCACAAAAATCTCATTCACAATATTGGACTCTTCATGTACAAAAGATCCACGTGATTTTACTTCATGATAGATATCAATATATTTTGCACATCACATATTTGTCTCAGCTTGCTTCACCATTGCTCTTAACAACTCTTTGATTTCACGACAATTTTCAAACATTACATGAGAACAAGTAAATTTATCATACACCGGTTTTACAAGTTTGATATTAAGCTATTCTGGCCTACATATTTCATTCACATTATTTACTCTCACAAGATAAAGTTTACGATGAAGTTGGCTGTCATTTCCTACCATGTAATTCCATTATTTTAAATCATTTCCATTAGTACGAGAAAAATGATCACTAACATTTCTATAAATATCTGGTAATATGAGAAGCAAATTTAATGACGTCTGATTTCAAAGCATGAGATTTCAAGCCACCTTGAATGACAAAGATAATCCTCCTAATGCAGGCCTCTCTTCAGTGGCAGCCTAAATAATTACTGTATTTATATGTTCTCATATTATTGTACCTGGATGGCAAGACTATTTAACGTGCATGCCAAGTGAAATGTTGAGGACAGTAACCAGTTGTTTGATTTATGTGTGTCCAGGTAGTTATTTGATATGGTTTGTGCTCCAAGTGATTTTGATAGCTTTAAAGGATTTTAAAGTATGTGCGTTGATGACAGGATTATATTTAACTTGCATGCTAAGTAAAACATTGAGGACAGTCGTTTAATTGATATATGTCCAGGTGGCTATTTCGATATGCTTGTGTTCTAGCCTCTAGTAATTTCGGAGGTTTTAGGATGCAATGTTTACCTTGAAAAAAACATAGGACTTGACACTACTCTCAGACTGCTTACCCTGAAAAATACATAGAAATTAACACTCTACTCGAACTGCTACCAAATAGTGATCATTAATTGAATGAAATTTAGACTGGTTCCCAAGACTTTATAATTGCCAATTGAAAAATCACCCGTAATGTAAGAGAAGTAGCTCGTCACAATGAAATCCCACAAAAAAAATAATTGCCTCTTCATGTACACAAGATTCCGCCGTGACTGCTTCAAGGTGTTGGGAAAGGCAAACCCTCACTCTTTCCAAATGCACACTGACTAAGAAAACGAAATGTGTTGTTCTCAACCTAAGCTGTTCCAGCATGTCCATGAACACGTTCAAAAAAGTACAGATATCCCATATCCTTGGGGGGTTCAGATGAAACTGCGACTTTACAGTCATTGAAAATGACCCATCTTCCTTCTTTAAATATATGTGCTACGTAGTGTCCACACTGAGTAGACGTGCCCATGTGACTTACAAATGCCATAAGCTTGTATTCTGGTGTAAACCACAAGAAATAGAAGTCAATCTCTATTATAACGTGATATATCTTTAATAGACAAAAAAAAAAAAATGAAACCACCACTGGAAATAGAAAATATTCCAAATTTAAAATTATTTTTAATTAAAATGAGGTATTATTTCAGGAACTACAGTGGGTCACAGGACTTCTTATCAATATGTCATTGTAAATCATAAGAAGTCTGAAACTACAAGCTTTGTATTCAAGTTAAAGTTTTAAACAATCTTCAGGTCATATCTGATTCCTACTCATCACAGTCAATAATGGCCGATCTACTTATCTCAAAAGAAAAATTAAATCTAATAAGAATGTGTAACATAGATATAGCAGGAATATCGATTATATCAGGGAACAAGTTTAAACTAATGCATGTTCTTACTAATGGAATATATCATAGAGCTAGTTCTTACTCGAGGCATATTGGTAAGGATCCATAAAAACCAAATTGAAAAATACCACAGGCAATTTTGAAACATAATTCTAAATCAAATCACTATATTTCTCATGTTACATCCTCACTGAGCTGTTGTGAGGGAAGGGGGCCAATACTAAGTCCATCAAACCACCATCTTCCAAGTTCAGCTCCACAAAACATCAACAGACAAATCTCTCTCTCTCTCTGGGATTCAAACAAGTTCAGTTTCATCCGTTACATGGTCTTAGCTTTCCTTGCAGCCAGGTTCAAGTGTGCTAGTATTAGTGGAGGATTGAGACATATCACCATTTTCCAAGAAAGGAAAGGATCTGCAAACTTTGCTCTTTGTTCGAGGTATAGACCAAGGACCGTTTCCTTTTTACAGTCCTGTCTATTATAAGTTAAAGAGAAGGTTGCATTGCCTCAACAAACTCTCATGCACATCTTTGTAAACATTCTTTAGATACTCCAATCAGTTGTCCTTTCCTTTTATATTAAAGAGACCTTTTGTCTCAAAGGACATCTCCTACAGCACTCTTCAGCGCCAGCTGCATAGATTGCCTCCTTTCATCCAGTCTGGTACAATGGAGAGTCAGTCACCCTGTATCCACTCAGCTGGGCAACAAAAGGATGGTCCTGATTTGTTCCCCGGCTTGTACCATCCAAGCTCCAGACTCTGCCATGATGAAAGGTGCTAGGAGGATCAGAGACACTTTGGAGAGCTGTTGCTGAAAGACCCCTACTCAGAGATGATTACTAGTTTCTTTCCTTCTACTAGAAATTCTTCAGGAATAGATTTTGAGAGTGCTACTCCATCCTCCGCATAAACCACCATCAAGAGTGCTTGGTGCCTCCCAAAATTACTCCCAAGGACCCTATCAGTAGGACATCACAAGGCAGACACTTCGTGTTGAAATCTGCACTATCAATTCAAATGATAAACAGGGATGACACCCTTCTTGTGGCAGTGACATCTCAATTCAGGCTATGTTTCTTTACTGGCTCTCCTTTACTTTCTGGTATTTTCTGTCTTTGATTAACCTACTTGTACACATGTTTATGCCATTTCATTTCATTCAGCTCAAGAACTCATCTGTCATTTCATTTCATTTTGTGTGGGGGTATTTTTTTACAGTGTTGATAACATCGGCAATTTTTGGCTGATGTTATGAAAAACGTGAGTTTTAACCCTTGCCAGTGAGTTTTAACTCATCTGGTATTTTTTGCACTTTGAAAATATCGCGATTTTTTTAGAAACAGCAAGTGCAGCTGAGATTTTGCACCATGCATAAAAAATCGCCTGGCCTGTGGATCCGCAGGGTTCTAAGGCGAATTTGTGGTTTTTTTCCTCATTTCTGTTTGTTTGTTGTTGGAGAAGGAAGGAGAAGAGCTTGTGATCATCTTCAAGAAGGGATTGAGGGCCAAACAACCATCATCATCACCAGTAATGATTTTTTGGTGGAGCAAGGGTTCAAGTTCATTTGCCAAAGCAGCCAAATGGTGTTGTCATCTTCCATTCACAGGTATGTTCTTAAATCCCACAATGTAATGATATTTTTCCATAGATTTAGGCCTGCTTGCCTCTTTGTTTGATTTCTCAACAATTTCAAACATTTACATGAGAACAAGCAAATTTATCATACACTGGTTTTACAAGTTTGATATCAATCTATTTTGTCCTCCATATTTCATTCACATTACTTCACTCTCACAAGATAAAGTTTACAATAAACTTGGCTGTCATTTCCTACCCTGTAATTTTCCATTAGAATAAGAAAAATGATCACTAAACATTTCTATACCTATCTGGTAATTTGAGAAGCAAATTTAATGATGCCTGATGTAAAGCATGAGATTTCGAGCTGCCTTGAATGACAGATAATCCTCCTAATGCAGGCCTCTCTCCAATGGCAGCCTAAATAATTACTGTATTTATATGTTCTCATATTATTGCACCTGGATGGCAAGACTCTATTTAACGTGCATGCCAGGTGAAATGTTGACGACAGTTGTTTAATTTATGTATGTCCAGGTGGTTATTTGATATGGCTTGTGCTCAAACTGATTTTGGTAGAGCTTTAAAGGCCTTTAAAACATGTGCATTGATGGCAGGACTCTATTTCACTTGCATGGTAAGTAAAACGTTGAGGACAGTTGTTTAATTGATATATGTCCAGGTTTGATCTTTTAACTGAATAGGCTGTTATTTTTTTGTCTAGTGGGGATTTAATGTCTTTTTTTGTGTTTTTGTTTCCCTGGGGTTGCGTTTTGAAGCTGTCCATTTCCACTGCAAATATGCCAAAGGCCTTGGACCCATTTTGGCAGTGTGGAGAACCTGAAGATGGGACAAACCGGCAATGATTGAATTGCGAATTGTGGCCAGCACATGACAGGAGGGGTTAGCAAGTTGAAATACAATTTGACTAAGAATCCTTGGGCATGATGTTGAGATTTGTAAGTCTTCTATCCCAGAGGTTATGAGAGTTGTGCATGATGCAATTCATGCAAAATGAAAAAAGAAAGAGGCAGCTACAAACAGGGCCGAACATGCAGGAATATCTTCAAGGTTGTCTACTTCTAAGGCTGAGGGTAGTGGGAGGGGCTCCACAACTTCACCTACCGAGAGGTGATCATTTTTTTGTTTCATAAACTGAGTTGGAACACAACTTTCCATCAGGTAGTGATGAAAAAAAGGGAGGAGAAAAAAGCAGAAAAGTCATGGGGAGGTGTCTTTTCTGGAGTGGCTTACCTCTCAGCATCACCAAAAACAATCCATTTTGGCAGCCAATGTGTGATGCCATCGACGTTGTGGGCCCAGAGTATAAAAGTGCAAAATATGAGTTGTGGGGGGAAATCCTTCAAGCAGAAAAAGAGGACATCAACTCTAGATCGGCAGAGTTGAAGCAATCATGGGAGGTCTCTAAATGCACATTGATGTCTGATTGTTAAACAGCTAGGAAGGGTAGGACCCTTCTAAATTTCTTGGCACATTGTCCTAGAGGTAACAAGTTTATTTAATCAGTAGATGCATCAGCACATGTAAAAGATGCAGCAATGACATGTGAGTTGATGAAAGGGTTCCTTCAAGAGATTGGTTTGCATAATGTGGTGCAAATCATAACAGATAATGCAATTAATTATGTCGTTGCTGGTAGGATGCTTATGGACAGGCACCGCTCATTGTTTCAGACTCCATGTGCTATACATTATTTGATTTGATGTTTGAGCATATGAGGAAACTCTCCTTCATCGAGGAGCTGATTGGTATGGCTAGTAGTATCCCCAAGCTCATATATGACCATGCTTTTGTTACATATGCACAAGAAATGGAGTTGTGGCATCTCGCAATCACACGTTTTTCCACCAACTTCATTACTCTTCAGTCCTTGCTTCAATATCAGTTTGAATTGAAGAAAATGTTGTTTGTGAAGAGTGATGTAATTGTACATACAACCAGAGAGAGGATGGAAGAGCATGTTACCCACCACCAGTGGGTGACCCCTATAGGAGAAATTCTCCTAGATTTGTCTTCAACCAGCAGCCAGAAAGCCCTTTTCAGCCACCTAATAGCTCGATGTGCTACTATTCTCTGCCACCTGAGCCAGTCATTGTGTGCCCTCACTCATCTGCTATGATCGTATGTTTGAAAGTGAGTCATCCAGCCCCGAAGATAAGCTTTTAAATTATGTAATTGGGTATTTATGTTTCCTTTTCTTGGGCACATTTGGGCATGGATTAGTGGGGGGGTCGGCGAAAAGAACAAGTTCTGACTATATTCTTGTTCTCTTACCTCAGCTTGGGGGTTAATCTTGTTGAAAATAATGAGAGGGGGTTGAATCAGTGTTTCTTTTCAATTGTTATTTTTACCAGTAAAATCAATTATATTTAGAACACAAAATGAACAATAGGAATAAAAGCTTTTATTAATATAATCTTTACAATAAATCAGGTACAATATATATAGGGCTCCAACCCGTTGCCAAGCACCAACTTGGTCTTTTGTGAGGCTCCAACCTCTAGGGCACCAACCCTGTCTTGTCAAAGGCACCAACTCCAAGGACACCAATCCTTTCAATTCTGAGGCACCAACCCCAAGGACTCCGACCCTATCTTGTCAAGGCACCAACCCTATGGGGCTCCAACCCACTGCTATATTTTATCTAGATATGTTTGATAGTAATTCTCTGCTCCCAAAATCTTCTTCACTGAATTCTATCAACCTACAGCTTCACTGCTATATTCATGACAACCTGTCTTCATATGAAGGAGTCTTCACAACTCTTCATATTGCCCAAACAGAGTCTGTAGAAGTTACCTCATGATGATTTTAAATAGCCATCATGATTTCCAACAATGTCTCCAAGATCTGCTGATGCTTTTCAACAGGATATCTTTGATAGGTTGCGCTAAGCCCTCAATGTCTGCACAAAGATAATTCTCTGTTTTCAACCCTCTGTTCTTTACTATTGTGGTAACTATTTTAGGAGTGACTGCTTCTCACTGTTCTTGCTATCACAATCTCCTACTTCCAGAAATAAATTCACAAACACTTCAATGTTGGTGCTGGTTACTGCTCCCTTCAAACGATGTCAGATGAAACTTCATTTTTCCCTTCACAGAAATGTTCTTCAGGTTGTGTTCTGTACTTGATTAATTCATCACTAGTCTGAGCCTTTCAAAGGTTAACCCAATCAACAGAGTTGCTCCTTCCTTCTTTCCTGTTGGACCTTCGGCTTTCTTCCTTCTAGCTTGATCTTCAGCTTCCTCTGTTCCTTCAAGTTCACGAGTTGTGAACTATTACTTCTTCTCTCTGTAACCTTTGCCCAAATCACCCTCCTCAAGTGAATCGTTTTAACTTGTGTGTGTGTGTGTGTGTATATATATATATATATATATATATATATATATATATATATATATATATATCAGTTTTGCTAATAAAAGAAATGACCCGTTCATTGGTGGAGGGGCCAACTTGTGCACGAGGTGGTATATTTAAATATATCGGAGGGCCTTTTGTTAATATTCAATCAATTATAACTTAGCTTTTTTACAGAAATCGCATTGTAGGAGAGGCTATACCCATATTATGATAGAAGTCTGGCGGTCCCCATATGCCACGTCACTGCGAATCGCAATCGCAACTTTTCGAGGTCTCTTACTACGCAATATATCAGAGAGGCCCTTTTTAATATTCACAAGGCCCAGATGGAGGTCCCACATGCCACGTTATTCATCACAGTCGCAATTATCCGAAATCGCACAATCGCAACTCTTAACATCACCGATGTAACATGGTCGATATTCATACTATCGATGAAACGAACGCGATATAATATTGAACCATCGTCAATAGATCTGTCGAGTCCACAGCGAATATCGCAATCCGCGGTCGAATTCACAAGTCTTATCGCAATCGATGGTCCGACGGTGACAACCCTTATGATTTGCGTAGCTTCCCCAATACCTGGGCCAGATACTACATAAAGGTATATTCTAATAGAGCTATCAGGTCTGCGTATTATATCGCAATCGGTGTTTTAACATTCCTTTGAAACTTGCGATTACTGCGGATGTGATATTTCATAAGTCATGTTATAATGGTGCAGCGGGTCCGATATACTGCCAATATGATATCTGCCAATATTATATGTTGTCAAAAGAGTTCCCATGGTTTACTGCTTCCTCCGATATGGCTCTTACTTTTGGCATATGCGATAGATCTACATTGTCTTGGCTCGTCGCTCCTATAGTTTCTCTTTATTCATATGACTTCTGATACTGCTCCAAAAGCTCTTCTCTGCTCTGATAGCTCTTCTTTGATGGCTTTCGATGAACTCTTCCTACTCCTGTTGCTTCACGAATCTTCTCTGCTTGGCTTCACATCATTATTTACTATCCAAAATATTGCCATATTGACATCAATGACAATCTAGATCAACAATCTCCCCCTTTGTCATTGGTGGCAATATTCTTCTTCTCTCCCCCTTTGACATCAATGGCAAAGGAGTGCACAAGGACTCCCCCTGTCGTGGTGCTCTTCTTTTTACTCAAGATAGAAGGATTGTTGCCTCATCATCAGCTAGCACATTATCCCCTCTTCATGTCTCAGAACTTCTTCATCATGGCTTCAACAATGCTTAAAGATGCTCCACTTCAATGCTTCAAAACAGACTCCAAATAGTCATACACCAAATGTCCAAGTCCAAGTTTTTACGCTTCTACATCGTATTCTGTTGTCTCCACAGTCAGAATTAAGAGGCCTTCACAATCTGAATCAAGAGAAAATGCCACTGAAATTGTCATTCTCGCTATCTTTCTTCAAATCAGGATTCCTTTATATCTATGTGCTTCTCCTTAAGTTGCTGAGCTATATTCGACAGCACAACATTCTCCCCTTTTTTATATCCAATCCGTGACTGTCTTTTAAATTCTTTCTACTGGTTGACAACTTTTTGCAATGCTTCAATTATGTTAGATGCTACCAACTGCTCTTGCTTCAAGCTCCATTCCCAGATGTGTATGTTTGTTTGAAGGTTGCCTCTATTACTGTCCTTGATTTACCTATTCTCACATCATATCCCTGAGTCGAGACATTCAACTTTTGTAATACCAGCAACATAGTTATTTGCCCTATTTCTCTAGCATTAGATGGCCTTCTCTGCTGCTCCAATTTCTGCTTAGTGATCAAGTGGAAAACATCTTCAACAACAGTCCAAAGAATGGTTAAAAGATCATGTTCTTCAATGTAGTGCTCCTGAGAAATGATCTTTATCAAAGAATGATTGTTAATATAGCTCATCAAGGATTTCACAAGGACCCTTTCACGAATAGCTTCTGCAATAATGATCAAGAATCACAGGCTCCCCCTAACTGTATGCATGGTCTCTTTTTGGTAGAATCCCATCATCAAACACTCGGAATATCAAGGATATCTTCATCAAGTCAACAACATGTGTTGTTGGCTGGAGAGTTCAGGAGATTTTCAGATTGTATTTGCTTTCTTCTCCATACTTGTGTAACTTTCTTCTCTGGCATGGTTCTAGCTTGTGTAGGAACCCAAGTTAAGTTACAATCATGTGCCATATGACCAATGTTATGACACTTGAAGCATTCTATGTTGTTCATGAATAAGAATTCATGATTTCTTCCTGCAGAATTGCTTCTCGGAGATTGTCGGGGACCATAATGTCTATCTTTGTGATAAGCCCTACAATCTTTTGCCATGTGTCCAAAGTTTGTACAAGAATAACAATAACCAAGAAATATACTTTGGTACCTGGGAGAAGAAGGTTTCCTTGATGTACTTGAAGTCTTTCTGCCTTGAGATCCTTTGATTATAACCATTGTTTCTTGCATCCTTGACATCATCTACATTTCTTCTTGGAACGGGACTTCCTTCATTGTTGCCTTGACTCTTATCCTTGCCTTTGCTGGAACTGGGAGCATTAATATTTCTTTCTGGCTTCCTCACATCCTTTTTGTTTGAAGAATTATCATTCTTGCTTGAGGATTCTCCTTCATAGCCAAGACCTGATTTATCAAATGGGGATCTTTGATAGCTGAGCATGTCATCCAAGGCTTGGGAGCTCTTCAAAAAATTGTCCATCCCTTCAACCTTTTTTCTGAGGGAGACAATCTCTTCTTCCAATCTTTTGCAATCATTATTCTTCTTAGCAAGTTGTTTCTCAATCTCTTCCTTGATACAAGTTGCTTCATTTGCTTCTATTTTAAGGGAGATGATATCTAACTTCATTTTGAAGATTTCTTCATTTTCTTTAGCTAGATTTCTTCATGTTTCGGCCTTGAGAAGGTTGAGGTCGGATTTTAGTTTGAATAACTCTTCATCCTTTGCTTTCAGTTGGCATATCATGTTGTTTCTCTCCTTTTCTGTTTCATCAACCTGTCCTTCTATGTTTATCGATGCTTCCATTTTCTTCTCTGCTCCTTGTCCTAGCTTTCTTGCTTCTTCTAGTTGAAATTTAAGAGGAGACCTCTTCCTTGTATTGACCAATCTTTGCTTCAAGTTTGTTCAAGCTTTTATGCCTTTGTTCAAGGTGGCTTGACAATGTATCTTCCTGTTTCTTTGCCCTATTCAATTGATTTGTCATGGACATGACTTCTTCATGATGGTTTCAATTGTTTTGATGTATCTGAACCATCATTGAATAAATCCTGCAACATAGTCTTCCTGGGAACCAACCCCCAACCTATATATTTGTATCTGTCTCTGAACCTCCAAACTAATGAAATGTGTTGGCCTTTAACTCTCCAAATTTGCAAGGGGCAAATTTAGGGGGCTAACAGAACCTTCGTGGACTCCATATGGAAAGAGTAAAATTTCATATCCCATTCATATAATTTTCGTAGACTTTAAATTTTCAAAATTTCACAATGTTCCACCAAGTTTCATGGACAAGGGAGCTCAGAAGTGGAGAGAAGCACATGGGGAGCATGTGGAAGAACCCCAGATTTTTGAGAAATTCAAGGCGAACAAGGGTACATCAAGTTCCCTAGCATAGACGTCCCAGCCTCTAAAGATATTAAAACAAAAATAATAATTATAAAATCCTAACACTGACAATTCATCCCATGCAAATTTATCATTATACACTGTAAATACCAAACATTAAATATAACTATATTCAAATTTGTAAATTGTAAAAATGTGATTCAGATTTAGACTCAATAATGAAATACATTGATTTATAAACCAAAAATAAAACAGAAATAAAAAAATATTAATATATTGATTTAAATTCATCATTCTAGAATCTAATTAGTACTATGAAAAATAGTACATACTGATGTCTAAAATAGTAAATTGAAATTACTCAAACTAAAAAATATTAAAGAGTGACATGTCAAAGATTTGGTCTAAGGTCACCAGTGTCTAGATTCAAGACTCAAAAATTAAAACTGAAAATTAACAATGGAAAAGAAACACTGAAAAAAAATGAGCATCAAAGAGTGAAAGTGAGGTCGGTTTATCTATATATTGTTTTTCTCTTTGTTTTCTTTTGCATATTTTAATCCTTTACAGGAAAAAATGGGGGATGCCCAAAAGTCCCTCTTTCATGGGGGATGTCCAGAAGTACTCCTTTTATTTTGGGGGGAGCTGCTAGGAAATCCTCCTTTTGGGGAAATTCCTAGAGTTGGTGGTTTATTTACATGTACGTCCACCTCTTATTTTTTAAATGAATTTTTGACAGGTCAAATGTAAATTTTATATTTCTATTTTCTATGCATTTTTTGTCTTTTAATTTTAAAATGTTGATTTTAATTTTTTTCAATTTTTTTGTGCCCTAGGTTTAATCATTACATTGAAAACCAAAACTTTGGACCGTGCATGGGAATATGGTGAACTCGGAAGGGGTGTTCAATAGACTAACTTTGAATTGCAAGTCGTGTGGGAAGAATATGATGGGAGATATCCCTTGATTGAAATTCCACCTAGCATAAATTCTGGGATATGATGTAGAACTTTGTGCAAGTCCAAAAAACATCTACATTGCCACCAAAGCACTGCAAGATAAGGATGTCACCATGGAGAATAAGGAAGCTATGAAAATCTAAGTTGCAAGAAGAGGAGTGTGAGGAAGAAGTGAGAGTGTTTCTTTAACATCACGTTTTACAATGGTGGGCCTCATCATTTTTTGTCCCTAGAACCACACCTGTTGCACAACCTTCAATTAAGTTAGTGCTTAAATAAAGGGGGAAGGAATACACTAATGAGTTGGTGGGTAGGTGTTTTCTATGAAGTGGTGTTCCTTTCAACATTGGCAAGGACAACTCATTCTACCAGCCTATGCTTGATGGTGTTGCCATAGTTGGCCCAGCATACAGAGACCCTTCCTGTGATAAAAAGGTTGATTGCACTACTAGACTGGAGGAGTCTAAGGCATCATGGGAACCCACTGGATGCACTGTGATGTCAAATGGTTGGATTGATTAGAAGGGTAGGACCTTTCATCATTGCCAAGAACAACCTATTCTACCAGCCTTTGCTTGATGTTGTTGCCATAGTTGGCCTAGCATACAAAGCCCTTCCTATGATGAAAAGGTCAATTGCACTGCTAGATTGGAGGAGTTTAAGGATGGGAACCCACTAGATGCACTATTATGTCAAATGGTTCAATAGATTAAAAGGATAGGACCCTTTTTAACTTCCTGGTTAATTGTTCCAAGGGGGAAATGCTTATTAAATTTGTAGATGCATCTACACATATTAAAGATGCACAATTATTATGTGAGGTGTTGGATTTGTTGATTCAAGAGTTAGGTCCACAAAATGTTATCCAACTCATAACTAACAACGTTGTGAATTATGTTGCCATCATCAAGTTCTTATGTAGAGGTATCCTACCTTGTTTAGGACACCTTGTGCTACACATGATATTGAATTGGTGTTAGAGAATATAGGAAAAATTCCGTGTATTAAGGATAATGTTGAATCATCCAAGATCATAACAAAAATTATATATAATCATGCATTTGTACTTAGCCTGATGAGAAGATTCACCAATAACAAGGAGTTGGTGTGCCCTACCATTACACGGTTTTCCACTAGCTTTAAGGTTCTTCAATCTCTCTTGACTTCTACGTGGGATGTGAAGAGTGTTTCATTCAAAGGAATGGCATGCTTTATCTTTCATATGCAAACCAATGGAGGAGATCATGCATTTACGCTTACCCTGATGAGAAGATTCACCAATAACAAGGAGTTGGTGTGGCCTACCATTACACGATTGGCCACTAGCTTATGGGCTCTTCTATCTCTCTTGATTTCTATGTGGGATGTGAAGAGAAAGTTTCTTTCAAAGGAATAGCTTGCTTTACCTTTCAGCGGCAAACCAAAGGGGGACGCCATATGAAGGCTAATTTCATATCAAGAGAGATTTTGAGCGAAGTGGAGGAGGTGTGTTGTTACTGAACCTTTGGTAAAGGTTCTTTAATTGGCTAATAGACACAAGCCCACAATGGGCTACTCATATGAGGCCATGGATAGGGCCAAATAAGCCATCCGTACATATTATGAGGATAAACAAAATGATGAGTTTGAGAACCAAATATTGATATGGAGAGTGATTGATGAGCAATAAAACAATACACTCCTTCACCCCATTCATGCTACAGGGATCTACCTCAAACCTACATTTTCTTACTCCTGTAGTTGCAAATTTGATGCTAAGGTGATGGATCACCACTTGTGTTCAGAGGATATTCTAAAGAAATGGCGATACAAAGATGGTAAGCGGAAAATTTGGCTTTAACATAGCTATCAATAATAGGAAGACCAAAATGCCAAGTAAGTTTTTGTTTCAAATTTCATTATCTCTTCCTACATTGTTTTAGCTTTCAACTTTCAAATTTCAATGTTTTTTTCTTATGCTTCTCTTATATTTTGTAGATGCTTTGTGGACAATCTATGGCGTAAAAGTATCCAATATCCAAAAGCTTGCCATTTGGGAGTTCAACCAAACATTTAGCTCCCCTAGATGTGAGCACAATTAGATGACATTTGAAAAAATGCACACCAAGAAGAACCCATTATAAATTATAACTTATTTTTTGTCTTGTCGCCCTCTAATTTATGACTCGCATACAGGTTGTGTCTCAGCACCATAATGACAAGGTCTACCTCTACTACAATCTCCAATTATGGGTTAGGCAACTTCAAAAAAACCCCGACTTGGACAACATCTCATTGAATGGCACTGAAACCACTACAGCATGGAGTGTTGAGCATGAGAAGCATGTGATGAAATCAATCCCTAATTTATTAAAGGAGGTAACAAGGGAGAGAAAGGTAAAAGAGAGGAGGAGGTGACACCACCACCTTCAAGGCCTCAAACAGAATGAGTTAGACTTAGCAATAGTATGGGTACCAATAGAGGATGTCAAAGTCTACCTCCTACTTCTTCTTACAAGCCCTAGGGCCATCTTCCTCTAGAGGAAAAGTCATTACCTTTGGACGTAAAAGGGGCGAAGGAAATCACTAGTTTATGTATCTAATTTCATTGTAGATGATGAGATACATTTATTATATTTTTTGTTGATATTTTGCGGTTGAGTCAGGCCTTAGGATTCAAGACATGATTGCATGTTGATGTGTGATGTAGCACTAAACATCTTATACATCTTATATGTTAGTGCTATTTCATATTTAGCATTAAACATCTTATATGTTAGTTCTATTTCATATTTATGTGGTAATACATTTATTTGATGTCATTGTTGCTTTAAATTTTCAAAAAAAATAGGAATTATTTCGTATTTTTTTTCGATGTTTGCCACTTTATACCGATATTTTCCCGATTTTTACAATTTTTTTCTTTTGTTGGACCCTTACCAATTTTTTGTCGATGCCAATGTCAAAAACGTTGACAATTGGTTTGAACCATGTGGTTAGATCGAGATAAATTGATTTCTATCTCTTGGTAGAACATGTATGGCAGCTTTTGCCCTTAGCATTTGGTAGTGAAGTGCTTCCACGGGTTGTTAATACCTCTTGAACAAAAAAGTGTTTAAGGTATGGAACACCAATAGTTTCATCCATCGTGTGGATTGAAACAAGATTGAGCAAAAAGCTTGGCTATTTGCACTACCACTTGAAGTGATTGTTCCATTATTCTAAGGAGCAATTAAAAATTGGGACGACAATCGAGAGGAGGCCAATTGGGAGAATATACCACACAAGTTGCATTGTTTCTTATCGATGACGGTCACAATGTTGCATTGTTTCTTCTACTTGAGATACTTATTCAATAATGCGTAAGGCATCCATGGTATAAAGACATCTTCATTGGATTTATAAACTTCTATAAAATTCTTCTTGTTCCAAATCAAACATAGAACTTGAGGAAAAGGGACTATCTTCACTACGTTGAGGATCAAATTAACATTCTCAACTCCTTTTAATTCATCATTATGTTCACAATGAAAAGAGATGGAAGAATCATTATTAGAATCAATGTCACATATCATTCCTTTTATAGGATGAAAAAAGATAATGCTTTGCCTTCGTCCCTTACTCAGAATGATCACCCTCATCATCGTAATTTCTACACATGTCAACTATGTTTGGAATCTATAGAACAATTTTCACAAGCACTATCATCTTGATTAGATTTGTTAATGACAAAACATTCTAGATTTCTGGAAAGTACAAGTTGTATTTAAATCTTCAGGGAGCATTTTCCAATGCACTTTTCCCAAAATGAAACCAAATTCAGAATCCAAAGCATGAAAATATATATGTAAAGTACAAACCTTGGGAAAAAGCCTCGCATCTGTCTTAGAAAATCATTTGCCAAATTCAGAGAGTTAGCAAAGTCCAAGACTTTGGCTAAGGCATTTCGCACTTAGCTTGGACAATCTGGGTAAACACTAGAGGAGTCAAGTTAATTTCCAGTGTAGCACGACTCTTATAACCCTTGCAGGTCTTGACGAGTTTTATAGCGAGACAAGTCACTCGCATAGAACCCGCGGTTTCTACCCATACTCGCCAAAACCCGCATAAAACCCAACTACCTGCATTGAACCCGTGAAGACCCGCATATGACCTACATAGGACCCTCACATAGAACCTGCAGTTTCTACCCATACTCGCCAAAACCTGGATAAAACCCAGCTACCCGCATTGAACCCGTGAAGACCCGCATAAGACCTGTGGAGATCCTCAAATTTGGATTTTTTTATTTTTATTTTCTTTGGAGATCATGTAGAGGGAAAGGGAAAATGGCGGGAAAATTTTGCCGAGTCTTATTCGGGTTGTTCCTAAGTCTTATACGGGTCACTGAGTCAATAGCCAGACAAGTCTTATACGACTACGAGTCATGCAACATTGTTAATTTCTATTGAACTTATCCAACCCATCCATATCTAAAAGCATCTTCAAGGCTAGCAAAAGTAGTGATACATGCATTGGGTGAAGCTCGAACCATACTAGTGCATCCTGCTAAAGACTATGCATCCTCAACTTCATCCTAAGATCCTTATGTTCAATTAATGCATCATCGACGTAAATCGTAAATTTTCAAAATGTGCCTCAATTGTGAATGCATCATCCCTGTCAAAGGAGAGGAGAGACATCCAAAACTTACCTAGAAATTCATATAATTATTGTGGAAAGATTGTAAAATTAAGAGGTGCACAATCCATGGAAATATTATGGCCCATGTGCAAAATAATAAAGAGGATATTAGTCAAGGAACTCAAACATGAAAACTAGAGAACCGAGAAGAATTGAAACAAAAAAGTAATAGATGAATTACTTTGTATTCATCTAGGTATTTCCTACCAAGTGGAGTCGTTAGGTGACATATAATTATAGAAATAAATCAATCTCCTCAGCGTGTGTAATTGCACTATTAGTGGGGAAGCCCTAACATGAACTCTAGACATGCTATCAAAATGTTATCACCCAAAAATTCTTTCGTACAAAACTAGAAAGTGCCAAATAACTCCTAGGAATAGAGCTAACGTCACCTCATTCCTAATCACTTCTCTCTTCAAGTTGGTGCTTTTCCACTACAAAGGGCTTCCCTAAGTGATCTAAGGTATGCAATATGGCACCTAGGAGGTTAAATCAACCTAATATCGACTAAGTATGTTCTTTCCCTCAACTAAGTAAATCAGAAATCACAAAGTACAATTTAGGGACAATAAGAAAACAAGAGTATTAAATAGTTCTAAACGATAAAAAACAGGTATGCTCACTAATATGCTATGTTGTCAGATCTGGCATAGGAAGGGTCAACATTGGCGGGTCCGCAGATCCTGATATTGGCGGATCCTGATATAAAGTATTTACTATTTTTAATGTATTTCTTCTTAAATTTTAATGTATTTTAATTTTTATGTATTTGATTGTGTATTTTAATTTTTAATTGTTTATTGATTTTATATTTTAATTTGAATTTTATATGCAGTAACCTATAGACCATTATCAGTATGGAACCATCACAACATGAGCATAGTGAAGGGGAAATCATCAAAACAGACCCAAAATCTCCTCTATGGCAGAGTGTGTAGATTATTGGAAAACACCCGAAGGTGGTTCAGTTAAATGGAAGTGCAATGAATGCCAAGATATAAAAAATGGCTCATATACTAGAGTGAAGGCCCATCTTACTGTTCAAACTAACACAGGGGTGCAAGTATGCACTAGGCCAAAAGATGCAAATGGCAAACCTGGCCAAGGTTAGAGTCCTAGAAAAATGAAATTCTATGCATCTTTGCAAGAAGCTGCTAATAGGAAGTTTGCTAAGGGAAAACACCATGTGCAAAGCTCTACAACTAGGCCTCCATTACCATCTAGGCCTGCTTCCATAACTAATAGAAGGCCCATTCTAGGCCCTCGTGAAGCAACTTTCAATAATCAAGGTAGAGACATAGTCGATGAACATGTAGCTTTTTGTATTTATACAAATGGGCTAACATTCAATTTGGTGTGTTCCCCTTATTAGCAACAAATGATTAAGGTAGTTAATGAAGCGCCAAAAGGGTGCAAAAGCCCTGGATGTGAAAAGGTCGGCACTACTTTGTTGGCATCAGAGAGACAATATGTGAATAGACAGCGACGGTCAATTCAGAATACATGGGCAGAAACAAGGGTGTCCATCATTTCTGATGGATGGAGAGACTAAAGAAATCGTCCATTAATTAATGTTGTTGCAGTATGTCCCCAAGAGGCAATGTTTTTGAAGGTTGTTGATTGCAGTGGAATAGAAAAAGATGCATGTTTCATATCCACAATTCTTATTGATGTAATAGAAAGTGTGTGGCCACATAATGTTGTCCAACTCATTACGGACAATGCACGGGTTTGTAAAGTTATAGGCTTGATTGTGGAGGGTCGAAATGATCACATCTTTTGGAGTCCATGTTCAGTACTTTGTTGATTTGGGGTAGCATCGAATGCGCTCTAGCCACGAAAATTGGTGGAGAGGCTAAGGCACATGAGATCTCCAATACCCAGAAAGGGTTTGGGCAGATTCTAAACATTTTGGGAGATATTAAAATAATTAATATTTTTAATGGAGTCCCTAAGTCTAAACTTGGGGGAAAAAATATTAATGTGAATTAATATAAAACTGTGTTAAAATGGTCCAAAAGTCGTGGATCAAACAAGATCTAATCTTAGCCGTTGATTAGGGACTTAATCTCAGTTGTTGATTTGTCAACGAAAAAAGTATAAGAGGAGGCTTGAGGGTCACTTGGAGAACACACCAAGAGATCAAGATTTCGACTTTCTGGGGCTGGGTTTGCTAAGAAAATTGAGAGAGTGATCAAAGTTGCAGCTGAGGGGCAGTGAATATAGAAGCAGAGAGGCAGAGATAAGACCAAGAGGATCAGCGCAGTAGCCGGAGAGAAGGACACAGAAGCAGCCAAGGGTTCACGCAGAACCAGCCAGGGCTCACGCATAGCCAGCCAGGAGCTACGCAGTGCCTCACAGGGCCGGCATGAGTGACGCAGAAGGCCAAAGGATTGATGCAGTGCCTCTAGAGGCTGACGCAGGCCAAGCTAGAGTGACGTTGGGCTAACATTGGGCCAGAGAGAGGTTGACATAGTCCCTAGAGGCTGATGTTGGGGTTTCGTGGGGCAGATTGGAGCTGTGGAGCTGCCGGAGTGTTTATCCGTGGTTTCAACTGAAATATCTGCCTCCGAGTAGAGAGGTACTACTGCCAAGATTTTTCTCTGTTGGGTGAGCCGGATTTGACACCCATATTGTATTCTGAAACTACTTAATAAATCAAACCCTCAGTTAGTTGCACCAGTTTTCCCACATTGGGTTTTTCTGAGGACATTAGTCCAAAACAACAGTGTCACTTGTGTGCTTGTTTCTGTTTCCTTCAGTCCATGATTTGTAATGTGTTGAGACTGTCCTTTTGTTTATTTTCAGTATTTACATGGTTAAATAACTTGTTAAGTAATTAAACAAGCAGGTGAAATAAACTAGATAGTACAGGAAGAATTTCTAGCTGGTTAGAATTAAAAATTCCAACATGGTATGAGAGCGTGGTTGCAGATCACAGGAGAACTGAGGACATCAGTCGAGCAGAGAAGCAGCAGCAGAAAACAGATGTCCCGAGTGAAAGAAGTTGTTCCTAGCAGAGTAGCAGCAAGGATGGGGTGACACAGTGCTTGCGTCATCAAGATTGAGCCAGGAAGAGGCCAGCACAGAGACTGACAAAGGCAAAAAAGGCTCACACAAAGCCACGAAGAGACCGGGAGGGTTGACGCAATTAGCTAGGGGAGCATTTCAACCGGTGCCTAATTGCGCAGAGCCTACGATCTCTACCCTTCAGTTTGTTGGGGTTTAGGAGGCTGTGGGTAAGTTGCAGAGTGGATTTGGTGGGGTACTGTAGTTAGAACAGTACCTAACAGGGCAAGGCCAAGGAGGAGAGAGTTGCTACTGAGGATTTCTAGCTGAGAAATTTGGATCAGTGATGCAGCTGCACTAATGATCGGAGTGGGGGCATCTCGACAGTGGCAGAAGGGTTTCCAAGAGGGCAATAGAGGCTCAGAGGGAGTCACACCAAGAACTTACAGGAGGGAAGTAGAGGAGCAATGAGATGGCACTAAACGAGGTAAGAGACTAGGACAAACAGGACGGAGTCTCAAATTTCATAGTCTGGAAGGCCATAATCTTATCCGTTCTAGACAGGAATCGTCTCAAGCACTTCGCCTTGAGGACGATAGCAATCCCACTTGACCCCGCTGATAACAACAAGTACGAGGAGGCAATGGCGAGGGCCAAGAGCATCATTCTTGACGGGGTCAAGGACCATGTAGTACCACATATTGCCAAAAAAGACACGGCAAATGAGATGTGGTAGGCCCTAAAGAAATTGTACTAGCATACTTCTATGCAGAGAAGGATGTTACTAGAAAATCAACTGCAACCATATTAGATGCAGGAGGGAGAACAGATTGACCCCTTCCTCGATCGATTGAAGGAGATCCGGGATAAGTTGACTTCCATAGGAGCCACGCCGGATCAAGAATTGATGGTGAGAACAGCCCAGAACGCAGTCTCAGAAGACTGGGAGGTGTTTGTCCAGAGCATATTGGGCAAGGCGACCCTTCCAGATTGGGAGGAAATGTAGGTTGCTCTTCAACAAGAAGAGATCAGAATGCTAAGCAAGGCGGGAAGCAACGGCAAGGGGATCAGAATCAAGAAGGAGGAGGAGGTGGATGCTCCCCTAGCATCTGAGGGAAAGCAGAAGAAATGAAAGAAGAAGGACCTCTCCAAGGTCAAATGCTTCCACCATAGGGAGCTGGGTCATTATGCGACCCAATGTCCAAGGAAGAAGATCAAGGGAGAGGCCTTCGAGACCAAGGTTGTGCCAGCAAGGGCAGAGAAGGAAGTGGAGACTAACAATGATGGTGCCATGAGTGCTCACACGCCACTTGAGCAAAAGTGGGGAGACATCGAGTTGTCGTCAGACGGACTACAGGCGATGAGGGGCAAGATCCTTGAGGTACCCAGCCTCTTGGATTAGACCTTGCTACGGGTTTCCTGAAGAGGAGTAGCAGTACTGGCAGATGTCAGTAGAGACGGATGCGGATGGAGCGACAGAGGGAGCTATAGTGTAGGATTCCCAGGACAACGTGAGGCAGCAATGCAAGAAGCACAGGAGTGTTGCACCAGTGCAAGATGGCACAGAGAGGTGTGCAACGTTGCGAGATGCACAGAGTTGTTGCAGCAGCGTAGAGGTCAGAGAGGGAGCACTTGTCAGTGACAGAGGGAGCTTTAGCATCAAGAGTGTTTCTAGCCTGACGAAAATGTCGGAGTTGGGAGATCAGTTACTTACTTCTCAGTAACTGAGCTGCAGTGCAGCAATTAGCAGTGGTAGTGTTATGGGCAACACAATGCAGCGTGATGAGAGGGGTTGCAGTGCAGATGCAACAGTGGCAGTGGCACAGCCATGGGCAGCATCACGGATGCAGAGGGAGTTGCAGTACGGATGCAGCAGTGGCAGTGGCAGGGCCATGGGTAGCAGTGCAGAGGATGTTGAGCAACAAGCATAGCATCAGCACAAGGACCGATGCCGGATGATCAAGGTGATGCTCAATGAGGAGTATTGCTAGAGCACAGTACTTGCTAAGAGGGCATGTTGATTTGGGGTAGCATCGGATGTGCTCTAGCCACGAAAATGGGTGGAGAGGCTAAGGCACATGAGATCTCCAATACCCAGAAAGGATTTGGGCAGATTCTAAACAGTTTGGGAGATATTAAAATAATTAATATTTTTAATGGAGTCCTTGAGTCTAAACTTACGGAAAATAAAATATTAATGTGAATTAATATAAAATTGTGTTAAAATGGTCAAAAGTCATGGATCAAGACAGATCTAATCATAGCCGTCGATTAGGGACTTAATCTTGGTCATTGATTTGTCAACGAGAAAAGTATAAGAGGAGGCTTGAGGGTCATTTGGAGAACACACCAAGAGATCAAGATTTCAACTTTCTGGGGCTATGTTTGCTGAGAAAGTTGTGAGAGTGCTTAGAGTTGCAGCTGAGGGGCAGTGAATACAGAAGCAGAGAGGCAGAGATAGCACTGAGAGGATCAGCGCAGTAACCAGAGAGAGGGACACAGAAGCAGCCAAGGGTTCATGCAGAGCTATCCAAGGCTCACGCAAAGGCAGCCAAGAGCTGCGTAGTGCCTCAGAGGGCCAGCGTGAGTGACGCAGAGGGCTAGAGGACTGACGCAGTGCCTCCAAAGGCTGACGCAGGCCAAGCCAGAGTGACGTTGGGCTAACGTTGGGCCAGAGAGAGGCTAATGCAGTCCCTAGAGGCTGACGTTGGGGTTTCGTGAGGCAGATTAGAGCTGTGGAGCTGCTGGAGTGTTTATCCAGGGTTTCAACTGGAATATTTGCTTCCGAGTAAAGAGGTACTACTGCCGAGATTTTTCTCTATTGTGTGAGTCAGATTTGGCACCCAAATTGTATTCTGAAACTGCTTAATAAATCAAACCCTCAGATAGCTGCACCGATTTTCCCGCATTGGGTTTTTCCGGGGACATTAGTCCAAAAACAACGGTGTCACTTGTGTGCTTGTTTCTGTTTCTTTCAGTTGATGATCTATAATCTGTTGACACTGTACTTGTGTTTATTTTCAGTATTTACATGGTTAAATAACTTGTTAAGTAATTAAACAAGTAGGCGAAATAAACCAGATAGTACAGGAAGAATTTCTAACGAGTTAAAATTAGAAATTCCAACATACATTCATTGAACCTTATGCTTCCCAAGATTGGTGAGATTTAATAAATTAATGAAATATATGTAGCAACAAAAGAAATTCAAATGTTCATAACCAATCATTCAATGTCCTAGGCCATATATCGAGGTTTTGCAAAGTTGGAGCTACTGAAGGTACTATTTTTTTAATCAACATTATTTGTATTGGAAATTCTTAATTTTAATTACAAATTTATATATGATTTCTCATTTGAAATTTGACTTTTTGAAACGTGTAGGTTGTTGAAACTCATTTTGCCTCCAACACTCATCATAAAGAGGCTTATGGAGGTGAAACAAACATTACAAGCAACGGTCATTGACCCTCTTTGGGAATCATGGAAGACTTTCACTTCTGATAGAGGGCAAAAAATAAAGTCCATCATTATTGATGATGGATGGTGGAACAAGGTCCAATACCTTTTGCGGTTTACTGAACCAATCTTGACCTCGATCAGGTTATTTGACACAGATACAACTTGTTTGGGGGAAGTTTATCAAAACATTGATAGTATGTTGGAGAGGATAAGGGAAATTATCAAGGAAAGTGAAAATGACCCTTTTGAAACATTCTATTATGAAGTGAAGGACATAGTTACAAAAAGGTGGAACAAAATGACCACACCAATTACACCTTTTGGGCTATGCAATGCACCCTAAATATTATCATTCCAAAATTTTGTCTTTACCTCGTAGAACAGCGTCAAACAAGGATTCTGAAGTGGTACAAGAATACAACACAGCTTTGAGAAAAATTTATAGAGATATGGGAGTTGCAATGGAAGTCCGCCAAGAATTTGGAGGGTTTGTAAAGTCTACTGGTAGCTTTTCAGACCCAGTAGCTATGGACGATCGAGGGCATCCTGATCCTATTACTTGGTGGGGCTTCCATAGTGGGGATAGCATTCATCTCTCTACTCTAGCCACTAGGTTGTTATCACAAGTTGCTAGTTCCTCATCAGCTGAGAGGAATTGGAGTACATATGACTTCATCCATTCAGTGAAGTGAAACACGTTGGGAGCGGCAAAGGCTGAGGATCTTATGTATGTTCATTCCAACCTCTGTCTTCTATCTCATGTTGAACCAGAGTATAAAAAAGGCCTAAGCAGGATGTGGGATGTGGAGCTTGAGATCTCTGACTTGAACATGACATTAAATGCCATGACTCACCTCAACCTACTTGAGCATATTGTTCCACCACCAGACCAGCCTACTGATGCAACTTCCTACTTTCCAGGACCCCCATCATCTATTCATGATGTAGAGTTGCAATATGCAAAAGATAATGCAGATCCGATTGAGCATATGTAAATGTATTTACTATTATCATTTATGATATTATGATTTATCATTTTTGTTACTTTGTATGAGGGAGGATGCATCATTTCAATGTTTTAGTCTTTGTATTTATAATATATCTAATGATTTTAGTTCTAAAAGTGTTTGATGGTTTCAGAGAGTATTTGATTTTTGACCTCTAAAGTGTATTTTAAAATTTAAAAAAAAAAATTATTATATTTTAATCTTTTTGTACTTGACGTATCCTTGTTGTATCCGGATCCTAGACTTTCAAAAAACTAGCGAATCTGAATCCATATCCATTTCCGAATCCTGGTAACTTAGCTAATAAACAATAATCAATTGTTGTTCTGTGCTAGAAATGTGCAGATCGAGCGAACACATCCCAAAATGACGGAAAACACTAAAATCAAGTGAGATTTCAATAATGTATGCAAGTACAAACTGAACACATGAAATTTTGATATAATATCCTATTTTTGTGCAAAATAGTGCACATCAACACACTAATCTCGTTAGCTTTGATGAGAAAACACTAGATAAATGTGATATTACAATCATGCAAGGTTACTTGGGAGCAGGAGTGGGGAGCGACATTTTCAAAAGCTCTCGGTTTGGGAGCAAATAGGGAGTGAATTTTTATATAATATATATTTTTATATATTTCGATACATATATGTCAACAAAAGCATGTCGAATGATGAATTAGATATAAAAAGCGTAAAAACATGGATTGAACCATATAACATGAATCATCTAGAATTTATAAACTTCATCAACCACGTCCACGAGTTAGTAACATACAACATATCGAGTCTCATGATTCATCAATCTTAAAGCTTCAAGCTTTCAAAATTCGATATATAACATTTATCATCATTGATCATGAAAGTTGTAACTTGTACTTGTAACCATTACCATTACCAAGTAACCAAACGATAACAAAGAATATCTAACATGAAATGAAATGTTTCAACTTTCAACTTTCACGCAGCATTATATTCATAATTCATCACCAATGAGTTATAAATTCCAACTTAAAACTTCAAACTTAAATTGTCATATATTGTTTACAAAAAATACCATAATAAAAATGAAAGAGACAATAGTTATAAAAAGTACTAGAAACTAGAAAAGACAAGTAAATCTATTATCTACTACTTGACCCTCTTTCCACGAGAAATTTCTAATTTCTTGTCTTGTGCTTTATTGGGAGTCTCCTCCTGCATAGTCGAACGACCTTGGTGCTCCTGATTAAATACAAGTTCCATACCCTAGTATGTTGATTTTTGGTAGCATCGAATGTACTCTAGCCTTGAAATTTCGTGGAGAGGCTAAGGCACATAAGATCTCCACGACCTAGAAATCGTTTGGAGAAATTCCACCTAGATGAGGAGTTATTAAAATAATTAATATTTTTAATAGTTTCCTAAGTCTAAACTTAGGAATATAAAAATATTAGTGGGTATTAACAAAGATAAGGGTGAGAAGCTTGTAAGAGACGAGGATCAAACCTGTTTTAATCTTAGCCGTTGATTAGAGACTTAATCGCGGTCGTTGATTCATCAACAAGAAAAGTATAAGAGAAGACTTGAGGATCAATTGGAGACACACCTGCAGATACTCAGTATCTCAAGGAAAATCAATTCTCAAGAGAGGAGATTAATTTCAGAGGGAGAGTTGCAAGGTGGAGGAAGAGGAGGGCATTAGCAGCAGGCTATGTCTGAGGAGGAGGCGACGCAGGGACAGTGAGAGACAGCGCAAAGAGAGATGCAGCCCAAAGGAGAGACATAGCCCTCACGCAGGCTGACGCAGAGGGACGCGGAGCTACTCAGAGCCACGCAGAGTGGCACAGAGGTGACGCGGGAGTGGGAGAAGGGTCTCCAAAGTGTCAGAAAGTTGAGGGAAAGTCTCAGGTGTTTTCTTTCAGTTTCTCTGTAAAATCATTCCTTGTAAAAGCAATTGCTGCTAAAGATTAATAAAACCCTCATCTGTTGCACCGGTTTTCCCGCATTGGGTTTTTCCGGGGACAATTGTCCAAAAACAACTGTGTTGATGTGATTGGTTCTTGTGCATGTATTTTTCTCTATGTAATTATGTGATAACTGCAGTAGAATTTATTTTAATATTTGTTGAAGGGATTTCGTAAATAACTTATTGTGAGGAATAAGTAGGTGAAATAAATCAATTGTTGCAATAAAATTTCAGTTTAGAAATTTCCACATGGTATCAAAGCAGAGATCCGGCAACAGGTGAGAAAAATCGACTATGGTTCAAGAGCAAGATGCAGACACATCAACTCAAAGGGACTCACACAGATTTCCAGAAGAATGCACAAAGGACATGAATCACGATTATTCTATGTTAGCTTCCAGATTGGAAGAAGAAGTCACTTGCCTAACAAGTTCTGCCTCCTCGGAGGTTTGGTACATAGACAGTGGAGCTTCTTGGCATATGACAGGAATTCGAGAATATTTTTCAGATTATCAGGAAGAAAGAATGAATTTTCAGATCACTATGGGAAATAAGGCAAAGTGTACCCCAGTAGGAAGAGGTACTGTAGTCTTTCAAACTGAAGCAAGAGAGCGGCTTTGAGCAACCAATGTGCCAAGACTATGATGTTTTCTTCATTAAGGAGACAGTATATGTCAAACACCCGAGTTGGAAAAGGAAGGCCCAGATTGGAATCAGAAGTAACACAGTGTACAAATTACAGCTAGAATCACCAATGGCACTGATAGGAAGCAATGGAGACAAAGATTTGAATGAACTATGGCACAGGAGGATGGGACACTTACACCATGGCGTTCTGAGAATTCTCAGGGAAACATTATCAGGAGCTCCAGAACTAAGTACCAAACGAGATGATGTATGCAGAGGGTGCGCTCTGGGCAAGTATGCCAAAGCAGCCTTTTCCAGAAGTAACAATAGAGCTAAGAGTGTGCTAGGATTGATACACAAACATCTGCAGACCGATGTCCACAAAAGCTCATAGTGGTACCGAATACTTCGTCACCTTCATTGATGACCATTCCAGGAAGACTTGGATCTACTTTCTGAAAACCAAGGATGAGGTTTTTGGATGATTCAAAGAGTTCAAAGCTCTAGTGGAGAATCTGACAGGAAAGAAGATAAAAGTGTTGCGCTCAAACAATGGTGGAGAGTATGTTGACAAGGACTACACCAATTTTTGCGCTAAGGAAGGCATATGAAGGTAGTGGACAGCTCCATACAATCTGGAGCAGAATGGGGTAGCAGAAAGGAAAAACAGGACTATTGTGGAAGCAACTATGGCAATGTTGTATGATCAGGATATGCCCAAATCCCTGTGCAGCACGACAGTTTATGTCCAGAAAAAGACTCCACACAGGGCATTGGGAAAATCACACTGGAAAGGGTCTTCACCGGGAAGACACCTAAAGTCAGTCATTTCAAGATATTTGGGAGTTTAGCGTATTGTCGTATCCTAAGGAAAAGAGAAAGAAATTAGATCAAACTGCTGAGAAAGGATATCTTGTGGGATATAGCGAGAATGCTAAGGCATATAGAATCTATCTTCCAGGGAGTAGGAAAGTAGTAGTTCCGTGGGATGTAAAGTTCATGGAGGACAGAGCTTTCAGGAAATCCCAAGAAATGCCTTCCAAGGAGCAGTGGAAAGACAAGCCGTTGGTCCAACCACTTCGACCAGCAGAAACTAGTACCGGAAATTCTCCTGAAGACAAAGCTTCCAAACAGGAGGAATCTCAAGAAGTGGAAGAGCAGATAGATGTGCCCACTACCAGTGGAAGAATGATTCGGGAACACCGACAGATTCTACGGGATGCAGAGGATGAAGCAAGAAAACTGATAGCTTGGAAACTTGAATGTAAAAATACACACAGGTATTTGTAAACAATAATTTATTAATATATATAAAATGTATAAGTGATGAATGTTACACTAAGGCCTTGTTTTTATACCTAGGCAGGTGACCTTTCATGACTAGGCATCTCTCTTGGACATGCCTTTTCACTTAACTAATGACTATTTTAGATAATCATTATTATTTACATTTATTAACATTTATTTTATTTTATGTAATTTATATTCGTAACATTGCCTCTTTCTTCAAAAGCTTTGTCCTCAAAGCTTGTTGATGAAAAGACTTGATCTCTTATCTACCATGAATGCCGCGAATGTCTTCTTTACACTTCGCCGCTGATACTTTCTTCTTTTGACTGCATCATTTGTAGCTCAACTTCTGTGATTCGCTGGTAACTCTGATTAGAGTCCAGGGTTATTGATTTTTTTTAATATAGTTTTTTTTAAATAAGATATATATATATATATATAAGAATTTTTTTTATTTTTTATTTTTTAATATAGTTTTTTTTTAAATATTTTTTTTAATAATTTTATATATATATATATATATATATATATATATATAAATCTTATAAATAAATATATTAATATATATATAACCATATTAAAATTATTTAATATAGTTTATATCTAATAATATATATATATATATATATATATATAATTATCTACCCATGTAAAACTATGTTAATGTTATTTTTTTCAACGAATCAAAATTTAAAAAATATAGACGTGACTGATGGTTATGGTTTTCTCCATTGATAGGTTACGATTTACCAACGGACGTCACGCTTGACTTTGGACACGATGTTTGACAGCGGAGATTGCGGTTTTTAATCTTTGTTGGAATGGCATTCAACATGCAGATAGTTGAATCGAACGATAGGCAGAATCATGCGGATATGCAGAGTTGTCGGGATAGCATTGACAGGTGTTCTAAAAGGATGAGCAGTCCACGGAGCATTGTCGCCCGCTACATTCTCAACACCTTGTCTGTGTGTCGCTCCAACCCATGTTGTCGGGTCAACTGCTCGCATGGACAATCAATGAGGCTGTGTCCAAGCAGCAACAACTTTTGGCGAAAGTCGGACTTGTGGGAGAGATCGCAGGTCGGCTTGGTCGTTGGGTGCTGGTGTAGCAACGAACAGGAAGAATGCATGTTGATAAGGCTTCTTCGGGCCTAGTGACAGAGCACGGGCGTGGAGAATGCTTGTTGATAAGGCTTTGTCGAGGCTGGTGACAGAGCAATGGAGACCAGGGTCTGGTGACAGAGCAATGGAGACCAGGGCCTGGTGACAGTGTGGATAGAAGAAGCAGGGACGTTGAGAATGGAGAACCACATGGCAAGGGGTTAGTGAATGGCGGATAGCACAGTGGACGGTAGGCCAACGGATGGCGGCAGTGGAGCGTTTTTCTTGGTTCCATAAAATTCTATGATAAGATATGGAGTAAACGACAATTCCCAATGTAATTTCTCATTTGAATTTATAACAACTACCTCAGCCATAGTCGAAACTTGGCAGTATCGAAACAATTTCTTTATAGTCTTGTCTCTGAATGGCAAAGCCAGCCATGGCATCCTGGTAATAACCTTTTGAAACTGCTTATCCCAAAGACCACTTATGAATTTGGTTGACGAAGATAAAGCGTTCCATTGTTTAGTGACACAGCTAAATTTGAGCAAGTGTTCAAGTGACAGCCACGACAATATCTTGGCAATGATAGGATTGCAAGTGTTCTCCAGCTCCTTCCTCTTGTCATCAAATTCATCAGCATCTGCAAGCTGGTTGGCCTCCAGCCTCTATTTAGTCTTAGATTTGGAAACAAGCAATGCTCTTGCAATTCTCATTTTGAAGAAAACTGCAAAAGAGATACTTCCAAATTAAATGATGACACAAAGTTCAACAGAATGTAAGTATTCTTTTGGAACTGGTCCAAAGAAGTGGACCCCCCCCTTGTTGATACCAAGAATAACTTGACAGGGCAATAACCCTATCGGGTCCCCCATTTTTCTAACACTATAGAGTACTGAATCTCCATATGGCAAGGCATGAAGAATACGAAACACCTGTTGCCTTGCTTCATCTTTAGATAAATGCACAACAGTACGGTAGTGCCCCAAAACATCTTCCTCCCATTCATTTTTTTCCCTTGATGATTCCAACTGTCTTGGAAGGTATCGATCAACCAACACAGACAAATCTGGAGATGATTCAAGATTCTCAACACGATCAACTTCAGCAAGAATTTGCAGTGCTGCTAGTTGTATCCCATCATCCCTTCCAACAGGATAATTACCAATAAGGTAGTCATGTTGAGACTAGATGTATGATAGTTGTACAAATATAGGCTCCATAACTGATACCTATGCTTTCTGAGCCGCCTTATTTTTCTCCTCATCTGGAATATCCATTGGTTGTGGCTGACCTAGCGGTGGGTGTAATGGAAACTCCATCTCTAAGGGAGGGCCTACTGGTTTCTCCTTTTTCCCTTCCTCATATTGTTGTTCTTCTTCTCCAAAATAACCGAAAAAAACATCACGCATATCTATTGTTGAATGAGTTACATGGTGACCATCACCTTGATCACTTAGTTTTCTAACTTGTTCAATTTCTCCATCCTCGTCCTCTAGATTTTTTTGTTCATGAGATCTTTCAGAGACACTTAGACTGATTACTTGTCTTCTATTGGTTGCCTCTTTTGCATCATTCTCTTGTTTCATTTCTTCACCATTGTTATCATCTTCCTTATTATCGATTTTTGCATAACTCTCCTTAAAACATGTTGCAGCTTCGGCACATGATTTTTCTAAACGCTAAAATACTTCTTGAATTTTATTAAACTGCTCAACGCATTCAGGGCATGAATGTAATGGCACATTGTGCGGCAAACAATGTTCAAAGACCTGCATGATTATATTGTGTGTCGTGGCTTTGATACCACTAAAGCATAAAAAATGCTACTAAAGCAAGAAAATTGATAGCTTGGAAACTTGAATTTAAAAATACATAGGTATTTGTAAATAATAATTTATAAGTGATGAATGTTACATTGAGGCCCTGTTTCTATACCTAGGCAGTTGACCTTTCATGACTACGCATGTCTCTTAAACATGCCTTTTCACTTAACTAATGATTGTTTTAGATAATCATTATTATTTACATGTAATTATATTTATTTTATTTTATGTAATTTATATTCGTAAAGGAGGACTTCATTGGTGCACCCAGGAATGATAAAAGTGAGCGAAGGCAGCGAGACAGATACCAAGCCCTAGTAGCTCAGGTTGGGCAACCTTCTAGTCTTCAAGAGGTTGTTCAACATCAAGTATGAGTAGATGCGATGATGGAGGAATACAATTCTATAATGGTCAATGATGTTTGGGAAGTGGTACCTAGGCCTTAGGACAGGTCAGTGATAGGTTAGAGATGGATCTCCAAATCAAATATGCTGCAGACAATAGTGTGGAGAAATACAAAGCCAAGTTTGTGGCTAAGGGGTATGCTCAGAAGGAAGGGATAGACTACGAAGAAACCTTCACCCCAGTAGCTAGGTATACTTCTATTAGAACGGCGATATCTCTTGCAGCACAGATGGGGTGGGAGATTCACTAGATGGATGTCAAGGCGACATTCTTGAATGGGGTAATAGAAGAGGAAGTATACATTGAACAGCCAGAGGGTTTTGAGACACATGAGAAGAAGTCTCATGTATGCAGATTAAAGAAAGCCTTGTATGGGCTTAAACAGGCACCTAGAGCATGGTACGGTCGAATTGATGGCTACTTGCAAAAGATGGGGTTCGTCAAGAGCGACGCAGATCCTAATCTCTACTATCTTGTTGTAGAGAATGAGCCTCTAATCCTAGTGTTATATGTAGAAGATATTTTCCTAGCAGGATCAGCCAATCTCATCAAACACTGCAAGAAGAACCTAGCCACAAAATTTGGCATGAAGGATTTGGGACAGATGCATTATTTCCTGGGGTTGGAAGTTTAGCAACAGAAGGGTCAAATCTTCCTTAGACAAGGAAGATATGCTACAAAGATCTTGAAGAGATTCAGGATGCAAGAATGTAGACCTATGGCTACTCCAATGATCACCAACTGGAAGAAGATTGATGCATCAGAAGATAAAGACGTTGATCCCACCTTGTACAAGCAACTTATAGGGTCCCTAATGCATCTGGTCAATACCAAGCCAGACATTTGTTACGATGTCAATACCCTCAGTCAGTTCATGGTGGAACCCAAGAGGGCGCACTGGGCAACAGCCAAACATCTTCTCAAGTATATACAAGGAACAATCAAGCATGGACTATTGTGCACCCACAGCAATGACATCAGGCTGAGTGGGTTTACTAACGCAGATTGGGCTGGAAGTTCAGTAAATCGAAAAAGTACAACTGGGTATTGTTTCAACATTGGATCAGGATTGACCTCTTGGTGTAGTAGGAAACAGAAATTTGTGGCTCTAGGCTCAACTAAAGCTGAATATATGGCAGCTAGCATAGCTTCATGCAAAGCCATATGGCTTAGCAAATTGCTTGTGAATCTATTCAGGAGAAGGATGGAAGCGACCAGGATTTTGTGTGATAATCAAAGTTGCATCAAGCTCTCTGAGAATCCAGTATTTCATGATCGGTTGAAGCACATTGATGTCAAGTGTCACTTTGTCAGGCACTGTGTCCAACGAGGGACAATATAGTTGAGGTACACTCCTACAAGAGAACAGATGGCAGACATCCTCACCAAGGCTCTAGGAAGAACAAAGTTTGTTTATTTCAAGGAGAAGATGGGGATGGTGAAGAATCCATTTCAGTAGCAGAAATGGATAAGTGTCGAGAGTTGCAGTACAGCAGTTAGCAGTAGCAATGCTATGGGCAACATGATGCAGCATGTTGAGAGGGAGTTGTAGTACAGATGTAGCAGTGGCAGTGGCAGTGTCATGGGCAACAGTACAGGAAGCAGTAGTGCAGTGGATGTAGGGCAGCAGGCCAAGCATCAGCATAGAGGACCGATGTGGAGGATCAGTGTGATGCTTCTATGGTGAAGCATTGCTAGAGCACATTTCTCGCTAAGAGGGAGTGTTGATTTTTGGTAGCATCGGATGTGCTCTAGCCTTGAAATTTAGTGGAGAGGCTAAGGCACATGAGATCTCCAAGACCCAAAAATCGTTTGGAGAAATTCCACCCGGATGAGGAGTTATTAAAATAATTAATATTTTTAATGGGTTCCTAAGTCTAAACGTAGGAAAATAAAATTATTAATGGGCATTAATAAAGAAAAGGGTTAGAAGTTTCTAAGAGACGAGGATCAAGTTTGTTTTAATCTTAGTCGTTGATTAGAGACTTAATCTCGGTCGTTGATTCATCAACAGGAAAAGTATAAGAGAAGACTTGAGGATTATTTGGAGACACACTGGCAAATACTCACTATCTCAATTTCAAAAGGAGAGTTGCAGGGTGGAGGAAAAGGAGGGCATCAACAGTAGGTTGTGTCTGAGGAGGAGGTGACGTGGGGACACTGAGAGACAGCGCAGAGAGAGACGTAGTCCAGAGGAGAGACGTAGCGCTCACGTAGGCTGAGGCAGAGGGACGTAGAGCTACTCAGAGCCACGCTGAGGCACGTAGAGTGACGCAGAGGTGACGCAGGAGTGGGAGAAGGGTCTCCAAAGTGTCAGAAAATCTTAGGTGTTTTCTTTCAGTTTCTCTGTAAAATCATTCCCTGTAAAAGAAATCATTGTTGAAGATTAATAAAACCGTCATTTGTTGCACCGGTTTTCCCCATTGAGTTTTTTCGGGGACAATTGTCCAAAAACAACGGTGTTGATGTGATTGGTTCTTGTGCATGTATTTTTCCCTATGTAATTATGTGATAACTACAATAGAATTTGTTTTAATATTTGTTGAAGGGATTTCGTAAATAACTTATTGTGAAGAATAAGTAGGTGAAATAAATCAGTCGTTGCAGTAGAATTTCAATTTAGAAATTTCCACATAGTACCCTAGGTGCTCTTGATTATTGGAAGTCTCCCCCACATAGAGGGCTTGGTGCTCTTGATTAAATACAAGTTCCATACCCTAGTACATGACAAAATCAAATGGTAACATTGTAATCCCCCCAATCCTTAAATCTTGAAAAAGTGATAATTCTGTTGGATTTTGAGCGAGATTTAAAATTCTACTTTCTCCATATGAAATCCAATGAGGTCAAAACCACTCCCAAACATCCTTAAGTCATTTCATGGTAATGTTAAAAAATTAAGTATAAGGATGAAAATGAAAGGTAAAGGAGAATGTCACTTTTACTTTAAGAATTTAACATTACCAAGAACTGCATATCAACACTAGAGCCAAAGTCATGTTTCCAATCTTCAATAGGCCCCTCTATCACTCCTGAATTGGAGTGGAGCGAAAAAAAATTAGGGAGCGCACTCTCGATGTGCTCCTGCCCAGAGTGCGCTCCAAGAGCGGATTCGGAGTGGGGGTGCTCCCCCGCAACCTTGCAATCATGTATGATATCTAATACCTAGAAAAATGCAAATAGATAAAAACAATATTTTACATCTAAACCTGCTACAAATAGTACATATTAGCAAATCTAAACTTACAGAGTTTTGCCAGGAAAACGCTAAGAAAGCAAGTTTTAGAAATAGTATGATTTTTTTATGGATGCAAATCATAAATGCACTATAGTACCTTCCTATTTCTGCATGCAAAAATAGAGGCCATCAAGCTAATTTAAACTAAAGAGTTCATAAAACACTTCAAAAAGAGCCTTCTAGGTTGTGTTCAAGTATTCTCTTAGTAATTTGGCCTATTCTAGAATCAAACAAGATATAATCACACTACTAAACATGAAGTCATCCAAGTTCCAACACATACGTAAAGACAAGTTGTTATGAACAAAGTTCACAAACGTAGCAGAATACTCAGAAGATCTAAAATATATAAATATCCATGATAAGACAAATATATTTATATAAGAATGTACAGAAGATATGAGATGATGGCATTGTTACAACTGAGGACCCACTTATATACCTAGGCAGGTGCCCCTTCATAAATGGCCATGTCCTTAGAGACATGCCTGTTCTATACTAATCACTAATTAATTAATCATTATTATTATTATTATTATATATAGCGAACTCTCTATCACAAAACCTTAAAAAAAAATAATGATAACAAGGAGTTGAAATGAAGTAAAACACAGAGAATCTCCTCCTCTGCCTATAGCCTTCTACATGGAGAAAAAGAAGATCTAATAAAAGAATGACATCAAGAATAAGACAAGGAGACCAATTCTAGAACACCACTGCAAAGAAGTAAGCCCTTTCACAAGAACAGCCCAAGCAATGTGCATTCCAAATAGCGCAAAAATGTGCCCCCTCATGAACAATTGTTACCTAGTCAACTTAGGACAAATGGCACAGTCCACTATGTGACACGTGGCATTCATAAGGTAATAGAAAACTTGCCCTGCACACAATCTCTCCATTGGGGCACACTGAGCAACCTACTCAATTTATGCAATCAATCATCAACTAAGTCACACATGGTCAAAGTGTCATGAAAATCATATGTATAAGACAAGATTTCAAATTCTTGTGACTTAAAATTAGACCGCCATCCCATACACAATATTGGATCTATAAAAATATGAAACACCTGATCCTAAATTTTGACCAAAATTTCAATCTCGAATGATCACCATATTTGAACTAATACTCCATACTAGGTATCCAAAAATATGATCACTTTGAAAAGTCCAAAAACCCTAGTAGGTTGCTTCATCAATAAGTTAAATTTGATCAAATTTCTACTTTCCCCAATTTCTTGGAATTAAACAATAAGCAAATCTCCATAAATGACCAAATAATATCTTATCAAATTTCAAGAAATTTGATTTTTCAAGAAACCAAAAACTGTCAAGAAAGTAAATCTTGAAAAACTTCAAGATGGGCGCTAGGCTTAGCCTTCGGTTCAATTCTAGCCCTTGGATAAGCAAGCAAAATAATTTTGGATGAATTGAGATTTTGCCCTATTTCAACAACCAAGATTTTAGCCTCATCTAAAGATTTAGCCTTCTTGTCTCTTAGAGCATATGACATGCGTCTAGAAATGGATTTAATCTATCAAGGATAGTCTCATTAGTCAAGTTGTATAGATTAGGAGCCTCCTTGAGTAGATTATCAAACCGTTTCATAAACCCTCTATCATTTTCATTGTCGATTTTCTTGGCCCCTTGGAACTTGTCAAGAAGCATAATGTCTTCTTTTATCTTGGTCCATCTTTTGTCAAAAGCTTGGTGAAAGGTATCCTAAGCTATAAGAATGTTGTGGGGCAAACTAAGGTACCGATCTCTAGCAATTCCTTCTAAGGTCAAGGAAAATAGCATCATAACACATCTTCATCTTGGACTAAACTAGCACATACAACCCAATAGATTATCAAACCGTTTCATAAACCCTCTATCATTTTCATTGTCGATTTTCTTGGCCCCTTGGAACTTGTCAAGAAGCATAATGGCTTCTTTTATCTTGGTCCATCTTTTGTCAAAAGCTTGGTGAAAGGTATCCCAAGCTATGAGAATGTTGTGGGGCAAACTAAGGTACCGATCTCTAGCAATTCCTTCTAAGGTCAAGGAAATAGCATCATAACACATCTTCATCTTAGACTAAACTAGCACATACAGCCCAATAGAACTCATGCATATATTTTTCAGTAGTAATTGCATTAGTGGCGTTGAATTTGGGTATCCATTCCTCATATTTCTTCGAAATAAATAGAAGCGTAACAATATTTCATTACATGTAAAACCATAAAAGACATGCAGTGAATACTCGCAAAATATCCAAAAAATGTGCCTTCTTTCCATCCCAAAAGATGTCCACAACAGAAAAACTAGTCTCCAATATCATAAATCCACATAAGATCACATCTCCTCAAGTGGTGAGGTACCAGTGTTACTTGGGAGCGGGGAGCGGGAGTGAAAACGGGAGCGGGAGCGACATTTTCAGAAGCTCCCGGTTTGGGAGAAAATTCCGGGGCATTTTTTATATAATTTATATATTTTTTATATTTTTTATATTTTGATACATATATGTCAACAAAAACATGTAGAATAATGAATTAGATATAAAAAACATAGATTGAACCATATAACAACAATCATCTAGAAGTTATAATCTTCATAAACCACGTCCACAAGTTAGTAACATAGTAACATACAACATATTGAGTCTCATGATTCATCAGTCCTAAAGTTTCAAGCTTTCAAAATTCAATATATAACATTTATCATCATTGATCACCAAAGTTGTACTTGTGAGCTAAGTGTAACCATTACAACAAATAATATCTAACATGAAATGAAATGTTATAAAATGAAATGAAATGAAACAACTTTCAACTTTCATGAAGCATCATATTCATAAATGATAATTCATTACTATGAGTTATAATTGCCAGCTTCAAACTTAAATTGTCATATATTGTTTAAAAAAATATCATAATAAATATGAAAGAGTCAATAGTTATAAAAGCTACTAGAAACTAGAAAAGAGAAGTAAATCTATTATCTATTTCTTATGCTTGGGCCTCTTGCCACCACGAGAAATGTCTAATTTTTTAGTCTTGTTGGAAAATCAGGATCTTTGTCATTACCTCTGTATCCGTATAGGGATCTTTGTCATTAATATCACCCTCTAAGCATTAACATAAGATAGAAAAAGCATAGCATGTCAAGTCAAGTTTTTGTTTGAGTGATGCGTACATTTTTAGGAGGGTAATGATAGAGGAGTTCGACAACCAATCTCACTAACATCAAGGTACATAGAGGGATTGGTGCTCTTGATTAAATACGAGTTCCATACTCTAATGCATGACAAAATTCAATGCAAACATTGCAATCACCCCATCCTGAAATCCTGAAAAACTGATAAGTCTGCTGGATTTTGAATGAAATTTAAAATTCTACTTTCTCCATATGAAATCCAATGAGGCCAAAACCACTCTCAAACATCCTGAGTCATTTCATGGTAATGTTAAAAATTTAAGTAAAAGTGACATTCATCCTTTTACTTTAAGAATTTAACATTACCATGAATAGCATATCAATACTAGGGCCTAGACTTCATCATTAAGCTGCCCCACTCAAAAATTATTTGTTTCTTTCAAAAAAAAATTGCATTTCGAACATTACTACAAAAAAAAAATTGCAAAACGGGCAAAACGCTCCCGAAAAGGCAGGGAGCGAAAAAAAATTTAGGGAGCGCGCTCCCGACCAGCTCCCGCCCGGAGCGCAGATTGGAGCAGGATCAAGGGGGGGGGCTCCCCCGCAACACTGCAAGGTACAATAGACTAAGTCAAGCTCTTTAAGAGAGGCTGAAATTCACAAGTGTGATGATGATAAATGAAAAGAGGTGATCCTCCTTTTATAGGTTTATCACCTCTAATAATCCACTAAAAGCCCCTAAAACAAGTTAAATTTTGAGTAGATAGAAAGTAAATGAGTTACAAGCCAACACAATATCTCAACAAATAAAATATGCATATAAATGCCCACACATATGAGCTATAATCCCTCAATAAGCATGAGGGCATGCCCTTTTAGGGCTCAAAATGCTCCAAATGGGCACTGGAAGGGTTGGATGAGTCTCCAAGCATCATGATCAACCTCAATTTGAGGAAGGGTCCTCAAATCAAGCCTCAAAGTTGTTAGAAACATAACCCTCTTAGGTTGTGCAAACTTGGCTTATTCACTTGAGAGGAAGGCAAAGAACCTCAAGTGATGGCCAATAGTCATGAGAAGTCCAAGAGACCTTGTGGAATATGAAATCAATGGTCAGGAAAATGTGTATTAATATGTATATTTATCCTAAAATACTCTCTTGTATTTTCAAGAGTTCAACAACGGTATCAAAGCTCAATGTAGTCCAATTGTCGTATAAATCCTATATATGTTGTTAAAGTATGTGCTAGCCTGCAAGAGTTCTTGTGTACATTGGATACTTGGGATTTAGACCTAGATACTTGAGTCTGCCTAACTGAAGCCCTTGCAAAGTGGAATATTGGATATGCGTTATCAGAATAGGTTGTCCCATTGTTTTTCCATATGTTCACTGTGCTCCATTTGTCAAATTACAAGGCAATGATTCCAAGAGGCTTGATATCTCCATATTTTTTTTCACTTCAAATTGAATCTATGCAGCCTTAAAGGCAATTACTTGGCATACATAGAGGTGCCAAGTATTTTGGATGAAAGATCGAGGTGACTAGAAAATGGATGACAAAAATACTTGTCCATAAAATTTTACTACAAATCAATTAAGTTTCTTATAGTCCAAGGTCCTATAAGCCTCATTAAACCTGCCCATCTAAGGTCCATTTTTTGAGATGTACGAATAGGCCACAATCCTAATATTATTAATGTGGTTATAGCTTATAATTGATTTGGCTTCCCCTCAAAAAGCTTGCTTAGAGAATTTTATTCATATTTTGGGTTGTTGCATGAGCAAGAGTGACACTACAAGTGTTTGCAAAGTTGCAAGATGGTGGTCCACTAGCATTGTAGGTCTTAAAAATTCCATTTTGAAGTGGATTGTTTCTACATTTGGCTAAAAAACCAAAGAAAGAACAAGTACTCATGTAATTGTAAAGTAACAAAGGCACTCTAGTTAGTTGATCAGTGCCTACCAAGTGAGGTCTTGCATCTTGAAACGGTTGTGCGTGTGTCAAACATAACACACAACAAACTCGATTTTAGAAATTCTCTAGTTGTATGGAGCAAGGATAAAAGTCCCTAGCCATCCATTTATGATGAAGAATTTAGAGTTGAGACGATTTATTCATTGTTTTGTTCATAATAGACAACTCATTGTGCAATTGTAGCTACCTAACATTGGGAGCTATCAATCTTTTATTTATCAAATTAAAATTGTAAATGGGTGCATTTTGGTTGAACCTAACACCCTTCATTTACTTGAGTTGTTAAAAAATGGTCGGAATTAATAAAATATCAATCACTGAATAATTTGATACCCTCTATCGTTCATGATACAGTCAAAATCAACAGAACCACTCTCCCCAATATTCTAACCTATTTACAAGATGCACATTACAAGATCAAGTTTCTCCAACTTGAATCAAAGCTTTAGCGAGATGAATTAAAGCAAAAGAGTTGACATTCTGAACTGCTTGTTTATAATAACTCTTTTTTTAGATAGAGAAGGACTCTTATTAGCAGCCAGCACATGATCAAATTGATGATGTCAGCTTAGGAGCAGATTTAAATAAAGATGAAGTCCATCTTGCACTTCCCAAGCCCATCATCAGATGTTGGGAAGAAGATACCAATAACAAGCACAAAATTGATCTCAGATATGAAAAGGAAGTGACCTTTCACATTCCAGACTACTACAAACCAAGGTTTCTTCAGGACAACTCATCTTCACTTACTCCACTTCAGATTCGCAAATGCCAACATTGTGATCGGATTGGCCATGTAAAAGATTAGTGTTTTGATCCTCACCATTGTGAGCATTATGGAAAACATACTCATCATTCAAACATATGTTCCACACACAAGACTCCTAAAAGCACAAACATTCACCTTGGATGGATTGCTTCTTCACAATAGTCTTCAACGACCAAGAAGATATATCGATCATACCACAGAGTTCATTCTCAAGTATTGACACATCTTATAATGGAGAGATCTTCATCTTCTCACCTTGCATCTAATAAGGGGGGTTAATAGTCAGTTACTAGTTTCGAAGTTATATCCAATGAGATTGAACCACAGCCAGAACCAGAGTCAAAATCATAGTTGTAGCCACAGATATACTCATGTTCCATGAGCATGATTTTGTTGGTGGCGTACCTTAAACCACCACCAGTATAAGACTTGGCTTCTACTATGTATCTCATTAGTTTGTGGTCATAGTTAAACCATCGTGCGGGAGCACATCCACTTCACAGAAGGCTTCAGCTTTAGCCAAGTTTGGAATTGTTCCAGCAACTGCTTCGATCCAAGTTCCAAAGTTGGTGATCAACATTAAACCACCACGATAGATGACTTCAACTTCTACTACCTCATTTGGTTTGTGGTCTTCCTTAAACCACCAGATTAGAGTTCATTCTCAAGTAATGACCTGTATTATAATGGAGAGATCTTCATCTTCTCACCTTGCATCTAACAAGGGGGATTGATAGTCAGTTACTAGTTTCAAAGTTATATCCAGTGAGCTTGAACCACAACCAGAACCAGAGTCAAAATCATAGTCGTAGCCACGGATATACTCATGTTCCATGAGCATGATTTTGTTGGTGGCGTACCTTAAACCACCACCAGTAGAAGACTTGGCTTCTACTATGTATCTCATTAGTTTGTGGTCATAGTTAAACCATCATGTGGGAGCACATCCACTTCACAGAAGGCTTCAGCTTCTAGTCAAGTTTGGAATTGTTCCAGTAACTGCTTCGATCCAAGTTCCAGAGTTGGTGGTCAACATTAAACCACCACCAGTAGACGACTTCAGCTTCTACTACCTCATTTGGTTTGTGGTCTTCCTTAAACCACCAGATTAGAGTTCATTCTCAAGTAATGACATGTCTTATAATGGAGAGATCTTCATCTTCTCACCTTGCATCTAACAAGGGGGATTGATACTCAGTTACTAGTTTCGAAGTTATATCCAGTGAGCTTGAACCACAACCAGAACCAGAGTCAAAATCATAGTCGTAGCCACGGATATACTCATGTTCCATGAGCATGATTTTGTTGGTGGCGTACCTTAAACCACCACCAGTAGAAGACTTGGCTTCTACTATCTATCTCATTAGTCTGTGGTCATAGTTAAACCATCGTGTGGGAGCACATCCACTTCACAAAAGGCTCCAGCTTCTAGCCAAGTTTGGAATTGTTCCAGCAACTGCTTCGATCCAAGTTCCAGAGTTGGTAGTCAACATTAAACCACCACCAGTAGATGACTTCAGCTTCTACTACCTCATTTGGTTTGTGGTCTTCCTTAAACCACCATATTCAAGGGGGCATCCACTAGTTGGTTGTTATACACCTTTGTATTTTAGCTCTCTTCTTGGACTCATACACACCCCTTCAGATTAAGGGGGAGAATGTTGGAAACATAATCCTATTGGGTTATGTAAACTTGGCTTATTCACTTGAGAGGAAGGCAAAAAGCCTCAAGTGAAGGCCAACAATGATGAGAAGTCCAAGGGACCACTTGGAATATGAAACCATAAGTCAAGAAAATGTATATTAATATGTATATTTTATTAATAATATGCATCTCACTTTTATCCTAAATCTCTTGTGTATTTTTGTGAGTCCAACAAAAGCATCTCCATTTGTCCAAAAGCCAACTCTAGGCGCCCTGCATCATCTCTACGGGTGCTATGTAGGAAACAAGCCCTCCACAATCATCTTGGGGGATAATCATCTTCACATGGGCCCTAGATCAGGGCATGCCCATCAAGTAGTGTTAAGGTCATCCTGGGGGCATGTTGAGTCCACTAGTACATCATCAAGAATCCTCAATGCTACGCAAGATAAGCTCAACATTCTATCATCTCAGAGTGCTCAAGAGTGTCCATCAACTACCAAGATCACCTAAGTTCCTAATGCTCTATTGTATAAGGGCAATGCTACATTTGCAAGGTCATCATACTCTTTGAAACTGTAGTATGACGTGGGAATCATGTGGAGTAGGAGTGAAATAAAGTTCTCTCAAGGCCATAGTTTCTCTATGCAAAACCATCTCAAACTCAAGTGAAATCTACCATCCATTAGAGATAATAAGCATAGATGCATCTAATTGGGGATTGATAGTCAGTTACTACTTTCGAAGTTATATCAAGTGAGCTTGAGCCACAGCCAAAACCAGAGCTAGAGTCATAGTTGTAGCTAGAGATAGACTCATGTTCCATGAGCATGATTCTATTGGTGGCCTTCCTTAAACCACCACCAATAGAAGACTTTCGCTTCAACCATGCATCTCATTAGTTTGTGGTCATAATTAAAGCATCATGAGGGAGCACATCCATTTCACAAAAGACTTTAGCTTCTAGCCAAGTTTGGAATTGTTCCAACAACTGCTTCAAGCCAAGTTCCAGAGTTGGTGGTCAGCCTTAAACCACCACCAATAGATGACTTCAGCCTCTACTACCTCATTTGGTTTGTGGACTTCTTTAGACCACCAAATTCAAGAAGACATACAATCAGTGGCTACTATACACCTTTGTATTTTAGCTTTCTTCTTGGACGCATACGCACCCTTCGAATTAAGCAGAAGAATGTTAGAACTTGGCTTATTCACTTGAGAAGAAGGCAAAAAGCCTCAAGTGAAGGCCAACAAACATGAGAAGTCTAAGATACCTCTTGGAATATGAAACCATACGTCAAGAAAATGTATATTAATATGTCTATTCTATTAATAGTAGCATCTCACATTTATCCAAAATCTCTCATAGTTTTTTGAGTCCAGCAAAAGCATCTCCATGTGTCCAAAGGCCAACTTTGGGTGCCCTGCATCATCTCTATGGGTGCTATGTAGACAAACATTGTGCACTCCCTCTCTTTGGCATTGGGGCTCCATCAAGTGCAACAAGCCCTCCTCAATCATCCTAGGGGATAATCATCCTCATCTGGCCTCTAGATCAATGCATGCCCATCAAGTAGTGTCAAGGCCATCCTGGGAGCATGTTGGGTCCATTGGTACATCATCAAGAATACTCGATGCTAAGCAAGATTACCTCAGCATTCTAGCATCTAAGGGTGCTAAGGAGTGTCCATCAACTGCCAAGATCATCTAAGTGCCCAATGCTCTATTGTAAGGCAATGTTACATCTACAAGGTCATCATACACTCATCATGTGGAGTAGGAGTGAAATAAAGTACTCTCAAGGCCTTAGTTGCTCTGTGCAAAACCATCTCAAACTCAAGTGAAAGCTACCATTCATTAGAGACAATAAGCATTGATGCATCTAGGTGGGCCATACTTAAATTTTAAGGGCATAATAATACTTTTGTTACAAACTAAGTTCATAAAAACAAAAGATACTCAAAAGATCTTAAATATATATATCCATGATAGGACAATAATATATTTATATAAGAACTGTACAGAAGATATGAGATATGAGATGATGTGAATACAAATGAGGGTGAGGACCTACTTATATACCTAGTGTTAGGTCCCTATAGTATTTTTGTAGCCTCCGTATTACTATTGTTGTGGCCCCATATTGTTATTATTGTGCCCCATAGAAGCCCACTATTTTTATTGTTGTGCCCTTAACATTATTATTGTTATGTAGGCTCTGATTATATTGAGACCCCTTAGACTCCTATATATAGAAGGAGGTTCTGTCATTTGAATCAGCCAAGAATTGTTCATTTACATAATGTAAAAGAGGTTGCCCCCTCGAAGAGGCTAATTTTGAAGTCGTTGATCTATTTCTTCTTCTATTTTGTGAGTTGGTTGCATAACACCTAGGCAGATACCCCTTCACAAATAGTCGTGTCTTTAGAGACATGCCTCTTCAATATTAATTATTAGTTAATTAATCATTATTTACGACTATTACTATTTATATATATATATATATATATATATATATATATTATTCATAACATTGCCTTCCTCTTCATAAAGCTTTGTCCTCAAAGCTTATTGCTGACAAGGTGTATCATCTATTTTTTGTCTTAGTAATTTATTCGCATCTTTTGGAATTCTTCGATCTGTCATCTTTGTTGACAGATGATAAGATCCTCTGAGTGATAAACAAAATAGTCGAACTGAGAAGGGATCTAACCATCCTAAATCAATCTTTTGTGGAATCTTGTGGTTGTTGGAAATTACTAAGGAATTTTTATAACAAGATTGGATTGTGCAAACTTTAGTATTCTTTGGAACATAAGTTTGTTGTTTATGTTCTGAGTGATACAGATTCGTAGATTGATTGAGATGTTTGTTCTTGTGATTCAGATGTAGATAAGGAGTTCTTTTGGTTTGTCTTTCTCTTATCATGTGTGTGGCAATATTCTGATTTACTTCAAGTTCTAATGTTGTTGAGTTGGTTACAAAATCTTCACTTGGAATTTTCATCATCTAAACTGCAACATTTGAGTGTGTTTTTCTTCAACTGGCTTGTCTTCTTCTTGAGTTGTGATATTCATTGGATCGGTTTTCGCTTCAACTTGAATTTCTACATTTGAAGATTTCGATGCTTTCTTCTAGATAAGGTGTTGTACCTTGTTTTCCAATGACTTCTTGTCCTTCTTAAGCTTCTTAATTTGAGTTAGTAATTTTTCACTATGGTCTTTAAGCCGAGAAACTTCTTCATTTTTGTTAGCAATGATTTTATCAACTTCCCTTTGCATATTTTGTATTGCTTTTTTACTTTCTTGAAAAATTACTTTTGAGATATCTTGTATGTCTTCTAGTGTTATTGAATCTGAATTCAATGTAATGTCTTGTAGTGTTATTTTTTTCTTCCTATAGAAAAATGTTAAAAACTTCTTCATATTTAGGATGAAAGACCCTAGTGATTCCATCCAGGGTGAACCCAAAATTATATCACTATTATCACAAAAGAAGGTTTTAACACCGAATTGCTATATAAAGGTATAATCCCCAATACTTAGTCGTCGATTGGTTATGTCATAGTGCTTATCACTTGTTTCGAAAAAAATTGTTTCAATTATATTCGATTCAAGAATCAGTAATTGGTTAGCACATTCAGTGCTAGCATAATTAATATCTTGAGTAGGATCAATAGAGATGATAATATCCCTTCCTACAAGTGATCCTTTGATTTTAAATAGTGCACTAACACATCTACTAAAGGTTTTAGGAAATCTTTCATTATTGGTCTCCATTTTTCCTTGTCAGTAAATTAGTTTCGAATGATGCTTGATTATAAAGCTTAGGTATTCTTCAAAATGAGTGAATATACGCGGTGTAAAAAACCACTTATTTCATATGTAATTTGATAATTCAAAACTTCCATCGCTTTTTTTTAACTTTTCCCCTTCCTACCTCACTTTAATCTTTTCTCTTTCCCTTGCTTAAAATTCTTTATATATATATATATATATATATATATATATATATATATATATATATATATATATCCTCTTTCTTATTTAAAAGGTTCTATAATTGTGTCTTTTAACTTTAATCTTATAATAATAATACCTTTATGAAAGCATTTACTTTCTTTCTAGAATTGCCCCTTTATAACTTGAATTAAGACTTGATAACCCTTTTTAATATATATAGTAGAAAATGCTTTGTACACTTATTAATTATTTCTCAAAGTAATGTAATACCAACTAATGATGAAAAGATGTGACCATACAAACAACCACCTGGAGAATTTATTCGTTGAGAATGGTTTTTGATAAGTACGACAGAAAGAACAATACAAAACAATAAAATATTTTATCAACGCACAGATTGTGTATGGCGTCTGATAAATATGGATTAAGTGTATTGGTGTCTCTATTGAATTTGCAGCGAGAGGAAATTGCAACAGCTTCAACACTGCAACCCAAATACTGAACAATGTTGGCATCGCTAGAGATGCGACTATGTTGGCATACAACAGTTGATATAGCAGCCAATGACAATAGTGAGCCGATTGTGGTGGTGTCTGGTAGGCACACAAGTTGACAGCAGCCCGCAGAGGAGGTGCTCAATTATGTGTGTATGCATGGGCAATGGCATCGTTTTGCACCAATCACATATTTTACAGGCCCAACGACGGTGGCTTTGAAACAGTTGTCATCTTATGACCTAAGTTTGTGATATGGTAGCATCGTTGCATATGGCATTGGTGGATAAAACGACGCCTGACTATACGTTTGGACAACTGCCTTTTTACGTTTTTGTTTTTTTAATAATAATATTTTTTTAATATATATATATTTGTATCACTGCTTTTCTTTGTTTTTTTAATTGTTATTTTTATAACTTTTAACTTTTGATTTTTTATAACTTATAGATATATATATATATATTAGGAAAAATAAAATAAAATAAAAAAAATCTTTTTAACCTTCTTTTTTTTCTTTTTTTCCTTTTTAATATTTTAGAATTTTTTTTAAATGGCCAATGGACCAAATGACGAATTGGTGAAACGAAGAAACTCCAAACTTTGTGTAATGAAACGCTTCAATTGTGACGGCAACAAGGTTGACGGAGGATTGATGGCCAAAGGCCAGACCAAACTAGTTTTCTATGTAGTAGATGAGCAGCAAGAGGGTCAAACGGCTTTGATACCAATGTTATGAACAAAGTTCATAAATGCAGCAGAATACTCAAAAGATCTAAAATATATAAATATCCATGATAGGACAATAATATAGTTATATAAGAACTGTAAAGCTAGGTTGCACGAAACAGGGAAACGGGTATGAGTTTCTGAAACGGGAACCGATACGAAACGCGACCTCCCCAAATTTTGGAAACGGGGAAACGCGAATATATATATATAAGGACATTTAAGAAATATGTGCAATCATAAAGCATATATGATACATTCTAATTTATTACATTATGATATAATTGTCAATTGTCAATGCATAAACTATAAGTCTCTAAATTTACATCACATTTACTTATGAATGATCACATAATGAAAATAGAAATATCCAAAATCAGCCACGAGAAATTTCTAATTTCTTGTCTCGTGCTTGATTGGGAGTCTCCTCCTACCTAGTTGAACAACCTTAGTGTTCTTGATTAAATACAAGTTCCATACCCTAGTACCCTACATGCTCTTCATTATTGGGAGTCTCCCCTGCATAGAGGGCTTGGTTCACTTGATTAAATACAAGTTCCATACCCTAGTACATGATAAAATCCAATGGAAACATTGCAATCCCCCCAATCCTGAAATCCTGAAAAACAGATAAGTCTACTGGATTTTGAGGGAGATCTAAAATTCTACTTTCTCCATATGAAATCCAATGAGGGCAAAACCACTCTCAAACATCCTGAGTCATTTCATGGTAATGTTAAAAATTTAAGTAAAAGGATGAAAATGAAAAATAAAGGAGAATATCACTTTACTTTAAGAATTTAACATTACCATGAACTGCATATCAACACTAGGGCGAAATTTCACTTTTATAGCTTTAGACAAGCATCTAGAAGCAACTAGAAGTCACTAGGATAACCTAAAAATAAATTAGAAAACAAATTTAAAAAATAAATAAATATAAATATAAAAAAACACAAGTATATAGCTAAAACGTGAGTCGTACGGCCCTAAAAAGCGTTTCAGGCCATATTGGCCACGTTTCAGTTTCGTGAAACGTGGCAGTACGGCCTGAAACGCATTTCAGGGCCGTACCATACGCGTTTCAGCGTTTCGTACCCATTTCCGTACAAAAACGCCCCCTTGCCCTACGTTTCCTGCAACATAGCTGTAAAGAAGATATGAGATATGAAATGATGATTACAAAAGAGGGTGAGGGTCTGCTTATATACCTAGGCAGGTACCCCTTCACAAATGGCCATCTCCTTAGAGACATGCCTCTTCAATACTAATTACTAGTTAATTAATCATTATTTATGATTATTACTATTTATATTATTTGTATTATTTTTATATATATTTTATTCATACCAACTTCAAATTGGGATCAGCTTCAAATATCTAACTAGATCAAGCCCCGTAAAAGTGTTCCCTACCTTTGTAGGGGTGGCTAGGTAATCAACCCTATTAGGTGCTTCCAACCCCTATGAAGAGGTGGCATTTGTTAGTGAGAATAGGTGGCAACGGAGGGGGAGGGCTTCATGGCCAAGTGCCATGGTCAAGGGACCAACTAATGGATGTCCATATCCTAAGTGTATAGATGTAATGGAGGGAGCAACTGTGAAGGCACAAGTTACACCCCTTTTCTTGGCCTACTTTTTCCACCCCTTTGGTGCATCTTTTACTTCATTTTTATATTGCTTTTTAATGGTGCATAGCTCAAGCATCAAATCTTTTTCTTTATGATATAGCATTTATTTTACCCCTTAAGATGAGTCAGTTTCTCAATCATCAAGGTTGGGACATGCACGCATCAAGTGCTCAAGAACTGGATGATTGCTAATGAGGGGGGTAGAGCTCATGCCATGCTTTTTCCCATGCACTAACTTTTGTCCCGGCCATCTTCCGCATTTTAACTTTTATTTTTCTTCTCTTGTGGACATCTTATGTTTTTTCATTCTTTTAGTTGCATCAACCTCTAGGGCAAAGTTTTCCGACCCTACTCAAAGATGTGGATGTGTGAGTGCCAAATCCCAATGAACCAATGACAGTTAACTTGAAGAATGGAGGTGGTATTAAGGAAATGATGAAGATGAAAGATGTTAAGTATGCAACAAGTAATGGACACGCTACTTCAATCCAAGTTTTCCCAACTAGTGCCCCTCCTATAACCCTAAGGCCTTAAAGGAGGTCCCATCAGACAAGGGCTAAGACTAACCTCCCTAGTATTGTGAGTGAACAAATTTATAGTCAAGATCGGCTAATCATCCAGATCACTCATTTATCAATGTTAAAATGCCCAAAATATTAGGTAAAAGGATTTGATTACAAAATGGTTAATGTACCTGTTGAATGGTAGCACACCTACATTCAAGAGGAATGTTGAATGGTGAGAGGTGCATTATTGATGCAAATGGCAAAGGAATGTAGCATATCATCGTCAATGAGCAATGTTTAGGGTTACTAGTTGGTTGCCTATCCAAGATAGGAGAAAAAGCCTTCTCCTATAGGGTTACCCATTTTGGTGGGTAACATTCCCCAAATCACAAGAATAGTTGCCACACAGTTCTGCAAAAAATTGAATCAGGGGGGTCTAACGCATTCACAGTAAGACAGTTCCACTCAACACTTTGTAACTCATAACATCTTGTATCATCAACTATCATAGCTTCAAGAAATCAGGATAAGGTATTACATGCTAGGTCAATGACATAGCACTTCCCACGAATAACCTTTGAGGGAAAATTATTTTTTAAAAGGAAAGGAAATGTAATAAACACAAATATATATATATATTATATATACCAATAAAATATAATTGATAACAAATGAAGGGACACCCTAGTGAAAGGACATGTCTTAACAAAAGGTCATGACTTTTAATGAAAGCGCAACCACTTAGGTATTTATGTGGGGCCCATCATTATATTCTATCATTCTATAATCATCTCTCATACTTTATTCAATCCAATATTTTAGTCCGGACTCTGCATAGATTCTTTTATGTTATCCCATTTATTTTGGATATTCATTATATGAACCAGATTGGTTCGTGTAACTCCCTCGACATGATAATCGCCAGCACCATCATGAATGTAACAACATCTACAGCAACATGTATCATGGTACAGATGGCAATTGAGTATGCGGAAGCTAAGAATAAAATGGTGACTCCTTTTGGCCCCTTATAGTTATTGCAGCTACAAAGATTAAACACAACAATTTCTTCTCCATGTGACCACTGACCTCCAATCCAAATAAAGGCTAGCTTTATTATTCCAAATGAAACTTTGACCCTCTAGAACTGCAGCTGAATAGCCCTCTACACTTTTCAATCAGCATCTCAAACTTGGCCATTAGGGTCTCCCTGCTCGGATATGATATTACAAATAGTTACGTGGGCCAAATTTTGAAACACTAGGTGAGGTTTAGTCACATAACCAAGTACAAAGGAAGATACATGCAATACAACTTGATATTATAAGAATAGCTTGAGACACAATTACAATGGGATTCACCTGTCTTATATAAAGATTAAGACATGATACTTGTCCACAACCCTAAAAGCCTATCTTTTAGCCTATGTCACTAAGGTGACTTTATTACAAAGGCAAGCTTCATATTCTAACAAAGTGGAGGGACTTAGAATCAGGTTTAGGGTTTAGGCCTATATTTTATTTTCATTTTCTTCATTTTTGTGTGTGTTCATTGTAGCCCCAGGCACCCTCATATGCCCCTATACAGAACCAGGCCCAGACCAAAATAGCTGATTCCAGATGGAACTGACAATTTTGGGATGAAACCACCGGTTCAGCTCTGAAAACCTCCGGAAACAGTCCAACCAGCTAGTTTGGCCAATTCCAGGTCACTTCTGATAACATTCACCTGAAGTAGTAAGATTTGGAATCAGATTGAACTCAGTAACCTGTTCGACTTAGACTCGATCACAAAATCCAGAGTCACCTTCTAAGTGTACAAATAGCCAAAATCCCATCAAAATACAAAAATAAAAAGTTCTGAGATACAAAAATAATGTGCCGGCAAATTTTCTGATAGACAGTGACTTGAACAAGCCAGACTGAGTCACCTGCTCTGCTCCTGCAGAGTCAGCAGGCCAACTTGGCTCGTTTTCTCACTGAGACAAGTCAAACTCTGCCAATTCTAAATAATCAGCCCAGTTTGACTACACTGCACATACCCATACAACAGTGATTTACACACACGATCAAGGTTTCTGCCATCATCTTTTCTTGACCAGACAAGCATGAAACTAAGTTAATAGACTTACTTCCTTCTCCATCTGGTAATGCCTGGTCAGATGTGCTAGGAGCACTGTTAGAATTGACGTCTAAGTCCATGCCAACAGAATCTTCTGGCCGAGAAAAGATCCACTCAGCTGCTCTCTCAATATCACCACTCTGGAGCAGGGACAAATCAGTAAGAAGAAGCATACAAAATATATTGCAATTATTTTTCAAGAGAAATCACATTATATACAGAATATATAATAAATATTGTTTCATTCAGCACTGAGGTGAGTAGAAGATAGCCGCCCAGTAATGGACCATAATTCCAAACCAATTATAGTACCGAAAGGCGTAGATGTCAAGACAATACAAAGACATTTCGTCCGTTCCATATTCATGTATGTGGCAACCAAACATATGTTTGAAGGAATGCACAAATAATTCTATGTAACAAACAGAGGCAAAAACAAGAAAGCAGCCACTTACTGTGGCTCTTAATGCTTTTCGAGCAACATCTGCTTCAAATCCAAATCCGACAAGAGTATCCACAAGTTCTTCATCAACGGGTGGAATCAGCTTTGTATTATTTTTCCTTCCAGTGGATATAGGTGAATTAATATCTGCTTTGAAAAATCGCCAACCCAATTATTATTAACATGTAAACATACTTACCATATAAGATCACTATGTGCACACTAAAAATCCAGTAGTTCTTAATATTTTCATCTCATAAAAGAACATAAACTAATATCAGAAGATTCAGTAATGCAGGCACATAAAGGACACTATAAGATGCTGAACAAGATCCTTAAAGTCCAGAACCTGGGTCCTCCATGTGGCTTAGAAGCCAACTCATTGCATCCTCAATTCCTGTATTTGAGGTATTGATTGCAGCTTTTTCACAATGAAGACGAGGAAAACCCATGGCTGCAAGCTGTGACACAATAGGTTCACTGGCTGAAGGCCCACTCTGAACTGAATGATAAATGTGATCTGTGTTAGAGAATTAGAATTAATGACACAAATGTGCATAAAAGAGCTTTAAACGGCAATATTGATAGAAACAAAAAAAAAAATCAAACTATAGATATAAATACACATGAATGAAATACCACTCAGCCTTTTACCATTTTCGGGTAGTAGCTCCTCTCCTGGTTGCAAACCTTTGCTATGCATATGGCTGATATCTATTGTGTCAGGAACATCAATAAAAACATCTGGGAACAGAAAAATTGAAGAGAAAAGCACAAAATTGCATTAAGGCGAGAAAAGAAAATAGTAACACAATGACAGCAGCACTTTTATTTTAATATCTGAAAACATAACAGTAAAAGAGACAATAAACATTTTGAAAAGTCAATGTCAAAAAACAAACAGGATAAAATCTAGGATAAGATCGATACCAAGTTTTTTAGGAACCCAACCAGCCTCCATGACAAACTTGCGCATATGTAGTACCAAATAATCAGGAAATGTTGCTAGACCACCAGTTCTGCACAGCAAAATGTGAACCATCCCATTTATAACTTGTTATTGTTCAGCATGTCTATACTATATATTAGGATAAAAATCATGTATGGTTTTAAGATATCTAGCATAGTATCTTACTTAACTGCTGTCGTCTTAGCATTCAGTGCAGTGCTATAAAAATCATGCACCTCTTCTGGTGCTGAGAAACTCGCTATACATGCTGATAATGGTACTCTTGGACGAACAATTTCCTCACTGTTACTGGTTAAGAAGCATATAGCTCATGTATTAAATGCCTCATCCTAAACAACTGTCATATTGTCACATGAGAAGAAAATAAACACTAAAGATAATTCCTGCGCTTACACAGAACTTACAATTTCTCTCCTGCTAATTCTTTCTCTGCTTTTTTCTTCTCAAATGCTGTTACCTCATCTGAAAGGCCATATAGAACAAAATTATTAAATCCCAAAACATACAATTATACAATCTCATTCTGAATATTAACGCATGTCTAAACATTTACAAAGTCTTACCCTTATTGATAGCTGCATGCAAAGGAATATTCAGAGAAAGAACATTGTCAATTCTTCTATTGTATGAAACCTTCCCAGATGAGCAAAGAATTCGCTCTTCAACACAGAACTTAAAACATCTAGAAGGATCCGATTGAGGTTTTCCCGCATTGCTTCGCTCAACATGGTCAAGTAAATGTTGAAAGAACTCCAGTGCATCCTGCAGCCCGGTTGCACAAGAAACGACTCAGGAGAACAGATTCAAGAGACAAAAGTTATTTGGTGTCTATGAGACGATGAATTTTCAAAAGAATTAAATTCAGAATCCAATAAACTTTCAAATTTTAGTTATAATGCATTTCAGATATGGGATATTTTAGGCAGCTTTTCAAAGCTCAACACCCCCATACATAAAAATCCCAAAGACAATTCAGTGACTGCTTCCCCTCTGGTAAGACATTTTCTTATTGAAAACTTACTTAAATCAAAAAAGTCGTAACAGCCTAATTAAACATGCATAATTTCATGAAAACCCACATACAATACTTCAAATATGGGAAAGTAATGCTGGAAAAGTGCGGTCAGCTTGTTAATTGATTAGATATTTTAACAACTTTTTAATCCTGGAATATTTTGAACACAATAATTCTGTGATATTCATAATAAACAATGTATTAAAAATTGTCACTATCTGACCATTGCCAAAAAATAAAAACTGCAATGCTGGTTCACATATGGGTCAACCCATGAAGTTGCATCTTTAATTTGATTTATTTCTTGATCGAAATATTGAATTTTTAGAATCCATATGAATTATTAAAGTTTTGGATCATATTTAAACTGATAACCCAATTTTTGGATCATATTTAAACTGATAGCCCAATTTTAATCAAACCACCTAATCCAAGCCTTAAAATATGATAGAGAAAGCTTAACATGCTTGATCAATGATTTTGACTTGATGGAAAGGTAATTTTTTGCTAAGGCCATGGCAAAGGAGTTCAACAATTAACACCACCAACATTAGGGTACATATAGGGCATGGGAGTGTCCGGGAAGCCCCAACCCAACTTAAGTCAAAGAAAAAATTAAAAGAAAAACATTTAGAAATTGGGCCCCCACAGAACCACCCATCTCCCTTCGAATCCGCTCATGATCTGCACGGATGCGTGCCTGAACCACCATGAGTCTGCAGCGGATTCGTGGATTTAGTATCCGGAGCCGCGGATCAGGGCCGCGCTATTCTGTATTTCTAGGAATCACCTCAAACAACAATTTTTGGATTTGTGGTTCTGTCAGAGGATCACCCAAGGATCCGTACAAGAGGCAGTTCTGACTTTGGACCCTTGGGGGGAAGGATCGTGCAACAATAGTCTCATCATAGACAATTCCCTCTACCTGCGAGAACCCCTTGGCCACAAATCTAGCCTTGAATATCTCGATGCTCCCATCAGCCAGATGCTTGATCTTGTAGACCCAATAAGACCCCACCACGTATTTTCCCTCTAGCCTCAACACCACCTCCCAGACATCATTTTCATGATGGAGGCATACCCTCCACACCCGTTGAGTGTGCCTCTCCTAGTAGCTGGAAGGCTTCGCATCCAATAACTTCATCAAGAGTGCCATATACCATGTGTACCGCTGTAGTTGTCTTCTCTATCTAACTGATGTGTTAGGAGCACCAACTCGCTCCTAAGCCTCTTAGATCAACTGCTCTACCCATCTTGCTCTCCTTCTCCCTAAATGGGCTCCACTCTCTCCTCCACCTGCTTGTACCCCTCGTCCTCATGTTGTTTGGCCTGCCCATCAATGTGTATAGTTGTAGTCTGAGGTGTTGGCTAAGCCTCCTGCTTGGGAGCCTGTTGCTCCTCCTATGTCGTAGCCTACTCATGCTCTAAGGACTTCCACAAAGCCCTTTCTTCCTCAAACTTCACATCTCTCCTAATGATTGTGTTCCTGAGTGTTGGTACGTATACCTTGAATGCCTTAGTTTTCTCGTTGTAGCCCACTAAGATGTCCTTCACTGTTGTAGGCTCCAACTTTGACCTCTTCTCTGCCGGTACATGGCAGTACACCAGGCTGCCAAATATCCAAAAATGTGACGCATTCAGTTTCTTGTCGTAAAGGCCTCTTCTAGTGTAACTCGCCCCAACGCTCTATGTGGGCTCTGATTCTGCAAGAAAACAATTGCATTGCATCCCTCAACCCAAAGAAACTTGGGCAGCCCCCGAACATGCAACATGGCTTTGGTCGCTCCAACTATGGCCCTGTTTTTGCGCTCTACCACCCTGTTTTGTTGAGGGTTATATGGTCTAGTCAACTCCCTCCTAATGCCCTCCTTGGCACAAAGTTCCTTGAATGAATTTGACGCGTACTCCCCACCATTGTCTAACCTCATCGCCTTGATTTTCTTGTCATACTGGTTGTCTAACCAAAGGCATGGTACATATAAATATCGGATACTTGGATGAACAGGGGTTCCAGCAGATCCTTCAGATTCCAATATGTATGTGAAAAAAGTTGGTAATGATATCATCCTTCTAGTCATATATGTAGATGATATCATTAATACTAGTGCAAAGATCCAAATGCTATGAAACAGACCAAATCCAATAAGAGTAGAACCATTGATATGATTGATTTAGACATGCTACACTATTGTTTCTGTAGAAGTTTGGCCAACATAGTAGCATTTTTTGTCTCACAAACACAATATGCCAAGAATTTGCTTGACAGGTTCAAAATCATAGATTACAAAATCTCATCTACACCTATGGTTATAGGGTTGAAAATTTCATCCAACACTAACTCTAAGGCAATTGATGAGTCAATATACAGGCAACTAGTAGGTAGCTTGATATATCTTACAGCCACTAGACCTAGTTTGAGTTTTGATGTGAGCTTCTTTTCCAGATTCGTGAAAGCACCAAAGGTAGAGCATTGGATCGCGATGAAGCTAGTGTTGAGATATGCGAAAGGGAAACTTGACTTTGGCATTCAGTACAAAAAATGCAATGACCCTCGGTTGTGTGAGTATACAGATTCAGATTGGCCAAGTTTTATTGATAATAGAAAATCCACTTCTGGATATGTTTTCAGCATACACACAGGTGCAGTCACATGTACAAGCAAGAAGTGACATGCAATAACCCTTTCATCGACACCGGAAGAATATCGAGGAAAAATGAAAGGAGCATGTGAATCAGTATGCCTCAAGAGGATGCTTTCAAATATGCAGATGCAGCAAACAGAGCCAACACCCCTCTTATGTGACAATCAATGGGTGATCAAACTTGCCAAGAATTCAATCTTCCCCAAGTGTACCAAACATGTTGAGGTACAGTGCCACTTCATCAGATAGCTTGCAGAGGATGAATCTATCAACCTGCAATACTGTCCCATAAAATACCAAACAGCAAACATTCTCACCAAGTCTTTGTGTCCGGAAAATATGTAAAATTCCCAGATAAGCTTGATGTAGTCAGTACATTGACAAGCGAGGGTGTTAAAACTTAAAAATAAATATTTGTTTATCATGGTCAGTTAGATATTAGACTTGGCCATTAATAAAGTCAATTCGACCTTAGGTTATTTTATGACTTTATGTCTTATGTCATTTTTTGTGTTTCACAATCTATCCCACATTCATAGTGGATTGACTCAATTTGCTTGTAATCCTATATAAGAAAGCTTTCACTTTCTCATTATGTAACAATACAGAGAACTCTTTCCAGTTGTCTTGGTTTCTTTATGTGCTTGACTTCCCTAATAAATAATATAATTCTTCAATCGCACTGTGATCATAAGTAGGCAACTGTGTCAAATTGATCATACAAGAACAAATAGGTAATATGTTGGCCATTAGAAGGGGAAAGCGTGAAGAAGTTAGATAAGATGAGGATGACTGAGGAAATTCTTGCTTCACAGAAGTTATAAGAATTAAATTGGAGTGAAGATGAGCGATAATTTGACTGTAGAGGAAGGTAATTGATGATTGTGCATTAATTTTTTTAAACAACTCTCAGGCAGATGGGATCCTATCTCATTCCACGCTCTTCAAAAAAAACTCATGTTTTATTATGCTCGCTGATCATAATCAAATCAAGAGATATGTTCTACAAAGTTTAGCAATGGGTTGCAAAACGTTGGTCCTATACCAGCTATCATATCTTTCGCTGACTTCATGGAACATTTTACACAACATACATAACAACTATACTGAACCATTAATGTTAACATTCCATGCAAAATATACAAACTGTAAATACAAGCTTTAAAATTTCACTAGTTGCAAATGTGAATATAATACTCAAAACATACACCCGCCTTGTCGAGAGCATCATTGCTAATAGTAATAAGTTACCCTTAGAGAGAACTATAAAAATATATCAATTTACAAAACATCAAGTGGAAAATCATTGGTCTTTGACTCCACCTGGGCCTTTTGGGCATCCTGATTAGTTATGTGTGGACATGTGATTATTTAGACTACCCTGTGTTGCTTTAACAACATGCAACCCAGCTTTGTCATGTACTCCAAGTAACATTTTATAACCACAGTTTATCTTAACTGCAGCTTCCCTAACCTTGTAGCCATCCATCAGGATTAGTATTAACATGCATACAAATATTTCTATCCTACATTTTGAATTCATGAGATAAATCAAGCAATTATATATCATCCATTCCATGGGAATTGCCGATTAAGTGAATTTAGAATGTTAGCTGCATATTAAGGCCTAATCAGAATGAAAAATTTAATCATTTCTTGCTGTCTGTTGTTGCACCTCCTATTATTGTAAAACCGAAGGACATGTTTTTCTTATTCATTTTGTTTTAAAATGGTAAGCACTTTTCTACCTTAATTTACAACACATGCTAAAGAACATATGGTAAATTTGTTTATCATGTTAAAATTTTGCATTTTGTGTGACTCAACAAAAGAAATACCTGTTGTCTAGTACTAGAGAACTCAGGATGACCAGTGCCAATAAGTGCCTTGAACATACGAGGTGGTATGCCTTCTTGCCTCTGTAAAATATAAGAAAGAAAACAATAGAAGTGAAATGTAAAGCCAAAAACCTCATGTACTAACCATTTCAAGTGAAGCAATAACCCAAACTAGTTAAAAGTGACATTTCTTCCAATTTGACCATTACTAGATTTTGGTAAATCTATCACACGTGCATAAAGCACTAACAACTCAAACTTAATAGATATCTCCAGAGTATAGCAAACCATCTTATACTTTATATTATAATAAATGTGTTAAATAAGAAAGATCCAGCACTGTTCAACGGAGTTCTTTCAAAAGAGAGAAGGTATTTTAATGTATACCCTTTGAAGTTTGAACCTCACTATACATACTTATATCATAATGTCCCACCAGTAATCTCCAACAGACTAAATCTTAACCTTCATATATATTACACATAAATTCATCATCTATTACATCATTCCCAGTTTGATCCCTGGATCAGCAGTGTGTATAGAGTAAGAGCCTAGCAATGTAATATGTACATGTACAATGAATCACAACAAAACATTTCATGGGCTGCAGAAGAAGATGGACAAAAAATACATGAGGGGTTATGATTCTACAAGACAGAAAAGAATGGGGGCTTTAGGGGATCTACGGGGGACAAAGAAAATATTAATATTTTATCCTAAACATAAAGTTGTGTACATTATGTTATCCTAAAGATCGGAGGCTTGGGAGTGGTGGCGAAATGAGATGCATGGGATTATTAGGAAGCCATGTAGTTAGTTAATATCACACAAAAATATCCCATCACTCTTAGAGAGTTATTAATCGTTTTTCCCTAGGAGAAAATTGTCTTTGAGAGCGTGTGTGTGGTCCAAAGGATTGCATGTATGCTACAATGACATTATGGGAAATTATTGCCATGAACCCATGAAGAACTTGTGACCATGTGCAAGGGACATGGTGGGAATTAAATGACTCCATTACAATTGAAAATTCCTGGAGTCCCTCATAAAGAGATTTCCTGGACAGCCTACACTAAAACCCTGGAAGAAATTGGGAATGCCCAAGGGACTATGTGGAAAAGAAGGGGATCTCATTCCTTGGTTTGGGTAGGTTGAAGGAGAAAGATAACTTGTGGATTGAAATTATTGTAAGAGTTGACAGATTACGATATGCTAGGAAATTGGGTTGTGGTACATAGGTGTTTCATCCACGTGGACTCATACTACATAGCCTTATAGCATGGGGGTGGACAATATTGCTAAAAGTTGGCATGAAACAGCAAACCTATGATTGGGTGTAATATATCCAATGTCAACAATAAATTGATTATGCCGAGAGGCGCTCTCCAGTAAACATTTTACCTCGATCAAAATAAAATTAAAATAAAATAAAATAATTAATAATTACAATTATAATTATCAATAAAACATTTGACTCTGTCAAATTTCATAAAACTAAAAAATAACATAAAATTAATAATTATATTTATAATTATAATTAAAAATTAAACCAGCCTAGATCCATCTTAAATCCAAATCTACAAGCATCACGAGGGATCAAATCTCTTAATATGCAAGCCTCTTTTAGAGTGAAAAAAGATTTGATCCCTCTCAGCGCTTCGTAAATCTGGAGTTAAGATGGATTTAGGCTGGTGAATTATTCCGAGGAGATAAGTGTTTATGGTTTGTGTGATTTTGCTGAATAACTAATGTTACATTATGAATTGGTTGTTATTTTGTTTATGTCTAAAATCCTGCACTATTATGCTACATATATTAATTTTAACTTATTAACAAAATAGTAAGGAACGTATGCTATCAAAATTATTGCACCAAGAGGCGCTCTACAACCCAGTGTGTGGGAGAAGTTGTAGTGAAGCAATAGGTTAGATTGTAATGAAGTGTTAAATTAAAAAATAATTAAATAAAATTATAATTTTGATAAGTGTAACGGGTTTAGAAATTAAAATTAAAAATAAAAATAAAACTCAATGTCAGCTTAACTAAAAAAGTAATAAAAGGTTAAAAAATAATAATCAAAATAGTAAGTCAATTCAATTCAATTTGTTATATTGCAATTTTGTTTTTATTAATAAAATTACAAGTTTCCTTTATGGGAGACTATCTCCCAAAAATCTTGCTTTACTGAAGACAACCTCATCATTGGTGGGGACCCTAAATTTCTTTCTTAGTGCTGCGGAGAGTTGGGGACCCCAAGCACGGGTCGACCCTAATACGACCTTCTTCACTAGGCTCCTAACTGAGCACAATTTTATTGACATAGAACCTAGAAACCTGAAACCCACTTAGAGGAATAATAGAAGGGGAGAGGACAGAGTTGCCTAGAGACTAGACCACTTCCTACTTGCTAAATAGTTGGTGGAAAGATACCTTTAATCAGACAATGTATTGGGGAAGGTGGGGGCTCGAATTGCTCTCCTATTTTTTTGGAGATCAAGACTATGGGACACAAGCCCCCCAGCTCCTTTAAACTAAACTTTGTTTGGCTTAAAGATGAATGTTTCCTGGAGCTAGTAATCTGAAATCATCCTTAGGTGACCTCAGGAAATTAATGAAGGTATTACAGACTCATGTGTTGGTGTGTGTGTCTATGTTATCTTGTGCAACGGATCAATAAGATTGCGAAATACACAAACACTTGAAACAATAAGAGATCACAGTAAGCAAACATAAACACAAAAAAATTTAATAAGGAGTTCGCCCAATCCTCCTGGGCTACGTCTCCTGGTCCAGCCTTCAGTGATGGCCTTCTTATTATGTTTTTAAAGCAAAGTCTTACAATAAGGAGCTCAATCTGAGTCTCACTTGACAGTGGATGATCAGTAGGATGGTACTTGGAGTTCCCAAGTCCTTAGAGTTCACAGACTCCCCTTACCGAATTTCGACCTCAATTGGTCTTTGTCTGCTCGATGCTGCCCTTACTCTGATGGTCAGCTCGGCTTCTCTGCCCTCTGCAACTTTGCCTCTCTTTCTGTGTCTCTCAGCCTTCGGCTTCTTCACTGCTTCTCTACCTCACTGTCTCTGTCCTGTCTCTGTCAGCTCGTGGCTTTAAAGCCAGTTCATTCTTCGACTGTTCGTTTCGGCTTCCCGACTCTCTGGATCGCCTGCCTCTGTCCATTGGGACTTCTCTGCTCTACATCACCATTGCTACGTAACGCTTCGCAAAGAGGTGGCCACCTGTATCCTTGCAAACTGAGTGTTAGTTCTTCCTAAACGGTCGTTTTTTCCGTTATTTCCCAAATGCCTGCGAAACAGATCCTTTTGTCGATTCATTGGTCAAATCAGACTTCAAATCTTATGCTCTCCTTGCGAACTGAGTGTCAGTTCTTCCTGAACGGTCGTTTTTTCCATTATTTCCCAGATGCCTGTGAAACGGATCCTTCTGTCGATTCATTGGTCAAGTCGGACTTCAAATCTTATGTGCCATAGTTTATTTCTCCCTCAGGTCCGATCGTCCATCGGGTTGAACCTCCGCTGTTGATCTGGAGCCCCCAGATCCTACAGTCTTCGCTTATATCGCGCAGTTGAGTTGCTCGACCGTTAGTCCGCGATGTAAACAATTTCTCTCTCTCCCCACCGGACACGCGTCATTCAGTGGAATCGCTGGGTCCTCGGCCAAATCTGCTTACCGCTAGAAATGCCTCCAATATTCCACCAGTTTTGAGCGCGGGACCCGCCTTGTCAGTTTTAGCACTTTCCCATGATTTTCCAGTTTTCCTTGTGACCAAGCGCTTGGGGCTTTTCCTTCTCGAGGGGTTTTGCCCAGCGATACGCGATTAGTGCTAATCGCGTATAAGAAACAGCCTCCATTTCCAGATCTGAGCTTCCCAATTGCCATTTTTGCACCATGCGCGGTCTCCATGGGCCAACAGTCAGCACGCTTTGACTGAAGGTCCTCGTTGCTACGTGTTGGCTGCAAATTGCCATTATTCAGAGGTTATTTCTGATAGTTATAATATTTCTTGAAGTCTGTCATTCATTCTTAACAATCATGGAATTGTTTGAGGATCCAATTTGGATCACGGCCTTCCCACTGAAAAAGCTTTTGGACCACCAAAAGTTGGTTTTCAAGCATCGACTAAGTGAGGATACAACTTTCTCACCTGTCCAATCTCTATCCATTTTGCACTGCTTGGCTTTGAACCCCTGAGCCCAATTCTGAGGTACTCAACATCTCCCCTGCACGTCGTTCTCACCTTCCTGTCCAGAACTATGTCTTCCTGCAATTCATTAAGATATTTAGGTAACAGGTCATCAATAGAAGGAAATTGACTCTGCTCTTCAAGATCTTCAATTAACGAAGGTTCAAATAGTCTCAAGTTGTCTGCATTGACGACTGAGTAGATGTGCATATAAGTTGGCAAATCAAGGCGAAAATCATTCTCACCAATTTTCTCAAGGATCCTGAAAGGTCCATACCTTATTGGTTTTAGATTTTTACCTTCACCTTGCATCCTATCCTTGTTGATATACAGCCAAACTTGATCACCAACTTGGAAACTATGCTCCATCCGATGCTTATCATGCCTTGCCTTGTATTTGGCCTGGCTCTTTTCCAGCTGTTCCTGTACTGCTTGATGGATCTCTTGGATTTGTTCAATGAACCTAGTTGCCTTGTCCACATCGTTGTGTCCCTCAACTGTTGTGTCCTTACCAAAGACAAAATCCAAGGGAGACCTTGGTGTGAAACCAAAACAGGTCTCAAAAGGAGATCTCTGTGTGGAAGAATGTTTGGCTCGGTTGTAAGCATGCTGCACATAACACAAATGTTCATCCCAAAGCTTGGGATGTTTGTTGCAATATCCCCTGAGCAACTGGATCACCGTCCTGTTGACTACTTCTGTCTGACCATTGATTTGTGGATGGAAAGTTGTGCTTTTCTTTAGTTTGGTGTCCATCAGTTCCCACAGACTTGACCAAAACTTCCCCACAAATCTGGTGTCTCGATCAGATATAATGGAAGTGGGTAATCCAAAATGAACCCATACATGTTGAAAGAACAGTTTTGCAGTTTGTTCAGATATAATTTGTTTATTACAAGGTACCAAAATACACATTTTGATGAACCTATCCACAATAACATACAGATAATCATGACCCTTCCTAGATTTAGGCAGTCCTCCAACAAAGTCCATGGAAACACTTTCCCAAGGATGAGAAGGAACTGGCAATGGAGTGTACAAGCCTATTTTCCTATTGCTGGGCTTGCTTTTAGCACACATAGTACACCCTCTTACATATCTAGAAACTGTCTCGTTCTTTTTTGGCCAATAACAAAATCTTTGCAGCTGTGCAACTGTTTTGCTTACCCCAAAGTGACCTGATATTAGAGAAGTGTGTGCTTCTCAAATTATCTTTACTCTTTCAGTTTGTAGAATGCATAGCTTCCCACAATGATATAGGAGTTGGTCCTTAATGTGATAATCCAATTCTTCTACTCGTTTGCCTCGACTTAAAGTTGCATATACATCTTTAAAGTCCATATCTTGAGCATATTGTTCAATGTATCTCTCATGCAATACATAATTATGCTTAAGTATAGTAGATGCATTTATAATGGGTGTAGATAACATATCTGCAACTTTATTATGTATGCCCTTTTTATATCTGATAACTAAATGAAACTGTTGTAGAAAACTCATCCATCTATAGTGTCTTGATTGTTGCAACTTAGTCTAGGAGTGTAGATATTGAAGTGGTTGATGATCAGTATGTATAACTATCTCTTTGCCCATTAAGTAATGTTTCCACTTTTTCACACTCTGTACTAATGCATACAATTCTTTATCATATGTGGGATAGTTAACTACTGCAGAATTAAATGTCTCAGAATGATAACATATGGGTTTACCGTGTTGTATCAACACTGCTCCCATGGCATAGTCATTGGCATCCGTTTGGATCTCAAATGGTCTTTGAAGATCAGGCAGTGCTAGTACTGGTGTTGTACTAATCTTTTCTTTCAAGGTGTCGAAGGCTTTCTGCTGTTTGCCTCCCCACTAAAACACCTTGTTCAATCCTGTTAAAGCATGTAAGGGAGCTGCAATTAAGGAAAAGTTAGAAATGAGCTTTCTCCAATATTGTGTTGCTCCTAAGAAGCTCCTAACTTCTGTAGCAGATTTGGGTTTAGGGCAGTTTACAGTGACTGCCACCTTAGAGGGATCTATCTTCAATTCACCACCCCCTACTATATGTCCCAAATAATTCAAAGATGTTTTGCCAAATTCACATTTTGAAAGTTTAACATAAAGCTTTTCTCTTTTCAAAACATCTAGTGTCTACTTAACATGCTTTAAGTGTTCTTCCCATGTTTTGCTAAATATAAGAATGTCATCCAGATATACAATAACAAAATCATCAAGAAAAGGTCTGAGCACATCATTCATTATTCTCATAAAAGTAGCAGGAGCATTAGTTAAGCCAAAAGGCATGACCAGCGACTCATACAGTCCCTGCTTTGTTTTGAAATTAGTCTTCCATGCATCTTGTTCTGCAACTCTGACCTGATGATATCCACCATACAAGTCTAACTTGGAAAAATAAACAACTTCCTTTAACTAATCTAATTGATCATCTATGCGAGGAAGGGGATAACGATTTTTTATTGTTATTTTATTCAGTGCTCGGTAATCAATGCACATTCTCCACGAGCCATCTTTCTTTCTCACCAAAACGATTGGTGACCCACATGGTGATGTGCTAGGTCTGAGGAACCCCTTCTCGAGCAACTCCTATACCTGCTTCTTGATTTCTGCATTCTCTAAAGCGAACAACCTGTACATACCAATGTTAGGCGATGGAGCATCTTGCTACAAATTAATATCATGCACTATTTCCATTTTGGGTGCAGACCTTTAAGTTCTTGAAACAAGATATCATACTTTGAAACAACTTTTTCTAAATCAACTTGTTTTTTAGCATCACAGCCCTCAAATACATTGGTTTTATCAGGCTTCTTTTCCTTTACAACCATCAGTAAAAATTGTTTGCATGAATTTACAATTCGTTTCATCTGCCCTGAATTTATGAGAGTATAATTATTCTTGAGCTTATGAGCTCTTACAAAGTATTCGATTCCATCTTTAACGAGTAGATACTTGTTCTCAGATCTATAGAAAATAGCTTTTCTATCATATAAGTAAGGACTTCCTAAAACAATTCCACATATATCCAAAGGAATTATATCTAACTCAACCTCATCTACAAATGTTGACCCAAAAGAAAACTTAAGTTTGCATTGTCTAGTCACTTGTAGTTGTGCTTTATCACTTAACCAACCTAATGGGTATGGTTTCTTGTGAGCTGTAGTCAGTAATCCCAACTTCTTCACAATTGCTTCAGATATTAAATTTACTTGTGAGCCACTATCAAACAAAGTATCAATCTTTTGATGTTTGGAAATAACTCGAATATGGAAAAGCTCATGTCTTTTTCCCTCATTTTTTTCATCAATAGTAGATTGTGCAAAATTACTAGTAGATGCTTCAAAATTCTTACCTTTTATACCTGTGGCTACAATGGTTGCTTCATCTCCTGAGTCCGACCCCAAATCTTTCTGAATAGCTACAGCAGTCTTCTTCTTCTTGCCCTCGAACTTCTTAGGTCTCAGCTCCAGATGCAGAATCCAACAGTGCTCATCATCATGCCCATCCTTCTTACAGTGAGTGCATGAAGATTTGCTTTTCTGTGCAGTGTTGGCCTTCCTCTCTTTCCATTTCTGTTTTCTTTTCTCCTTATTTTTGCTTGCAATGGGCTTGGATGATCCCCCAACTTCTGGCTTCCCATTCTTTCCTCTAGCTTCTAGATATGTAGCTTGAACAGATACCTCATCTATACAAGTGGGATTAAACATGAGGATAATGTGCCTCATGTAGCTGTGTAGACCACCGATGTACTTCAACAAAGTCTCAGGTAAGTCTAATGAGATTCCTAGAATCAAAGCTCTCTTCCTAAATTCTTGGGTGTAACCTTCTACACTTTGCCCTTTCAATTGACGAAGAGTTTGCCAGCTCATCATGGCTTGCTGCATGTAGGCCAGTGGATAGAACTGCTTTTTGATTGCGGAAACAAATTCACTCCAGACAGAAAGAGTCTTACCATGTCTCCTCATGTCAGCTTGGGTCCTGCCTTCCCACCAAACCAAGGAAGTGCCCCCAAGGCGTAGGCTGGCCAACTGAATCTTGCTCTTGTCTAAGTCAATACTCTACACTCTGCAATAAACATCAATTTGTCTGATCCAACTGTCTAGCTTTTCTGCATTCAACTCTCCATCATATATTGGTAAATGAAATTTAACATCTAGTTTAATCAAAGATGTCTTCTTTTTATGTTCAGAGCTATTAGGAGATGTGAGAAAGCTTTCTTCTTTCCCCTTGCCTTTTGACTGGTCATGGAGGAGAGACTCTTCATCTCCCTTATCTTGTTTGGAGCCTGATTAATCTTCCTCTTTATGTTTTCTAAAGTCCGTATACATTTCCTCTACCATGGATCTCATGGCCAGGAAACTATCTATAAATTGAGGATCTGGGCCCACAGAACCTTCCTCCAACATTGTCTTCTGAGGATAGACTTCCAAATTCAGGATTAGTTTCGACCAACTCTCCTTTTCCTAATTTGAGCTTTGATCTAGTTAGCATTCAACAGCTAAATCCGGCACAAGCTTGTCTAACCTTAACAACCTATAGCTCTGATACCACTTGATCTGAAATCATCCTTAGGTGACCTCAGGAAATTAATGAAGGTATTACAAACTCATGTGTTGGTGTGTGTGTCTATGTTATCTTGTGCAACAGATCGATAAGATTGTGAAATACACAGACACTTGAAATAGTAAGAGATCACAGTAAGCAAACATAAACACAACAAAATTTAATAAGGAGTTCACCCAATCCTCCTGGGCTACGTCTCCTGGTCCAACCTTCAGTGGTGGCCTTTTTATTATGTTTTTAAAGCAGAGTCTTACAATAAGGAGCTCAATCTGAGTATCACTTGACAGAGGATGATCAATAGGATGGCACTTGGAGTTCCCAAGTCCTTAGAGTTCACAGACTCCCCTTACCGAATTTCGACCTCAATTGGTCTCTGTCTACTCGATGCTGCCCTTACTCTGATGGTCAGCTCGGCTTCTCTGCCCTCTGCAACTTTGCCTCTCTTTCTGTGTCTCTCGACCTTCGGCTTCTTCACTGCTTCTCTGCCTCACTGTCTCTGTCCTGTCTCTGTCAGCTCGTGGCTTTAAAGTCAGTTCAGTCCCCGACTGTTCGTTTCGGCTTCCTAGCTCTCTAGATTGCCTGCCTCTGTCCGTTGGGACTTCTCTGCCCTGCATCATCATTGTTGCGTAACGCTTCGCAGAGAGGTGGCCACCTGTCTCCTTGCGAACTGAGTGTCAGTTCTTCCTGAACGGTCGTTTTTTCCGTTATTTCCCAGATGCCTATGAAACGGATCCTTTTGTCGATTCATTGGTCAAATCAAACTTCAAATCTTATGTGCCATAGTTTATTTCTCCCTCGGGTCCGGTCATCCATCAAGTTGAACCTCCGCCGTTGATCTGTAGCCCCCAGATCCTACGATCTTCACTTATATCGCGCGGTTGAGTTGCTCGACCGTTAGTCCGCGATGTAAGCGGTTTCTCTCTCTCCCCGTCGGACACGCGTCACTCAGTGTATGGAATCGCTGGGTCCTTGGCCAAATCCACTTACCACCTGAAATGCCTCTGATATTCCCGCCAGTTTTGAGTGCGAGACCCACTTTGTCAGTTTTAGCGCTTTCCCACGATTTTCCGGTTTTCCTTGTGACCGAGCGCTCGAGGCTTTTCCTTCTCGAGGGGTTTTGCCCAGCGATACAGAAACAGCCTCCATTTCCGGATCTGAGCTTCCCAATTGCCATTTTTGCGCCATGCGCGGTCTCCATGGGCCAACGATCAACGCGCTTTGACCGAAGGTCCTCGTTGTTCCATGCTGGCTGCAAATTGCCATTATTCAGAGGTTATTTCTGATAGCTATAAGATTTCTTGAAATCTGTCATTCATTCTTAACAATCATGGAATTGTTTGAGAATCCAATTTGGATCAGCGAGTATGAACAACTTGGCAGCCCTACAATCCCCTCTCAAGTGTATCTGCAGGAGGCCAATTCGCCTTGAACCTCAAACTTGTAAAAGAAGTGACCATAAAGTGGTCGGTGAACAAACAAGAGAGGGATTCATAGGAACTCTAAGGGGTGGAGGAAGAACTCAAAGCCATATCTGAGGAAGTTGCAGAATTTTTCAAATCGGTGGAATCAAAATAAAGGATGGTACACTTAGAAGGGAGAAAGAAAAGCCTTCTAGCAAATATCGAAGCCACTTTAAGACTCAAAAGCAAGGTTATCTGTCTGGAGGTTGGAGATCAGAATACCAAATTCTTCGAAAACTACACTAAAGGAAGGAAGATGTGCAACACAATCTGGAAGTTGAATGACCCCTGAAGGGAACAGTGTCTCATCTTTCGAAGACTTGGCAGAGCTTGGGAAAACCCATTTTGGAAATCTTTTCAGGGAACCACCTGGGGTTGACATTGCCAAGGTGGTCTGATTAGCCCTCTACTTCCATAGTTTTGTTGCAAATGGAAACAATGACCAACCTAATGGAGATTGTTACAATGGATGAACTTAAGAAGGTACTGGGAAGTTTTCAAAGGGACAAAAATCTGAGCCCAAATGGGTGGTAGGTCGAATGTTTTCTAAGACCCTTTGATACCTTGGGCGAGGACCTCCTCGAAATCCAAAACATCGGGCCATATTCAAGCTTCCTTCAACTCCACCTTCATAGCTTTAATTCCTAAAGTGGATAACCCCTCCACTTTCGATGATTTCCTTCCTATTTCCATGCGCAATTGCATTTAGAAGGTCATCGCAAAAATCATTGCATAAAGATTTATACCCATTCTCTCCAAATCAATCTCAACGAAACAGTTTGCTTTCCTGTAAGGGAGACAAATTTATGAAGTTATTGGTGTGGCCCAAGGACTTTGTAACGAAAGAAATTAAATAAATATTATGATTAATTAGGTAAAGGGGGCACGATTAAAAGATCATGACCCCTCATGTAAAGGCACCCGAGCCTATATTTAAGCCAAGGGCCTTCATTGTAAAGACCATCATTCAATTTATCATATAATATAATATAAATTTTTATTTTACAGTGTCAATTTCTCTGTAACAATTGGTATCAGAATCAGTCGTTGTTTGCTACATTTTGTTCATTGTAAGATGCCCCCCGTCCACTATTTGTCTGCTTCATAACTCATGTTCATCAATCCATCATTGTCATTGTGTGATGTCTGACTCTGCTTTCACCAACTCGGCAAGCTACTGTTGACAACGTCAACAGAGTGAAATTCTTTTGATCCTTGAACTATTTCAATTCACAGGTGTTACACATTAATCGCCCCACACCCGATCTTCCATCATCACACATTAACCACCGCAACTCCGACTACATTCCACCACCACTTAATCCACTATCATAACCTTGTTTGTTCCCCACCACAATTTCAAGCGTCACCAATCAACGCCACGTAGTTTGCATCCTCTGGTTCCACTCCTCATCGTTTTCCCCATCCCCCAACCTCGACTGTCACGCCTTCGTCTACTATGTTGTCCTTCGTCGCTTCATAAGTAATTACTTTAATTATAAGCCTAATTAAATATTTATTTTATTAATAATTATAATATTTATAATGATTGATTATTATATTTCAGTTAATACATATTTTAATAATATAATATAATCTATATAATATTTATATATATTCTTCAAAAATAAAATTAAATTAAATTTAAAGAAGCGAGTCAAATTGAAAAGTCATACACCATCATTTACTCAGATAATGACGACGAGTGAATTTAGCATAAAGTTGGAAGACTTTGAGAAAAGGCTCAACCAAAGTGGCGCAAAATTTACAAAGCTCTGAGATAAAACAGATAATATAGAGAATCAGCTCCAGCAAAATTCTAATGCCATTTGAAAGGACCACGAAGACCTGCGAAAACAAATTGATCATAATCACACTCAAGTGATGGGTACATTGAACCTTATTATTTCAAAGAATAATATCGCCACTTCACAACAAGAAACTTCTAATACGTTAGAGCCGTCGGATTCACATCAAAATCTCAAATCTCCACATTCATCTACCAAACCCGATTCACAAAACAATAGACTGAATCTTCAAAAAATGTTGATTTCAAACCAAATTCCCTCATTCAATCTGTCAATTGTCACATACCAGCAAAGAGCGAAACTCAAGTTGTCAAATTTTGATGGTAATGAGATACATAGTGTAGCATGGTTCAATAAAGCATATGAGTATTTTGAGATTTACAATATTGACAATGATGATGAAAAAATCAAGCATGCATCCATGCAGTTGGAAGGTGATGCATATAATTGGTATATGTGGTGGTAAGAGTCGACACATGTAATAAGTTGGAGCAAATTCAGAGATGCTTTCTTTAAACAGTTATAGGGTGCCAAATAAGAAGAGTTCTTCACGGAACTCACCCATCTACAACAAAAATGAAATGTGGACAAATATACTAGAGAATGGGAAACTCTAGATACACGAGTACCTGAATTATCAGAAAAATTCCTTATTCAATCATACCTCACTGGACTTAAACCATATCTCCAGAATGAACTTAAGCTTCATGACGTTACATCTTTAGAAGAAGCAAAGACAAAAAGCAAAAGTTGCAGAAAAGAAATTCGAAAGAATACAACTGCCAAAAGTTGAAAGAGTATATTCAAGACGAAGGTTTCCCCAAACTTCTGACATGGAGAATACAAAGTTCATTCCGCCGCATCTACAAGGAGGAGGAAAATCTAATGTGTAGGTGCCAAGAATAAAAGAGGATGACGAAAAACACTATGGCAAAAAATAGGACCCCATGCACAAATGTTTTAAAGGAAAGGATACCACAAACTTATATAAATGTGAAGGAACCAATGATTCAGATATTAAAGAATCGGACATAGAAGAAGTTGAGGATTCTCAACAATTTTCCCTAGAATCAAACGACGAAAATGTTCTGCAAGTATCGTTATCAGCAATGACAGGAATAGCCCAACCCCAAACCTTGAAGTTAAAAGGGCATTTCAAAAAGAACAACACAATGGTTCTAATTAATACAGGAAGCACTCACAATTTTTTGGATTCAAATCTTGCAAGAAGGCTCAACATTTTCACATATCCAATGCTTAACATGAAAGTGATGGTAGCAGATGGAATAAAAATCGAATGAATAGGTAAATGTCCTAAGGTTAAATTACAGATTCAGGAATACAATTTAGAATCTTCATTTTACATCGTACCACTTCGAGGAGTGGATGTGGTCCTAGTTGTCCAATGGCTACAAACCTTAGGAACTTACTCTGCCAACCATCAAAAACCATTTTTAAAATTTAGATGGGAAGCACAGAAACATAAGTTATATGGCTTCCAACCACCTCAAAATCAAATTGTCTCATCCCACCAAATGGTGAAGTTGACCTGAAAAGGAGCTACAATATATTTGGTATGATGTCCCCAGATGGAAATGATGGCTTCAAAATTAATTGGCGAAGAGCCCCCTGAGATTCAGGAGTTGATTCAGAAACACAAAAAATTATTCCAAGATCTTCCATTGCAGATGCCTCCTAAAAGAGAAATTGAGCACAAAATCAAAGTTAAGTCAGGATCAAACCCTGTCAACACCAAGCCATATAGATATCCACATCATCAAAAGACTGAAATTGAAAGGATAGTCCAGGATCTCTTAAAATGTGGTATTATCACAAAAAGTAGAACCCCTTACGTTGCTCTGGTGATTATAGACAGAAAGACGATGGGTCGTTTAAACTATGCGTATATTACAGAGGATTGAACAAGATAACGATTAAGAACAAGTTCCCTATTCCCTTCATAGATGAAATGTTAGATGAACTACATGGAGCTAAATCTTTTTCAAAATTGGACATTAAATCCCGATACTACCAAATCATAATAAGATTAGAGGACATTCCGAAGATCGTCTTTCGAACTCATGAAGGTCATTACGAGTTTACGGTAATGCCTTTTGGGTTAATTAATATTCCAGCGACCTTCCAGGCCACTATGAATGAGGTATTTCGACCATACTTAAAGAAATTTATACTAGTTTTCTTTGATGATATTCTAGTCTATAGTAACACATGGAAGGAGCATCTACAACATTTGGAACAAGTTCTCACTATACTAGATGTCAAAGTGCACCTTTGGAAGAAAAAGGTGCAATACCTTGGACACCTAATATCTAAAGGAGTAAAGGTAGATCCTAATAAAATCAAGGCAATTAGAAAATGGCCTAAACTTGTTAACATCTCCAAATCACGAGGATTTTTACGGTTGACTAGATACTACCGAAGATTTATTCGAAATTATGCTCATAGAACCACTATTCTAACAAATCTTTTAAAGAAAAAATAGTTCATGGAAGATGATCAAGTAGAACAATGTTTTGAAATATTAAAGTCATGTATTCAACGCCAGTCTTATCAATTCGTGATTTTTCAAAAACCTTTTATAATTGAATGCGATGCTTCCGAGATTAGATTAGGAGCCATATTAATGCAAGATGGCCATCCCATATCTTTTGAGAGCAAAAAGTTAATTAAGAGGGAGCATTTGAAATCAACATATGATAAAGAGATGCTTGCTATCATGCAGGACCTAACCAAATAGTGACAATATCTTTTAGGTAGCAAATTCATGATACGTACAGATCACAATAGCTTGCAGCACCTATTATAACGGAAAACACTTTCAGTGGAGCAGCAAAAATGGTTGGAGAAAATAGCTACCTTTGATTTAGAAATTCTCCATAAGGGTAAAGCCAATGTTGCAGCTGATGATCTATCTCGAAAAGATGAAGACCCATCATTACTTGAAATATCAACTATAGTACCAGAATGGTTAGATGAAATTTGAAGTGAATATGCAAAGAATCTAAATATATGTAACCTAATCAATAATCCTATTCAAAATTCAAAACTCGAATGGAGCACTAACATCCTTTTGGACCTTGGTATAAGGGACGAATTTATCTAAGTCCCACTTCCAAATTTAAAACCAAAGTTCTTAAGGAGTGTCATGATTCACCAGCAGCCGAACGTGGGATTCTTCAAAACCTATAGTACTCTTGTATGTCTTCTCTGCAATTCCTCAAGTCTGACCAAAATTTGATGTGCCAAATGCAAGTTATGGTAACTTTCCCAAAACTTGTTGATTTTTGGCCTTTTGGCCTCTTCCCAAGAGAAAAATTGTATAGTGTTCCACGTGTCCAATTATTTAAATATGATTATGAAATTTTTACTTGAGATACCTTAGAATGCCTCCTCATATCCCTGTAAATTTCACAGTTTGAAACTTCTTTTGAAGAAAGTTACATTAGAACTTCCAAGATCGCTAATTTGAAACCGATTTAAGACTAATCACAAACCCTAACTTCCACAAGGTGTACCTCTAGGGGTATAGCAAACTAGAACATAAAATTTTCACCGTAAGTACTTTCAAATATTTCCTCTATCTTCGCAAAATTTCACGTTCTGAAGCTTCCCCAAAAAAAGTTATAGCAAAAATTCTACAATGACTCATTTGAAGCAGCAAAACCCTATTTTCATATGCTCAAACACCAAATGTTATGAACCATACACCTAAAAACTGATAAAAAGCCAATAATTACAATCCACTTTCAAGGGGAAACCTCATTTAACTATGAATACAATGTACGAAACATGACATGATGATCCTAAATCTCATTGGTATATATATAGGACATAAGGGTTACAATTATAGTGAAAGAGTATAATGATCCTAATTCTCATTGGTATATATATAGGACACAAGGGTTACAATTATAATGAAAGAGTATAATGGAAGGGTCTAGCCTACATAACAATATAACAATAGAATATAATGAAAGAGTATAATGGAAGGGTCTAGCCTACATAACAATATAACAATAGAATATAATGAAAGAGTATAATGGAAGGGTCTAGCCTACATAACAATATAACAATAGAAATGTAATAACTCAATATCTAGGACTTAATAAGGGATGATTTGGGCTAACATGAGATTTGTTTACGACTTTTCCATGACATATAAAAAAAGAAAAACAATGGTTTCATGATTATTTTATTGGACACGCAACTAATCACATTGGTATTAGGCCATAATGCAAAACGCTATCCCAGCAACATGCACTAATCTACCACCTTTAACAATGAATACAATGTACGAGACATGATATGGTGACCCTAATTCTCGTTGGTATATATATAGGACACAAGGGTTACAATTATAATGAAAGAGTATAATGAAAGGGTCTAGCCTACATAACGATATAACAATAGAAATGTAATAACTCAAAATCTAGGACTTAATAAGGGATGATTTGGGTTAAAATGGGATTTGTCTAGGACTTTTCCACAGCATATAAAAAAGAAAAACAATGGTTTCATGATTAATTTATTGGACACACAACTAATCACATTGGTATTACACCATGATACAAAACACTATCTCAGCAACATGCACTTATCTTAAATAATTAACAACCAATGGAACTAATTATGTCTACATCCTTCCAGTTGCATTTATTCCTTCTTCGTCTCATTATTCCCATAACTTGCAAAGCTGCAACTATTTATACACAACCCATGGAAAGAGTAAAAACTTACAGGTTTCAAGGTTGCATTTTCACAGTCATCTGCATCATAAGCCTGATGCCCACAAAACCAAATATCAAGATATTCGTCATTAGCCTGATTCCGACAGATAAGAGACAAACAGAAAGGACATACCAAGGAAACCCATACCTCTTTAACAGGATTTGAATACTTGCCAGAGAGTAGGCCATGTCCAAGTTTCACCCTAAAATAGAAAACTTCTAATTAACAAATAAAACACAACATGGGAGGAAGAATCACTCATTATTCACACTGACAACCAAGCTAATAACCTACAGAAGACAAAAAGAAAGAAAAGAATTATTAAAATAACATGTAATCAAGAGAAATTAAAACTACCTTTGCATTTATGCTTTAGTTTCAAAAAAAAAATTGTACTTCATTAAGCACTTGTCACAATTGTACATGCACCTGCCTAGATCCATCTGAAACCCATATTTATCAAGCACCAGAAGGAATCAAATTTCTTATTGTATAATTTTTTTATCATTTTTTTATCATATTAAAAATAATATATACATTAATAAATTTGATCCCTCTTGGTGCTTGATAGATCCAGGTTTTAGATGGATCTAATCTAGTTTAATTTTTTTCAGATGTTGTCACATACATATGTATGTATGTAGTTATTTATTTTTACTTAATTTAACTGTGTTATTTAAGATTGATCCAATTTGTATTTTTTCTAATTCTTTTAATATAACATTATCTTCATTTGTTCAATCATTCGTGACAGCTTCTCTCCCGTACTGGGCTGTGGAGGACCTTGCTACTCTTGATGCAATAACAAGAGAGTTACCAAAGGGGGCTTGATGAGTTGGTGGAGAGGGCATCATTATAGTTCCCCCACTAGAGTTTAATTACCCCAAAGGGTGTTGTATGTTTCATCCATTGAAATAGAAGGGCTGTCACAGTCATTAAATTGGGCCAGGAGTGGCATTAGCCATAAAGTGTGGCCATCCTATTTATTCATAGGTGATGGATGCTTGACACTTCAGTTGAGAGGAAGCATCTTGCCAATTACTCTAGTAATAACAAGGAGTTTATCCAGCATAATTTCAGAAAAGAACAGAAGATTAGAATGAAATAACTAACAACAAAGGAAGATACATTTCATTGGGCATAACTTATTAATTCTTTTCTTTGGTATGGTTTACAAGCACCTAGCACAGACTGTAAACTTGAAAATCGAAAGCATGCCTAGATAACAAGTGTTGATATTGAACTTCAGCTAGCACACCTAAACGTTCAAAAAATTCCATATGAGATGGCTTATTATCATAATTCTGCATTTATAAAAAATCCTTCTTGTACTCAGTTATGACAGTCTACAGTCAATTATACATGCTCTTGTTAAGCTGGGTCTGATTGCTGGGATTCTCCCCATTCATTTTTTTAATTAAGTGTAGTATTTTAAACTAAATGAATGATATTTTAAACCAAAAACGTACAACTCCTGCATAATGTCATTTTCAACCACAACTTGTCACATTTCACATCATGCCTCTTATGAATTCAATAAAAAAATTTCAAGAATATTGCACCAGAATCTTCTACTAACTAAGCACATAACAGTAAGACGGGGTTAGCTTACAGCTGCATATTCAAGTCAACAGTTGGATCTGCAGGAGCCCCTTCAAAAGCTTCATCCAATTTTTGAGTTCCAAAATAACTGTCACAAACCAGCATGGATAGAAGATGAATAAATGACTACACAGTATAGGTAAAAGATGAATAAATGACTACACAGTATATGTAAAAGTTAAAAGGGAAAAAGATATAAAACCCAGCTAGCTAAATCAATACACATAGAATGTTACTTACCGTAAACTAAAATCTCTTGTGGAGAATACTGTTTGCATGATAGAGGCCAAGTAACAGCTACAGCATAAAATAAACAGATTATGCATAGAACTCATATGGCAGATTGATATCACTGCTAGGCAAAATTTCATATTTAATGATATATTGGCAACCTCATCCAGTTTAAGAAGCAGCTATACCTGTTTCCAAGATTGATAAGTCCTGTATAACCAGGCCCAAATAGAGGCTCTGATTCCTTGCCACTTTCCTGAATACGATTCCAATCAAAGTTTGTATTCTGATCCAGTTCTTTTTCAGCAGTAGTCAACTCCGTCTGAAAATGAAGTTATATCGACTCTTAAATCACATTTTGAAAAGGTTATGAAAAGAAACAATAATACAACAAAAATGACTCAAGATCGGCTAAAAAATCTAATAACTCGAGATTATTCACTTAGAAATATTGAATTATTTTCACTCCATTTCCAGCCTTACTAGGAAATACACAAGCAGGTTGATGTCATGTCAGAACTAACAACAAATATTCAACAACTCTTCAGTTTGAAGATTGGAAGGAAAGTCAACCCAGATATTCAACACATTATCAGGCCGAGAAGTGTGTACATGAGGATGACATGGCAATTAGCGTTGTACTCGGGACATAGGAAACACCATTTGTCACAATCAAACTATATCAGACTTTATAAAATTTCATCAACCATTAGATTAAGCCAGAAGACCACTCCAGCAGTGATTTCATTTGATATTGACATACACCTATAAATGTGTATTCAAGCTTCACTTAAGAAGTATGCATAACTCTTAGGAATTGCCATGCATAATTTTAAACACAGAAGTCCAGGGAATAAAAATTAAAAAGGGTAAAAAGCTTGAAAAGCGAAAAATAAGAGAAAGCAGCTCCTCCAAATGGAAGAATAAGAGAAAGCAACTCCAAATGAAAAGGATGTCCAGTTGGAAATCAAACAAATTTATTTTCACTTTCCTCGTTGACTACCTTAATGATGATAAAATGGAAGATAACATACCATAACCTAAGATCAAATTGAAGATAACAGACCGTATCCTAGTATGGTGGGAAGGATTTTGCAAATGAAATATGCAACAGAGAAGGGCTTCCATCCCCAACTACAATGAGTTCATGGAAATACTGCGGAAAAAATTCCACCTAGCAAGGAATGAATCTATGTTAAAATTGGCAACTAGGGACAAACTCCATATGGGTCATCTTATTCATGACTGATAATATTTCTATTAGATTCCTCTCGTTGAGAGGTGTAGGATTGATCTAAAGATCATCCGATTCCAATAAGTATTTATGGAGATATGAATTTATTTTGATTATGGAATAATTATCAAGCCGACCAGCGACTCATGTAGGCTCAGAAGCCCAACAGTCACATCTATTCAATCATCAACATTTGCATATAAATATAGGAGGTCTTTTCCTCATTTGGACACACTCATCTCATCACATCTCTCTCTCTCTCTCCTACGCAGAAAAGATTCTCTTCTCCTACTGCGCAGAAAGAGACTCTTCTCTCACACGTGTGGAAGGAAGGACGCAGATTTAGGGTTGCAACTGCAGATCGGAAGTTTGACCAATGTTGACTATCAAACTCTCTCTCAGAACTGTGCTGTAGGTGGAACTGAATCTCCTCAAAAGGCCGCATTTTTTGGTGAAGGAATCAAGCCGATCCGACAATCGGTTTGCCAGATATTGTCTGCCCTAGTTGAGGGTTGATCTAGGGTTTGCTATTGCTGATGTAAACCAGATTTATGTACTATTTCTCTTTGCTGAATTATTGAAGATAAAAGAAGATTTGATCAAAGGGTTTCCCCATATTGGGGTTTGTCCCTGGCTAGCCGCCACATCTTGTGTCTCTTGTCTTGGCTTGTTTTTCTGTCGATCATTTAATGTTCTATCTGCACTTTACTTAATGTACATGTGATTGCTAATCTGTGGATAATAATAGGAAAAGAAGTAAACTGCTCTAAGCATAGAACATACCATAAATTAACATGGTATCAGAATTGAGGTGAAGACAAAGCTCGAGCAAGAGCAAGAGCAATCACCAAAGAGAAGATTGGCAAGGCTATCCTAAAAGAAGTATGGGGTCCTCAACACTCTTCCCTGTCGAAGACAAGCTCTGTGAAAAAGCTGAGTATCACGGATGGAAGATGTCTCTCGATCTAACCTTAGAAGATCAAGAAGTGTTGGACCATGTGAGAGGCAATATTGTTGAGCCTCCATCAAATGCACCCGCTGCTGCCAAGAACAAATGGAAAACCGATGAAGTCAAAACAAAGAAGATCATCCGGGACTCTATCGACAAGTGCTTGGTGGCCTACATCTCCGACCTAAACACCTCCAAGGAAATCTACGATAGACTGGTGATTTTATTTAAAGTTAATGATGCAAATCAAGTTTTGTTTCTTAGAAATAAGCTGAAGAAAATTAAGAAGGGCAAAGATGAGAGTATGCAAGCATACTTCTTAAGAATCACCAAGATCAAGAACGATCTCCTATCTATTGGGGAGATTATTACTGATATGGAAATGGCACTCACGACTCTTGGAGGATTACCATCCGAATGGTACGTGTTCAGGACTACTCTTCTCAACAATAATGTAATTCCTGGTTTCGAGGAATTAATGGCAAGATGCATTCAAGAAGAAACAAGGATAGAAGAGCAAGAAATGCCCATGCCTAAAGGTCCTCCTGCTGCCTTTTCTTCTCATGCTAAGAAAAGAAATAATTTTGGATCTAAATCAAAACGAAAAGTTGGACCTAAGGGTGGAAGAAAAGGACGATGTTACATTTGCGATAAAGCAGGTCACTATGCAAGGGAATGCCCTGATAGAAGGAACTCTCACCAGGACGACAATCAAAATCCCTCTCATGGCAATCAAAGGAATGGCAAATCTAATAGCAGAGGTAAAAGGAGTGCTGGAAATCAAGGAAGAGGACAATCATTCAAGAAGGCTAGAAATTCCAGGTATGAATCTAACATTGTTGACAATAAGCAGGATGAATATTATCTACCAGCTGCTCTATCTACCTCTTCTCCTCCAGACTCACTGGGAAATTGGCTTATTGATTGTGGTGCCTCAAGGCACTTCCCTGGTTACAAAGAAGTTCTCCATAATCTGATAGAGAAAGAAACTAACCTAGAAATTGTCCTAAGAGATAATATGAAATATCCCATGAAAGGTGTAGGTAATGTCTCTCTTAAATTGAATCAAGGTAATACGATCCACTTACAGGATGTATTATATGTACCTGACCTCAAAAAGAACCTGGTGTCCATCTCGGCAATGGAAGACAAAAGCTACAAGGTGGCTTTCAGCGATGGCAAGGTACGTGCATGGAAAAACAATATTAAAGATGCCTTCACTCTTGGGTTTCGAGTTGATTCATTATATCAGGTCGAAGGAAGTCTGCTAGGTGTCATGTCTTGAGACACATCTCAAGCCCTGATCAAGAATCAAACCGGAAAGAAGATCAAGATCTTAAGGACTGATAATGGGACTGAATATGAATCTAACGAGTTTCATGACTTTTGTAAAGAGGTTGGCATTAAGAGGGAGACTACTACACCTGAACAGAATGGTGTGGCAGAAAGGAAGAAAAGTACGATTGTGGAAGTTGTCCGTGCCATGCTCCATGATCAAAGACTTCCAAAGTTTCTATGGGCCGAAGCTGCAAGCACCACTGTATATGTACAAAACCGATGCCCTCATCAAGCATTGGGTTCCAATACTCCTGAAGAAATGTTCACCAGTAAGAAACCTGACGTATCTCATTTTAGAATTTTTGGAAGCCCTGTATATTTTCATGTGCCGAAAGAGAAAAGGACTAAATTGGGTGCATCTGGAAAGAGAATCTTCGTGGGCTATGGTGAAAATACTAAGGGATACAGAATCTATGTAGCCGATCAAAGGGAAGTCGTGATTAGTCATGATGTCACCTTTGATGAAGATATGGCTCTCAGCAAGGTGGACAATCTTCCTACTTTGAGGAGCTCTCAAGAAGCTGACACCAGGGAACCAAAAGAAAAAGATGATGTAACAATGCCCGATGTGGATGAACCCATGGATCCTATTGATCCACCTGAGCCTTCCTCTTCTAAGAAGAGGCCCTCTTGGCTTAGGGGGCTACTCGATGATGCTGAAGGACACACTGCACCCCGAGGAACCTTCCATGAAAGTAAGAAACCTAACAAGTATCAGGGATACCTGACCATCATGAGCACGATCATACAAAATGAGCCTTCATCATTCTCAGATGTCGTCAAGCATCAAGTATGGAAGGATGCTATGACAGAAGAATATGAGTCTATTATGAAGAATGATATCTGGGAAGTAGTTCCCAGACCCCAGGACAAGACAATTGTCACTTCTAAATGGCTTTACAAGATAAATCATGCAGCAGATGGAAGTACAGAAAAGTATAAGGCTCGTTTTATCGCTCGTGGCTTCTACCAAAAGGAAGGTATAGACTATGCCGAGATATTTGCACCTGTTGCCAAATATACCACCATCCGCTCGATCATAGCCCTTGCGGCTTCACAAGGATGGAACCTACATCAGATGGATGGATGTATTGAGCTCTAGGAGCTCCGGGGGGGCGCAGGGTACTTCTTGGAGCGACATATGAGCACAGGGTGACTCACCATCCCCTGGTGGTGTACGTGTACAAGGTAAAAGAATCAAAACTTTCCCTGTGACACCCCGTGGCGACTATGTAGCAGGATGATTATGTTCTCCTGTGAGGTCTGGATGATGTGTTCTCCATGAAAACTATGTAGCAGGATGATTAGTTCTCTTGTGAAGTTAAGATGATGTGTTCTCCATGACGACTATGTAGCAGGATGATTAGTTCTCCTCTGAGGTCTGGATGATGTGTTCTCCATGACGATTGTGTCGCAGGGTGATTAGTTCTCCTGTGAGGCCTGGATGATGTGTTCTCCATGGCAATTGTGGAACAAGATGATTCGCTCTCCTGTGGGCCAGCATGATTAGTTCTCTGTGGCATCCACTGAACAGGATGATTCGCTCTCCTGTGGACAAGATGATTCGCTCTCTTGTGGGACAAGATGATTCACTCTCCTGTGGACAGGATTGATTAGTTCTCCTGTTCGAGGCATCCTACCCATGCAGTTTGGGACTCATGGGAAGTACCTCTCATTTGATAAATGAGTAGGGAAATGAGGATAGGGACCATAGTAGTACCAATGGACGCATCGTTGTATCTACCGTACTCCCTATGCTAGGATGACCTTCATTGATCTAGGATCAATGATACTGGTCTGGGACCAGTGGTAGGAGTTGTACCCACTATGACACCGACTTCGAGTCGGTTGAGGACTGTTCTGGGACTAGTGGTACACACTCTGAGACTGACTTTGAGTCAGTAGAGGATGGTATGATACATCCTCGATCATTTCTTCTTCTTCATAATTCGGGCAAAGCAGAGCAGAGAAGAACAAGGCAGAACAAAACAAGAGCAGAGCAGAGCAGATCAAGGGTCAAGTTGTACAAGGCAGTGCATTTGATGGATGAATAGTAGCGACCGACAGACGAATTGCAGATGGAGTTCTCCCTAGTTGAGAGGGAGTGTTAAAATTGGCAACTAGGGCCAAACTCCATATGGGTCATCTTATTCATGGCTGATAATATTTCTGTTAGATTCCTCTTGTCGAGAGGTGTAGGATTTATCTAAAGATCATCCGATTCCAATAAGTATTTATGGAGATATGAATTTAATTTGATTATGGAATCATTATCAAGTCGACCAGCAACTCATGTAGGCTCAAAAGCCCAACAGTCACATCTATTCAATCATCAACATTTGTATATAAATACAGGAGGTCTTTTCTTCATTTGGACACACTCATCTAATCACATCTCTCTCTCTCTCTCCTGCGCAGAAAAGAGGCTCTTCTCCTACTGTGCAGAAAGAGACTCTTCTCACACGTGTGGAAGGAAGGACGCAGATTTAGGGTTGCAACTGCAGATCGAAAGTTTGACCAGCGTTGACCATCAGACTCTCTCTCAAAACTGCATTGTAGGTGGAACTGGCTCTCCTCAGAAGGCCGCATTTTTTGGTGAAGGAATCAAGCCGATCCAACGGTCGGTTTGCCAAATATTGTCTGCCCTAGTTGAGGGCTAATCTAGGATTTGTTGTTGTTGATGTAAATCAGATTTATGTACTATTTCTCTCTACTGAATTATTAAAGATAAAAGAAGATTTGATCAAAGGGTTTCCCCATATTGGGGTTTGTCCCTGGCTAGCCACCACATCTTGTGTCTCTTGTCTTGGCTTGTTTTTCTATCGATCATTTAATGTTCTATCTGCACTTAATGTACATGTGATTGTTAATCGGTGGATAATAATAAGAATACCATGAATTAATAATCTGACACAAAAAATCAATTGCAGTATCTTATGCAAGAACCAGCTTAAAAAGCTAATGACTACACAACTGAATTCCACAAGTGCTTCATATTTTGCTGCATAGTTTTGAGAAAATAAAGAGATGCCACGATAACAGACCGTATCCTAGTATGGAGGGAAGGATTTTGCAAATGAAATATGCAACAGAGAAGGGTTTCCATCCCCAACTACGATGAGTTCAAGGAAATACTGCAAAAAAAATTCCACCTAGCAGGGAATGAATCTGACACAAAAAATCAACTACGGTATCTCAAGCAAGAACCAGCTTAAAAAGCTAATGACTGCAAAAATTAATTCCACAAGTACTTCATATTTTGTTGCATAGTTTTGAGAAAATAAAGAGATGCCACGCTAAATCATATGGTCAACCAGCAAATTCAAAGGGAGCTTTTTTTACACCCAAACCATTGATCAAACCTGTACAAAAGCCATGTGTCTAAAATCAAAGCATGAAAACACAGCATTACCCTTCTTTTGCATAAAGCTCAACAAAATCAGCTAGACATGTTGCCAGCCCTCTCTTTATTTGCTCTCTTTTCTGTCCACTTCCAGTTACTCTGCTCATCTATGGAACAAAATCCACTCAAATAGAATGGAACCCCTTTCCTCTCGGATCTAACACAACCCAATAGCCAACTAGGGGTTCAATTTGACCCAATCAACCCTCAATATGATTTACAACTAAACCCTTCTAAATTCTTCTTCATACTGCCCACATGGATAGACCCTATTCCACCAGTAACAACGGCTGATGTGACATCCTCTCAAATTATGGCGGTTAATTTCGATAGGTCAACTTTCGAGATGCATAACTTTCTCAAACGAGCTCTACTTGGGGGGATTCTTGTGCAGTTGGAAAGGCATCAATTGGTATATCATGGAATCTAGGTCCATAGAAAGGTCGAGACCCCAAGAAGTGGTCATTTGAGGCCTCAAAATGGCTCCTGAAATTTTTCCCCTGAAATTTTCCAAACTAGGACCGTCGATAAAAATGACTGTGCAAGTTTATTCCTCCAAAGTTTCACTCTAAAAGCATCAAGATAAATTACAAATAATATATTGATCATACCTCCCCATTTTGGGAGGCTTTTGGTCCCCAAAAGCTTTTACTGAATGAGGTGAGGAAAATTTTCCTCTAACTTCTCCCTAGAGTACTATTTAGCCTCGACTGGAAGTCATCCTTTTAACCCAATCTACCAAAGGTCATGTTGCCCATGTCTTGTAGTTTTGGACCTCTTCTACAAAATCATATCCTCTGTCAACTTTGCCTAAGCATCTGATGTTAAATCCTCTATAGCGAGGAGTACCTACTCCAGTTCCTAATCCATCGTGGAAGGTTTACAGAGTTACAAATTCTCCACATTCACTACTAAGTAAATGTGCATATAGGGCGGTAGACTGAGTCTATAGGCATACATACAAGGGATGATATAGACCCTGTTCCCTGTTATTAGGCTTGTTGGAACAACAAAAAATGTGTCCTCTTATTCGGCCAATACATATACCTCTGTAAGTTAGCCATTTTCTTCCCTACATCAAAATTCCCTGCAACCTTGGAGGTGTGAGCCTCTATAATCAGCCATAGTTTTCCACCTTTAGGAACACAACTTATCTAACTAGTAGAATAACCCATTCTAGAGATGGTGGTCAATTATGCTATTACCATCATGCAAATGACTCTGGCACTGCAATTGTTGAAACACTGTCATCATCCTTTGTATTTGCCTCTTTGTATGCATCATGGGTGAAAGGCTCCACGTGCATAAAGTTTCCAAAGTTGTGATCATTGATGTGGGTGGCCTTGAAAGCATGTCGACCAACGTGTTTGTGTTTCCCTTCTTGTACTTAGTGATGTGTTTCCCTTCTTGTACTTGATCACTAAATGAAGTTGTTGTAAAACCCCATCTACTTGCAATGCCTGGTCTATTGCAGCTTACTTTGGAACTGCAAATACTGTAGTGGCTAGTGACTTGTGTTGATTATTGTCTCCTTTCCCATTAGATATTGCTTCCACTTCTTCTCAGTTTGCACGAAGGCATAGAGCTCCTTGTCGTAGGTAGGGTAGTTCAAAGTTGCCCCATGTAATACTTCCAAACAATAGTATATAGGCCTTCCTCCTAGCATCAAGACCACTCTCATAGCATACTCACTAGCATTTGTCTCCACTTTGAAGGGCTATTGCAAGTTTGATAATGCCAAAACTAGTGCTTAATTGATCCTCTTCTTTAACTCCTCAAAGGCCCTCTACTGACCCTTTCATCATTGGTAATTTTTGCCACTCGTTTTGTGGCATAGAGTGGTGTTGCTACCACTGAAAATGAGGTTATGAATTTCCTCAAGCACTGTGTTGCCCCAATGAAACTCTTGACCTCAGAAACAATAATTGGCACCGACCATTTCATGATGGCCTTCATCTCAACATACCCCAAATATACCACCTATCACATACCCCAAATACACCAAAGATTGTAGTGGAAACTCACAGTTTTTGATATTTTCCAACAGTTGGTGCTTCTTCAATGTGCTCCTCTCAAGTAGCACTATATACGAGTATATCATCCAAATAAACAATAACAAATGAATCTATAAAAGGGCACAATATATCATTCATTAACCTCATCAACATAGTTGGTGCATTGAATAGGCCAAATGGTATGACTAACCACCCATACAAACCTTATCTAGTTTTGAAGGCAATCTTCCAGGTATCTTCTTCTCTAACTCGAACCTAGTGATATCATGACTTTAAGTCCAACTCGGTGAAGTAATTGGCTTGTTACAATTGATCCAACAAATCATTCGTCCTCTACAAGGGGTACCTACACTTGAGCGTAGTTTTGTTTAATGCCCTATAATCAATACATATCCTCCAAATCCCAACCTTCTTAGGCACAATTATAAAGGGTGACCCACATGGTGAGGTGTTTGTTCAACTAACATCCTTTCCAATAGTTATTGCAATTGCTTCTTCACCTTGATTGCCTCTATAACGGACCACTTGTATAGCCCAATGTTTGGCAATAGAGAGTCCAGCTACAGCTAGATCTCGTGCTCCACTTCCCTCTTGGGTGGTAGCCCTTTAAGCACCCGGAACACACCCTTGTAAACCTGTAGCAACTCTTCCAGTTGTTGTTTCTATTCCTTGGTACACCCCTCCAAGGATGACTTAGCTCCCATGGAATCTTCTACAGATTGATTTTCTCTTAAAAAAAATGTATTTCTTACTAGAACTGATCAACTTTTTCACTTGGTTGGCACTTACCAGCAAAATCTTTGACTTTCCCTTATGCACGTTGATGACGACGGAATTTATGTCCTTGATGAGACAGTTGGTGCATGAAGATCACATCTTGCATGTACATAAAAAACACAACACCACATACATCTAGTGGAACTACGTCCAGTTCTACTACATCAATAACGTCAGCAATTATAGCAAATTTGATTATGCACAGTTTGTTACCTTTATCTCTGCCTCCTTGTTGACCCATCCCAATGGATATGGCCTACAATGGTCATGAGTCCCATATCACAATTTCCTGACCAGATCTATTGCTATGAGATTCGCCTATATCTTTCCATGGAAGAATCTAGTCATTTTTTTATCTTCCTGTTGTTGAAGGCTACTCAGATTCACTCCCTTCTACATTGATGTACAGACAATATTCTCATCCACATCTAACCTACTTTCCACCTGATTACTCGACTTTGTGGCCATGAGATTTTTCTTCTTACCATCATTCTTTTGGTTCTTCGAGTTGAATTATGGGTGCAACTTCCAACACTTCTTTATATAACCATCAATATTACAATGGTTGTAGCGGTTGCCAAAATCTTTGTACGAGTGTATTGTGGTTGTTGTTTTTTTTCTTTTCCTCCTTTCCATTTCATCCCCTCCTTGTAAACTTCCCAGTGCTGCTTTTACTTTGACCCACTTGAATGCCCTTTCTTTTGGCCTATGTTCTCCATGTATTGTGCTTATACACAAACCTTGTCCATTGGTTTGGGTCTGAACAACATCACTTGCATCCGCAAATGCTTGTGTGCACCCTCCAGATACTTGAGGAGTATGTCTAGGTTCTCTAGGGAGATATTGTGCATTATGGCCATCTTTCTAAATTATGTGGTGTACTCCTACACACTCTTCCCATGTCTCTACCTGAAGTAATGCCACCAGATCAACAAGTCCTATACATACCTAACAGGGTAAATTGTTACTTTATGGGAGTTTTGAATTCCTCCCACTTAATCATTGTATGATTTTGTGTGGCTTTCCACCAAGTTAACGCATGACCCTCTACTTTCAGTCGAGCAAACGAAATTCTTTGTTCTTCCTATATTTGGTGAACACCAAAATAAACCTCTAACTTCTTCAACCAATGACTTAACCTCAAAGCGTCTATCTCACCTTGGTATGGCTTGATGTCGACCTTCGCTTCCACTTTGAATAAGGACTCTAAATTGTTCACGACATGAATTGTTCACGACACTCGAACTAGATTGTTCCATTTCAGGTTCTTTCTAAGATTCCCTCTCTAGTTCTCCACAATCCGCTAATTTCCACTCTACTCTGACCTCTGAGTTGTAACATCTGTCTTCTTCGATTCCCAACTTGCTTGCTAAAGCTGACATAAGGAGATTCATGTTACGAATAATATTTACGACTTGTTTTTCCAATCTTGAGAACTTCTCCTCTGTCGAATCACAAGGGATTATCGGGCCCATTATAAATAGCATCTAATGAAGTTGTGGGGAAGTAATAGATGACAATGTAAATGTCCATAGGTATAAGGGAGACATCTCAAATCTAAATCCCCATAAACCTAGTAAAAGTCATCTATGGCCACCAAAGAAATCCTGCTCCAAAAGGAGTCTCTAAGAAAACAAGCAACTCCACTTGAACCTTTGATACCACCTGAACTCCTTGTCTCTTGTCTACATGCTAAAAACCGATTGTATCATGTAATCTTTGGGGGGGGCCAAACAAGGCTCTCATGTGTCTTGGTGACGAATAAGATGTCCAATAACAAAAGAGCATCATAAAATAGACCTAGTGATGAGCAAAAAGACTTATTGCCATTCCAACAGTTGATGAAAATGGATGCACCATATTGCCCTTGCGCCCATCATTTGGAAGCCCTGGAACAAAGTTTACACCCAAGAGGAAAAGAGTCCCAAAATCTACTCTGAGGTTCCCGATCACTGCCCATTTCCCTGCCTAGTTCTGTAACCAACGCCCTAAAGCGTTTGAGCTCTACAACCTATGCTCTAGTGAGATCTTGGTCAAGGAAAATATTACTAGAAAGAAAAAAACCAACTTTCTCTTAGTTGTAAGAGCTCAAAGCCAATTAGTTGCAAACATGAACCAGAGAAAAAGAGTGGAAGCCAAGCCCTATCAAGGGTCACATCAAGGAGATCCAAATTATTTGTGAGGAAGGAATAAGGTCCCAACCACCATGGGTTTGAGGATGGAAGAGTGAATGATATAGACCTTCTTATATCTCATTTTCCATTTTAGGGCCTAAATTTTGCCATTTGGCTAATTCACTAATTTCCATTTTTTTCCAAAAACAATTCTTCCAAAATTTTTACAGGATTAAATATTTTATCGAAAAGCTCAACAAAATATTTTAGAAACCATATCGAAGCCTTGGGAATTCTTGAGTATCTATACCAAACTATTGCCAAAAATTTAAAGCTAGCATTTTAAGAATTAGTAAGATTCACCAATGTTTCCACGATTTTCTATGGATACATAGAAACTTGTGAAGCTTTGTTCACTCATCACAATAAATCCAAAGACAAGATAGTTAACATATTTCTTCATGCTCAAGAAAAATGATTCTGTCCATGAGAAGCAATTTTGTTAGGCTTTCAAATGCAAGTGGATTAGGGTATTGATGTTTTTGTTCTACTTGTACTAACTATTTGTCATTGTCAACTCGACTCAGTGTTATGTTATGTCTTGATGGCCACACATGCATGTCATTAAGCTTGAGGTGACCTTGTAATGGTTACCCCTTGAGTCTCGACACAAGGTCAAGTTTATTGACCTAACCAAAGGCATGAATACTCAAGGTGGAAGTGATTGGAACTACAATTATATTAGAAGCACTATCGAAGTTTGTCATGAAAGTATTTGACAACATAATTAAAATTCAATGAAACTCATCAAGAGATTATTTGGATGAATATGATGGTGCACATGAAAATCTCAAACCACACACTAATAGGTATTTTTTTGGTCGGATTCCATCTAAGTCCATTAGCAAGGCTAGGGTAAAGTAAGTTTGGGAGTCACATGATTTGCTTTGTACAACAACTCATAGCTTTACAAAGTGTTTTTCTTCAATTGTAATATCCCCGATTTCGATGTTCTGCATGAAAGATGATTTTTGGAAGAGGAGGCAAGTCCAACATTGGGACTTAGGAGGAAAAAGGGAAATTGGAGCTCTAGTGGAACGTGGGGCCCACAAGAGAGAAATTTGGCCAAGAAGGAAACTCATATTGTTGGAAGAGAGAGAAAATATGAGGGGGTGCAAATTAGGAGAGAGGAGTGGGGGCCACCAAGAGAGAGAAGGAGGCCAACAATTATAAATAAGGAGAAGAGGCCTTCATTTGCATATTTTGACAATTTAACTTCTGAACACAAGTTTTCTTGAGTTGTTTAGCCAAGTCAACTGGTGTTGTTTAGCACGAGGCATTCCCAAGCAGGAATTCCACCTCTACATTCGGTAAACTCTGAGTGTCACACTAGGAGACTAGAGAAAAGTCTATCTTAGGACTTCTAAAGGGGGGCTACACTGCAAATCATTTCCAGCTAGTGCATATTTTCACTAGGCGCAGAAGTTGTTCGAAGCACCCAAATTGAGATCAACTATATATTACTAGAGTTCCGAAGGACTTGCAAAAGTTTTTCCCACACATAGCCGGAGGTTTTGTAGCGGTTTTTTTGCGCTGTGAGGCAGGGATTTTGAGGAGCCGTATCTCTCACTTTGACAATTGGGCAGGGGTTTCTAGCTTAGCCTGCGCAAGGGAAGAAGGGAGAAGAATTTGCAGAGAGATAGGGGTAAGGAATAGAAGCTATTTTTCGGGGGAGATTTGCATGAATTTGGGAGGCATTCCAGTGAGTATTGTGACACGTATTGGTTGAACTATTTCCAGCAGTGCGCATTGTTTGATAGAGAGAGGAGCTTGAACCATTTTGGGGGCTCCGGTGACTTGTGGATCTATCCCAAACCCTTTATGGGCTTTTGTGGGTTTGGCGAGAGGAGGCTAGGATTAATTTTGCAGAATTTTCTGGGCATTCCTAATCGAAAAAATCCTAGTTCCATCCAGCAGCTAGCAACAGAAATTGTTGGAGGGCGGTGCACCACTTGGATTCGTGAGATATTTATGGGGGATCTTTCCAGCGTTTGAGCATTGTAGTCACACTTTGGTTCTCGCCATAGCTTACAGTAGTAAGCCCAGGTTCCTCTGATCTCATTTATTGTACTCATATTTATCAAAATTTATACAATGACTCAGAGTTTTGCTCATATTTTCGTGTTCAAATGTGTATGGTTGTGCATTTATGAACTTTGTAATTGTAGCTAGTTCATTGCTTCTGTTATCTGCGTATTCAAAGAAGAATCCCTCTATACTGCAATTGTTGCTCACAATCTCTAGATTCATCACAACACCTCAATCATCTTAAACACTTTGGACTAAAGTTTTTCATCTAACCAGGTTACTTATCTATGTTGTCTCATATGGCTAGAATTCTTGAGAATGCCCTTGCAATTATAGTGGTTTTGGGAGTGTATCTCGACACCCATGTCATTAACCACTCAAGTTCTTCAACCATAGGACCCAAACATGGGTTTGTCTTAAGGTAAATCTATCCAACGACTTGAGAGATTTTGATTACATCCAAATCGGGAGTATGGTCTTGAAAAAGCCAGTGATGCACATAAAACTACCATATACACAAATTCAATGTCAAAGGCTCAATCACAAAAATCGCAAACATCCACTAATGGTCAACCCTCTCTCTTTGACTAATCAAGCTAGCCTTACTTCTCAACCTGGAGCCAAATAACAACTCTAAATATTCAAAGAACAAAGCAATAGCAACTCTAAATATTCAACCTACCAAGGTTGGCCCAACATTCGCAATCGACTATTGGTAAAGAGATCATTAGTAACTTTTCCCTACGAGATTCTTACACTCGGAGAGGGGCACAAAGGACTTAATCGATCTTAGAGACCAAGTATTTGAAGCACCAATAAATTTTTACACCAAATGGTTAGTATAATCCACCAACACAAAAACCTTGATTTCATCACACTCTTTCACACATTGATCAAGTCGAGTGACAAAGATGCGATGCACTACCTCACTCTTAACAAAATTTGCCTCATCAAATGTCTACTGACTTACATACCCCTAAGGAGAAAACATGGTTTGAAGGATCCACAATTTGATTTCTAGTCTGGATTTTCTTTATATACAAGAAGTTGGATAGTTTGCACTTTTGTTAAAGGCAATCATGAATTATGTTTGGCCAACAGTTGTTGTATTTGTTTCCAGTCATGTAAATAGCATGGGAGATGTATATAGTTTAATTTTTCTAAGCCTAGAACTAGTGGTTGTAGGGTAAGGGTCTAATGCAAATCAGTAGTTGGGTTGGAAATTCTTAAATTTGGAACATTGTACTCTTCATTTTCCCAACATTTAAGCTTCAAATGATGCAAAAGAGGACAACATTTTACACCTTGATTATTGATCAATTGCCAATGTCTCATTGGCTAGTATATAGAGACTTCAGTATGGTCCAAAACCACGATGACAAAGAATATGTATTCCCTATTCAAAATCCTTAAGGGTGAGTAGGCCCAATGGAATGGCCTAAAAGGCTATATTGGGTTTGTCTAATCCCAATAAATTCAAAATCATGATTCATTTGAGCTATTGTTCACATGGTCAAATTATTGTAAAGGTAGTAATAGACATTTGGAGAGGACCGATGCAACAATGCCCTTTGAGCAAACTACTTTCTAATCTAATTACTATGGGGATATGCTAGTACAAGTCCTAAGAGAATTACCTTTTGCCTACGATCATCATATTGCCTTTTCAATTTCATGGGAGCAAGAGCATCCAAGAAAAAAATTATTTACTTAACACTTCACACCTACAGCACCCCTACTATGTGGAATCAATTAAAAGGATTGGGAACTAGTGTTAAGATCAAAGGGATGTTAAGGGTGGATTACGTGGAGGGAGATGTTATCAATCAAGTCGGAGCTTTCTTGTGTGACTACAACATGCAAAGTGTCGTCATTAAGTGCAAATGACACAAAGTTGTTAAGGATGAGCTATAGAAACTTACTTGAATTCTTTAGCTTAGCCCTTTTATAATGAGGATATTCAAACATAGGCAATTGACCATGGACACTTTAAAAGTATATGGAATTCATTGTTATCAAAGAGACTAGCCACAACCCAGACTACACTATTTAAGATAGGCGATACGCCGACAAAATCCGATTTAAGGCCTCAGCCTCCAAAGTAGTAGAGAAAATTGTTGCCACCAAGTCAATCTAAGAATGTTTTTAATGAATAAGAGATCGAAAAGTATTTGTGAATTATTATAACATTTTCTTCAAGCCTCTTGAATGCGAGTTGGGGATGCAAATATGACTTGATGTGATATGATGTTGCCTATTGCTTGAGCATGAAAGGTAAACTAAGAGGTTCTTTCAAATGAGCAAACTAAGAGGTTCTTTCAAATGAGCTAACATCCCTTATGAAAATGGTCAATGGCAAGTCTCTTGGACCCAATAGCTTCCTTTGTGAATTCTATAGGTCACATGAAATTTTGTCAAGCTTGACCTAATGAAAGCATACAAGGAAGTTATTCAAAAGAAATCATCATGATAATATATTAGAAAAGACTTGATAACATTTACATCCAAGCAACTAGTTGAAGACTAATGACCCTACTTAATGTCTATTACAAAATTATTGCCAATTACTTAGCTCTACAAGTAAAACATACCCTGCCAAAGTCATATTGGAAGAAATATCATTCATTTGAGGTCAGTTCATCCTAGATAGTATCAGTATTATTTGGAAGGTAAGACTAAATTTGAAAACGCTTATGATGAAGTCAAGTAGCCCTTTATCCTAACCATGCTCACAACCCTTGGGTTTGGCCGATTCATGTTAAAAGTAATTGCACCTTTGTTAGCAAATGCCACAACTCGTGTCTCCATCAACCAAGACAACTTCAAGGAAATGGACTTTGTTAGGTCAATTCATCAAGAATGTCAATTTGTTTCTACTTTATATGCCATGGTCATTGAGACCTAAGTACATCTCCAAATAAAAGTGCCCATGGGTTTTACTAAATCTATTTCATTCCCTAAGCCTAATGTTGGCAACTAGTTGATGATCACTTTGTCGAAGACACTTTTCTCAACTTTCTAGAAGAACAACAACTAATGGAAAACAATATGGAATGCCTCGAAATCTTTTATGAAACTTTGGGATCCTAGGTTCAAATAGCCAAAATCCAATGATAGAGGAAAAATCAAAAGGAAAACCTAGCCTATATTTCTATTAAGGTTGGCCTTTAGCGACAACCTAGTGAGGTATTTCATTTTTGGGGGGGTACCTTTTGTTTTCCAAACCTTATTCAATGAGATATGGGATATGATAATCCAATGGATAGATAAGAAATTTAACTGGAAAATTCCATATTTGTACCAAACTCTTGGTTTTTAAGCATGTATAGAAAAGATAAGAAATTTTCAATAATGTCCAACAAATGATCACAAATAGGTCAATGCAACTACTAAGTGCGATAGCATCAACACATTACAGGAGCACAAACAATTTCTCTCATTTAAAAACATAGAAAGAAGATTAATCCAAGATCTAAAATCTAATGGTGAGAAAAGAAAGTTTTGTGGAAAAAATAAAGTGACACATATTGTCGAGGCTAACAATGAAAACGCCTTGGAAAGATGCCTGGACCTGTCTATTAAAGATGAGGAGGAAGCATTGCACTCTTGTAGGTCATCTACCTCTATATATGTGTCTCTCCTATCATTCTAGGCCAAAGGGAAGAAACTCATGTAGAGGATTGTCCTCATGTATTGGAAGAAAAGTGATACACAATGTGTTATGTCATCTCACGGAAGGGGCATGCCACTACTATTTAGAAGCGGAGAAACCCTACTAGAAGAACAAACCCTCTCTTAAAATCAAAGTCTACAACTTTGAAAGGTTCTCACTAGAGGGGGATAGCAAACCCCCCAAGTATCATGAGCATAGACTTTATTCGAATGGTATTGTTGGCTAGCAAACCCTTGGTGTCCTTGTCTACTAGAAGCACCAAAAAGAGAATAGAGTTGTTTGAATGGTATCCAAACAAGGGGTGGCCTAAACATGAAAGAAAGGAGACCCAAATCCTCCCTCATAAATAGAGCAATCATTATTGGTCCGCTTACCAAAAAAAATGGAAAGAGAGCTCTAAGGCTCCCTAAATAGGCAATGGAACCATCCAGATAGGGGATCAAAACACAAAGTGCTCCTCTATCTTGATCTCTTAAATATGACTTAGTTCACATATCATACAATCCTAATGAACATTGATGCTCAACCTCAAACCCAAGCAAATGTGATCTCACTCAAAACAACACCAAGGGGAGCATAAGCTTATGCATCCAAAGTCATAGTGTGTACTACTCATATGTTAAAACTAAACCAAGGGGAACATAAAAGTATGCATCCAACGTCATAACGTGTACTACTCATCTTGTTGGATCTTGTTTGTTAGTGTTTACCAAAGGCAAGAAATATTTTTAGGAATTTTCCTTAGGGCAATTCTAGTGATGGAAAGGCTTTCATTGTGCCAATGGTACTTGTATTGTCTTCCTACGAAACGCACAGAGATGAGAACCAATCATACTCACACCCAAGCCCAAGAACTTTGTGTGATAATTAATCAAATGAGGCATGGAAAATTCTACTCAAAAATTGAATAACCTCAAGATTGCCAATGGAAAGAATGTCTTGAAAGGCCTAAACCTAACAATGTTGCTTTCTATTCCAACTCATAAAGAAGTTAATGTAACATTTACTAGAAAGAGTACTTTAAAAGCAAGGGAAGCTACCAAGACCAAGATCTCGTTAAAAGGTGATTCACTCATAACAGAGCTCTCCTTCAATGAGCATTCCATTTGGTGGTCACTTGTTCTAAATTATAACGGTAAAGCATTGGAAGAAACTACCTAATTCTTAATCAAAAGCATGTTTTGACGATTCATTGAAAATGTCACAAAACTTTGACACTTGAACTATGTACTAAAAGGTCCAACTAAGGCCAAAAGCAAAATATACACTATCAAACCCAAACATATCATATTTGGCAAGGGTCTTAATTTTGAAGAGGCCCAAAAGCTTTAAACCAAATATTCTATTCATCAAGATGGGGCTACGAGATCTTGTAGCTTGGCAAAGGGGCTAGAGATGGAACCATAACAAAGCCTTAAGCAAGCTAATGGATACAGATGCTTGAATGTAAAGCTATCCTAAATCTAATGTTGAACAAGTTATGCAAATTGAAGACAAGATAGAAAATTTGGCTCTACAAGCTCAAAACCATCTAGAAGCCCTTTGTGGAGAGACAAGGGGCCTTATTTGCCCTAGTCATTAGTCCTTGATGATCTAACCAAGGACCAATATTTTGCGGTGATCCAACCAAAGTGCCTATTGTGTAGAAATAAGGAGACAAAAATAACTTTTTTTGAATGACATTTTCCAAATCAATGTGGAGATGGGTTTCTACGCTCTAAATCCAACATCGACCTTCCACCATACCTCAAAAAGTTGCCCTTCTAGGGGATGAATTTCCTTGGGCCATTGTGTTCAAGGTAGCATGGTAGATTATCAAAACATTTCTTCTCCATTTTAAAAAGTAGGCATGAATCCTTTAAAAAATCCAATATAGTAAAGCTTTAGCATGTATGATAGCTCCTCCCTCATATGAGCAAAACACAATGCAAGTACAAAAGGTAGAGAGAGATGGTGTGGCTGCACCAATTACTGGATTTTTGGGGTGGTGCACCTTGCAACACAAGTAGGGAAACACTAATAACTTCCTTGCTCACTCAACACACTCATTGGTCTAAAGGTCAACCTTAACACCATGTTGGTTGTAATGTTAACAAGCATCAAGAGAGGCATCATAGCTAGAATCCTTCCCCTACCCCCTCAAACAACAAGTTTCCATGACTGGCCTTGCCCATTTCTAAGTCTAAGAGGCCTCTGGAGACTTAAGAAGGACAACAATAGGTGGGAACCCATCATTATTAATCCCAAGTCAAATTGGGGGCAACTCACAAAGACAACAATGAACCTCTGCACCATACAAGCATGACTCAAATTGTTATGTAACATGAAAGTTTGTGTGGGAGAGCTCACCCTTGCATTAAATATTGATGTACCATGAGTCTATTTTCGATGTACTCTATATCTAGAATGCATTTCTATTAAAATCATTTTTCCAACCCTAGCTAGATTACTTCCTTGTGATTCTTAAGTAAAATTACATACTGAAATTTAAAACAGAAATTTCAGATCATAGAATAATTAAACTAGTTCGAAATTTAACTACAGAATAAACAGCGGAAGCAATAAAATAATTTTCCAAATACACAACAAATTTTCTGCCCTTCCAAATCAGTTTTGCAATAACAGTATTCCAAACTCACAAGGACTTCTGATGCTAAAAAATTCACCCTCTAAGAAAGATTACCCCACAACAAAACTTGGTTGTTGTATGGCCTCCTCCAAAAAATCAAGTGGCTGCTCTATTGGCCGAAATGCTGGCTGAATCAAACCCCCTACTGCAGTGTCCAATGATACAACCTCCAACTACTGGTGCCTACTGCCTTCACTGATTCATTGAGGTCAATTCTACTGTTGCAAATTTTCTTCTCGCCTTGCAAACTGAGCGAACTCATTGCCTCTTTGTGCAGTAGTGTAACTGTCACAATGACTTCTCTTTGTGTCTCTTCCTTCTACCTTGCCCTTCCTTTATAATTTTGAGTTGATGATTAAGTCTCCACAAATCTAATCTCTCATTGAGATCAATGGTCAAGATTAAATCCAATCGATAGTACAGATTACCTCTAAATCATTAATGTAATTATATTACACATTATTAGACTTTAATCAACTCTAGAAAATTAAAAGGCTCCACTTTGATAATTAACTTTATTTTAAGTAAATTACAAGGATAAAAGGACTTTGAACAACTTCACACATGTTCGAACTTTGACACAACCTATGCAGAAGTACGTGTCCAAGCTACAAACATCAACAATCTCGTTATGCTAGTCAAACTTTTTAGTTGATTAGGTCTTAGAGTTCATTAACTCATGGTGGTTTAATCTTGCATCTCAACTAAAAGGCAAAATTGAAATAGAGATTCAATCAAAACTCTAGATTCTTCCTACATCAATTAGAACCTATCACATGTCTCTGTCCAAAGATTCTCCCAAGCGGTTCTATCACCCTATCTTTGCAACAAATAGGGGCTTGCCATGTGTCCCCATCCAAAAATTTATAAGGGACTAAAGGAATCTAAGAAGGATATTTACAATCAAATTGAGGGCAAGACATGGCATAATTTCAACAATCAAATGGATAGAGTCGTGTAATTAAGGTCGAACATCCACCATCAATTTTAAAAATTCAAGGCTATCAAAGGAAATAAGATGGGGAAAACAAAAAATGTTCAAGTGCAACAACCATAGCCCCATTGGGGAAAATGTAGAATTCATTGTCAATCAACTACCACTCTTAGCAACCATTAGGACATTCAAGACCACCATCTCACCGCTGAAGACGGGTACAATCAAAAAAGGGCAAAGGCAAATGCCCCATCTCTCTTGGTGCCCTCCCAACATGGCTTCTCTAAACCAAACAATGCAAATTAAAGGATCCACCTAACAACCCATCTACCACCCATAACAATCTTACAGTCAACTAACACACCATTTTGGCAAAGCAAAGGCTATGAGAAAGAATACTACAACAACACAACATAAAGGACCATCAAGAGTTTTTTACTGTTACGCTACTAAAATCTTGAGCTATTGGTTTATCAAAGGGATCTACAACTGTGCCATCCATCTCCTCTCATTCTCGTTCCGTATTTGTAGGCATTACTTAAGTAGCATATTTTCTAAAGGGATTCAATTAGGCCAAATGCTAGAATTTTATAGTCCCACCCCTAGTTCCCAAGTTGTATTAAAGAATGGCTACTCCAATACCATGATTACATAGTCTCAACCCTTAGAGCTCCTATTGTATCAAAAGAACAAATGGGTTCGTTTTGTTGAAATTTGTAGCTTGGGAAGGTGGTTTTGCATAGGCCTTGTGTCTAGGCATGCAGGAGTCACCCACATTTCAACTTAGAATATTTGTTGGTGTAACTTAGCCTAAGTTTAACTTAGAAAAAAGTACATAATTATATGTTGGCTTATTGAGATAAAAAAAGAACTTAGATAAAATAAATTATTTACTTTAGTGATTAAGTTTTAATCTTAGTTGTCAATCTCAAGTGAGGCAAGATTTGATCTCAGTCATCCATCACTTTCAGATTAGGGTTAGGATTAGGGTTTTGGATCAATATACAGTTATAAAGGTAAAGCTAGGGTGAGGAGAAGACACACAACAACAGCACAAGATTAAGAGCAGCATCTCAGTGAGTGTGTGCTAGGCCTGAGAGAGTGTAGAGAGGCTAGAGATCCAAATCTGCAAGAGACAGCAGATTTGTTGGTTTAGATACAAAGTTTTGTAATTTGTATTTTCTCAGTTGGGGCATTACCTAAGACAGGAACCCAAGTAAGTTCTTTGATTAATTTATTAAAGAATATCTTATTTTTTGGGAAAAAATTTGTTTGTGTATGTGATTCAACTTGAATTTTTGCTTCTACTATATTTTTTGTGTTAGGAATCTAGTTGTGTATTTGTTCAGTTAACAATTGTTGGGAACCAGATACTGAGTGCTAGGTTCGGTAAATTCTAACATGGTATCAAAGCTGGAACTCTAAAGAAAACCTATCTCAAAATATCAGGTGCTAGGTTTGTACTGGATCATCAGAGCTAGGCTCGGCCATGATCATACAAGCGAAAAGAAATTTAAAGGCGCCATAAGTTTTTTATTAGAGCCAAATAATCTTTTGATTAAGCATGAAATTTTTTCTTTTTAAGATATTAAAAAAAAGGTGTTCATTGGTGGTGGCCAACAACCGAGCCAGCCACCAGCGTGAACCACCAGCCATTGAGACACCCACCAAGGCGACCAAACGACTAGTCACAGCAACGACACCAGCACAAGAGCGTGAGCATGATCTGACCACAATCTTCGGACAGGCGACCAACAAAACCACAAAGAGATCGTGCGATTGAACAACGACGGGGTCAACGTTTGTGAAGCATGCCAATAGGCCCGACACTGGGGCAATGACAGTATTGGGGGCTCGATCAACCGTAAGAGAAAGTGCATCCACGAACAAGGAAAGGGTTGTTGATAGATGGGATTGACAGGCGCAAGCTAGGGCATGGATAAGCAAGTCGCATCGGGATTTTTAATATTGGTTGAGTAGCCACCACAGGCAACCCAAGCACATGCAAAATTGTGCAGAGGACAAAGAAGCTCTCAACGAGCTGTGAGAGTAGCCAAGGTTGTATTGCATCAGAACACAAAGGTCGCTTGCAAAGGTAAACAGGGAGGTTGCAAAGGTCCATTACCTGCCAAGGACGTGCACCAAGAAGTTGGAAAACAACTAAACCAGCAACAGGAACAGCAACAGTTTGATCGTTGGTTGAGCATATTGCAGAATTCAACTATTGTAGATAGTCAGCTAGACCACAGGTTGAGGAATGGTCGACAGAGTGTTTTCCATGCAGGGTTAGAACACTTGGTGTAGGCAGATCGGACAAAGGAAGTTTGCTTGTGGTGATCTGCATTCACTGTCAAGAGCATCAAACAGCAAGTTAATTGTTGGTCAATTTGACAAGGATGGCTACTAGGTTGCATTACGAGGACGGGTTGGATTGGGCAAGAAATTTCAGCCCATGGAAGGAGCATATTGTTCTGTTATTTGAAGAGAAAGAGTTGTGGGACACCATGAAGAAGGTTGTCCCAATTCCTACAAATCCTACTCAATTGAGTTTGATAAGAAAAGTGTGAAGGCCAAGAGAATAATCCTAGACTCAATTAAAGAATATATTATACCTCATGTGACGGGGAAGAAATATGCTTTTGCGATGTGGGGATCCTTAACCAAGTTATATCAGAGTACAAACCAAAACACAAAAATGGTGTTGAAAGAGAAACTAAAAAACACAATAATGTCTAAAACTGACACAATTGCATCCTACCCAACCAAGTTAACTCGGATTAGAGATGATTTGGCAGCAGTGGGGGAAATTATTGATAGTGAAAAGTTGGTCAAATGAGTCTTGAGTGGCTTTCCTTTGAAATGGGATGCCACTATTGAGGATAGATTGTGGGATGATTTCGTACAGGAAGAAACAAGGAGATTTTCCAAACTGGCGGCCAAAATGATGGTGGGGATGATGAGGAGAATTTTGCTCTTGCTGCAAAGGGAAAGAGTAAAGTAAAGGGAAGTGGGAGATCTGCTTCCATGAAGGACAAGAGAAAATTAAAGTGCTTTGCGCATCACAAGACTAGTCATTATGTGAGCCATTGTCCATACAAGAAGAAGAAGGAGAATCAAGTGGTTGCATCAGCATCAACTAAGATTGATGACTTTACGGAGAAATTTAAGAAATAATTGTCGCTTGTTTCCTGTATGTTTGATAGGAGTGCTATTGTGTACGAGGACAATATATTATAGCCAATGGACAGTAAAGCGTCTAGTCACATGATGGGTATGAGGTCAGTGTTCCACAATATTTCAGAGACAGGCTCAAACTGCAATGTGTTTAGTGGGACTAGTACCACACATGTGAAGGGGGTTGGATGTGTCAAGTTCGAGCTAGAGTTAGGAGGATTTTGGGAGGTGACGGGGATGGTGTTTGTTCTATGGCTCATGGTACATGTGCTCTCAATATCAGCCTTGGAGGATGATGGGTATAGAGTTTTGTTTCGAGATGGACAAGTGCTTCTATATTCAAGGGGAGCAACTTTCGATGGTTGCAGTGCTTGGCATCAGATAGGGGGTAGGCATACAAGTTGTTGGGACAACTTGTAGGTGTATCCAAGGGGATATTAGATATAGAATCTGTGTCAATTACTGAGAGTGATTCTTCAGGTAGTGTCAAGAGACTTAGTTGGTATGACATGACATTGATGGATGCTCAGGATAGGATCCTTGGAGAATACTTCAGAGTTAGAGGGAGCAACTACAAACATTGAGATGGGCTTGGAGACAGATCCAAGTGGAGGTGGTTCTTTCAGAAGTACCTCCCTTGCTAAGATGAAGTTTTGGAGTTTGTAGCTCAAACATGTACTTTTGATCAAGCCTTGTGTCTAAGCATGCAGAAGTCACCCACATTTCACCTTAGAATATTTGTTGATGTAACTTAACCTAAGTTTATAAGAAAAAGCAAATAATTATATGTTGGCTTATTGAGCTAAAATAAAACATAGATAAAGTAAATTATTTACTTCCGTGATTAAGTTTTAATCTTAGTTGTCAGCCTTAAATGAGTCACGATCTAATCTCGATCGTCCATCACTTTGAGATTAAGCTAGGGTTAGGATTAGGGCTTTGGCTCAATATAAAGTTATAAAGGCAAGACTAAGGTAAGGAGAAGACACACGACAGCAACACGAGATTGAGAGCGGCATCCCAGTGAGCATGTGTTGGGTCCGAGGGTGTAGAGAGGCTAGAGATCCAGATTCCAGATATGTGAGAGAGAGCAGATCTACTACATCAAATCCAGAGTTTTGTAATCTGTATTTTCTCAGTTGGGCCATTATCCTAGGACAAGAGCCCAAGTTATGTGATTAATTTATTAATGAAGAACTGATTTGTTGGGCAAAAATTTGTTTACATATATGTGATTCAGATCGAATTTTTGCTTCCATTCTCTTTTTTGTGTTAGGAATTTGGTCATGTATTTGTACCTCCCTCGCTAAGAGGAAATGTTGAAGTTTGTAGCTCGAGCAGGTACTTCTACACAAACCTTGTGTCTAAGCATGCAAAAGTTACCCACATTTCACCTTAGAATATCTGCTAATGTAACTTAAGCCTAAGTTTATAGGAAAAAGCAAATAATTGTATGTTGGCTTATTGAGCTAAAATAAAACATAGATAAAGTAAATTATTTAATTTAATGATTAAGTTTTAATCTTAGTTGTCGATCTCAAGTGAGTCAAGATCTAATCTCAGTTGTCCATCACTTTGACATTAGTGTTAGGGTTAGGATTAGGGTTTTGGCTCAATGTAAAGTTATAAAGGCAAGGCTAGGGTGAGGAGAAGACACACAATAGCAGCACAAGATTGAGAGCAGCATCTCAGTGAGCGTGTGTTGGGTCCAAGAGCGTAGAGAGGCTGGAGATCCAAATATGCGAGAGAGAGCAGATCTACTGGATCAAATCCAAAGTTTTGTAATTCGTATTTTCTCAGTTGAGCCATTATTGTAGGACTGGAGCCCAAGTTATGTGATTAATTTATTAATGAAGAACTGATATGTTGGTGAAAAATTTGTTTACATGTATGTTATTCAAATCAAATTTTTGCTTCCATTATCTTTTTTGTGTTAGGAATCTAGTCGTGTATTTGTTCAATTAACAGTTGTTGGGAACCAAATACCGAGTGCTGGGTTCGGTAAATTCTAACATGTTTTGGTAATTATGACCAAGGAACTTTGCCACTTATGAAATTAATGAAGCTTATGTAAGTTATTTGTGTTTTCCTATGCATTATCTTCTCACTGGGGTTGAATAAACCAATGGAACTATGTTTGTTTTTCCCATTTGGTTTTTTTTCTAATGAACGTGTTAGAAAAGTAGTGTTCAAGCTCCTAAGCTTAGATTCATTATTTTTGTCAAAATGCCTTCTAAGGATTGAGCTATGATTAAAGAGGCCTCGTGAGGCAATCTAATTGAAGCAGTGGCTTGCACATATTAATAACAAATACACATAAAGAGAACAATGATTGCATTAATAATGAGAAAGAAATAGCTTTCTGAAAGAGAGCTACATGATAGTTGAGTCAATTAATTTTATGATTGAGGGATAGACTAGAAAGCACACTAAAGTGAAATAAAGCAGAAAAGAATAAAATAACCTAAAGTCAAAGTGACTTTATTAATGCACGTCTAATATCTAATTCACCATTATAATCTGATATTTACTTTAACACCCTCCTTGTATAGTCAATCTACTAACTATGTCAAGCTTATCCCAAAATTTTACATATTTTTCAAGACCCAAAGACTTAGTGAAAATGTGTTTAGTTTGGTCCTCTGTGGGATAGAACTTCAACTCAATAGATCCATTCTCTACAAAATGTCTAATGATGTGGCAATGTATCTCAATATGGTATGCTTGTAGAAGACTAGATTCCTAGCTAGTTTGAGCACCACTTGATTGCCACAAATTTGGGGTGTTGGCTCTGTTGCTACATCTTCATGTCTAAAAAGCATCCTCCGGGCCAAACTACCTCACACATTGCTTTCGCTGCCCAATTTGAATTTGTAAACCCACTCAGCATAGTTTGCTTCTACCATACAAAATGGCAAAGTCAAGTGTCCCTTCACATATCTCAGCACTATTTGTTGCAATCCAATGTTGTCATAAATCAAGAAATAAAGTTCATAGCGTAACTCAAATCAAGCCTAACAGTCGTAGGATTTATCAAGCTCCCCAATTAGCTACTCGAAGACGAACTCATTAATCGCTTTAGTCACTTTTGGATGAAAACTTCAACCCTTTTTGCATAGTTGTACACGATATTTTGCAATCTATCATTCTAAACTCGTAAAGCAAACTCCTTATATATTTTGTTTATGAGACAAACATGTCACTACCTGTTTGCCAAACTTCTACACCTGGACAATAATGTAGGAGGCCTAGACTAGTGATGTCTAAACTTGTACTCATATTAGATTTGGTTTGTTCAATAGCACTTAGCTCACTATCTGAAATAATGATGTCATCTACATAAACGACCAATATAATGATGCCATTACCAACACTTTTGGCATATATATTGGAAGTTGAAGGACTCCACTGGAACCCTTCTCATCCAAGTACCTATCAATCTTAATGTACCATGCCCAAGGTGCCTACTTCATGCTCATACAACCTTCTTAAGTCTACAAACTAGATACTCCTTCCCTATAACTTAAAACCATTATGGTTGATACATGTAGACTTCTTCCTCAAAATCTCCATTGAAGTTAATCTTCACATCCATCTGATGGACCTTCCAACAAAACTACGATGCCATGGCTAGAACTAACCAAATGGTGCTCATCTTTGTTGTAGGAGTAAAGCTCTCTTCATAGTCAATACCCTCTCACTCAGAGAACCCTTCTACAACCAATCATGCCTTGTACTTGTAAGTGCACATTTGCCTTGACTTTGTACACTGTTAATTTTAGGTATTTTCTATGCTTAGAGCAATTTATTTCAATTTTCACAGTTAGCTCAATATCTTTTCCAGATTAGCAATCACTTTAGCATTAAAGTAAACTGCAGATAGAACATAAACATAAATCGCAAAAGACAAGCCAAGATAAGAGGACACAAGATGTGGCGATAGCCAGGGACAAACACCAATGTGGGGAAACCCTTGACCAATTCTTCTTATATGTTCTTCAATAGTTCAGCAAAGAGAGAGAGAGAGAGAGAGAGATAGTACATTTACAACATAAGTCAATACTTTGACTTGTCTAAATAAGAGCTTAGATCATCTCTAAGAAGATGATACATGAGATCAGTTGAAGCCATGTTGCTTCAACTGATTCTCCAAGGTGACTCCTTCACCTATCATCGTGTTGCATCTCGCCATCATGCTGCACCTCACCATGCTGCACCATGCTACTCCCATCATCACAATGTTGGACCTCATGACCATGCATCATACTGCTGCAACTTATGTTACACCTTCCAATATTGTGACATCTTGCTAATGTTGTCACTACTCATACTGCCGCACCATGATTGTTTGTTGTCCCATTGTTTTGTTGTTGTCACTGTTGTACCATCACAACTTGTTATAACTTGCTACTATTCCATGCATCTTAGCATTGACATACCTTGCAGTTGTCCCATGCATCTTAGCAACACCATACCTTGTTGCGGTCCCATGCATCCTAGTTGTTGTCCTATGCATCTTAGCAGCACTATACCTTGTTGTTTTCCCATGCATCTTAGCAGCACTATACCTTGCTGCTATCCCATGCATCTTAGTTGTTGTCCCATCCATCTTAGCTATTGTCCCATCCATCTTAGCAGCACTATACCTTGTTGCTGTCCCATGCATCTTAGCATTGCCATACCTTGCAATTGTCCCATGCATCTTAACAGCATTATACCTTGTTGTTGTCCCAGGCATCTTAGTTGTTGTCCTATGCATCTTAGCAGCACTATACCTTGCTGATGTTTGGCCTTGTCACGTGCTCAAACTCGGACCCAAAACAGTGAAGGGAAACACCCTAAATCTTGCCCAGATTTGCCTCTAGGCCTGCGGCTTACCTCCTGTAGCAGCTCGGCCTTATTACAGATGTTTTCTTGCCCAAAACAGACCCTTCACATCAACGTCCTCCTTCTTGAGCTGCCTTAGGATAGCTTTGTTAGGGTTGCCTTTAGGTCTTAGTGAGGGCTGCCTTTAGGTCTGCGTTAGGGTAGGGACCATCGTATAGGTTTAGGAATCCTTCTTCATAATGTTTAGGGCTTTCGTTCATGACTGCGTCCTCTAGATTAGGGCAATGTATTTCTTCTTCTTGACTGCGGCTAGGGCAACCTCTTTTCCTCCAACGTCTAGGGCTTCCACTCCTAGATTTCTCTTCCACTAAAACCCAAGACAAGTGGAGAGAAATCAAGATAGAAGTGTGTGTAGAAATGAATATCAAGTCGCCTCTTTTTATACTAAATCATGGAGCACATAAGGGGTGTATTTGGTTGTTGGCCGACCTTGACGAATGGTCTTATAACACAAATAAATTCATATCTCCATGAATACTTATCAGAATTGGATGATGTTTAGATCAATCCTACACCTCTCGATGAGAGGGATCCAAGAAAAATCAAAAATATCAGTTGCCATTAATAAGATGACCCACATGGAGTTTGGCCCTAGTTGCCAATTTTAACACTCCCTCTCAACTAGGGAGAACTCCATCTGCTTGTCCATATGTCCAATTGTACTATCTCTGCCATCAGTGCCCTGCACTGCTTTGCGCAGCTCTGCTGTGCTGAACCATGAAGAAGAAGAATTGATCGAGAATGTCTCATACCATTCTCTACTGACCCGAAGTCAGTTTCATCTAAAGAGAGTGTGTCATATCACTCTTACTGACCTGAAGTCAGTTTTATTGATCCCAGATCAATATCACAAGAGAGTGTCTCAAACCACTCATACTGATCCCAGATCAGTTGGAGGTCATCCTAGCATAGGGAGTACGGTAGATACAACGATGCATCCATCGATAGTACTATTATGGTCCCTAACCCCATTTCCCTGCTCATTGATCAGATGAGAGGTATTTCCCATGAGTCCCAGACTGCATGGGTAGGATGCCTCGATAGGAGAACGAATCATCCTGTCCCACTGTCAACACGGGAAAACGAATCATCCTATCCCACAATCGCCACGGGAGAACTAATCATCCCAGCCCACAGGAGAACTAATCATCCTGTTCCATAGTTACCACAGGAGAACTAATCATCCTGTTCCATAGTCGTAACGAGGTATCACAAGGAAATGTTGAACCTGTCACCCTATACATAGCGCACCACCAGGGGAGGGTGAGTTGCCCTATGGTCGTATGTCACTCCAGTAAGTACCCCAAGCCTCCCAGAGCTCCCAGAGCTCAATGCATGCAACATGCAGGACCCTTATACGAAGGTCTCTCAACGACTCCAAGTCGTTCGAGAAAATCACAGATTTGACCTTTCCTCGGGACTTTGACAAAGTGTCTGCAACCTGTACATCAGTCTCAATGCGATGGAGCCTCCTCACTCATCAACTTACCATATCCCAGATAAGGTAGTATCTGATGTCTATCTGCTAGAGCAATCATCGAACACGGGATTCCTCAATAATCGAATCCCCCCTGGTTGTCACAAAGAATCATAGTGGTATTCATCATGTGTACAAACAGCTCACTGAAGAGCTTCCACAACCAGGCAGCTTCACACGAGATCATACTCGTAGCTATGTATTCGGTCTCGGCGGTGCTTATAGCAACCAACTTCTGCTTCCTGCTCATCCATGATATCGAAGCAGAATCCAAAGAGAACCAGCACTGAGAAGTGCTCTAGCGATCCTCCACACTGCCTGCCCAGTCAACATTCGAATAATCATGCAGCTTCATATTTTCGGCAGTGTATCTGAATCCATGAGAGATTGTGCCCTGAAGATATCTCGGAAAATTCTTGGCACCAATCTAGTGAGGCTCAACCAAATATGAGCCCAACATGCTAACTGCAAAACATATATCCGGACAAAAGTTCACCAAGAACATCAATGCGAATGAGTTTATGAAACTCAGAGGCATTTCCCAAATCTGGTTCAGCATCACTACCATATAACTTCTGAAAGTTAAGATCCTCAAGGTAGTCACGAGCTTGCAGTTTACCATTCCACATCCAGAATCCAACTCCCTCTTACTTCTGCAAATGAGAGGGTCAGCACCTGTCAGAAATAGGTCGTCCTCAGAAGGTGTCGGTATGAGAGGTCTATCATCCACAACCTTCAAGCAATGGTTTGGATCAGCTTCACTCCTAGTGAATCTCAGCTTCATCAGACAGCTTCTAATCCTCTCATACTATGCCCAGGGTGTTTTGCTTCAAGCCATAGAGGGCTTTCTACCACCTTCATACGTGAGATTCCCGATCATGAATCTCAAACCCCATGGGTTGTTCCAAACCTGTGGATCTGCTACATGAGGGGAATGGTCCCCTTGTAAGATTTTCCTTCGATACATCTCGGACATGTACCTTCATGCTCTTCATGAATTCTCGCATCTGAGTCACCATCTTACTCACATCGGGTAGGGCCCCATTAGCAGACCTCCGGTGCTATAAATGAGATGTGTCAAGAGACATGGTCCCCCCAATGGACCATCCTGCAACTTGATACAAATTGCCAACCCTGAACTCAAAAGCATCTTAGAAATTTTTTATTTTTAAACACGTACCTTTCCATCGATGAATGCCACCCTGTAACCTTTGACTTCCATTGCCAAAATGGACACCAAGTTCTTCTTGCGATCAGGTATATAAAGAGATTCTTGTAAATCAATCGAGTTACCCTTATTCAATTGAGGAGTAACATTCCCTACACCCTTTCCGAGATAGGTGGCATCGACTCCAAGTATAATCCCACGATTGTTTCCATCTCTACCAAATTATAGAGAGAACCCTTCTATCCGATGAAGTGCCTTGAAGCACTGCAATCAATAAGCCAGATTCCCAAGGAGTCTGAAGGAGAGGACCAATATAAGATAACGCTTCTTTATATTATCAGAAATAACATTTGATTCTTCATACATGGGGTTCCTTGCTTTCTTGAAGAGTCGGTTGTTTCCTTTATGACCTACATTACCTATCATTCCTCTGATCATTGAAGATTTCCCTGGAATGATTGTTATCATCATCAAGTGATGTGTCCCTACTATTCGGACACTCCTTCGCATAATGGCCGAACTTATTACAAACAAGGCATCTGCCTTTCCTTCCACCCTTAGACCTGGACTTCCCATTGAAGTGATCTTTAGGTAGGCCATCAGAAGCTTCCGTTGCACCATTCTGATAATATTCTCTACTTCGACTTCACTCTTGGTGAATTAGAAGAGGGATGAGGAATCCATTGATCCTTTTGTCCTTTCCCAACTGTCTTCGGTGATTGCTCTTTCACTCTTGCTTGGGCTTTGTCTTCACCTCAGCTCTGATACCATGTTAATTTTAGGTATGTTCTATGCTTAGAGCAATTTATTTCAATTTTCACAGTTAGCTCAATATCTTTTCCAGATTAGCAATCACATCAGCATTAAAGTAAACTGCAAATAGAACATAAACATAAATCGCAGAAGACAAGCCAAGACAAGAGGACACAAGATGTGGCGCTAGCCAGGGACAAACCCCAATGTGGGGAAACCCTTGATCAATTATTCTTATATGTTCTTCAATAGTTCAGCAGAGAGAGAGAGAGAGATAGTACATTTACAACAGAAGTCAATACTTTGACTTGTCTAAATAAGAGCTTAGATCATCTCTAAGAAGATGATACATGAGATCAGTTGAAGACATGCTGCTTCAACTGATTCTCCAAGGTGACTCCTTCACCTATCATTGTGCTGCATCTCGTCATCATGTTGCACCTCACCGTGCTGCACCATGCTGCTCCCATCATCACAATGCTGGACCTCATGACCATGCATCATACTGCTGCAACTTATGTTGCACCTTCCAATATTGTGACATCTTGCTAATGTTGTCACTGCTCATACTGCCGCACCATGGTTGCTTGTTGTCCCATTGTTTTGTTGTTGTCACTGTTGTACCATCACAACTTGTTATACCTTGTTGTTGTCCCATGCATCTTAGCATTGCCATACCTTGCAGCTGTCCCATGCATCTTAGCAGCACTATACCTTGCTGCTGTCCCATGCATCTTAGCTATTGTCCTATGCATCTTAGCAGCACTATACCTTGTTGTTGTCCCATGCATCTTAGCAGCACTATACCTTGTTGTTGTCCCATGCATCTTAGCAGCAGTATACCTTGTTGTCCCATGCATCTTAGTTGTTGTACCATCCATCTTAGCAGCACTATACCTTGTTGTTGTCCCATCCATCTTAGCAGCACTATACCTTGTTGTTGTCCCATCCATCTTAGCAGCGCTATACCTTGTTGTTGTCCCATGCATCTTAGCATTGCCATACCTTGCAGTTGTCCCATGCATCTTAGCAGCACTATACCTTGCTGCTATCCCATACATCTTAGTTGTTGTCTTATGCATCTTAGCAGCACTATAACTTGTTGTTGTTTGGCCTTGTCACCTGCTCAAACTCGGACCCAAAACAGTGAAGGGAAACACCCTAAATCTTGCCCAGATTTGCCTCTAGGCCTGCGGCTTACCTCCTGTAGCAGCTCGGCCTTATTACAGATGTTTTCTTGCCCAAAACAGACCCTTCACATCAACGTCCTCCTTCTTGAGCTGCCTTAGGATAGCTTTGTTAGGGTTGCCTTTAGGTCTGCGTTAGGGAAGCCTTTAGGTCTGCGTTAGGGTAGGGACCAGCGTATAGGTTTAGGGCTCCTTCTTGATAATGTTTAGGGCTTTTCTTCATGACTGCGTCCTCTAGATTAGGGCAGCGTATTTCTTCTTCTTGACTGCGGCTAGGGCAGCCTCTTTTCCTCCAACGTCTAGGGCTTCCACTCCTAGATTTCTCTTCCACTAAAACCCAAGACAAGTGGAGAGAAATCAAGATAGAAGTGTGTGTAGAAATGACTATCAAGTCACCTCTTTTTATACTAAATCGTGGAGCACATGAGGGGTTTATTTGGTTGTTGGCCGACCTTGACGAATTGTCTTATAACACAAATAAATTCATATCTCCATGAATACTTATCAAAATTGGATGATCTTTAGATCAATCCTACACCTCTCGATGAGAGGGATCCAAGAAAAATATCAATTTCCATTAATAAGATAACCCACATGGAGTTTGGCCCTAGTTGCCAATTTTAACATACACCGATTCGCAGCCCATGGATTTTTTCATCAAACTCTCATGTTCAGTCACTATGGCCTTCTCCCATTGAAGTCTCCTTTTGCCTCTTCAAACACTTGTGGCTCATGTGCTTCCTACACATTGGCTATCGTAGCAAAATCGACCATATTAGATTTCTTGTTCTACTTTCTTAATGATCATCCCCCAATCATTTCATATGTTCAAACATCTCAATTGGTGTTATGTCACCATTTTAGTCTTTTATTGGAATCTTCCTTATCGAACTTATCAACATGACCAGGGTTATTTGTATCAAATTCCAAAAACTCCTCATGGTCATAATCCTCTACCCTCTCAAGGGGACCTAATCGAAGCTTGATACCTAAATCCTAAGCCACAATAAGTTGTTTCAAGGTTTTGATCGTTGAAGAAGTCTAGAAAAGGTCAAATGAATACATCAACTATGACCACTCTGCTAAATATCACCTAGTTGGTGTTAAAATCAACCAAATTGTAGGTTTTATGATTATTGTTGTACCCTATGACCATTAGTGTCTTGCTCTTCAAGTCTAACTTGGTTCTCTTCTCATATGGAATCCAAGCATAATGTAATGTTCCCATTTCCAATTCCCTTTATGATGCATTCAAGATGGACTTCCAGGATTGGTGGCAGCTAGTTTACAGGAGCCAGAGGTCCCAAAGGGGTCTTGAGGTGTTTTATGGGGGCCGACGAGGATTGCTCACGCTATATCACCATCAAGGTTAGTTTTGCAAAGCTTATTCTTGGTTTCGCTGAATTCAGACAATTCCCTTAAAATGGGGTTATTATTGAGCCTAAATTAAATACGCTTAGAGTGTCATTTTGGGAAGAATATTTGATGAAACACCTAAGTGTAATAGCTCGTTGGAACTAGAACGAAGAGATCCACAGGATGGGAAGATGAAAAGTGATTTTTAGTGGCCTGAGATATCGTAGAGGTAGATTTACCATTCTCCTAGATTAAAAGTGACTTTAATTAGTAAATTGTTTAAATAAAAAAGGGAAAATGATTAATTGAGGAAAAAGGCCAAGTGACTAAAATAAAATAGAATAATAACTCACTTAAGATAAGAAGAAGAGGAGAAGCTTCTAGAGCAGGAAATAAAATAATAAAATAAAGGTTTTAGAAGGTTGGAGAGGGATCCATCAAATCTATAAAAGCAGGAGAAGTAGATCATTTAGGATATCTTGGATTCGAGTATTTGTCATTAGTGAGGTCTGGAGAACCCAGTTCTCAGCCCCAAGACGAAAACCCTTGGGTTATGCGGTGAGATTGGATGAAAACCCGTCTCATCCCTCGGTGAATTCATTCAAAATTCACAAGTGTGTTCATTGGTTCTAGTTCTATTTTGGAGGCCCAATCCAGCATTGTAGAAGATCTCCTGAAGGTCGTCACCTCACCCATTTCTAGATATTTGTATTAGCATGTATTAACTAATTTATTAATAATATAATAACGTTGGGAATTATTTCATGTTTCTCTTGTCTGTTCTGAATTGCAGTTAATATTTCGTAGTTTGTTATTAAAATTTATGGCATAATTTGTGTAATTTGGTTGAAGAATTTACAACAAATTTTTCTAAAACAAAAATACGGAGAAAATTATCAGATTTAATAATTGGGATATTGCAGTGGTATCAGAACTGGTTTTCCTACCAGCCTAAGGGTTTACTGCACATTGATTTTGAGACAAGTTCATGGGATTATTTTGGAAGTACCAAAAAGAAACATATTTGTCGGAAAACCGTATTTATTTGTAGGTGATTCTTCAATATTTATCATTTTCCGGAAGCGCATTTTATCTCCAGGGCCAGGTTCATTCCGAATAGTTGAGTGCATTCCAAAGCCAGAATTATTATCTCTCCAAGAATCTGAATATATCTTGTATTTCTGAGGCCACATGAGTTCGTGGTCGAGTCTGTTGCAGGGATATTTCAGTGAGTATAGTTTGTTGATGTGACAGCATATTCAGTGGTTGCGTTATTGTTGGATGTGAATTGTTGATGGCGATAACCATCAAATGAATGACATTTGAAATCAAGTAGCAGAGATTGTGGGCCGCATTGCATGGCGAGAGGGCCAACGCAGTCAAAGGCCCACGTAGGAGTAAGAGTTACCACAAAAGGTTCCAACACCAACCAAGACGGGCAACGAGTGGATCAGAGCACACATGGATATCCATTCTCAACATTACAAGGGATCGTAAAATCCCTACAATGTAATGTAAAGTGAATTAAGTGATGTTGCCTGTAGAGGAGGTAGTCACAACAATCAAATCGTTAGTGGACCAACAAGAGGCCGACCGAACCTGGAAGCTATGGATGCAGGTGTAAGGGGTGACATTTATTAAATTTTCTAGGCCGGTTCTTGTCAAGTAGTGAGAGCCTTAGTGCGTATCACATCTCTATTGATGTATGTGAATGAAGCTACAGTGGATAAATTGGATCACCAATTATGTGCACATGGATCACAAGCATTGGATCAAATTGAATATAGAGTGAATTTGTTTGGTGGATCTAATTTTGTTGAGTAAGATTCGCACAATGAAAGTGTGAGCATCGCAGAGTCTCAGCATACCAATTGAACCCATCTACGGCTAAATTCCTCAAGTTTGACTGAAAGCCGAATTAAATACAAATTTTGGGTTGGCTGTGAGTGCACAACTCTATGCAGGCCAAGAGCTTTATTCTGCGCCAAGGACAAGTTTATAATTTATGCAAGATGAGTTTTGGAGTTTCATGAGGCTGTGAGCACGTTCTTACCAAGGCCGAGTTTCAATTGTTAGTTCCAGGGCCAAGAATACTATTCTGAAGGGCCGAGAGCCAACATTAATCACATCTTGAAGGGGCCAAGTCACAGGCCAAGTGCATCATCTTCTTCAGCAAGCCGAGATTAATATCCATTGAGAGGCTGAGAGTCTCTCTCATTATCAGAGTCCAATTATATTTTGACAAGGAGGCTGAAAGCAGTCTTTTGGTAAATGAGGAATTGCTATTGGCGCGCTCAGTTAATCAGCAGACCTGAGTTTCATATCTGAATGGTGGAATTAAATTAATGTAGCAAAGGCACCTCTTGTGAAGAATATAATCCTTGCTGAGCAATTGTATTGCTAGAACATTTAGCAGATCTGAATTGGCTAGGTTCTGGGCGAATTCTTTTGGAGGGCTGAGTCACTTCTCTGCTAGGACGAATTTCTAATCGAAGCCAAGACATTCCTGATGGTCGAAGTCCAGCTTCAAGCAGAGTTCAATATTGTTTGGAAGCTGATTGTTGTCTTCAGATGAGAAGATCAAATTGGCTACTTCTTGAAGGTGGAATCTAATTATCAATGAGGAGACGGAGTTCAGATTGTTGGGGTCAAGTGCTCAGCTGTTGGCAGACTGAGACCACCCTTTCCACCGATTTCTAAAGCCGATGAGGTTGACTGTTGCAGAGACATTGAGGGGCCAAGTTCCTTACTCTTCAGGCAGAGGTCCCCTGTGGATTTTCCTCCTGTTTTATGAAGGCCAAGCTAGTCTATGTTCAACCAAATTTCCAGGTTTCTCATTATATTTTACATCTTTCCTCATCCATATTCTTATCCTTTACTTTGTCATTAAAGTTGTATAAATCTGTGAGTATATTGAAAGGGGACAACAGCATTAGTAAATTACATGACACCTAGAGTAGGATTGATGTAAATTTCCTTGGTGTACTGCCATAAATATATATATGTCTAAATCTTGTAATAGGGGTATTGAGGCAAAACATATGAGTATCAGTATGTTGGTGTAAGGTTTGGATAGTGTTCAGCAATTGCTAGTCTGAGAGGTTGGGTCAGAATATTGATTCATGTGGCTGTGTCTATATGTTTATGGTGTTGTAGTTATATTGTTGTCTAATAAAGCCAATGTATGACATATAGGTTGTAGAAAAGCTGACTATTGCTTGTCATGACCTTGTATACCTGTGTATTGTTGTGATTGTCACATGATACATTTCTGGTGGGCACGTATTTGTCCCAATATTAGTATTTTATTGTCTTAATGCTGTTGTGGTGTGTCCTCTAATTTTGTATGGTGTGTCCAATTGTTGCAGAAGGTTGAGTGTCCATTGTATATCTACTGCTTAAGGTTGAGACAAGAGTCTTGTCTATGGTCAGAATATCTGCTTGCAGGGTTTGTGGCAGAATTGTGCTGCAGAGAGGTTGCACATGTTTTTGGGCTGACATTGATTACAGAGGGAAGTTGTTGGAAGAACATGTCATGTCATTAACCTGCTATCCGAGAGTACATTCGTTGAGTTGTCAGACACTTCTTTATGTTAGCCAGCCTTTTATTTGACACCCATCCCCTTTATCGTTTCTGTTGTAAGATGTTGATGTGAGTTAGCAAGTTTGTTGCCAGAATAATAAGAGGAATTTGCAGGTTGCAAATTCATTAGTGCATGGATGAGTCATTGAGGCAGTTCATAGCCCATTGTGTTAAACCTATCGTCAGAAGAAATTTGATGAGGAGAAATTTTTTAAGCACTCAGATCAGGCAAGGATAAGGAGCAAAAGCGAAAGCACTCTCCAGAACTCCCAAGGAAGAGCAGAAATCAAATGAGAAGAGAGCAGATCTATTTCACATATCAGGAAGAATGGACACCAGATCACAGGGGATGAGAAGCAGATGAGACTGCAAAAATTGAAGCAGAGCAAGAAATGGCAAGGAGCTCAAATCAATTGATTGTGGAAAGCGTAGAAGGGTCCATGGTTGGATAGGAGTCGCATGCGGAGTGCTCTAACTTGCATGATCATGAGAGGCATAACTCAAAAATGCCCAAATCACATCATGAGAATCACAAGTCTACTCTTTTGGAGAGCCCACTGAAGGATCAGGTGATAGTAATGGATGAGATGGGGTCCTCTGCTATAGTTGAGTCCATTGATTTTCACGAGGATACCTTTGACGAGCACGAGAAATTATATGGAAATGATGATAGCAGCCCACCCGTGCATTCATGTTTAACGGCTGAAGGGGATGGGCAGCAGATTGACCCCATATGTGAAGAAGACCAAGGAGAAAACATTCATGGAGACTTGTGAGATGAGCTACTAGTGATCCAGCATGAAGAGCACATAGAGGAGCATGAGTCAGATGAGGAGGATGATATGGACAGTATGCTTCATAAGCCATCTTTAGAGAGCCAGTTAAAGGCTCAAATTGGAGACATGGTGAAGGTGGTTCAGCATCCATATTTGGATCCACCCATGGATGAGGTGTAAATAGATGCAAAGGCAGCCAACAGAGATGCAGTACTACCAGACAGTATCCGCCAGGAGAATATTGAGCATTTCAGGACCAACCTTATGGCATTGAAATAAAAGATCCAAACAAAATAAGGCACCATCTTGTGGCAGAATAGTGGTGTGTGCCAAGTCAGCAGCCAAGCTATCTAGCATTGAGGGACAGCTAAAGTTCTATATTGCAAGATCCGGCATAAGAAGGGTGAAGATTGGCAGTTCCACAGATCTGAACCGGATCCAGACCCGGATCCGCCAAAATACGGCTTAAATACGGATGACTACGGATTTGCGGTTTTAGGAAACGTCTATTCTTGGACAAAACGGATCCCGAGCCGGTTTAGCAAGTTGTCACTACTGCCGAAATGGGTTGAAGTCATTTCAGAAAAGTTGACTGTCGTTTTAGGTTATTTTCATTTTAGGTTTTAACTTTTAACTTTATTAACTTGTGGTCCCTCCCCTTTGTCAGCACTCACGCCGAATATCCCCCTACTTCACACAGCAATGCAGCAACTACCAAATATTCACCTGGGACCCTGCTTCACACAGCAACGCAGTCTTTGGAGGTTGGAACTCGTGAGTCGGGAGTCGTGAGGAACAACAAGACTGCAGGTTGGAACTCGTGAGCACAGCGACAAGAATTTGGAAGTTGCCGCCGGTTGGAACAACAAGACTGTGCACAACGACAGAGCTGTCGAGGAAGTTGTCGTCAATCAGGACAGAGCCATTGGGGAAGTCGTCGATCAGTCGTCGCTGCCAGCCTGCGTTGTGAGAGGAACGCTCAGCCAAAGCCTTCGTTGCTGCCAGGAACACTCAGTCGAAGCCTTTGTTGCCGCCCAACTGAGAAAGGTAAACCCGCAAATGTAAATACTGAATTTTTTTTGTTTTTCATTGCCAAGGCCTGATAGTCATTCTCTCCATAGGGTTATTTTTAAAACTAAATCATAAAATATTAAATTATTTGTTATTGTTTTCTCCATATTACTTTATTACATTATTAGTTTATTAATAAACTATTAAATTGTTGTTTATTAGTAGTTTTGTTAAATTTGGACAACTAGGTCCAAACTCCATGTTCTGATGCTCAGATTAAGAGGCTAATATTTTTGTTGGATTCCTCTTTCTGAGAAGTGTAAAATCCATATAAAAATAGTCTTAATCCGATGAGCAGAACTTATATTTTGAATTTATTATTCTTAATAAATTATATGTGCAAAGGTCAGCCAGTTTTGTAATGTAGGCTCACATGCCCAACAGATGTGTCACACACCCTCATTGATGGATATATATATATATATACAGGAAAAGTTGGAGAGAATTTGATCACAACACAACTCACATCTTCCTCTCTCATCCTAAAAAGTACGAGCTACCTGGAGGACGAATTTCAGCCACACGTGGGAAGGACGAAGAGGATTTTTCTGCTGCTAGGGTTTCGCAGAAGTTTGACCAACGTTGACTTTGGTCAACGCTTGGTCCAAACAAGCTGAAAACTTGTGGGAGGTTCGATTTTTGAAGGCCATACTACCTGGCACAAAAATCGAGGTCAAAGGGTTGATCGTTTTGCTGCTGTGTTGACTTTTAGCTTGCTGCCCCTGCGTTGACTTTTCAGGACAGCGTTGACTTTTGTAGGACTGACTTGGGTTGACTCATCTACTGGTTGGAGGGTTGTTGTGACACATGCTGGGCTGGCTGACCAAAGGAGACTTTGCTGGTTGAAGCATTCTGTTGACCGCCGAAACAAACACATACATTTTTCTTGTTTCTGATTTGTCTTCTGTAAAGATCTGCTTATATGTTCTATCTGCATTTTGCTTATCTACTTGTATGATTGCTGTGAGAAAAGTGAAATTGCTCTTAGCATAGAACATCTACAAAACTTTACATGGTATCAGAGCTGAGGTGAAGACAAACTCTATCTATAGCAATCATCATCGAAGGAAATGGATTCCTCTAAGCTTGAATTCAGGGAGAATGACAAGTTGACTGGAAGTGATGACTTCCATGCCTGGAAGATGTTATTAGATCTCAAATTAGAAGATCATGATCTCCTAGATCATGTGACAGGGAAGATTCAAGAACCTCCATCAAATGCCTCTGCTGCTGTTAAACACAAGTATAAGAAGGGAGAAATCAGAGCAAAACTGCTGATCAGGGAATCCATAAATAAGAGTCTGGTTGCCTACATATCTGAACTAGGCACATCCAAGGAGATGTATGACAAACTGATACTTATGTTCCGAGTAAACAATGTGAACCAAGTGCTATTCCTCAAGAACAAGTTGAAGAATATGAAGAAGGGCCGAGACGAGTCTATTCAAACTTTCTTTATGAAGTTGACCGAAACCAGGAACAATCTGCTAGCTATTGGGGAGACAATAGCTGATCGTGAGATGGTTCTCACCGCACTTGGAGGACTTCCATATGAATGGCAAGTATTCACAACTACCATTCTCAACAATAATACCATCCCTAACTTTGATGAGCTTCTGTCTAGATGTATGCAAGAAGAAACAAGGATGAAGGAATTTGATAATGAAAGAAATGTTGCCTATGTTGCTCATTCCCGAAAGAAGAACTCTGGTGGTTCCAAGGACAAAGGAAGGACTAAGACTCAAAAGAAGAAGGGTAAATGTTTCACCTGCCATAGGACTGGACACTATGCTAGAGAATGCCCCTTCCAGAAGAATTCTCCCGATAGTGACGACAACAACAACAACCGAAGGAATGGGAATCAAAGAAATGACAAATCCAAAGGAAAGAGGAAGGCTCACTTTGAAGGAAACCATCCACCTTCTAAAAGGACCACAAATACCAGGTATGAGGAGTCTAATGTTGTTGATAAAAGAAATGAGTATATTCTAATATCTGCTCTCTCAGCTGCATCTCCGCCCGACACTATGGATGTCTGGCTAATCGATAGTGGTGCCTCAAGACACATCACCGGATTCAAGGAAGCACTTTCTGACATGGTTGAAAGGGATATTAATCTAGAAATTATCCTTGGGGATAATGCCACTTATCCTGTGAAAGGGACCGGGACTGTGACCCTCCACTTGTCTCAAGGACAAGTCCTCCATCTACAAGATGTACTCTTCTATGTACCCAAATTGAAGAAGAACCTTGTGTCTGTATCTGCCATGGAAGACAAAGGATTCAATGTAACTTTCTCTGATGGAAAGGTACTCATGTGGAAGAAGAGCTTCAAGGAAGCTATCTCAATTGGTTTTAGAGTTGGTACACTCTACCAAGTTGGAGGGAGTCCGTTGGGAGCTATGACTTGTGATACTATCCGTCAAATCGAACTATGGCACCGAAGATTTGGACACTTTCATTACAAGGCTCTTCCGAAGCAAGGAAGGTGGTGACAGGGATGCCTGATTTTGGAAATAATCATAAAGGTGCATGTAAGGGCTGTGCTGAAGGAAAACATACAAGGGGACCTTTCCCCTCAAGTGTCACAAAGACATCTGAGATATTGCAACTGGTCCATTCTGATCTTTCCGGTATGTTGCCTGTAACATCCCTGGGGGGATGTTCTTACTATATGACATTTACTGATGACTTCTCTCGCAAAACCTGGATATACTTCTTGAAGAAGAAGGATGAGGCTTTCATGTGGTTCCGTACCTTCAAAGCCTTGGTGGAAAATATGACCGGAAAGAAGATCAAGATTTTGAGGACTGACAATGGCACTGAATATGAGTCAAATGAGTTCAAAGACTTTTGCAGAGAAGCTGGCATTAAGAGGGAGACTACCACTGCATATACTCCTGAGCAGAATGGTGTTGCTGAACGCAAGAATAGGACTATTGTGGAAGCTGCCCGTGCCATGCTATGTGACCAGGGTCTTCCAAAGTTTCTGTGGGGAGAAGCTGCAAATACTGCTGTGTACATTCAAAACCGATGCCCTCATTCCGCTTTGGACTCCAAAACTCCCGAAGAGGTTTTCTCTGGTAAGAAACCTGATGTCTCACATTTTAGAATTTTTGGATGTCCTGTCTATTTTCATGTGCCGAAAGAAAAGAGAAGTAAGCTGGATGCTACTGGGAAGAAAGGATTGTTTGTGGGCTACAGTGAGACTTCTAAGGCATATAGAGTCTATGTACCTGGTCAAAGGGAAGTAGAGATAAGCCATGATGTCACTTTTGACGAAGATGCTTCCCTGAAGAAAGTAGTAGATCTTCCTAGATCTGAAGAAAACCATGAAGAAAGACCTGGAAATCTGGAAGAACCCCAGGATGAGACTATGCCTGATGTTGAAGGGCCAATGGACCCTATTGATCCTTCCCCTTCTCTAGGAAAGAGGCCATCATGGCTCAGGGACACCCTCGAAGATGCTGAGGGTCATGCTGCCCCAAGGGTAACATTCCGAGAAAGCAAGAAGCCGTGTAGATACCAAGGGTATCTAGCTGCCATGAGTACTATTATACAATCTGAACCTGGATCTTTTGAAGAAGCCATCAAGCATCAAGTCTGGAAGGATGCTATGCATGAAGAATATGAGGCTATTATGAAGAATGATGTCTGGGATGTGGTCCCGAGACCGAAGGACAAATCTGTTGTCACCGCTAAATGGCTCTACAAGATTAAACATGGATCTGATGGGAGTGCTGAAAAGTTTAAGGCAAGATTTGTTGCCCGTGGCTTCTCTCAAAATGAAGGAATTGACTATGACGATATATTTGCACCTGTGGCTCGATATACCACCATCCGATCCATCATAGCCCTTGCTGCTACGCAAGGATGGAGTCTTCATCAGATGGATGTCAAGACCGCTTTTCTGCATGGTGCAATAAAGGAAGAGGTGTATGTAGAACAACCTCTGGGATTTGAAGTTCAAGATCGAGACACTTATGTCTGCAGGTTGAAGAAAGCCCTCTATGGGTTAAAGCAAGCACCCAGAGCTTGGTATGAGAGGATGGATAGTTACTTGATGAAGCTGGGCTTCACTCGAAGCAATGCTGATCCAAACCTTTACTTTAAGGCTGAGGAAGGAAAGCCTCTCATTCTAGTGCTGTATGTGGACGACCTCTTCCTGACAGGTGATGACCCTCTCATTCATCAATGTAAGAGGGAGCTTGCTGCTGAGTTCGAGATGAAAGACCTAGGACTGATGCACTATTTCCTAGGCCTGGAGGTCTGGCAGAGACCTGGAGAGATTTTCCTTTCTCAAGGAAAGTATATTGTGAAGCTTCTGGAAAGATTTGGGATGGTGGACTGTAAGTCCGTGTCGACACCAATGGAACTCAACTTTAAGAAGTTGAGTGGCAGCGCTGCAGGGCCTATCTTGGCCAATCCTACTGAGTATCGTCAACTCATAGGAGCTTTGATGTTCTTAGTGAACACCCGTCCGGACATATGTTTTGCAGTGAATACTTTGAGTCAACAGATGGTTGAGCCTCATCATTTTCACTGGGTTGATGCCAAGAATCTTTTGAGATATCTTCGGGGCACGATAAACCATGGGCTGAGATACACTGTCGGGAGTGTGATACTCCGGGGATATACTGATGCCGATTGCGCTGGCAGTGTGGTGGATCGTAAGAGCACATCTGGATGCTGTTTCAATCTTGGTTCTGCTTCGATCTCATGGATGAGCAGGAAGCAGAAGTCGGTGGCTTTGAGCACCGCGGAGGCCGAATACATTGCTGCTAGTATGGCCTGTTGTGAAGCAGTTTGGTTGAGGAAGCTCTTTAGTGAGTTGTTCCAACATGTGCTAGATACCACTGTAATACTCTGTGATAATCAGAGTGGGATTCGTATGACTGAGAATCCTGTGTTCCACGACCGATCCAAGCATATTGATATCAGGTACCACTTTATCCGGGATATGGTACAGCGAGGCGCCGTAAGGCTCGATCATATAGGAACTGATGAGCAGGTCGCGGATATTCTCACTAAGCCCCTGGGGAAGGTCAAGTTCCTAACCTTCCGTGAGAGTCTTGGTGTCGTGGAAAGACCCTATGATGTGGGTCCTGTTGGACGATGAGCTCTGGGAGCTCTGGGGGGCTTTGGGGATAGCTTCTCGGAGCTATAAGCACTCATAATGCTTCTGCCCCACTCTTGTGATTATTGAGCTGGTTCGCCACTCATTTAATCTGTGCCCGGTATGCATCCTACCCATTGAGTTCAGGGCTCATGGGAAGTACCTCTCATTTGGCCAATGAGGTGTGGAAAAGCTAGAGACTATTAGCAAAGACTGATGGACGCATCAGAGATTGTCGTACTCTCAATCTAGGATGGCATGGTCCAACCACTTGATCTGGGATCAAGATTTGTGAGGTCTGGGACCTCTGGACTGATTATGTCAGTCAGGGAATGATGTCTTTGTGACTGACCCACTTCTGTTCTGAAATAAAGAAGCCAGCAAAGCAAGTTTCGGCGGGATGACTCACGATGTTAATTGCACTAATAGATGGAGTTCTCCCTAGTTGAGAGGGAGTGTTAAATTTGGACAACTAGGTCCAAACTCCATGTTCTGATGCTCAGATTAAGAGGCTAATATTTTTGTTGGATTCCTCTTTCTGAGAGGTGTAAAATCCATATGAAAATAGTCTTAATCCGATGAGCAGAACTTATATTTTGAATTTATTATTCTTAATAAATTATATGTGCAAAGGTCAGCCAGTTTTGTAATGTAGGCTCACATGCCCAACAGATGTGTCACACACCCTCATTGATGGATATATATATATATATACAGGAAAAGTTGGAGAGAATTTGATCACAACACAACTCACATCTTCCTCTCTCATCCTAAAAAGTACGAGCTACCTGGAGGACGAATTTCAGCCACACGTGGGAAGGACGAAGAGGATTTTTCTGCTGCTAGGGTTTCGCAGAAGTTTGACCAACGTTGACTTTGGTCAACGCTTGGTCCAAACAAGCTGAAAACTTGTGGGAGGTTCGATTTTTGAAGGCCATACTACCTGGCACAAAAATCGAGGTCAAAGGGTTGATCGTTTTGCTGCTGTGTTGACTTTTAGCTTGCTGCCCCTGCGTTGACTTTTCAGGACAGCGTTGACTTTTGTAGGACTGACTTGGGTTGACTCATCTACTGGTTGGAGGGTTGTTGTGACACATGCTGGGCTGGCTGACCAAAGGAGACTTTGCTGGTTGAAGCATTCTGTTGACCGCCGAAACAAACACATACATTTTTCTTGTTTCTGATTTGTCTTCTGTAAAGATCTGCTTATATGTTCTATCTGCATTTTGCTTATCTACTTGTATGATTGCTGTGAGAAAAGTGAAATTGCTCTTAGCATAGAACATCTACAAAACTTTACAAGTTTGAACTTTGTTGTTTATTAAATTATTGTTCTCTCCATATTGTATATATTTTCTCCATATTATATATCTTGACCTTGATCCAATATATATTAATATTATATACTCTCCATTACTCTCCATTAAGCATTTATTGTTCTAATTATTTATTATGTAGAACAATGCCAAACAAGGATTTTGATGTGGTAGAAGGATACAACACAGCTTTGAGGAAAATTTATAGAGATATAGGAGTTGCAATGGAAGTCCGCCAAGAATTTGGAGGGTTTGTACAATCTACTGGTAGCTTTTCAAATCCAGTAGCTATGGATGATCGAGGGCATCTTGATCCTATTACTTCATAGGGCTTCCATGGTGGGGATAGCATTCATCTCTCTACTCTAGTCACCAGGTTGTCATCATAGGTTGCTAGTTCCTCATCAGCTGAGAGGCATTGGAGTACATATGGCTTCATCCATTCAGTGAAGCGAAACAATATGGGAGCGGCAAAGGCTGAGGATCTTGTGTATGTTCATTCCAACCTCAGTCTTCTATCTCATGTTGAACCAGAGTATAAAAAAGGTCTGAGCAGGATGTGGGATGTGGAGCCTGAGATCTCTGACTTGAACCTAACATTAAATGCCATGACTCACCTCAACCTACTTGAAGATATTGTTCCACCACTAGTCCAGCCTACTGATGACCCCCATCATCTATTCATGATGTAGAGTTGCAATATGCAGAAGATAATGCAGATCCATTTGAGGATATGTAAATGTATTTACTATTATCATTTATGATATTATGACCCTTTTTGTTACTTTCTATGAGGGAGGATGCATCATTTCATTGTTTCAGTCTTCATATTTATAATATATCTAATGGTTTCAGTTCTAAAAGTGTTTGATGGTTTCGTGGAGTATTTAATTTTTGAACTCTAGTGTTTTTTAAAAATTTTAAAATATTATTATATTTTATTTTTTTGTACGTGACATATCCTTGCCGTATCTAAAGCCTGGATTTTCAAAAAACTAGCGGATCCAGATCCGTATCCGAATCATAGTAACATAGCTAAAGTCCCTAGCACGACAACAAGAGGAGTACATTTGGGAGTTCCAAAGCAGACCTCTCAAGAGTACATAAATAAGGCTTGCAGCACTACCAACCCACCTCTATACACTAGGGAGAGAGGGGCAAAGTTTTCGAGACATATCATGTTGGTTGATTGGGTGGAGCAGCATGAGTTGACCATGGAGCAACATCAACATGGTGGGCTTACTCCATGTGCAGTTGTTCATGCATTCGATTTTTCCCATGGGATGGAATGGCGGGAAATTAAGTTGGTATCCTATTGACGAGATGATTCTCAAGTGGATATTCTTAGCTAGTGGCATAGCATAGCATGAGTCCTTATGCATAGATAATGATGGAAATACAAGGTGTTATCATAGTCCCAAGGCATATGGCATTGGGATCTAGGTGGATCTATTGCTAGCAGGTTGGGTCAGAAATGTGTTTCGTTAGCATGGAGGCATGATGTGACCCAGTGGTCCATATGGGATCCTATTATCAGTATACAGATGCCTCCACAGTGGGCAGATGTGGATTGCTTGAGGGAAAGCAATCTTGGTGAGGGAGGATTTGTAATACACCTCCTCCTCTATAACTCCGTTCAGAAATGTGGTCTTCACATCCATCTGATGGATCTACCAACCCATTTCTATAGCAATAGAAATAAGGGACTAGATAGAAGTGTACCGATCTACGGGAGCGAAGGTCTCATCATAGTCAACTCCCTCTATCTGTGAGAACCCTTTAGCCACGAACCTCGCCTTGAACTTCTCAAAGCTGCCATCCACAGGATGCTTGATCTTGTAGAGCCACCTGGAAGTCACAACTGACTTGCCCTCAGGCCTAGGTGCCACTTCCCAGACATTGTTCTTAATGATAGAGGCATAATCCTCCACCATAGCCTCTCTCCATACCTCCTGACTGGCAACCTCCTCATAGCTAGTAGGCTCAAAGTCAACAATGCTGGTAGCCTTGGCTACATAACTGCAAAATCGCTCAGGTGGCACACTCTCCATGTTCACCCTCCTCGGAGGACCAACAGACTTCGCTTCCTTCAAGATGTCTTCAAGCCATTTGGGGCTCCTCTTCCCTGAAGCTTCCCCATAGGGAACCTCATCCTCTGCACCCCAATCTGATGAACCTGAAAGTCTGCCAACTGACACTAGTGTGCCTGTACCAACACTTGTACTCGAAGAACTTGTACTGGCACCTGTGCCTGTCAGCTGAAGTGCCATGTGAACTCTATACTAGTGGACTCCCTAAAGAAGTGCTCGGTGATATCGCCCCTAGTGCCCCAGATGTCACTAACACTGAAGTACCTCCTATACCTGTCGATCCAGAACCCTGAGGTCCTACTCCCTATATGTGACCTCCCTGCTGAAGAGAAGTCTGTGACTCTCTCTAATCATACTCCCGTGATCTCCAATAGGCCCTCTCCTCCTCGAACTTCACATCCCTCCTAATCACTGCTCTCCGTTTAGAAGGAATGAAGATCCGATAGGCCTTCGAAGTCTCGTTGTAACCCATAAAGATACCCTTCTCTGCCATGGGTTCTAGCTTCGTCCTCTGCTCCTTGGGGATATAAGAATATGTGAGACATCCAAAGATACGAAGATGTCCCACATGAGGCTTCTCTCCAGTGAAAGCCTCCTCCGAAGTCATATTCCCCAATACTCTGTGAGGACTCCTATTCTGAAGATAAACAACAGTATTGCAGGCCTCAACCCACAAAAACAAAGTCAATCCCTAATCATGAATCATCGCTCTAGTAGCCCCAACAATAGCTTTGTTCTTCCTTTCAGACACCCCATTCTGTTGGGGGTTGTAAGGAACCGTGAACTCTCTCTTAATGCCCTCCTGTGCACAGAAGTCAGAAAACCCACCATCGGTGTACTCACCACCATTGTCTGACCTCAAGACCTAAATCTTCCTACCTGTCTGCTTTTCCACAAGATCTTTGAACTCTTTAAAGTGACTGAAGACCTCACCCTTAATCTTCAGGAAATATATCCAAGTCTTCCTAGAGTAGTCATCAATGAATATAACATAATATTCATAACCACCCAAAGACACATGAGACATACGACCACTAACATTAGTATGAATCAAGTCTAGTATACCTGTAGATATTTTGTCGCTTGCTGGGAATGGTAACTTGGTGTACTTGCCCAAAGCACACCCTCTGCAAACCTCATAATGCTCGACACTGGGATCAGGAACTCCAGTAGTGATCTCCCTCGGTACTCTCAAAGCTCCATGATGCATATGCACCATCCTCCGATGCCATAACTCGTACAAGTCTCTACTGTTGGTGGTACTAGTGTGAGTGCTACCAGATGTGCTACTCACCAATGCTCTTGCCAACTAAAAACTAAACCTGTATAGTTTCCCAGAGCAGACTCCAATCGCTTTGGCCAAAGTGATGGAAGCTGCCTTGCGATGCATAAGTACCTGCCCTCCTGAGAAAGTGACGTCAAACCCCTTCTCCTCCATAGCAGACACGGAAATCAAGTTCTTCTTCATCCTCGGAGCATACAAAACATCCATGACCTTCAAAGGAGGCAAAGACTCCCTCTCAAAGGTCAAAGTCCCCACACCAATAGCTCTCACAGTGCGATCATCTCCTAGTACAATCTCAATATCAAGTGCCCTCTCTGCAAGCTCTAAAAAGAACTCATGTGCACCTGTCATATGGCGGGAAGCCCCATTGTCTATGTGCCAAACATCAGATGATGTACTCCTACTAGATGTAGAAGTAATAAAGGCAAAGTCTTGGTCAAACTGTGAAGCAAACTTCTACACCTCTGTTGAAGTTGCAGTACCATTTTTCCCCTTGTTCTTCCTGTCAAGACACATAGCAGCAGAGTGTCCCATCTTCTGACATTCCCAACATTTGACTTTGGACATATCCATATCTTTCTTCTTCTTCTTCTCCTTTCCCTTAGCCCCATTTGATGAGGCCCCTTTCGTGGCCTTCCCTTTGTTCTTCCCCCTGGTTTTCAAGGCTACATCTACTATCTTCACCCCACCACTGTCAGTCTTCCGTATATCATGTTGCACACAATCATACCAGAATCTGTCCCAATTGGGAAGATTCTCCCTAGAGGTAACAGTGTCTCCAAAGACCTCCCAAGACTTAGGAAGTCCTGCTACAACTATCTTGTCTAACTCTGTGGGTGCAACTGTTTCAACAATAGCAGTCAACTCATCACGTATTTGTTTGACCCTACCAAGATAATGAACTACACTTTCATCCTTTGTCATCCTGATGTTCTTCAATTGTTCTTTGAGTAAAATCTTCCTGCTCTCATTAGTACTCTGATAGAGAGTGGTTACAGTTGTCCACATCTGATATGCATATGTGTTTCCTCTCACCTGAGGAACCACATGATCCTTCAGACTATCCATCAAAATCCTTTTTGCCTTTGCATTATTTTGTGTATTCAACAAGTTCATCTGCGACAGTAGGAGGTACAACCACTTGTCGCACTATGTCCCAAACTGTTGCCTCTTCAAACATTGTCTGAATTTTGTCCTTCCAAACGGCATAGTTGAATATCCCATCCAGTCTATCCTCTATCCTTAAGAACATGGCTATAATTGTTGTCCAAAATTTACAAAACCAAGAAAATGGAGAAATGAACTTTCTAGCACATCTTGTTGTCCCAAAAGTTCAGTCTATGTGAAATTTCACCTCGTTGTCCCAAAATATCAGTTTGTTGTCGAAAAATTCAGTTTGTTGTCCAAACCGTTGTTTGTTGTCCCAAACTATTGTTTGTTGTTCAAACTACAATTTTCAGCTTGTACCTCTAATACCAAGTTGAAATTTGATGACTAAAAAAAGTTTCCAACAATCCCATCCCGGTTTTAATTTCACCTTATCACTCCCATTCAGTTAAATGCCCTTGCCCATAAACATACATTCAACATATAGAATTCTGGAAATGAAATTTTCAGATTAAAACACATGGGACTGTCAACACATGCTGAAAATAAATATGGACATAATCAGACTAGCGACACACATAATAATACACAGATTTTTGGTCAACTTAGACCCAGGCAAAACCCCTTCAATCTTTTTCGGGGAAAACCTGCTAGAGAGCTTTGCAAATTTATTTATCTTTCAAGTTCAGGAAAAATACATTTGCAGACAAAACAAAACAGCAAAATACAACTCATCTCTTCAACCCAAAACTCCTTGAAAATCGTGCCCACTTTGCCTCGATTTTTGTGCCCACTTGAAGCTGAAAATATGTATTGTACAGATACGACTGTACGGATTTCCATACCGTTGTACGCACTATACGGATTTTTTCAAAAAAAATCAAAAACTTCTCTCGAACGACATGCAACTCACAATGTTCAATGTTGTTCGTATTGTACCCTCTGTTGTCTTCTAAACCTTGAAGATCTTCAATTTGGATGCTATATAACTTTTGATGTGAGCTAAACACTTCACATAATACATGATGTTGCCAACCATCCCATAAACTCAAATGTTACATGAAAAGATAACATTGCAAAACATTAAAAATTCTTTTATTACCAAATAAAGGAGGAATAAGGTTAGGAAGGACCAGAAAATACATAATCAATCAAAATCATTGCAGATTTTAATTTCTATTAGAATGGAGTGAACTACTTATGTTCTTTTCCCTTAGACAGACACAATGGAATCAATCTTCATTCCAACTAATCAAAATATCTCACTATTGTAAGGAAGTCCATGTGTGACCATCATATAAAGGGTCTTACTTTATACAACTTCATTGATATGATATAGTTCAATTTTGATGAGGTGACAAACAAAATTTCAAGCAAAGCAAGTGGAGATTGTGATAGGCAACCACAAAATGAACATTACGCTAACCTATTCCATAGGGGATTGGGCATGCATACAAATAGTGAAGCTAAATTCATTTCCAACCAATGGGATCATAGCCATAAATAACCATAAAATATTTTAGTTTCGGAAACTGAAAATAGACATAAAAACTTCAAACATCATAAGTAACAATTTTCAAACAATGATGTGGGCCTGCCAAATAAACTTGTTGAATTAAGTGTGAAATCAAACCATTAGCTGAACACAAAATTACCTATTATTAATCAAAATATTCATCATTAAAATAGAATAAATGAGGATAGCAACTAACCTTTTTCAAAGATGAGAAGTCAATACCAAAAAATGATAAATGTTGAGCTAACAGGGGATCTTCAACGGTTTCATCCTCAGCATAAGAATAGACATCTAAAAAGTTAACCACAATAAAATGAAGGTATTAAAAATATGAAAGGGGGTGGACACCTCTTTTTATCATCAATTAACAGTTCTAAGTAAGATACCCGAATAACATACATTTTTTTAAATAGGTGTTCAGAAAATCAGTAGTCAATTTATTTTAAACTTTCCCCACCATATCATTTTGTTTTGGGGAATGACAATCTTGGCACAAACATAAAAACGACCTCAGAAAAATGCACATATAGTATAACATGCATATAGGATTAATGAATGAATACATGACAAATACTTTGTGCTCCGTCATAGAATCAATACAACTGTCATTAAGGTAGCAAGTTCATAAATATTTCATAGTCGCCTAATTGATTCCTATACAATCAATTGACTATGCTAACACATCTACCCTTCCCCAATGGTAAATCCTTTTAGATATGTATTGGATGTGAATTGACATAGATATGTCAAGGATCTACCAAATAATCATATCCAAATTAGATATGTGACAGATCCTTATAAGCTTTCTCTCAAATATGCTACAACCTGTCATCCCATAATGGATCCAAAAGCTATTTGAGGGAAATAAATTAAAACCATAAAAAAAAAAATTCTAACAGCCCAGGAAAATTTTGGGAGAAATTTATCTTAAAGTGTGGTAAGATGAATCTTACAAGTCCCTAGTATCCAAACAGTAAAATGTATCCCTAGTATCCAAGTCCCTAGTATTGAAGAGGAAGAGGAAGATATTTCAGAGGCAGGGGGGCAGACACTCTCAAGGAGAAAAGTCAGATTTGCACTGCATACGCTGCAAAAGAAATGGATCACATGATGCCTCCACATGCAAGTTACCTTGGGACAAAATTGAACAGCAAAGAAACCAACCCAAAGGTAAAACTAATGACACAGACAAAGGTAAAGCACCTGAATCCGCTCATTATGTTGTGGCACAATGTAATATTGAAGTAAATGAAGACTTATTTAATGCTTCACTTGCTTCTTGGAAAAATGATTGGTTGCTTGCTTCAGGAGCAACTTGCCACATGACTCATAGAAAAGATTTTTTGAAGAATTTACTAACAATGTTGATGGAGCAATATACTTTGTAGACCAATCAAAAATCAAGCCACCAAGGCTTGGCACAATCAGGCTTAAATTGCCTGGTCTTCCAAACTTTCTTCTGCATCATGTTCTATATCTCCCACAGCTGAAGAGAAACTTGTTGTCCTTGGTCCACATCCGCCAGCAAGGTCACTCCATTCATATGTTTGACGGCAAGCTTGTGGTGAGAAAAGCATCTAACCACTCACTTGTCATGAGGAGGATAGAAGAAGAAAGGCTTCTCAAGCTGTAGCGTACCTCTACTCGTGCACAACATTTCTCATACAGCTCTCATTATGAAGAAAGTACACTTCCATCAAGTTTATTATGGCATGCTAGATTTGGACATTTGAACTATGACAACCTCCACTTGTTGAAGAAAAATGGTGTTACTGGTTTGCCTACAATTCCTAGGAAACTTAAGCAATGTGATACTTGCATTCTAGGAAAGCATAGCAAACAGTCTTTTCATGATTCACATTCAAGAGCACATAGAAAACTTGAACTCATTCATTCAAATTTATGTGGTCCAATGCCTGTTCGTTCTGCAAATGGAAATAAATATATGATGACATTTATTAATGACTACACCAAAATGTGTTGGGTTTATTTGTTGAAGAACAAATCTGATGTTTTTCAAACATTCAAGAACTTTCATACATGGATCGAAAATGATGCACAATCTCATATTGGCTCTATTCGCACTGATAATGGAAAATAATATACTTCAAATTAATTTGAAAACTATCTTCGCCAACAAGGGATCAAACATCAAACAACTGTGCCTTATAATCCCCAATAGAATGGTGTAGCTGAAAGAATGAATAGGACAATTTTAAATATGGTGCACTCCATGATGTTCTTCAAAAATGTAAAATTGATGTTTTGGGCTGATGCAGTTCTATGTGCTATATATATAAAGAATAGATGTCCATCTAATGCTATCAGAAACAAGACTCCCTATGAAATGTGGTATGGGCACATTCCTTCGGTAAAGCATCTCAGGGTCTTTGATTCCACCTGTTATGCCTTGATACCAAAGGTACATAGAAACAAACTTGGTGCAAGAAGTCGTAAGTGTATCTTCCTAGGATATTCAAAACCCTCCAAAGCATGTCGTCTCTATGATGAAGTCAATAAAAAGCTTGTTGTATCTAGAGATGTAATCTTTCTTGAAGCATCCAAAACTAACAATGTTGTTGAGCGGCAACTTGATCGCTTGGATAGATTCGCAAATGCAAAATCATTTCAAGAATTTGATAATCAGATTCCATATCTTGAAGGGGGGATTCCTGTACTAGATCAACCTGTGGAATCTTCTTCTGAAGCACTCTCTCCCCCGCATGAAAATCAAATGGATGATACTTTAAGTGATGTGATTGATAGAATTGGGAGACTCAATCTTGACTCAGTCCCAACTCAATCAACGGAGCAGCCTGGACCATCTGAGAAAGGTCCTCCAAAGTGGCTGACAAAGACACTTGAAAGTGTTCATCGTGATGAAGTTGGAAAGACGGGAACTTGAAATTCAAACCGGCAAAAAGGAGGTGATGTAGATGACTCTGATTCACCTGTTGATATGGATGTTTCTTATGATTGTGAATTGAATTTGTCTACAGATTTCGAACCAACTTCCTTCAAAGAAGCTGCTTCTCATGATGAATGGAAAGAAGCAATACAAAAGGAGTATGATGCCCTGATAAAGAATGGCACTTGGAAGCTGGTTGATTCTCCATTAGGAACCAAACCAATTGGCTGCAAGTGGGTCTACAAAAACAAGTATAAAGTTGATGGCTCACTTGACAAGCACAAAGCCAGGCTTGTGGCAAAAGGTTTTGCACAAAAGGAAGGGGTCGATTATGAGGAGACTTTTGCCCCCACAGCAAAATGGGCTACCATCCGGACACTCTTTGCCCTAGCAGCTCAGAACGGTTGGAAAGTCCATCAAATGGATGTAAAAACTACTTTCTTGAATGGAGATCTAAAAGAGAATGTTTTTATGTCCCAACCTGAAGGATTTGTTGTGAAAGGACATGAACATAAAGTATGCAAACTTGTGAAATCCTTGTATGGCCTCAAACAAGCACTGCAAGCCTGGTATGAAAAACTAACTAAGCATCTTCTAAAACTCAATTTCAAACATTATGATCTTGATAATGCAACTTTATTTGTCAAGAAAGTTGGCAAAACAGTTGTATATCTTGTGGTATATGTAGATGACCTTTTGATGACAGGGAACAATGAAAGCTACATTGCATCCATAAAGAAGGAATTGAGGAAAGGTTTTGAAATGACTAATTTGGGCTATGTTCATTACTATCTTGACATTGAAGTAACTCAATATCTGAAGTCCATATTCCTTTCTCAAAAGAAGTACATTGGAGATCTGTTGAATAGGTTTGGCATGACAGAACGCAATCCTCTTACTACTCCAATGGAACAAAACTTAAAGCTCACATCCATTGAAGGAACGGAATTTGAGGATGCAACAAAGTATAGACAGCTTGTAGGAAGTCTCAACTACCTAACTACTACCAAACCAGACATTTCGTTTGCTGTTGGAATCCTCTCCAAGTTTATGCAAAAGCCTTGTGAAGGACATTGGTCTGCTGCAAAAAGAGTTCTAAGGTACTTGAAGGGAACTCAAGACTTTGGAATCAAGTATACACAAGTGGACGACTTCAACTTGATTGGATATTCTGATTCAGACTTCGATGGAGACAAAGAAACTGGGGTATCTACTTCAGGTTATGCTATGAGTCTTGGATCAGGAGCTGTCTCCTGGAGATCACGCAAACAATCAGTTCCAGCATATTCCACAACAGAGGCAGAATATGTGGCAGCAGCTGAGGCAACAAAAGAAATTGTGTGGCTCAGGAAAATTCTTGAAGATTTGCAAGTAAAACAAGTGCAATCAACTCCACTCATGATTGACAATACCTTGGCAATAAAGTTGGCCAAGAACCCAAAGTTCCATGATCGAATGAAGCACATCAATACTAAATATCATCTGATTCGACATCATGTTGAGGCCAAAACAATCCATCTCCGCCATTGTTCCACTAATGAGCAAATTGCAGAGATCTTCACCAAAGCGCTTGGAAGAGAAAAGCTTGAAAGATTCAGAACGATGCTTGGACACACCAACATCCTTTCAGATTAAGGGGGGAATGTTGACACCTAATCATAAGGATTGGGTGAATAATGTAACTAATGTAAATAAATAATAGAAAATATGAAAAGTCACCGAGAGATGAAAGGTCAGTTCTGCAGTGGGATTCAATCAAACTCAATGATCATCCAATTAACTGATCAATCAGCCCAAAATAGCTAGTGCATGCAGAGAATTCAAGTTCCCCAACTGTGGTGGAGATTCCAAGGCAGTGTAACATCAGTAGTAGACTAGTCTTGAGGGTTCAGCTATTGCATGCAGTCAAATGATCAACCTTGGGAATTACGCAATCCATTTTGGAGAAATTCCTAAATAATATGGGCCTAATTTCTCAAGGAATTATGCAAGGAAATAGGGGCTCAAGCAGAGGCAGAAATTCACAAAGTCTCAATCAAAGCTTCTCAGTGAGCAGAGAGATAGGTTATCCACTTACAAGTTGTGCTCAATTGAGCAAAGCAATTGTAATACATCTCTATTCATCAGATTAATGCAAGCAGTTGCAAATCTACACCATAATTTCTACATGAGAATGAGGAGAGTTTGTTACATCAGTGATTAGCAAGTTCTATAAATTTTCATGTTGAAGCAAAATTGTTGGAAGCTTCTCCAATTAGATGGATTCAATCCCAAACCTCTCGAGGAAAAGATTAACAAGCAAGGTGCCAAAATGAAAATGGGGCCCAAAAAAATAATTTCAACAATAGGTTAAGCTTGATGCTAGGATGGTTGTTGAAGGGGATGAGCAGTATTTCATTCAGAAAGACAGTCTTTCATTGAGAAAGACAATGCCCTCACGAAAGCACAAGCAAACTACTCTCTCTTTGCCAATCATGAAACAAACAATGTTCAAGATTAGACCAATCATAATTTGGCATTCCATGTGTAAGAAGGTTCATCAGAAATTCAAAATGGATAAGTATGTGTTGCATGGTGATTTTTATACTTCAGATATGGATAACATGGATGTTGTTTTGGGATATCCTTGGATGGAATTCGTGGGTACTATCAATATTAATGTGCAGAAGAAATTCCTAAAGCTCTGGTATAAAAGGAAGAAAATTACGTTGCAGGATATTTCCATTAAGCCACAAACGGAGACTAAGGAAGCAGTAACACAAAGCTCTAATGAAATTTACACATCAGATGATGAACCTTTGATGATCGACAACCAAACACAAATAGAGGCTGAAGCAGAAAAGGTTACAGGTGCTGATACATCAGATGAGGGCTCAGTGGTTGAAGTAATATTGGAAGATTCACACCACAGCAAGCACCACAATATGCACCAGATAACAGTGAGGCTCCAGTGAGGGGTGAATTAAAGAAAAAGACACCGTGGGTTAAAACATCAACATATTATCACCCACATCACCCTACAAAAAGATAACCAACAAGATGGCAACCAATTAGCCACAAGGACAACAACCCCCACATGATAGATAGAGAGAAGCGACGATCCACCTACCACACATCAACACAGAAGAGCCACCAGAGTCAACATCCATCTCAAACGAGCGAGGCACCAGCTAGATTGAGAGTTCACCTTTCTCTTGGATGGCTAGATGCACGTGCATGGTACCAGTGGACTACTCTTTTGAGTAGATCTTATTATTTGTGTTCTTCCCTTGTTTCGGGGACAAAACATGTTAAGGAGGGTGGAATGTAGTATACCTAGGGGGGATAATATGGGGTACAAAGGGAGGTACCCAAGGGAATAATGTAATAATGGAATGAGCCATAGTAATAAATAAGGTGGTTAACCCGTATCATGTAAGGGACCACAAGTAGTTAGCAATAATGTAATAAGCCCATGGTATTAGATAGATGGTATTGAGGGAACCATGGTAATGACCCATGGTATTGTATGTATGAGGCCTATATAGAGGCTAGAGACTCCACATTGAGGGATGTCAAGGATTATTGTATGAACAGGCATACAAAGGGATGTCAAGGATTATTGTATAAACAAGCATATACTTATCCCTTTGTACCCCATATTATCCCCCCTAGGTATACTACAATGTGGATCAAAGAAGCCCTCCACATACCAAAAAAACTTCATGTTTTTCATTTTGAATAATGAACATTACCTTTTTTCTCAATAACAGTTCAGATCTTCTAGGTCATTTATATGTAAAACTTCCTCAAAAGAGTCAGGAGGAAGAATACAAAGCCTGTCTGAAATTCTCCTTTTGGAACATCCACAAAGTTCATGCATATTTTCTAAGGAATGCATTGCCAAGCCAAGAAATGGAAGGGAAAATTGATTGATTTTGACTGATGCAATGGAGTTTCAAACCCTGAAGAATAAAGTGAGGAAATTGCAGTTGACAATGAGAGAAGAAGAGCAAGTAGAGAATGAAGTCAAATGTAAAAACATGCAAGCACACAGGAATGGACAACTTCTTGAGACTTCAAAATGCTCATGAACTTTACTAACGCATAAGTTATTCCACATATACAATATTTCAAATCATTTGTTCATGTCATATATATGCTAGTTATAAGTATGTAAATATTTCATACAACAAAGCATGCAATTTTTTATACAAAAAGTGGTATGCACTGTGAAAGTACTCGTCTTCAACATTTATTTATCTCATGTGCTTTGATGTTATTTTTGGTTCTACAACACATCTAAAATTGAATTTACAACAGCTTTATCCCAAAATTTAACTGAGCAAAATGCTGCCACCATCTTAACTGAAATATAAAGTTTCTCAAAGTTCAATAAAAGGGTGGATGAATCAAAGCCAAGCTGCTTTAATAATGTTAAAATTGGAAACTAGGGCCAAACTCCATGTGGGTCTACTTATTTATGGCAGCTGATATTTTTCTTGGATTCCTCTCGTCGAAGAGGTGTAGGACTGATCTAAAGATCATCCGATTCCGACATGTATTCATGGAGATATGAATTTATTTGTGTTATGGGACAATTTGTCAAGGTCGGCCAGCGACCAAATTACCCCCACTTATCCTCAACGTTTCACCATAAATAGGAGAGGTCTCCAAGTGATTTGGTCACTCATCTCTTGTGATCCCTCTCTCCACTCGTTTGGGTTTTAGTGGCATGAGAGGCCTAAAAAGAGAAAGTCTATATGCTGCCCTAGAGGAGATGCCTTAGCCCTAGACACAGTCAAAGAGAAGGCTATACGCAGTCAATGAAGCATGCCCTAGCCGCAGTCATGGAGGAGTCTTATCACAGCAAAGAGAGGCTCCTACGCTGTCCTAAAATAGGCTTCTCTAACACAGCAAGCAGAGACCCTAAGTTGCTGTCCTAAAGTACCCTAAACAAAGGTCTAGAAGGGACCCTAAACGCAGGTAAGGAAAAGCCCTAATCACAGCCATGAAGGAGATCTAACCACAGCTAAATGATGCCCTAATACGCTGTCCTAGGCCGCAGTCATTGAAGGTTTGTATGCAGCAAGAGGAGGCACTTAATGCAGTCATGGAGGAGTGACCTAAACGCTGTCCTGAAGGAGTCATATAGCTGCAGAGGAAGAAGACACCTTGCCGCAGTCAAGGAGGCTCTTCCACACAGCAAGAAGAGGCTGTCTATATGTTGTTTTATTGGAGACTTAGCCGCTGTGATAAAAAGCCCTCATCTGCAGTCCAACTAGGAGTAATCTGGCCGCAGAGAATGGAGGGTCAAGCTGTGCCCTTGCTGCAGAGAAAAGAGGAGCTAGCGCTGCCCTAGTCACAGTCCTAAAGGAGGTCACCTTGGCCACAGTTGGAGAGACCCTAATCAGCAGCAAATGAAGGAGGAAAGCCATAGATAAAGGAGGCCCTTACACGCTGTTTCACAGCTAGAGTTCTAACAGCTGGTTGCTGTCTAGAAGGAGGCCTTACACAGTCACCTAGCCGCTGGGATAATGCCACATTGCTGTAGGTGACAGCATGGCCATTTCAGTATTGTTTGGGTATGATATTCTGGGCAAAAGTATCCAATAAGGAGGAGCTATGGGGCTGCTGCATAAAGGCTGATTTGGTCACTGTGTGAAGGAACAAGGTTACAGTCAACTGCTGGGCTAGGCCACAGGCCATAGCCAGCAGTTGGAGGCCTCTTTAAGTGCTGCGTTCAGACCCTACAGGGCAGGGTATCATTGGAGCAAATGTGTGCAGGCAAGCTGCAGTCAATAGGTGGACTGTGGGGTTCGTTTAGAGAGCTGCAGCTCACAGTGTTTGTGCTCTATCTAGTGTCCAGGTTTGCTATGAAATGCATCAGTCCTTACTGCATATGAAAGGTGCCAGATCAGCAGCCTTGACATGATCAGTGAAGCAGCAAAGGAGGAAGAGCTTTATAGAAGGAAAGCTTCAGTATTCTGGGTAATTGGTTGAGCTGCTCTAGGCTTATCATCTGCTGCATTGTGTCATCTTCATGGTGAAGATCTCTGATGTCTGATCTCCTATTTTGGCAAGTCAAAGTGTTGACTTCAAATGTATTTGTACTATCTATCTCTCTCTGTGCTGAACTATTGAAGAATATAAGAAGAATTGATCAAAGGTTTCCCACATTGGGGTTTGTCCCTGGCTGGTGCCACATCTTGTGTCCTCTTGTCTTGGCTTGTCTTTTGATGTTTATGTTTATGTTCTATCTACACTTTACTATCATGCTGATGTGATTGCAAATCTGAATATTGTCATTGAGCTAAAATGAAAAATTGAAGTAAATTGCTCTTAGCATAGAACATACCTAAAATTAACAAATGACAAAAGGCTTCGATGAATTGTAGCATATCATGGTCATATCAGAAAACACTACCTTAAGATTCATATTGCTCCTCACAAGAAAACCCAACAACATAATGATAACCAATTACCAAGTAATACCCATTTGTCCCAAAAATATAATACTGCCTTTGCATGCTTAAATAGGCATGTGGAAGCAACAAGTAACAGGAAAAGCAAAATCCAAACTCTAACAAGCTATCAGTCACTGGAAAAAGAGAAATATTTAGCTGAAAATGTAAACATTCATTACCCGCAGTTTCTAAATCTGCCGTGATGGTACCAAGCTTTACTGCTAAAGGGTACTTCGTTTCTTTGTAATGCTCAACAGCATGATCATTGCCTCCAGTTCCATCCCAATTCTTTCTCCCACAAAGAATCATGCCATCTGTAAGATTGAGCCACAAATTTTCGACCTTGTCACACTTTGCACACTTCCATCCAGACGGAGGAACTGTGACACCATTATCAATCTGTTGCAAGTTCATTGCATATGCACTAACTTGCTTCTTATCATCTACCCAAGCTGCAACCTGTTCTTTGCGCTCAGCGCCCACAGCTGACAAAACACCATCAACTGATAATCTGACCTGACATGTTTAAAGCATACAAACGCATGAAAAAAAACAATAGTAGGAAGTCATCTAAGTTTCCACTAAATTACAAGCATTTAAAGCTTTCGTTCTCCACTACAAAATTCAAACTACAATTCCCATTATTAGACACTTAAAAGTCAAGTTAGGGCCATTTCCCACAGCTTGTTAAATTTAATTTAGCTTCCCGTGAGTGAAATATCATTTCCTGCATAAATTTGTTAAGATATGTAAGCTAACTAAAACTATATCCACTAAATTCTGTGCCTTTTTCTTACTTCTTAACAGCCCTGCCTATGTGCCTTTAAAAACTGTAGAGGTAGTTGCCATAAATTATTATATTTGACTAGATACTAGGCTCATCTAATCAGAGACTATGGTCTGTGCAAAACAGCCTCTAGACTGGTTACCTTTTCTGGCAGTTCTACCGAAGGGAATGGAAGTGTAACGTTATCAGGCAATATGACAATCTTATATGAATCTTCATACTCCTGCTCTCGGTTTTCAAAGCCCCCATCAATACCTGCAAAGATGCATTAATCAGATGCAAGAGACAAACCATCTGTAAATCATAATTTATTTTGAAAAGAGGCATGGAGGCAAAGCTACCACTAGTCAGATAACCTGGACAGGTTGCACGTTAATTGCATAATATTTATGAACATTGACTAGAACCACGAGAACCAGCAAATGCTTTAATTGTTGGACGAATATTTCTTTATCACATTTTTTCACTGAGATGATTCGAACATAATCTGAATAAAACAATGACACGCTGCATCTTCAATTACCTGGGAAAGGCAATAGTAAAGCATGCAAGGCATAGTGTACAAAGAAAACACATAAACAACATAAACAAGTCTACCGCTAATTGGCATATACACGCAATAAAGTAACAGATACAGCATAAAGGGCCATTCATTGTTTGAAGCAAAAGTACAAAGTATCTTTAAAGTTTTATCTTCGCCAAGCGAAATTTCTCAAGAGTTCATTTAGAGCAATTTTTTACTTTGCTAGATAGAGAAAATGGCAAAAAACAACCGCAATTTAATAGCATTTATGTGATTCCCAAGACTGCAGCACAATCCTGCTTAAGAAGGGGCTCCAAACTATCTGAAACAGGGATATGTCCCAAGTTTTCTACGGCAAGCTTATCTAAGCAACTCTCAAAATGAAATAAAATTATATTAATGTCCATTAATAACAAGAATATGTCAATAGCATGCCATGTTATCAGAGTGCCAGGTGCATCTGATCCCTAAAAGGAAAAAGTGAATGACCTTTAATGAACCATACCTATTGCTAGAAGCGTTGGCTTCTTGAAAGGCCTATCTTCACTGACAGGCTTTTTAGTTGACTTGATGTGCAAGTAAACTGGATTTCCACTTTTCTTGTAGTTCCAAAACACGCAGTCCTTTCCAAATGCTAAAAATGAATTTAAGTCGATGAAAAGTCCTCCCTCTGACTTCTGCTCCTCAGAAAACAGCAGAAAATTAATTTCACCAAAATCCTAAATAGACAGACGATAAGAAACAGCAACCCAATCCCATAATCCAAAATTTAGTGGAAGCAGGTGACAAACCGGAGTATCAAAAGATACGCAGCACTCCTCCTTGTATATACGATTAGACGGCTCTGGAATCCTGACTCTCGATAAATGGGAGCGCAACAACTCCATTGCAGGTCGTCCTGACATTTTCTTCACCTAAAAGCAAAACAGAACATGGCGATGTCACTACATTACCTCCAGTGATAGAATCTGCAACCTATTGAACATTGCATATGAAGTATTAGGTGAAATTGTGAAGAAAAAAATCGCCAAATTCAGCTTAGTGGGAAATTTTTAAAAACTCTTAGTTCAATGCTATAAGGTATAGTATAACTTCTTTAAATAATATCGTGTTGTTCAATATTTGAACCGTTACACACTGAAATTGCAAGCAGTCAAGCTTACAATGTTCTTTTTATATTGTTCATTTTTATAACACCTACTAGATGTGAAAATGGGTCTTTAAACAAAATACCAGACCTGGTCCGGGTACCTGCATCATTGGTATAAAGTATTTTTTTTACCCCAGACCAACTATATGTGGAAATAGGTCTTTAACCAATATACCAGACCTCGTCGGGATACCTGCATCATTGGTATAAATTAACACATGGTGTTGTATGTGGTTGTATGTAAATTTGTAGCGACGCAAGGCACCACATGGGATCGAACTCAATACCAACTACATGTGGCTAAGGGTTCTTAACCAAAATGCTACACCAGGACATTCAGCAAAGTACCCACGTCATTTTACAGAAACCACCCAATGTTTGGCAGAAGCGGAATCACAGCTCCTGGGGAATGTTGCTTGAAGATTCTCAAGTAGAGCTCAGAAAGAAATGGTCAGAGAATCTAACCTGGACAAATTGTGGTAAACTCCCGAAGCCACCTACCACCTTGCATTGTTACCATGGGTGTTTAGTATTAATTCAGTTCCATGTACTCCATCGAACTTAATCTAAATATCCTTAGAATTGGCGTGTTATTCGTTTCAACAAGATCCTTCAAAGATGAGACAAGATCAAGATCAGTACCTTCAAGAAGAAAACTGTGGCAGGCGAACTGGACCTTCCTTTTCCTCTCTTGAAAATCCTCGACCAGGTGGGTAGAAAGGGCAGGGCGGCAATTAAAAGAGATTGGGTAGCTCTGTGATTTCTCAAGAAGGCCAAAGTTGGGAGTCAGGAAACGGACCTGAAAAATAATAGCATGAGCATGAAGATGGGAATTTAATGCCTGCCCAGTTCCTTGTTTTACCGCAGCCAATTTCTGGTCATGGGCAGCCAATACTAAGAGACTCGAGCTTTGAAACCGAAAGAATTCATAGGGTGGGCAACCAGATATGGGAGTGCAGGTAAAAGCAGCGGGCAACAGGTGGGTTTAAAAAGGGAAGACGATGGAATACAGTAAGGAATAGTAGTCGGATTCCTTGCCCTCCTTCCAAGCAAATATATGAAGGGTAGATAGATTTTTCATCTTTATAGTTTGAATTATGCAATGATACCATTATTTATGGACCATGTAAAAATATTTACATTTTGGTATACGTATGTTCTAGTAAGCTAATTGCACGATGCAAATAAATCATGAGGCTCTTTTTTCAATCGGTTATAAAGTGTTCTCAAGTTAAGAACGTAGTCTTTTTGCTCATTAAAAAAGTTAATTAAAATTAAAGTAATAAGCTATTGTTATTATCCAGAGGAAATGGTAAAGGCATGATACATGTGTGTTTAATTTTGGTCAATTTCTTGTTGTCAATGGCCAAGGTCAGAAGTCTTACTCGTATATATTGCTTTATGATAAAAATTAAAAGTTTTATGATGGAATCTTACTTGTGGTAAGGGGTTTTAATGGGCAAGTGGCTAAACTTGTGGTCGGGGTTTTTATTAGCAACTCGGTAATGCAAGTTAAGATGACCAATATATTTGGTTGGGGCAGGTTTATATTATCTAATTATAAAGATTAATAATTATTATTAATTTAATTAAAGTAATAAGTTATTGTTATTATTGAGAGTGAATGGTAAATGTATGATACATGTGTGTCTAATTTTGGTCAATTTCTGGTTGCCAATAGGTTATAAGTCTCACTCATATACATTGCTTTATGATAGAAATTAAAAGCTTCGTGATGGAATCTTATTTGTGGTAGGGGTTTTAATTGGTAAGTGGGTAAACTTGTGGTAGGGGTTTTTATTGGCAAGTGGGTAATGCAAGTTAAGATGACCAATGTACTTGGTTGGGGGCAGGTTTACATTATATAAGTATAAAGATTAATAATAATAAAATGGAGAGATTGGTGGGGAGATTAATAATAAAATGGAGTATTTATGAGGAGTTTCGTTTTACAAGTGATTTGGGTACTTGATAATTAAAAATTGAAAGTGACTTCAAGATGGCCATTAATCTTCTTAATAGGGAAATAGACAAATGTGGATTAGTTTGAAATTGTAGATTGTTAAATCATGTTTTGATCTTTGCATCATAGATATAAAGTGTTGTGTATACTTATGTGTCAAATTAATTAATTTATTGATTAATATGGTAGTTGGTTAGCAATGGGGTCTTTGAGTGTTCACTCTTACAAACTCCCTAAGGATAAAGGACTTTTAGTGAAGGCTCCTGATACCATTGAATATGGACAACAAATGCCCTTGATGTCCTTTTTAATGGCTTGGATTCTTGTAATTAATACCTCCATGTCTTATGTAAGCAACCTTGTGGGAATTCCAAGGTGGTCATTAATCTCCTTCTTACATAGACAAGCAAAGGTGCATCTAGTTGGGAGCTAAAGGCATTGTCCAAGCAAGCCTTGACCCTTGCACAAAAATTCTAAAGTGTCACACATACTGACATGCCCACATGTCATTACCACTCAACAAGCCAACTAACTTATTGGCTTACATGGAATTGGTAAGCAATAGGGGCTCTGAGCATTTTACCTTGATGAATGTTAAAATATGAAACCCACCTTATCGGGGCTTTGGACCACATTGGTGCTTCATTAAGTGGGCATACCATCTCAAGATTGAGAGTTTAATGATAACTAATTAAACACATACACACACATATTAGAAGCCTTAGTCTCATTTGCACATATTGAAGAGCATCACTTATGAATGGAGTATTTTGTTGGAGAATGCTTTTTTCCCTTTCAGGTTTTCCAATATAATATTTAGGCTCTCTTGATAGTGCATATTGAGTTATTTACTTATATTTGCTAAGTTATTGAGCATTGGGTTTTATTGAATGAGTTGCAATGAATCATGCTTGATGATGAACTAGTCCAATACTATCAAATTCCCTTATGCAATCAAAATTATGGCAACCCATGGAATAAAACATTAATCTATGTTTATGATGTTGATGTTATTTGGTGATGGGAATGGAAATGTGCATGCAACTTATGATGTATTAGTGTCAACATTCCAATGAAAGTGGATGGCATGTCTTAATGTCTATTAGATTTTTGGCAACAAATTCAACATCATCAATGTGAAGTAAATTTATGAAGTGGTTGTGTATAATAAGTAATAGTGTGATATCATTTCTTTTTTTATGACTATCTTGGGTTATGTTCCTCATATTTGAGAAGTTCACCTCAAACTAAGAGCTTTGATGTTATGCACAAATCCTTGCATCAAGTAAAATCACAAGCATTTTTCGGAACATTTTTTCTCAACATTCAAGTAGTAATATCAAAAAACATAAAACTCAAGGATCTAGCTGCTAACAATGTTGGGCCTTTATTTTGAAGCCTTTTCCACTGCCTGAGATGTCAATTTCAACCCTTTTTACTTCCTCTTTCTACCTCATGATCATCCAATTTACCATATTTACTCATGTTCCCAAGGAAAGATATTACAACAAGCTCATAAGGTAGAAAGTTGTTAATTTTCATGTTTTTCATTATTTTTTATAAGTTAATCAAGTTATAACTTATTTTTGCTAATAAGAGTTCTAGATCGTGTAACCCCATTACACATTTGATAACCCCCATCATCAATTGGCATAATTGTGCACCTCTAAGAGAAAATCCACCGTATGGGTTTTGTTTTTATATGTCCTTAGATGGTTCAATGTTGGTCAGACCAATTACAGGCTCAATGAGAATAACACTACTATGTGGTTAGAGTTTTGGTCAATCATATGCTAAAACAAGGCATCCAACACATTTTGAGATAATTTCCAAGTGGAAAGGGATATTTTCATGAATCCCATGTTGTGAAAAATGTCACATATCTTTTACTAGCAATCAACCAAAGTTGTAACATGGTGTTATAATTTGTCCTATGTTTACTATTAATTAGTTGTAACAACGGTGTCAATATATGAAACAAGAGATTTGGTTGTGGTCTTAACACACCCTCACGCACTTTAAATGTGTTATGTAATGTAAAGTCCATGGGTGAAGGTAGTTCAGTGTCTGGAGTATAGTTTGTAGGAATTAGAGAGGGTCGAGAGGAGAGTTCATGCAAAGTTTATCAGACTTTGAATTTCAATGTAAACTTGTGAATTGATTTACTTAATACAAAGGCGATGATATTATGAATATTTTATGTGATCAAATCGTAATGTTGTAGCTTCTCTTGTGATGCAAATGAATTAGGAAGGACCCCTTAATCTAGTTTGCTTTGCAACACATTTCTCTTGGTTAGATTGGTTACTTAAATAGATTAAATCCCTATCTCTACTTTCTAGGCTAGAATTTCAGTTTTCATTTTTTAATTTGTTGAATAATGTTTGCAATCATTCTTTACATGCTTTCATTTGGAAGAGTGTTGGTTCCCTACAAAAATCATACACTATAGGTTGAAGAGCAAATTCGCTTGTAATCTATTGTAGAACCATTTGTCTCCTTCAAAACAAACAAAGGACTTTGATCTGTGCCCAGAAAAAGCACTCTGGTAAACACAAACCTAGTGATCAAACAAGATCTCTTAGTATGGTTTATTTATGCCCCCATTGATTTCTACTGCAAGTATGTTTTGTTGAAGCATTAAGTTGTAGAGTTATTTTCGTAGCATAGGAATCATTAATGCACTAATTATGCACATACGATGTTCGACATTTCTAAGTTTGCATTCCCATATTAACAATAAAATGTAACAAGGTTTAAACATTTAAATTGACTGACATACACACTAGTGAACATGAAGATTGTTTTTAACTCCTCACATATCGACATCTCTTACTTATCTTTAGGGTGACCACATTAGATAGCTTTTTAAATGTATGTGGAGATCCTTGTTGGAAGGAAGTATGGTTTGTGCAATAGTTGGAAATCATGGGCAATTTGCAATCAAATGTTATCCACAAAAAACTAAGTTTGTTCTTAAGTAAGCTATCATGCAACAATTGTGATGAATCTATAAATCACCAACAACGAACCTGACATGATCCATCTGATTCTATCTTTTGAACATGCAGCAAGTGATATTTTGGGTTCACAAGTTTGGAATGAATACCTTTGGTGCCAAATATGCAAATGGTGTCACCAAGTAGTGAATCTCTTTTCAAGTGACTTCAACGTTATGCTGAGTTGGAATTTTTTAGTCCCTTGTAATTGTGAACTTATTCAATTCCTCTTCTCATTCCCATGAGTTACAAATAGCTTGTAATCTAAGATCTATTCAAGGTCATATTCTACGACATGCTAACATCTACAACTATTCAAGGGTGGCTTATGAGCATCGTTATCGGTAACCACATCCAACCCAAGCTCAAATTCCTTGGTTACTCTCCACACAAATTATTCATGCACTACTATTATGTGAATGAACTATTATTTATGTATGTATCGTGTTTCTCCAAGGACATAATGGATTAGTATGTTCTTTGGCGTGCATGAGTAGTCAACCGTCAATTCGTTCCCTTATTGAATGTTTTTTGGAGCAATGTTGTGTGATTCTAAATGCCATTTTTTGGGTGTATTATTTTGCACACAATTTAAGAGGGAGAATTTATTGGAAGTTACAAATTATATCTCATTTTTTTAGCACATGGTCCTTCATTGACACATCCACTTTTCATATATATTATGGCATATTCTTAGCAATATGAATGACCCATTCTTCCATGTTATTAGCATGGTGGTCCTTATTTAGTTCATTTTGGTGCTCAATTTAGCTTTCTCATGTTAGATTGAGCTTATTGAACATATTTTTTCAGGGGCTATTGGAGCATTTTGGGCATACTATTGGCATCAGAACATTAGTTTTGATTATGTTAGCTAGATAGCAAAGATGATTCATTAGGCTTTCTAATAAATGGTTGGACTCCTTTTATATCATGAGAAAAGCAAATGGAAAGCAAGAAGGTAAAAGAAAACAATCAAAAGAAAAGAAAATGAATGACTTAGTCAAGGTTTTCACCTTAAAGATGGTAGTGAGGATGAACTTTCAAAGCTTCATTTTCAACTAAAGGGGCTTCTAAAAGTTACACATGTTTAAGAAGGAATTGCAAGTATTTGAAGGTTGCGATGAGTCTATGCAATACACTTACTATACATGGTATGCTCAAGGAATAAATTAGAAAATTAAAGAATAATCCTTCATTGATTGGTCATTCTTACATTACAAGTGATTTGTTATAAGTGATTTATTATTGTTGTGACATGTGTGATTTGATGGAATTGGTTAATTGTTATCATGGCACATGATTTGATGGAATTGGTTTATTCTTTATGTGAGACTAATTGTTTCACCCAATAAATTGATGCTTCTTGTGATCCTTACATTCAAGGAAGTGCTTTACAAGGTGAAAAAATTGTTGATGTTGAAGTTGATTATGTAATTAGTTTGATTGAGCATTTGAATGAGGATGATCATCTTAATACTCCTATAGCTCTCCATAGCACTTTTACTGAATTTGAATTGGCTAACAGTGATGTTTATTTCAATGATGATGTTCATGAAACTTGTGTTGTGAATGGACATACTTCCTCTTGTGTGTTTTTGGCTACTCATGGGTAATTTCCTCCCATGTTCAAAAAGAATACCAAAGGGCTTGGTTTCAAAGTGCTTTACAATCTACAATATATAAGCTATGGATTTGGTCATGAATATGTGTAGTGGATTGTTGCTCCCATTAAAGTATGAGATGAGACCAACATGAATGGGCCTTAGATACATTGAGACTTCATCACTAGATCAAATTCAATCTTTTACCAATCATTTGCAAGGACTAGATCTATACCAACTATTGATTTGTCGATTGATGATATACTAAAGCTATTCTATCACCTTATATGATTTTTGTATTGATTTGCAGGAACAAAGCCATGCACCTTCTATTAAAGGATAAGCATCCATTGATTGATTGTTTGCTAACACATATGGTTTAATAGAATTAGTTAATTGTTGTTGTGGCACATGTGATTTTATTGAATTTATTGATTGTTATTCTGGCACATGTGATTTGATGGAACTAACTGATTCTTTGCTTGAGAATAATGGTTTCACTAAGAAAATGATGTTTCTTATGATTCTTGTATTCAAGGAGATGCTTTGCACAATAAAGAGTCTTGCATTGGTGTTTAAGCCTATGATGTAATCCAAGTTGATTGATTATTTGAATAAGGATGATCGTCTTAATCTTGTTGTGGTTTTCCATGGCACATTCTTATATCTAATTTGGTCATTGGAGATGTTTCCCTTACAGATCATGATAGTGAAACTTGTGTTGTAAATGGACATACTTCTTCTCATGCATTATTGGCTTCTCATGGAACAAGTTTCTCCTAAGTTGACTAAAGCATTTGTTTCCAAAATGTTTTGTCACGTATACACTGGTAAAATTATACACGGAATTGTTACTTCTATTGAGCATTAGATGAGACTAATGTGAGTAGGCCTTGGATATGTTGAGACTTTGTTGCTAGTTAGAAGCCAATCTTCTACCACCAATTTACAAGGTGCAACCCCACACCATTTGTTGATTTTTCAATTGATGATATACCAGAGCTTGGATTTGTTGATTCATATTTTATTCTATTGATGTGCATGAACAAAATCTTGCACCTTGCATTGATCAATAATCACATCATTTATCCTTTACTGAGTAAGAACTACATCTTACATCTTCTATTGAGCATGAATGACATCATGCACCCTTTTTTGGGTAGAAACCACATCTAATACATTTTATTTAGTGAAAGCGTGATTTTTCATAGTCAATATCTCATCTATTTCAACACCTTACTTGGAGGAATTCACCCACTCATTAAAATTTATATTTGCATGTGATGAAAATGATTTCAAGGGTCTATCGTTTTTAAGTTTTCTTATGGCCTTGATCTTGGACCTATGGGTTATGGCCCAACTATGCTCTTATGTTGCGCACTTTGTCCCATTCATGCATGCAACATCAATTCCTCGTGCTTGGCTCACACAGTTGTTACAAGCAACATTAATTCATTAAAATAAATCAACACATCTATGCATCAAGCCATTAATGCATCAAATCACCAAGTACACAAACAAAATGACCTAAAAAAAGCATCAAAATTAATTTAATCACTATACTATTTCATGGCGCCTTGGCGAACCTATTCATTGCCCTCTTCTTTCAATGCTCGAAGTTTACAATTTATATTAGGAAAATAAAACATTTTGGGTCACTTTGGATCCATGATTTTCTCCACAAGGCTATCAACATAATCCCTAAGATCTCTCACAGATCTGATTTTTCATGCTTCTAATCCTTTACAAGATAGATATTACCTTGCCTTTTGACAATTGCACCTTTTAGAACTTGTTCTTGCCAATTTTCTTGAAGATGGGTCGATGCTCTTACATCAATCTCCCAAGGTACAAAAATTTATGACCTCCTATGATCCAGGATGTTTTCGCTTATAGATGTATAGAAAAGAATTGCATATAAAATTGCAGCTTAACACATAAATGTGCACATATGAAAAGAAGAAGAAAACACATAAAAGGCACAAAAGAGAACACCAAGGCTTGATAACGGAGTTCGTCCAATTTGGACTACGTCTCCAGGCCCAGCTCAACAATGGGGAGGCATTTCTTATTAAATGGCATGAATAAACAGAATTACATTTATCAATTTGTCCATAAAGAGGCTTATACCTCCAATCTGCTTAATGGCTATGAAATGAATGCCTAAGATAGAGTGGTATGCAGCACCAAAGCTTCCCGGAGCAATAGAAGGGGTTGGAATCATGTAAACTGTTCAAAACAGATTAATAGATGCTCTCAGCCTTTGTGAAACAGCGTGTTTCCCATCAAAAGTGCCTCCTCCCATGCTCTTCCATTGATCCTCTTTTATAAAGGATTCTCGAACAAAATCCCATTTAAAACGGGGCTTGCCCGATTAACTATGGAGGTTGGTAGAGTGGAAGGATCGGTAGGTGCAACCGTTCCTGAAAATGGCCTTCTATCGTTTAAAAGGATAACACTTCAAAAATCCCGAATACACTAAGAAATCTGTCAAAAACCGTTCACCGGGATTTAAAATATTATTAAATTGGGCATATAATCTGTATCGGGTCTACGCTGAGGTCGTGAATCGACAAATCGAGGTGTCTCTATCCCGGTCCTCAGGAATGACCGATCGCCGATATCAGCGTCGGCATCCCCCACATATGTCGCCCCGGGTAACTAATAAGGGTTCTGCCAATCCGACTAATCGTCGATCGCACTATCCACTAGCCGATATATATATATATATATATATATTCCATGTCCCAAACCTTAAGTCCGCCCTCATGCGACCACAAATTGCGATTTGGCCTTAAGGCTTAAGACTCCTTTTCCAAAGGAAATTCCTCATTTTCTTAAGGATTGAAGAACCCTTATTTTTGCAATAACTTCATCATCCGGACTCGGATTGAAGTACCGTTTGCACCATTGGAATCAGAAAGACGAGATCTTAGCTCTAGTCCTAGGTTGACTTCATTCCGATCACTTTGATTTTCTGAGTTTTTCCATGCCATTGTATCTGAAGATCCACTTGGATCAATCCTCCCCATTGAGGATCTTTTGGACCGCCAAAATCTTTTCATTAGTCAATTGGCAAGTGAGGGAACTGTGCCCTCACTTTCTCTTTCTCCAACCATCTAGCCTTGCTGGGATGCGTTCCCTTGAATGCAACTCAAAGGTACTCTACATCTCCTCACCTTGAAGTCTTGGTTCTTCTGTCGAGGATGATGTCTTCGGGCAACTCATTGAGATATTCTTGTGCAAAATCATTGGTGGTAGGAACTATGCCCACCTCATTAATGTCCATGATCAAAGGTGGTTCATACAACTTCAAGTTCTCCACATTCACTACCGAGTACATCTGCATATATACCAGCAAGTCAAGACGAAAGGCATTGTTCCCAATCTTCTCCAATATGGTGAATGGTCCATACTGGATTGGCCACAACTTCTTTCCTTCTCCCTTCATCATGTCTTTGCTAATGTGGAACCACACCTTGTCGCCCACTTGGAATTGATGGTCAACTCGGTGTTTATCATGTCGAGCCTTGTAACAGGCTTGACTCTTTTCCAACTTCTCTTGCACTACTTGGTGAACCATTTGGATTCGCTGAATGAACTACTGAGCTTTATCTTTATCATTACATTCACTGGAGCAATCCTCCCTTCCAAAGACCATGTCTAAAGGGTCCTTTGGCAGGTAACCAAAGCATGTCTCGAATGGTGAACGTTGTGTCAATGAATGCACTGCTCGGTTGTAGGAATGTTGTATATAGGGGAGATGTTCATCCCACAACTTGGGATGTTTCCCACAATAGCCTTGTAATAAGTGTACCACGGTACGGTTAACAACCTTTGTCTGCCCGTCGGTTTGCGGGTGAAATGTCGTGCTTCTTTTCAATTTGGTGTCCATCATCCTCCACAAGCTGGTCCAGAACTCCCCAAGGAAGCGAGAGTCTCGATCCAAAACAATTGATGTGGGTAATCCAAAGTGGACCCAAACATATTGAAAGAAAAGAGAAGCAATCTGCTCTGCAATAATCTGCTTTTTACAAGGCATAAGACTACACATTTTGATAAAACGATCAACAACGACATATAAATAGTCGTGACCCTTCCTAGACAAAGGTAAACCTCCTACAAAGTCCATTGACACACTTTCCCATGGACGACTCGGAATAGGGAGTGGTGTGTAGAGCCCAAGTTTTCTATTAGAAGGCTTTGAAATAGAACACATCACACAACCCTTTACATAGCGAGTCACAATTTTTTTCATATGAGGCCAAAAACAAAATCTTTGTACTTGACATAAAGTCTTTTCGACACCAAAGTGTCCAGACACAAGAGAGGTGTGAGCCTCTCGAATTACATGCACTCTTTCTCCTGTGGGAATACACAATTTACCAAGGTGATACAACAATTTCCCTTGCAAGTGATAGTTGTCCACCTGTGAACCATGGGTTAGTTTTGCATAAACCTCCTTAAAGTCATCATTGTTAGCATATTGTTCAACATAACTTTCAAAAGACAACGAAGCATTATGCAAAATAACAGAAGCAGAAATAGGAGGGCGAGATAGCATATCGGCCACTTTATTGCTAGTGCCCTTCTTATACTTTATTACCAGATGAAACTGTTGAAGAAAGCCCATCCACTTGAAATGACGAGTTTGCTGCAACTTGGTTTGTGACTGAAGGTACTACAAGGGCTGATGATTTGTATGGATGATGGTCTCCTTGCCGATCAAGTAGTGTTTCCACTTTTTCACACTCTGCACCAAGGCATAAAGCTCCTTGTCATAGGTGGGATAGTTTATCACAGCTTGAGAAAACTTCTCAGAATGGTAACAAATTGGCTTCTTTTGCTGCATCAGTACAACTCCCATGGCATAACTGCTGGCATCGGTTTCGATCTCAAATGGCTGTTGGAGATCGGGTAAGGCTAAGACTGGTGCAGTGCTAATTTTTTCCTTCAATGTTTCGAAGGACTTCTATTGTCTTCCTCCCCATTGGAAGACCTGTTTCACACTTGTCAATGTGTGCAAAGGTGCTACAATAACAGATAAATTAGCAATAAATCTCCTCCAATACTGGACTGCACCTAGAAAGCTACGGACCTCAGTTACACTAGTAGGCTTAGGCCAATTTATAATTGCTTCGACTTTAGCGAGATCAATTTTTAACTGACCATGACCAACAATATGACCTAGGTAACCCAAAGAGGTTTTCCCGAACTCACACTTTGACAATTTTACAAAGAGTTTTTCTTTCTTCAACACATCAAGCACTTTCTTTACATGACTCATATGTTCAAACCAACTCTTGCTGAAAACTAGTATATCATCTAAATATACAAGAACAAACTCATCAATGAAAGGCTGAAATATATGATTCATAACCCGCATAAAGGTGGTTGGAGCATTGCAAAGCCCAAATGGCATTACCATCCATTCGAATAGCCCCTGCTTGGTTTTGAAAGCGGTTTTCCACACGTCCTGCTCCGCAATTCGGACCTGGTGATAGCCACTACGCAAATCCAATTTTGTGAAATATACAACATTTTTTAATTGATCCAATAAATCATCTATGCGTGGGAGGGGATAGCGATTTTTTACTAATATTTTTTTGAGCGCGTGGTAGTCCACGCACATCCTCTAGTTGCCGTCCTTTTTGGGCACTAGAACAATCAACGACTTGCATGGAGAGGAACTCAGCTTAATCACGCCTTGGATCAACAATTCCTGCATTTGACCCTTGATCTCCTCCATTTCGACTACTGACATTCTGTACATGTCGATATTCGGCAGAGGGGCATCGTGCAATAGGTGGATCTCGTGTTGGATCTCCCTCTTTGGAGGTAGTCCCCGCGGCTCCTAAAACAATGCATTATAATCAATAATTAAAGCCATCAATTCTTGTTTATGCTTCCCATCGCAGCCTTGGAATGCATCTGCGAATTCAGCCTCCTTTTCCCTAATGACCATAAGCATGCATGTTTTGCTGGAATTTACTAGTCGTTTCTTCAGCCCAACACTTACGAGGTTGGCGTTAATTTTGTTTTGATGAGCCCACACTATGTACTCTATCCCATCCTTAGTGATGTGGTATTTATTCTCATGGCAGAAAAAGACAGCTTTTCTGTCATACAGGTAGGGGCTCCCCAATACCATGCCACAGATGTCCAGTGGTATAACATCCATCTCTACTTCATCTACCAGCTTAGAAACAATCACAAATTTTACCTTGCACTGCTGGGTTACATTCAATTTAGCTTTATCATGTATCCATCCCAGCGGGTAAGGCTTTGGGTGTGGTTTTGTTACTAAGCCAAGCTTCTTTACCAGGGATTCTGCAATTAAATTTGCTTGGGACCCCGTATCAAATAGAGTTTCTACTTTGGTATGATTTACTACAACTCTGATATGAAATAATTCAATTCTTTTTCTATCATTTGAAAGGGACTCATCTATAGAACTAGTGCTTCCATGTGATTTAGAATCAACGGGAGGTGTAAGGGTACCTTTTGTTCCCGTTGCTGTGACCAGCGCTTCATCTCCTGAATTTGATCCAAGGTCTTGCTATGTTGCTGCCACTATTTTCTACTTCCCTTTTCCTCCATACTTCTTTGGGCACTTTTTTGGGTGCTGCTTCCAACATTGATCATCATCGTGGCCTTCTTTCTTGCAATGATTGCAATAAGGCCGCTCTCCCTCTTTGGCTGTTGCTGTTTTCTTCTCCTTCCCTTTCCATTTCGCTTTGGATTTGCCATTGGGAGGTTTGAACAGTGGCTTTCTGGACTGGTCCTCTCTTTCATTCTTGCCCCTGTTCTCAATATGAATTTCTTTCACACTAGTTGCGTCAATAGTGGTTGGTTCAAACAGAAATAACGAATGCCAAATATAACTATGCAGTGAGCCAATATACTTAGTTACAACTTCAGGTGTATCTAATGCAATACCCAAATTCAATGCTTGCTTCCTAAATTCTTCTGTAAAACTCTGAACATCCTACCCTTTGCCTTGCCTTAAATATTGCCAATTCATCAAAGCTTTCTATTTGTATCCTAAGGGATAAAATTGTTCCTTTAACACAGAAGTAAAATCAAACCATGAGGAAAAGAGCTTACCCACATTTTTACTGCTCTGCAATTTACTCTCCCACCAAACAAGAGCTGTGCTGCCCAGCCGTAGAGAGGCCAACTGGATTTTCGCCTCATCCTCTACGATTTGCTGAATCCTGCAATAAACCTCAATCTGCCTAATCCAATTGTTAAGCTTTTCTGCGTTACTTTCACCATTAAACATAGGAAGATCAAATTTAACATCTAATTTAAAAAAAGGTTTCTTAGATGCATCCTTTGGATTTCTCTGATTATGGTGGTGAGGGGAAGAAGAACCTTCACCACCAGAAGGAGAAGGAGGGGGTTCTTCTCCATCATTCCCATGTGCTAAACCTTGTCCTTCTGGATTCCTCTCTTCAGCTTTTTCCAGTCTTATAACCAGCTGACTGATATTCTCTGCCATTGAATAGAAAGTCTTTCTGAAATTGCGCTCCTCTTCAATACGAGCTTCCTCTTCAGCCATGTTTCTTCTTCAAGGTGCACGCCCTGCCTCTGGATCGAAAGGTTCTAGATTCCCTTCGCCTCTTTGAAGCCTGCTTCTTGTTAGCATACAAACATGCAATTCACATCTAAAAAGCCCTGCTTTGATACCACTTGATCTAGGATGTTTTCGCTTATAGATGTATAGAAAAGAATTGCATATAAAATTGCAGCTTAACACATAAATGTGCACATATGAAAAGAAGAAGAAAACACATAAAAGGCACAAAAGAGAACACCAAGGCTTGATAACGAAGTTCGTCCAATTTGGACTACGTCTCCGGGCCCAGCTCAATAATGGGGAGGCCTTTCTTATTAAATGGCATGAATAAACAGAATTACATTTATCAATCTGTCCATAAAGAGGCTTATACCTCCAATCTGCCTGATGGCTATGAAATGAATGCCTGAGATGGAGTGGTATGCAGTGCCAAAGCTTCCCGCAACAATAGAAGGGGCTGGAATCGTGTAAATTGTTCAAAGCAGATCAATAGATGCTCCCGGCCTATGCAAAACATCGTGTTGCCCATAAAAAATGCCTCCTCTCATGCTCTTCCAATGATCCTCTTTTATAAAGGATTCTCAAACTAAATCCCATTTAAAACGGGGCTTGCCCAATTAACTATGGAGGTTGGTAGAGTGGAAGGATCGGTTGTAGAAATTTTGAATAATAAACACTTATTCACAGAGATTATCCCGATTATACACTATTGCGGAATACATGCACAATACGTAACCTCCTCTACGTTTATCATCAATTTAGCAGCATTAAAAACAATGAAACATCGATCGCATGCACACATTAACACAGTATGTAACCCGGGGAAAGCATATAGCTGAAAACCCCACACTATCTATATATTATAATGATTGAGAACATGTAACAATACATAGTACAATACTCCTCACAAGTACTCGGTACTATCTCCACCTGTTACACACAAAACTAGCTCAGATCCGAACAAGTCACAGGTTCAAATCTCCTCCACTGCTTTTCCTGCCTCCCCTGCACAATACAAAGTGAAAATCACGTGAGCACAAGCTACAATTACCTTGGTATTGGCCCACATTGTGCAGTCCTCATTGGCATAACTCAATCCCATTGATTGTGCAAGATCTCATGCACAACTATAGTCACAACTGATAGCAATCTCAACCTCTAACACCTGTCTCCACTTAATTGTACATGCACTGAGTTAACTGATGTATTATTTAGTTGCTTTATGAGTTAATAATTAGTGAATTAATTAATATTTAATTCACACAACTCATCACTAGAGTATTCTTTAGTTAGACTAAAATACAACTAGTTCAACCAAGTCAAACTGAACACAACTCCATCAACTCCACCGAAACTCAACGACATGAGTTATAACTGAAGTCCTGCATGCAATAGCTCAACTGACCCACAAGAAAAGCGTATTTCCTTCTAACAGCTGCATGTGCCACATCTGTAGCTCAAACTAAAGTGCTCCAAGAGGATAAGATAATGTTTATAGTCCAAATATTATTATGAGACAATAATATTCGACTATTCTATTTTTAGCCTGGTAGTCTAAAAATGGAACCCTGCCCATATGTCTAAAAATAGAAGTCCATATATTTTTACCAACATGACCAATCATCCACAAATAACATACTGCAACTCATAGACCATGATCCATATGTCTAAAAATAGACATAGTCTAAAAATAGACTTTGCGCCAAAAATAGCCTGCGGGCCCACTTAGTGAAGGCGACTCCATTCCACTAAGCTCCATCATCTTGTTGCATTTTCAACACTCCCTCTCAACTAGATATGGATTATCTGCAACCCCTATCCTGCCTTGGTGGTATGTTCTGCATGAAACACATTTGCCCGGTCCACTTGCTCCAACAACACTTGGAACAAAAACACTCCCAACTGACCACTCTGTTGGGCTAGGAACATACTCTGATGCTGAAGCTCTACCTGCTGCTGACAAGTGCTCCCTCTCTGACATCTACGCTACTGCAACATCTCCATGCATCTCGCACCATTGCACATCTCTCTATGCCACCTGGCACTGTGAAAAACACTTGTGCCTCTCGCATTGCTGCAACTTGCTAGCTATGCGCTGTCCTGGGATTCCCTACACTGTTGCTCTCTCTGCTGCTCCATCCGCATCTGTCTCTACCCAATGAGTCAGTTCCTGCTACTCCACATCGGGGCTCCCGTAGCAAGGTCTCATCCAAGAGGTTGGGTACCTCAAGGATCCTGCCCCTCCTCCTTGGGACGATCAATCCACATCACCCCACCTCCTACCTGGAGGTATGGCTGCATGTGATCCCTTAGCCCACCTGGCTCGAAGTTTCCCCCTACTGGAGGTCTCTGCATGAGTAGATGTCTCTACTCGATCTCCTCTCAGCTTCCCTTGTTGTGGCTGCTCCACAACCTCCTGAAGTTGCTGCACCAATTGTGGCTCCTGCACAATCACCTGAGACTTCTTCTGGCTCTGCATGTTGAGAGGTAATATACACTCCCTCTAAACCACCAAGTATCCATCAGTTGCCTCGCTGCTCAAGGATTTGCATGCATCTTGAACCTCAAGAGCATACAGGTTCTTGACCCATGAACCAATCTGCTTCACCTGTCTAGTGATGATGTGTCCAAGGAAAACCTTTCCTTTACTGAAGACTACATCATAGCCTCCATCTTCCAGCATCGCGATCGATACCAAGTTTCTCTTTAGCCCTGGTACATACTTGACATCAGTCAAGGTAAGGCGAGCTCCATGCTCCCTATGAAAAATAACCATGCCTACACCTGAGACACTATACTTCTTATCATTACCCATCGATATGAGTATTTGGAGATCTTTCTCCTCCAAAGTACTGAACAAACTCTTGTCACCGGTCATGTGGAAAGAAGCTCCACTGTCAAGAAACCAACTACTTCCCACCATGGATGAAACCATGCATGCGAAGAGTGTGAAATCCAACTCGAACTGTGAAGCAAGTGCCTCACCTTCAGATCCTTCCCCGGATGCCTTCTTGGATTTCTTCTTTGGGCAATTAGTAGCATAATGGCCCAACTCATGACAACGAAAGCATCTCACCTTCGACTTGTCAACCTTCTTCCCATCATTGGAAGAACTAGATTCGGAAATAGAACCCTTCTCCTTCCCCTTCTTCGCCTTACTCGCTAAGGCACGGTTCTCCTCATCATGCATGCATGAAGAACTGTCTCTAGTGCTCCGTCTGGTCTCCTCCTGCACAAGATCCGACCAAAGTCTCTCCCATCCTGGCAATTTCTCCCAACCATTGATAGAGTCCTGATAGGAATGCCAACTCTTTGGAAGACCAAGGGGAGCCAAGCTCACCAAGTCCTCATCATCAACAGTCACCCCCACACTTCCCAGCTCATCCCAGCACTGGGTGAACTTCGTGAGATACCTGGGCATACTGTCTCCATTCTCACACTTGATGTTTCTGAGTTTATCTTTGAGCGCCAACTTCCTCTGGTCGCTCTTTCTTTGGAATAGATATATCAACGCTTTCTGCATCAAGTATGGAGAAGCCTTTCCATGCAGGCTGGACACGATGTGATCCTTCATGCCCTCCAACAGAATCCTTCGACACTTTGTAGTCTTCTTTTGCCAAGCCACAGCTTCAGCAGCATCAGTAGGCTTTGGGACCTTAGCCTGTTGGAAATAATACTGAGAGGGGGGGGTGAATCAGTATTATCAGATCAGTAAAACCTTTCCAATTTCATACTCAGAAACATATACGCTACTTCAATTAAGTGAACCCGCGTGTACACGCTACTGTGTCTAATGCAACTAGCATATATCTAGATATCTTATAATTCAGTTAGCTTAATCTTCAGTAAATGCATCAGAACATTATTAAGCATATTAACAGTAAACAGGTGCAGTATAACAGAACAGAACATCACACAAGAGCCACACACATGAACACCATGATATAAGGTGGAAACCCAATGTGGGTGAAAACCACCTGCTGCAATTCGTCTCTTTCTTCTTTAATAAGAAACTTCTTTTACAATGTACTGGTGCAGTCCTTTACCAGTACGCAGGCTACAACCTGCAGAGGGCTACAACCCTCTCTCGTTTTCCAACTACTTCTTGGAAGGGAGCTACAACCCCCTCAGCTCTTGTACTAGTCGATCCATTTACTAGTACGTAGGTGCTGACCCTACAACCTTCTTTCCTTCAGGGACCACGTTTCATCAATTTTCAGACTGGATCCAAGAGTACAAAACAAACATTACTGCAATACAATCATCAACTTATACTTGCATCATAATTCATTAAACAACCCAATACTGAATCACTGAAACCCTGTCATCAAGAACACAGAACCCAAACCAGAGCCCAGAACTCTGCAACAACCACCACAATCAACAGCAACCTGAAATATCAAATCTTATTATGCATACGCTCTTTCACTGTACCAAAACCGCGTGTATACGCGCTTTCTCCAAAGGCAACCCGTGTGCAGATCTAGAAATAATTACTTATGCCTTCTCTGTCATATCCGACCCTTGCCAAGCGTCTCGAACAGATAAACAGCAATACCAGATCTTCTCACTTTGTCAGACACACATATGCATACCCTTTGCCTAATGATCTTCTACTTATATAGCCTTAGGCTCTTCACAATACCACGGGCCAAAACCATAGTAACACAATACCATCAACTTCAAAACTAGGGATCGACACGCCCGTCAAGACATCATGGTCCAAAACCATAGGCACAACTTCCAAGGACTAACCGTCACGGACCAAAGATAAGTTTTCCACATACACGCTCTTTTACTGAAGCCAACCTGCGTGTACACGCGACTTGGTATATAGCGAACCTGCGTATACGCGACTTGGTATATAGTGAACCTGCTTGTATACGCGACTTGGTATATAGTGAACCAGCGTGTATATATTTTCTCTTCATACTTGTAGTCTGATCATCAATTCCTTGCTGCTATCCTTCTGCACTATGATTTGTCATCAGTGTGATTTGCCATCAAGGACAACACTTGTCTCATAATGCCAACAATCTCCCCCTTTGGACTTGATGGCAACCACCACACCAAGTCACTCTCCCCCTTTGACATCAAGGGCAAAGGGCGGACCAAGATATTTTCTTCTTTGGTATACCTTCTGCTGTCCATACTGCTGTCCATACTCTCCCTGAGTACATGCTGAAGTTTCTGATTTGGCTCCCCCTTTTTTTATGCCAAAGTGTACCAATCTATCCATGCTCCCCCTGAGCAGATGCAGGTTCTAAGACCAGCCATTCAGATCTGTACCATAAGCATCAGTCTGCAATACTATTCCTTTGATCAAACAACAAGATGTATCATTTAGTTTCATCAGCAACTTCTAACCATAATGCCAACAATGAATTATTTGAAGTATATGCTCCCCCTGAGTGTGAGCCAACCATTTCCTGAGTCTGTTCTGCTCCCCCTGAGCCTGAGCCAACCATGACTGAACCTGGGTCTGTTCTGCTGCCCTTTCTTCATATACGTGACTTTGCAGCCTGTAACTCGCGTATATACGCGACTTGTCTTCATTATATCAGCGTATGCAAGGAATACTGAAATTCATCACTTTCAGATTCCCTTGTGTCTGTTATGTCAGCTGACTGAGTTATGCCACACTTTTCTGTCTCTGTCAATTCCTGGAACTGTGATGATGTATGGTCCTCTTGTTTTGAATTTTGAAATCTGCTCCTGCATTCCCTTGCTTTATGTCCATATTTGTTGCATGTATAACATCTTACATATTTCATGTTCCTTCTATTACAATCAATTGCTTTGTGTCCATATGCATTGCAGGCAAAGCAATATCCTCTGAAATACCTGGGATGCAATGATCTTTTGTAATGGTCTTGAACCATTCTACTTCTACATCTAGCTGCAACATGTCCAAGATTATGACATACATGACATTCAACATTATTCAGTGGAGGAGATAATCGTCTATCACGTCCATAGTTAGGATTAAAGGATCTTCCTTGAGGAATTTCTTTCCTTGGTTGTTCCTTGTTGAGCATTTCAGATTTCTCCTTAGAATTTCTTGCCTCACCTTGTGAACTAGATTCACCTTCAACATATTCATGAAAACCAAGACCAGTTTTGATAGCAGGAGACCTTTGGCTATTAAGAATATCATCCAAGACTTTAGTACTATCTTGAAATCGTAAAAGCTTATCCTTTTCTTCTAGTTTACCTTTCAAGATATTTACCTCAACTTGATGTTGTTCTTCCTTTTTCAGATACTGATTCCTTAGGTCTTCTTCAGCTTTTCTTCCTTCTTCCACTTGTCGCTTTAGTTTGATCACTTCATGTTCTTGATCTTCAAGAGCTTCTCTGTTCTGTTCTCTTGATTTTTTAAGATCTTCTTTTAGAGAGAGGATCTTTGATTCAAGCCTTTGAATAGTTATGCTCTTATCCTTTACTACATCCCGCAATTGCTCCCTTACCCTGGTTACTGTCTCCAATTGTTCATTTAATTTGATAACTTCTTCAGTTTCTGCATTCTTCTTTTCATGTGCCATGAGACTTTTAATATCTTTGCTATTATTGGATGAAGCATTCTTCTTTTCATGTGCCATGAGACTTCTAATATCTTCACTATCATTGAATGAACTTGTAATATGGGTATAATAGCTTCTACCATGTTCTTCAGATATCTTTCCTTTGTTATGAGGGCATCTAGCAGCATAGTGACCAACTCTACCACATAGAAAACATTTGAAAGGTAGCTTACCTTTGAACCGTCGAGTTCCCCATTCAAGATTCTTGACAAAATTTACCTCATCTTCTTCCTCTGACACTTCGAATGCGGCTTCTGGTGGTACCTCTTGTCGCATTTCAAAAGCAGTTAAGATCCCGTGAAGCTGTGACATGGTGATTTTCTGCACATTCTCCTTTTCTTCTATGGCAGATACTTTAGAATCAAATTTAGCAGACAGAGATCTCAAAACCTTTTCAACTAAGACAACTTCCTCAAATTCTTCACCCAGATCCCTCATACAATTCACTATCTCATCCATACGCAGGAAATAATTAGCTATGCTTTCATTACTATGCATCTTAAGAGTTTCATACCGGATTCTGAGAGTTTGAAGCTTTGCTCTTTTTACCTGATCATCTCCTTCATAGCTTGTGACGATTTTGTCCCATATTTCCTTAGCTGATTTGAAATGCATGATCTTCATAAATTCTGATTGTGTCAAACTACTCAATAGGACAGTAACAGCTTTGGCATTGAGCTCATATTGCTTTTTCTCTGCTGGATCTGTAGGAGTTGCTGATGGGAATTTGTATCCTCCTTCTACGATTCCCCAAATTTCTGCTCCAAGTGATTGTAGATATGCAGTGGTTCTTATCTTCTAGTGAGTAAAATTGTTCCCGTCAAAGACTGGTGGCCTGATGTGTGCCTCTCTTTCTGGATTAGCCATTCTGATGGATCTTTTCCTTCAAGCGATCAAGCTTCCTCTGAGGGACCTGCTCTGATACCAATTGTTGGAAATAATACTGAGAGGGGGGGGGGGGGGTGAATCAGTATTATCAGATCAGTAAAACCTTTCTAATTTCATACTCAGAAACATATACGCTACTTCAATTAAGTGAACCTGCGTGTACACGCTACTGTGTCTAATGCAACTAGCGTATATCTAGAGATCTTATAATTCGGTTAGCTTAATCTTCAGTAAATGCATCAGAACATTATTAAGCATATTAACAGTAAACAGGTGCAGTATAACAGAACAGAACATCACACAAGAGCCACACACATGAACACCATGATATAAGGTGGAAACCCAATGTGGGTGAAAACCACCTGCTGCAATTCGTCTCTTTCTTCTTTAATAAGAAACTTCTTTTACAATGTACTGGTGCAGTCCTTTACCAGTACGCAGGCTACAACCTGCAGAGGGCTACAACCCTCTCTCGTTTTCCAACTACTTCTTGGAAGGGAGCTACAACCCCCTCAGCTCTTGTACTAGCCGATCCATTTACTAGTACGTAGGTGCTGACCCTACAACCTTCTTTCCTTCAGAGACCACGTTTCATCAATTTTCAGACTGGATCCAAGAGTACAAAACAAACATTACTGCAATACAATCATCAACTTATACTTGCATCATAATTCATTAAACAACCCAATACTAAATCACTGAAACCCTGTCATCAAGAACACAGAACCCAAACCAGAGCCCAGAACTCTGCAACAACCACCACAATCAACAGCAACCTGAAATATCAAATCTTATTATGCATACGCTACTTCACTGTACCAAAACCGCGTGTATACGCGCTTTCTCCAAAGGCAACCCGCGTGCAGATCTAGAAATAATTACTTATGCCTTCGCTGTCAGATCCGACCCTTGCCAAGCGTCCCGAACAGATAAACAGCAATACCAGATCTTCTCACTTCGTCAGACACACATATGCATACCCTTTGCCTAATGATCTTCTACTTATATAGCCTTAGGCCCTTCACAATACCACGGGCCAAAACCATAGTAACACAATACCATCAACTTCAAAACTAGGGATCGACACGTCTGTCGAGACATCATGGTCCAAAACCATAGGCACAACTTCCAAGGACTAACCGTCACAGACCAAAGATAAGTTTTCCACATACACGCTCTTTTACTGAAGCCAACCTGCGTGTACACGCGACTTGGTATATAGCTAACCTGCGTATACGCGACTTGGTATATAGTGAACCTGCTTGTATACGCGACTTGGTATATAGTGAACCAGCGTGTATATATTTTCTCTTCATACTTGTAGTCTGATCATCAATTCCTTGTTGCTATCCTTCTGCACTATGATTTGTCATCAGTGTGATTTGCCATCAAGGACAACACTTGTCTCATAATGCCAACACAGCCTCTATGAACTCCTTCAGCCCATTATCATCTAACACCGCCTCCATCCTGTCCTTCCATGCAATATAGTTCGAGCTGCCCTCAAGAGCATACTCCAATTGCAATCCGTTGAAAGACATTGCAACGTTGACACCAAGAAAACACTGCTACAAATTCGAATTCCACCAGCTCAAAACTCAACCGCTTCTGATCTAAAATTCGTGAGAACAAAGTATTTCTCGTACATAGATTGACTATATGGGCCTTTACCAGATATCTCACCTTCCAAAGGAAGGATGAATCCAGAGGCTACCTGGCCTGATTACAGACTCTGCCTGAAGAAATAAAATGTAATCACTTTTTGAATAATAGATCTGATGATCAACTCTGCTCCGATACCATGTAGAAACTTTTTCTACAAATCATCTAGCTCTGATACCATGTAGAAATTTTGAATAATAAACACTTATTCACAGAGATTATCCCGATTATACACTATTGCGGAATACATAACCTCCTCTACGTTGATCATCAATTTAGCAGCATTAAAAACAATGAAACATCAATCGCATGCACACATTAACACAGTATGTAACCCGAGGAAAGCATACAGCTGAAAACCCCACACTATCTGTATATTATAATGATTGAGAACATGTAACAATACATAGTACAATACTCCTCACAAGTACTCAGTAATATCTCCACCTGTTACACACAAAACTAGCTCAGACCCGAACAAGTCACAGGTTCAAATCTCCTCCGCTGCTTTTCCTGCCTCCACTACACAATACAAAGTGAAAATCACGTGAGCACAAGCTACAATTACCTTGGTATTGGCCCACATTGCGCAGTCCTCATTGGCATAACTCAATCCCATTGATTGTGCAAGATCTCATGCACAACTATAGTCACAACTGATAGCAATCTCAACCTCTAACACCTGTCTCCACTGAATTGTACATGCACTGAGTTAACTGATGTATTCTTTAGTTGCCTTATGAGTTAATAATCAGTGAATTAATTAATATTTAATTCACACAACTCATCACTAGAGTATTCTTTAGTTAGACTAAAATACAACTAGTTCAACCAAGTCAAACTAAACGCAACTCCATCAACTCCACCGAAACTCAACCACATGAGTTCTAACTGAAGTCCTGCATGCAATAGCTCAATTGACCCACAAGAAAAGTGTATTTCCTTCTGACAGCTGCATGTGCCACATCTGTAGCTCAAACTGAAGTGCTCCAAGAGGATAAGATAATGTTTATAGTCCAAATAGTATTATGAGACAATAATATTCGATTGTTCTATTTTTAGCTTGGCAGTCTAAAAATATAAACCTGCCATATGTCTAAAAATAGAAGTCCATCTATTTTTACCAACATGTCCAATCATCCACAAATAACATACTGCAACTCATAGACCATGATCCATATGTCTAAAAATAGACTTTGCGCCAAAAATAGCCTACGGGCCCACTTAGTGAAGGCAACTCCTTTCCATTAAGCTCCATCATCTTGTTGCATTTTCAACATCGGTGGGTGCAACCGTTCCTAAAAATGGCCTCCTATCGTTTAAAACGATAACACTTCAAAAATCCCGAATACACTAAGAAATCCGCCAAAATCCGTTCTCCTAGATTTCAAATATTATTAAATGGGGCATATAATTTGTATCGTGTCCGTGCTGAGGTCGCGAATCGGCATATTAGGGTGTCTCTGTCCTGGTCCTCGAGAATGATCGATTGTCGATCGCGTAGGCATCCCCCACATATGTTGCCCCGAGTGACTGATAAGGGTTCCGCCAATCCGACTAATCGCCGATCACACTACTCGCTTATATATATATACACACACACACACACACACACACACACACATATGTATACATACATATATATGTATACATATATATGTATGTATACATATGTGTGTGTGTGTGTGTATGTATATATATATGACCACCTATTGTGATTGACTCCGATCTGCCAATCTGATCCGATCGAAGATCGGCGATCGGGGGTTCCACGACCCAAACCTTAAGTCCGCCCTCATGCGACCTTCGATTGTCATTTGGCCTTAAGGCTTAAGACTCCTTTTTCAAAGGAAATTCCTCATTTTCTTAAGGATTAAAGAACCCTTCTTTTTGCAATAACTTCATCATCTGGACTCAGATTGAAGTACCATTTGCGCCGTTGGAATCAGAAAGATGAGATCTCAGCTCTCATCATGGGTTGACTTCATTCCGATCACTTTGATTTTTTTACTTCTTCCATGCCATTGTATCTGAAGATCCACCTGGATCATCCTAGACATATGATTTATAGTCTTCCCATAATAGCCTCAACTCGTGAGTTGCAACACGCCTCTACAATAACAAGTCTCCACCATGCTACATGATACCTCACCAAACTTTCTCTTGAGTTTTGGCTTTTGGCATTTCCTGATCCTCTTCTATGGAATCCTATGAGCACTCCTTGCTCTAGGTTGTTGCAAATTTTCTCACTCCTTCAGCCCATTATCATCTAACACCACCTCCATCCTGTCCTTCCATGCAATATAGTTCGAGCTGCTCTCAAGAACATACTCCAATTGCAATCCGTTGAAAGACATTGCAACGTTGACACCAAGAAAACACTGCTGCAAATTCGAATTCCACCAGCTCAAAACTCAACCGCTTCTGATCTAAAATTCGTGAGAACAAAGTATTTCTCGTAAAGAGATTGACTGTATGGGCCTTTACTGGATATCTCACCTTCCAAAGGAAGGATGAATCCAGAGGCTACCTGGCCTGATTACATACTCTGCCTGAAGAAATAAAATGTAATCACTTTCTGAATAATAGATCTGATGATCAACTCTGCTCCGATACCATGTAGAAACTTTTTCTACAAATCATCTAGCTCTGATACCATGTAGAAATTTTTAATAATAAACACTTATTCACAGAGATTATCCCGATTATACACTATTGCGGAATACATAACCTCCTCTACGTTGATCATCAATTTAGCAGCATTAAAAACAATGAAACATCAATCGCATGCACACATTAACACAGTATGTAACCCGAGGAAAGCATACAGCTGAAAACGCCACACTATCTGTATATTATAATGATTGAGAACATGTAACAATACATAGTACAATACTCCTCACAAGTACTCAGTAATATCTCCACCTGTTACACACAAAACTAGCTCAGATCCGAACAAGTCATAGGTTCAAATCTCCTCCGCTGCTTTTCCTGCCTCCACTACACAATACAAAGTGAAAATCACGTGAGCACAAGCTACAATTACCTTGGTATTGGCCCACATTGCGCAGTCCTCATTGGCATAACTCAATCCCATTGATTGTGCAAGATCTCATGCACAACTATAGTCACAACTGATAGCAATCTCAACCTCTAACACCTGTCTCCACTGAACTGTACATGCACTGAGTTAACTGATGTATTCTTTAGTTGCTTTATGAGTTAATAATTAGTGAATTAATTAATATTTAATTCACACAACTCATCACTAGAGTATTCTTTAGTTAGACTAAAATACAACTAGTTCAACCAAGTCAAACTGAACGCAACTCCATCAACTCCACAATCAACTCCACCGAAACTCAACCACATGAGTTCTAACTGAAGTCCTGCATGCAATAGCTCAATTGACCCACAAGAAAAGAGTATTTCCTTCTGACAGCTGCATGTGCCACATCTGTAGCTCAAGCTGAAGTGCTCCAAGAGGATAAGATAATGTTTATAGTCCAAATAGTATTATGAGACAATAATATTCGACTGTTCTATTTTTAGCTTGGCAGTCTAAAAATAGAAACCTGCCATATGTCTAAAAATAGAAGTCCATCTATTTTTACCAACATGACCAATCATCCACAAATAACATACTGCAACTCATAGACCATGATCCATATGTCTAAAAATAGACTTTGCGCCAAAAATAGCCTACGGACCCACTTAGTGAAGGCGGCTCCTTTCCATTAAGCTCCATCATCTTGTTGCATTTTCAACATCGGTGGGTGCAACCGTTCCTAAAAATGGCCTCCTATCGTTTAAAACGATAACACTTCAAAAATCTCGAATACACTAAGAAATCCGCCAAAATCTGTTCTCCCAGATTTCAAATATTATTAAATGGGGCATATAATCTGTATCGGGTCCGTGCTAAGGTCGCGAATCGGCATATCAGGGTGTCTCTGTCCTAGTCCTCGAGAATGATCGATTACCGATCGCGTAGGCATCCCCCACATATATTGCCCCGAGTGACTGATAAGGGTTCCGCCAATCTGACTAATCGCCGATCACACTACCCGCTCATATATATATATATGCATACACACACACACACACACACATATATATATATGACCACCGATTGCGATTGACTCCGATCTGCCAATCTGATCTTATCGAAGATCGGCGATCGGGGGTTCCACGACCCAAATCTTAAGTTCGCCCTCATGCAACCTTCGATTGTCATTTGGACTTAAGGCTTAAGACTCTTTTTTCAAAGGAAATTCCTCATTTTCTTAAGGATTAAAGAACCCTTCTTTTTGCAATAACTTCATCACCTGGACTCGGATTGAAGTACCATTTGCGCCATTGGAATCAGAAAGACGAGATCTCAGCTCTCATCATGGGTTGACTTCATTCCGATCACTTTGATTTTTTTACTTCTTCCATGCCATTGTATCTGAGGATTCACCTGGATCATCCTAGACATATGATTTCTAATCTTCCCATAACAGCCTCAACTCGTGAGTTGCAACACGCCTCTACAATAACAAGTCTCCACCATGCTACATGATACCTCACCAAACTTTCTTTTGAGTTTTGGCTTTTGGCATTTCCTGATTCTCTTCTATGGAATCCTACGAGCACTCCTTGCTCTAGGTTGTTGCAAATCTTCTCACCTTCCTTTTTTGTCACCTGCAAAGAGAAAACAAATCTCTTACCAGATATTCAATCAACTTGTACCTTATTCTGTTGCTTATCATCCAAACTACATGCAGGAATCTTGTGCACTCTGATGCCACTTGATGAAAAATATTTTGGGGTCTTATAATGTCCGCATTTTTATTTTCCTCTATGGTATAGCGAGGATGGATTTCAACGGTTCGTGATGGCCAAGTCACATGAGCATGATTATGTCATCAAGAGTTCTGGAGGGGTTTTAAGGAGTTTTTATGGTATCTGACAACTTTTTCTTGGAACGTTCATTGTCATGAGCATTTCCACACAACTTGTTTCTGGGAGCATGGTTTTCTAATAATTCTCGTAAAATGCGATTATTATTGGGCATAACCTAATTTATTAGCTTCCAGTGGCATTTCGAGAGGAATATTTGACAGAACACCTTAGCGTAATAGCTCATTGGAACTAGAACGAGAAGATCTGTAGGATGGGATTTTGAGAAGTGACTTCCAGTGGCCAAAGAGAGTATGGTGGGGGATTTACCATTTTCCTAGCTTAAAAATGACTTTAATTAGTTATTTAATTAAAAAGGGAAAATATTAATTAAGGGGAAAGACCAAAAGTGACTTAAATAAATTAAAAAAGACACTTAAGCCAAAGTCAAGGAGGAGCTTCTAGAATAATAATAAAATAAAATACTTCTAGAAGATTGGAGATTTGTCTATTGGGTCTTTAAAGGGAGTAGATCATTTGGGACAATTTGGAGTTGAGTATTTGTATCTCGTGGAGTGGTTTGGAGAATCAGAGTTCCCAACTCTAGTTCACTACAGGGAAAAGGCCTTCTAGTGGAGGTTTTTGCGGAAGCCTCTATAAAAATAACCCAAAAATTTGTTTGTAGATGAGGTCACTAGTGGAGTTGGGCGAGCAGATGTTTTTTGGATGGTGCATCTAAAATCTACAAACACACCGGTGCTTTACTATCCATACAAGCACCGGTGTTGCATATAACATGGTGCATCGTCGAAAATTTATTTTTATAAAATAAAATAAAAAAACACGGTGCACTAATAACATAATGCACTGGTGCTTGAATAGTCGATAACATTGGTGCCTTTTACATAGTAAAACATCTTAATGCATACCAGTAAGGAGCACCACTATAGTTTTAAATTTTTAGAGAAATGCGATGTTATTTTCCAACAAGTCCTCGGTGTGGTAAGCTTAACAAAACGCCCTGTGGCATCTTCTAAAGAGCACCGCTAGGTGGTTTTTAATTTCTAAAAAAATAGCGGTGCTATATTAAAAGCACAATGCCGGTGCGGTACCTGTAGAGGACCGCCCCATGGCGTCTCGAGAAAAATCACAGCGATATTTTTTAATTAAAGAAAAAATGCAGTGCTTTTGGATATATCACGCGTCAGTGCATTTGGAGAAACACACTGGATGAGGGTTAAAAAAAAAACCTTCCCAGTTGTAATTTTCATTTTTACAATCTACAGTGCGGGAGAGCTTTGAAACACTAGTACCACTCTTGCCACATGCAAGCACCCTGGCGTCAATGTTTCTCTTGCTCAACTTCCTTCCATACCATGCTCCCTGTTTAAGTTTTCAATTTGTTCAAACCGTCTGAAAATTTTGTTTTTCTCCATTACGTGTCCACAATGCCTCCCTGATGACCAAATGTCGAGGTAATGTTTATGTTTTTTTGTAATTTATTTTTTTAGAGGATTAGAATTGTAAATTAGGCAAAATTGTCACTGTTTAAAAATAAATAAATAAAATTCACCATGCAGTGCATTCGATATGTTCGGCTTGCACTGATAGCAGTGCACCCTGTAAATTTACAGGGTGCACCACAATTCATTGTGTGAACATAACAAACCGTCGTTGTTGCGGTGCGTTTTGTAAATGAAAAAACATAGGGAATGATGCGACAAATTGTACATGGTGCCTCACGCCCAAAGCGCTTATATTTACCAAACACACTGCAAACTTAATATTTAAAAATATAGCCATAGCTCGGTGTGTTCGATAACCTAAACGCCCCATACCAGTGCAAAAAGGTTATCTATGCACACTGATGCACAAGTTTTTCACACCACTATCAAAAGTTAAAATTGTGAACCAACAACAATGTGTCATACTTATGTGCGCACCGCTAGAGGTCTAATTATACTTGGAAGAGCACCGACATTGGTGCATGACTGTGTTTTGAGCACACTGACGATTTTTTTTTTTAATTGAAAGTTGTGTTTCCATATTTATAAATACATGTTTCATTTAATAAAAAAAATTGTATTTTATGTATGAGGTTGACGTATTTTATATGTCAATCATGTAACAGAGACTTCTACAGAGGGAGCACCAACAAGAGCAAGAGCAGCAGGAGGACCCATACAATATGGTTTGAACATGGTAGGCTAGAGAGAAGGAGAGGGGTTTATACCCTCGCTCTATTACTGCAGCGACTAGAGCGTTCTTGAGGAATGTTGGCCTCCTCAAGTACTATGAGGAGGATACATCCCTAAAGGCACACTCTATCTTATTGATGCATCTGATCCGTCAATGGAGTGTCTAGGAGCATGCTTTCTGTGTCGGTCCCAGGGCATGGTATAGGTCCACTGAGGAGGATATATACTTTATCACTGACCTATCTAGGAGAGGGTAGGATTTTCCCCAGTTCCATGATGTCCCCCATGGGGTCATAACAGAGAGAGAGAGAGATTGCGTACACTATGAGATATGTCAGGTCTCATGCGGTCCATCCATCAAATTTTCAGGTCCGTGGCGAACAACTACAAATTTCTTCTTTTGCTGCAGAGGATGTTAGGTGCCTCTCGTTATTAGTTATCATGATTGCACACTCTAGTATTGATGGGCAACGCATTACTTGGCCTTTTTTGTATTAGGTTGACTCTTTTATTCAGGTGCCATGTTGCATTAGATGGTATGCCCTTTCTTGAGGCAGTTTTGCATGGCTTTAGATAGATGTCGTGCATTGAGACGTGGGAGGAACACCTGCCCTTTTGCCTTCGATATTTTTTGTTTATTTTTTGAGAGGTTTCCATAGACAAGGCCTACATTTGACCGTCACCCTCCTAGGTCAATCACTGAGGTCTAGATGCGCATGTGGGGGTAGATGATTCCCAAGAGGGGCCGACAAGGATTTTTTGCTATGCACTGGCGTTACCAGCTAGTGAGAATGACCATGTGATTGTCACGTTGGCGTTTTCGTACGTGGGGATTGATTGGAGAGGGTATCCTAACATGCGGTTGAGCCTCTAGAAGATAGAGGCAATATTAGTGTTTTCTTTAAATTAATCTAGTTTCATTTTCTTGTTTTAATGAATTATAATAAATTTATTCTAGCACATTCTTTAATTTGTTTTATTAGATTTTTTAATGAAATCGTTTAATTATTTTTCTGTACTATATATTTTATAAACATTGACACATTTAGTGGGGACATGCCTCCTCCCCCACTAGATGTCATAGGAGATGAGGAGATGGGCAAGGTCAAAGAGGGTGAGGCACATCCTCAGGGGGGCATGGGCGTTTGGGGTTATATGTTGGTCTGCAATTTCAGATGGACCACTGTGACAGATTGGCCAGAGTTTTGTTTGATGCGGAAGTCCACATTGCAAGGGATTGAGATATACCCACAGATCCTATGTTCATGGGTCTGTATAGGGATTGTCTGTGCGAGATGATGTATCTTATGTGGCATATCATAAAAGCTAGTAGGGTACTGACAATGATGAGGGATGCAATCCAACATCATGCAAGAATAAATACATTAGATGAGGGTGGTGATGATGATGATCAGGGTGTTGATCATGATCATGAAGATGAGGGTGGTGATCATGATGCGTCTAGCGGTACAACCCCATCAGATCATGGTCGTTTTGGTGTCGATGATCTTCCTGGTAGTACACCTCCTCATCAGTCACCCGATGATGAGATGCCAGAGCTAGAGGATGCGCCTTATGTTTCTCCTAATAGAGCAAACCAACCACCCCCTCCACTTCATAGTTCACTAGACTGTGTTGAGGGTGTACTAGTTGACTATCCATCGTCTTCTACTACAAACCAACCACCTCCTTCTCCACCTCAATTGAGTTCGACATATGATCATGCAATAGTTAACCATCCATTGTCTTCTCCTGTAGACCATCCACCTCCTTATCCACCTTAGCTGAGTTTGACAGATGATCATGTAGTAGTTACCATCCATCGTCTTCTACTGCAGACCAGGTTGGCACTATGTTCGTTTTATCGGATATTTGATTGCACTTATTTGACTTTATTTAGTTATTTGACTTATATATATATATATATATAAGTCAAATAACTATATATATATATAGTTATTTAGTTATTTGACTTATATATATATATATATATATAGTGCATTTTTTTGTTCATGTTTATGTACTTAATTTATATGTTGGCGTTGATGTGTATATTGTTAGGTCATGTTAGATATGTTCATTTAATGTGCTTGCAGATAGATGTGTATATGCATGATAACAATTATTTGACATGAGATTTATATTAATTAGAGGGGATGTGTGGTGATGATGTTAGATTACAATGTTTGTGGTTTTTTAGATGTAATCACGATGATGATGCCTTGTTAGATTATTAGATTTGTGTGTCAGTTAATGACATTTAAATGTGCTAGAGGTGTATATAATTATATGATGGCAATGAATTTGAATGTGTATCTTAGATGATGTTTATGATTGTTTGATGGTTATCATCATGATGCTTATTTTTATGAAATAATATTTATTATAGATTATGTAATTGTGAACTTATATCATGCAGTAGTTAATCATCCATCGTCTTCTACTGCATACCAGGTTGGCACTATGTCCGTTTTATCGGATATTTGATTGCACTTATTTGACTTGATTTAGTTATTTGACTTATATATATATATATATATATTATGCATTTCTTTGTTCATGTTTATGTACTTAATTTATATGTTGGTGTTGATGTGTATATGGTTAGGTCATGTTAGATATGTTCATTTAATGTGCTTGTAGATAGATGTGTATGTGCATGATAAGAATTATTTGACATGAGATTTATATTAATTAGAGGATGTGTGTGGTGATGATGTTAGATTACAATGTTTGTGGTTTGTTAGATGTGATCATGATGATGATGCCCTGCTAGATTATTAGATTTGTGTGCCAGTTAATGAAGTTTATATGTGTTAGAGGTGTATATAATTATATGATGGCAATGAATTTGAGTGTGTATCTTAGATGATGGTTATGATTGCTTGATGGTTATCATCACGATGCTTATTTTTATGAAATAATATTTATTATAGATTATGTACAGGTGAACTTATATCAAACTTCTATATATCAAATTGTATGCAAAATGACTTACTTAAAACAAAAAATACAAAGATAATTTTATAGATTACAAAATTTAGTATGGTTGAAACTCTGATTGTAATCCTCAATGGGGGTGAGGTCCTTGCAACACGTGTAGGAGGAGCCTCATGTGTGAATAAAGGTGGAGTGGGGGTGAGGGACGGTCCTTCTGGTCCCTTAGCCAAAGCGCATGTAATGGGAGGTGTAATATTAGCAGGTTGGCAACTCGTGCAAGTATTAACATTGTGTTGGAATTTGGGGGTGGTGAACGATTAAGGCATGGGAAGATGAGGGAGCCTGACATTTGTATCTGCACTCTAGTCTAGTGCTGGACCTCGTGGTGGCCTCTAGGGGGAAAACAAAAACGTCACATGAGTTTATTTGGTAGGAGTGGTCTATGTGTACTCGTCCTGGGCATTTGTTGGAGTAGTGTGTCAAGCTAGACCCTGTTACAAAGCCTCTTTGTTATTTTCTGTGTGCGGAAGGATGGGAAGACGGTGGGACGAGACCTCTCCCATTCCATTTCCTCTTGGCTTATGGCAAGTCTATTTGCCCAGGCTAGAAGTGGAAGTTGGAACCAACAGTATAGGAAACTCCATGGGTGGTAGCGGAAAACTAGTTTCAATTTCCAATTTCGTGACCTCCAGCGTGGGCACGACGATGTTTGGCAGATTGGTGGGTAGTCTCTGCGAGACGAATTCGGAGGCTGGTCACCGCCCTAGGGGAACCTGTGCTTAAGCACCGACTACTTTGTCTTTGTCTTTCTTTCAATTGTCTGTGCTGGTGTGGTGGGCAACGATATTTGGTTTCTCTAGTGGTGGTGGTCTTTTTCAGGTAGTGGGTGGTGGTATTGTGTTTCTCTCGTGTGGTGGGTGGTGGCATTTGGTTCCTTTGACGGTGGTGTTTGGTTTCTCTAGTGGGGGGTCTGGCCTGTGGATTTTGAACACGGTGGCTTGCCATCTCTGCGAATTATGAAACCCCTTGTGCGGCATGGGCATCCCCCCTCCCCTGCCACCCTTGGCCCTGCGGGTGTGGCGGACTCAACAATTGCTACTGGGGCTCCCTATCGGGGTGGCAAGACCATTGGACGCACGCGGCTGACTTGTGTGGGAGCACGTGGAGGAGGTAAATGAGGTGCTAGTAGGGGTGGTGGTACACGGGTTCAGAAGTCGAGTTGTCGGGGTGGAGGAACATGGGGTGGTAAGGAGGATCGTGGGTCTAGTCAGGCCCAAGTGAATGAAGGGCAGGGTATCCAACATTACTGTTTGGAAAACTGTCAAGTACTTATCAATAGACTGATGGAAAGAGTGGACACATCTGAGAGAGTCTGTCACGAGGAGCATGCAGAGCAGATGTCAATGTTGGACCGAATGCACTATTTTCAGTGCTAAGTTCGGGAGAGACTGATGGTGGTATGGCGAGGCCAAAATCAATTACCCGAGAAAGTGAAAAAGCTGGAGACTTGGTTGGTGCACTTTAAAGGGCACATTCAGTGTGACTTCTATCCTCCGCCTCCTTTAGGAACAACCACAGACAACCCCGCCTCCATCACGTTGGACGACTAGTATGCCCTCTAGTGTGTTTTTGTTTTGTTTTTGTTTTGTTTTGTTTTTTGTTTTTGTTTTTGTTTTTGTTTTTGTTTTTGTTTTTTTGTTTTTGTTTTTTTGTTTTTTAATCTGTATTTTGGTGCCTCTGGCCCTACTGTTTATGGACAATATCTCTAATTTCCCTTTTGTATTTTTTTCATTTGGTGCAAATTTTGGTCAACAAACCCGGTCGGGGTGAGACTGCCCGTTTTCTGAACCACCGAATGTACAAATTTTTTTTCCTATATGAATAGAACATTGACTTACAAAAAAAACTATGATTGTAAAATTACATTTAATTATTTTTATTATTAATATTTTGTAAAATATTACATATCAAATCCATATTCAACATTGAAAAATTTACAAATATCCCTCATACATTGAATTAGAAAGCAATTATTAATGGAATAAGAATTCTTTGAACCTTTATCATTAAAGTGAAAATATAAGAAAATTTTCAATTTAGATGACTTTACTTTTCTCTATATAAAGTATCTATAAAATTATGTTATTTAATATGGACATTCAAATATTTTACTTATGGTTGTGAGTAGAATATATATATATATATATATATATATATCTCATGTAAAGGGAACATAGAATGAATTACAAATAATGTAATATCAATAAAATGTACTCTGAAGAGCCCACAAATTAGGCCGAAAAATAATGGAAATTTCGGCATGATTATGGCAAAATTCGACAGAAATTTTTGAAAACCTAAGTTACAACTGTCAAACTTCAAGATTTCGGGTGCCCCGGGGGTTTTTGATGGTGATCCATTTCCACCATCAAAAAAATGATTCAAACACCCCAACATTCAGATCTTTTTTTATTTTTTTTTAACGAATTTCGACAAAAAAACTGTCATTTGAGCAAATTTGTGGTGTCGATAGATAATGCCATATCAATAATACTATTTCTTGTCATGTTAAAAAAATACATTTCTTCCTTGTTGTAAAAAGTAAGTTATATTCTTTTACTCATTACATTTTTTCTTCGTATTAAAAGCTAAATTGTTGTTTTTTGCTTTCCGTTATGTTATATCTCTATATAAAGTTATCTAAGATTAACATGTAAATTGAAGTATTATAATTATCGCTGACATTAGTTTCTTTTGTTATTATTATTTTTCATCTCTCCCATATTGAGCAATTAATTTAGATTTAATATAATTTAAAAAATTCTATTTATTGTTAAAACTATAAGATTTTCAAGCAATTTAAATTTAATATTTATTGCAACTCTTACCAATTTAAATTAGAAATTTCTCTCTCTAAATATGAGGACAAAGAAATGTAACATGATAAGGCTTCATGTGAAGTTACTTGTAGTTGGAGATTTCCTCTATTGGAAGTTCTTCCTTAATAAGGCAAGTGAATTTATATCTAGTAACAAAGATATAACAATTCGATGCTATTTTGGTTCTTTATTTGCTACTATACTAGTTTAAATTTAACTATTTTTAATAATAAAGATGAGTTAAACAAGGCCGCATAGCTAGCGTTCCCTGCCGCTTAGTTTAATCATTGAAAACATATATAATTGATTTTGTAAATTAAACATGAGAAATTGGTAAAAATAATATATGGTTAAACTCAAAATAATATGAATCAATATCCAATCAATCCTCTCAAAGGTATAATTTTCAATAAACCATCCATAACCCAAACAATTAGATGACTAAAAAAGTGTAATAAATCATATTAATAAATGTAATGGAGAATTACATATATAGTGGTGTTCTCCACTTTAAAAGTGTAATAAATCATATTAATAAATGTAATGGAGAATTACATATATAGTGGTGTTCTCCACTTTAAAAGTGAAGTAAAGCATATTAATAAATGTAATGGAGAATTACATATATAGTGGTGTTCTCCACTATAAAATTGGGGTAGGGAAAAACTTCTGAATGTACAAAGCAAGTTAATTCATTTAATAATCATTCGAAGTGTTAAGGTGTACAATGAAGTGAGGAAAATGAAAACTAGGGTAGGAAAAAGACTACTATGGTATATGAGGCTAATGATGCTGCTTAGGCAAGTTAGTTCATTTAATAATCATTCGAAGTGTTAAGGTGTACAATGAAGTGAGGAAAATGAAAACTAGGGTAGGAAAAAGACTATTATGGTATATGAGGCTATTGATGCTGCTTAGGCCAACCATTAACGTCTGCCATTTGTAAAGCAACAAGTGTACCTTATGCACCAAAAACATGAGGTGGGTACAATCAGGGGGCAACTTCATCATTATACAATAAGAGGGAAACCCACTCAACCAATCACAATGAAAATAAATAAAATAAAATATTAAAAATAAATAAATTAATTTTGTTTACTATGTTAACCTTATAATTTTTTTGTTTAATTTTCGGTCAAATGGTTGATTAATTGTTCGTCAATGCATTTGCGAATACGCACAACAAGGATAATAAGATTGAGGAGAGAGGTAAGTGGAGGAAACACAATTAAATAAGATTATATTGGAATTAATATTAATATTAATGTAAGTGACCATGGGAGGGTGGGATCGAAACCAATGAATTTTAAGAATATGGAATTTGGAATGAAATCAAAGAATGAAGATGCATGTGGTTGAGCTTTTAAACTTACATTTTCACAAGAATATGCAGTATCATTTCTTTTTTTTCTTTTAACTCATTTACAATATAATTTTAACTGCTCATATTATAAGACATAATACATCATAATACAAGGACAAAACAAAAAGTTATATATTACATCATTGGATTTATATGATGCAATTAGTTTCATATTTATATGAAATTATTTAATTTAAACATTATGTTATTATGAGTGTAAATGTAAATATTATTTCATTTTATTAATACGAAATTTAAACTTTCTCGTTAATTTTTTTGCCTTCACATTAAAATGTTGAATTGCATTTTTTGTTTTAATATTTTATTTGGCTGGGAGAAATCTTTTCAAATTTAATGGCTTTTGCGCCAATTGGCTAGACAATTGTTAACGTGCATCCCAATCATGACGTATTTTAATAGTAAATAAACAACCAGCGTATCTTCTGCACCTTACGAAACCCACCCTATCTATTGATGCTCTGCCATACTTATCATAATCAACATACCTATTAATTTCTGATGCTCATCCATTCAACGAACATCCAACATTATACCTTATGGTATTAATTTGTGTTAATAGTGGGAGTGGCTTGTTATGGCTTATTACATGGAGGGATAAGGTTAATAAAATATTATAAATGAAGTGGATATGTAATACAGAGGGATAAGGTTACATGGGTGGAGCTTCTTTATATCGTTATAAATCATAAAGATGTTTTAGAATACGAAGGAATTAGGTTACATGGGTGTTATAGGGTGATAAATCGTAGAAGATTTTTATTTAATACATATCATATCACATAACCATCGCCGACATTTTCTGCACAAAAGAGATGATCAGGTACGATTCCGCGACGACTTCTCATTATACAATAAGAGGGAAATTTATTCAACCATCATAATGAAAACAAATACAAATAAAATATTACAAATAAATAAATTATTTTTGTTTGCAATGTTAACTTTATAATATTTTGTTTAATTTTCAGTCAAATGGTTGATGAATTGTTAGTCAATGCATTTGCCAATACGTTATACCCTGCGAGACAGGGATAATAATACAAAAATGATAATAAATTAGTTTTAAACTTTTTACAAACAATATTTTATTATTTCTTATTTCTTAATGAACAATTCAGAAAGTATTATTTTTTTCACATACTTATGAGGAGATAGTCACTAAAATTCATGTTTTTCATATTTTTCCTAGGTAATTTTACATCATGTTCAAAATAATATAGATATGTCTAGTTTAAAAAATTTAGTTAAAAATACACAAAAAAAAATTTGATATTTATTTCATATAATCTAAATATGAGAAAAAATGCATCACCAAGTCTATTTGAAAGTCAAACAAATGCCTCTTAATCACCATCACATATTCAGTGCACTTGATATGTTTCTATTTGAGAAGGGTTGTGACCTTGAATCCTTATTATCATAGATAATTTACACAATTATAAATACTTAGTTTTAAGTACTGTAAAAATGTTTCCACAACAAAAAAAAATGTGTAAAGACGTTTGTGAATCTTACCAAATATATTATAAAATGTCAACGAATAAAAAAATAATATAATTAGCAAAATAATGACAACAAAAACATACAACAATAGTATAAATGATGAAATAACATAAGTGCATATCACTCTCCATTATCATCACCCTAATTATCTTCCTCGCTTGGCATAATAACATTGTTGTTCCCAAAAATATGTTTTGATCTAGGTTCACGTCTTAATACGAACCACCAATCCATATCCAACACATCTGGGTGAAAAAAAAACTAGTTGCAGTGTTTTGGGAAAACATAAGGCTCCCTAGCTTCATTCCACATCTTTCTAGAATTGATAGGTATCAACCCACTATCACGATCTTCCTTTACATTATTATGATCAAAGGTGTCCCACCACTTGCACCTAAAAATAACACGTTGGGATGAAGAGAAGTCCACTTGATTGATCTCTTGTATCTTTCCAACGTAACGTAATATCTCCCACATTAGGTTTTGATCGCGATGGCTAGCATGACTAGATTAGTCGAACTTGACTTCCACTCCACAGTCTTGTGTCATGCATCCATCACTGACATCCTCTATACGAAAATGATATCCATATGCCCACATAGATGGGAACGGATGCACCTAAAAAGAAGTGAAAAAATCGCAGTGTCATGTGCCTAATAACCCAAACATAATTAAAAATAATATATATATATGTGTGTGTGTGTGTGTGTGTGTGTTACAATTCAAAGGTGCAATATGCAGTTAAAATTGTACAGAAAGAGATATAATTACCGAGTTGTTGCACCCAATCCTTATGTTTAGCACATCCTCTTCAACACAGAGGTAACGACCAGATGCACCGTATTTCTCTCTGACTTGATTAACAACCCAACTGTCAAGGCATGTCATTGCCATATTTTCTTTTAAATGATAAGGATAAAGCACACTTCTACCATTCAACCATTTGAATCCTTTCCTGTCACTGTCCCATTTCCTCCTCTTCTCTTCGTACAATGCAACCCATAGTTGTGTCGCTGCCATATTGTAAATAATGAATTTGTTGATGGCTTTAATTTCTGAATTTGTTGATGATCAAATCAAACCAACATATCTCTCTCTCTCTCTCTCTCTCTCTCTCTCTCTCTCTCTCTATATATATATAGTAAATATGAGATCAAAATATGCATTAATATGAAGTTCAGTGTGAATAGTCATTGTGTAGTAATTTGACAAATGACAAGCCGACACTTACTCTTTATCATGCGCCTCTTTCCATTCGTTTGGAGAAGCCCCCGTTCTCTTTTGTCTTCATCCCTTTCATCGCCCCAAATTGCGCACCTATTATATTGTCGATCTACTTTATGTACTCATTGACATAATAGAAAGACTCATACAATATATACTCGTCTACCATATACCCCTCGAGTTTTTCCCTTTATCGAACAAAACCTTTCAATTTCTTCATGTACCTCTATAAGAAGAACATCTAATGATAGAAACAACCCCAACTAATTCAACCTCATCTACTAGGTGAGGTAGAAGATGAACTTGCAAGTCCATGAAACTCGTCAACAACTCCTTCTCAAACATACAAACAATCTCAGCTATCTCTTGACGTTGTTGTAACTTTTTCTGGCACCTTTAAAAGTTACAATTTTTTTTTTTTTTTTTTTGCCACCTTCCTTCAATCTTATCCTTGCCTTGGAAAATGCCTTCCTTTGAATATCATTCAATCTAACCCTTTCCATTGATAAATGATGAATTGTCTTTAAGGTTTTTATAAATGTTTCTAAGTTATTTTTAATAGTTTTGATTTTAAATAAAATAAAATTTTATAAAATATATATAATTATGTTTTTTATAAAAAAAATATTTAAAATATTAAACTTACATTAAAAGTATGAGAAGCACATTTGTTACCATGTATTACGGGTGATCAAAAAGTCAAAATCATTTACCATCTACTACCCCCAAGAACGTTGTAAAACCACTTTTTTACATTGATTTGAATTTATAAATGTCAGGTGGGAATGCCTACGAGAATAAAGTATGTATCGAGGGCAACAATGGAGGAAAATTTTTTATAGTTATTTTTACTGAGATGACTTTAAACATACAAACAATCTCAACTATCTCTTGACACTGTTGTAACTTTTTCTGACACCTTTAAAAGTTACAAATTTATTATATTTTAACCCTTTCCATTGCTAAATGATGAATAGTCTCTAAGGTTTTTATAAATGTTTCTGAGTCATTTTTTAATAGTTTTGATTTTAATTAAAATAAAATTTTATAAAATATATATAATTATATTTTTTTATAATATATATATATATATAATATATATATATATTTAAAATATTAAACTTACATTAAAAGTATGAGAAGCACATTTTTTACCATGTATTACGGGTGATCAAAAAGTCAAAATCATTTACCATCTACTACCCCCCAAGAACGTTGTAAAACCACTTTTTTACATTAATTTGAATTTATAAATGTCAGGTCGGAATGCCTATGAGAATAAAGTGTGTATCAAGGGCAATAATGGAGGAAGCATTTTTATAGTTATTTTTACTAGGATGAGATTAGAAAGCTTGAGGTAAGAGGACACTGAGTAAAATGAGGTAAAATGAGGATTCATGTTCCAGAAATACACTTCGATACAAAACATGGAGTTTCCAATGTTAGAAAGAGATGTTTCCTCCTTGTGAAATAATTTTACAGAGGTAAAAATGAAATTTAACAAAGCAGAGAAATAATGTTTTATGCTATGAATTTAAAATGCACTTGAACATAAAATTTGGATAAATTATTATCCAAAGATTTTACAAAAGTAAAAAGCAAACTAAAAGATATTTTACCAATCATGGCAAAACAAGACAAGGTTTTCAAAACCATGGGAAAGAAACCAATCGATGGTTTTATGAAATATGTTTATGAATCTTATTTATTCATAAATATATAAATTCAGGGAAAAACAAGACATGGATTTCAAACAATGGATGAAATATGTTTATGAATGTTATTTATTCATAAATATATAAATTCAGGGAAAAACAAGACATGGATTTCAAACAATGGATGAAATATGTTTATGAATGTTATTTATTCATAAATATATAAATTCAGGGAAAAACAAGACATGGATTTCAAACAATGGATGGTTTTACGGGATAAAATCATTTGAGGAAATATTTTGAGATTTCATTTATGAAATTCATGAAAATAGAGAAATATGAATTTACAGGTTAAAAAAATATTTGGGAAATATTTTATCAAAATATTTGGGAAATATTTTATCAAAATATTTTCCTCCCAAATATTTTACGACAATGGTTAAGCACTTGAAAATAATGAAGGCAAATATTATGGGAAAAAATATCAACATCTAGTTTGGTTTAACTCCAAATGCAAAGAATTCCTTGATCAATTAGGTGGAAAAACATAAGCATACATGACATTATTTTCATATTTTGGATTTAGAAATAGCAGTCAAAGGAACAAATAGTTGATACAGGTGGTAGAGTTAACCAAGTTTAAAGGGCAGATAACAGATTTTGTGAATACAACTTCAACTACTCCAGATTCCAAGGAAGAGGACCAACATTAATAAAACAATTTCAGATTTCAGGGCAACATTCGTGCATCTAAATCAACATCAATGAACCAATTCCTAGATTTGAAGGCAGAGGATTTTCCAGCAGTTCCAAATTTCGTGCATATTATTCAAAGATTCTTTTTATTTTATATATTGTTCTGATTTTTATTCCAAAAAGATAGACACAGTCAATTGGATGTTATGTTCTATATATTGTTTCAATTTCAATGTAAAAGGGTTGGATTTTGATGCCAAAACCCTACCATTTTTGTAAAGATTTTTATATTTTTAATTGAAGGTTTTTGACTCCAGTTCATGACAGAATTTGTTTCTTTTGTATGTTTTCCCTATGATTTCATAATATGCTTCTGCATATGTTCAAGGGAACATGGGAGTTAGGGCAAGGCTAGGTTTGAGTACCAACCTCCCTGACAACCTGTTGCAAATTTATTATCTACACTGAGATTAGCTAATTGAACAATTTCTTTAAATCAACTTCTCTGCATCATTTAATTATTGCCTTGTGTCATCTCTTGAATGTATATTTGTTTGGTTGTAGAATTCTTCTACATGCATATACTAAATATGATTGATTGAGTATTCAATATGAATGTTTAATTATCATATATTCTCTCTTATTCCTCTACCAAACTCTCTAAAGTATGTTATTCTGTCAAAGTTAGACGCGACAGTTTTATCAAGATTCTGCAAGAGAGAGATTTATTTCTAAGCAAAGATTGGATAATCATCAACAACCACTTATACAAATCATAAATCTAGTTGTTGTCCAATGATAGTGAACAACGTTAAAAAAAGCCTTGTAACACTTGAGTGAGTCCCCTCTAGTTCGAGGGCTAGCTTGAACCTAAAGTTTGGTCGAGTTGGTTTCTCGGCGCAATTTCACATCTAAGAATTGCCTTCGAGAAAAATATACAATAGACGTCACCATGGAATGTTACCCACATGAATCTCTTTTGATGTTATCCAACATATAGATGTAGATAATTTAGATATGGCATGTTGTAGGTCTTGGGGGAAGTCATGGTTCAGACACCCATGCACGAGTAGAGGATAATGACACTGCACAGTAAATAGTACATTATACCAAAATTAATTATAAAATATCCCATTACATAAATATAAAAAAAATAATAAAATCATGTTTTTGACATACGTGCTCTTAGAAGATTCAAATGGTCATGCGATTTCAACCTCGACAAATGATCTTCCACAATGACGAAGTGTCGTAGTGGAGAGCCATATAAAGAAGGTCCCCTCACACTCATTATAACTTCATTTGGCAAAGAAAGATCATCTTTCTTTAAAATCCATGGGACATCACCTTCTTGAAAGGCCAAGAGGGACCAACCTCTCCTCTAGTTTCTTGCCTCGACCAATGTTTCTTTTTAGTTTTTGAAGAAATAAGATCTCTCCTAATAGGCAATGTGTCACTTTCTTTCTATAATATGTGCCTCCACAAATAAGATGACACATTTTTAAATATATGCATGAGATCTAGTAAGTGGGCATCTTAAGATGCTCCCAATATGGGAGCTCATAAAAGACAGATTTCCTTTTCATCCCAATGGGAAATTTCTCAACATAGGTGTCGAAGAATTATGGATCATTGAACATAGGCTCCCCATTTGAATTGAACATTTTTGCAAACTCCTTCTCCTTCTCTCTCTCATATGCTCTAAGCCATTCAACTGGTGTCATTATTGCAGGCCTTTGGGTTCTCTCTGGTTTACCATTGAAAGCAGATGTTGCTCTTTTATAAGGGTGTTCTTCTGGGAGGAATACCCTAGAGTAGTCATACACTGGATTTTGTAGGTGGTCGGACCACCTAGCCTTCAGAGAAGGTCCATAACATTTACATCCATGATACCCCTTTTTTACAAGACCTGTGAAATTATTGTATACAGGTCGGCACGTTAACGACCGTGAAGATGTGAACAATTGCAATGAATTAAATTAATATGCAAAACAATATTGTTACTAAACAAATCAATACGAATGTAAGTTACTAGGGCAAACTCCTAAGCCTAAATAATCATGTATAGTGTAAGCACATATGCCATACAACGTAAAACTCCTCTTTGTTGCAATGGGTCTTGATACATCGCACATATGTATCTCTTCCCATAATTCCTTCAATTCATCTACTAATGGTTGTAAGTAGGCATCCGTATTCTTACTTGTCTTCTACCAGGGACTATGAGAGCCAACATAAGATGTTCATTCTTCACAACAACCAATGGGGGGTATTGTTATTGATCATTACTATAGGCAAAAAATAATATTTGGTTTTTTTGAGGGAATATTGCTTGACGCCATTCATGGCTATGCTGAGTCGTAGACTTCGTACTCCATCCTTGAATTTTTCAGGTCATGTATCCTCTATATGCTTCGTGGCTATTAAATCTGTTGGGATTCACATAACTCCTCACTCACTTATGTGTGAGGCATGAAATCCCTGTAACATAGCTAATTCTTTGCAATGAAAGAGTCTTTGAATCCTTGGGATTATAGGCATGTGCCTCAATATCTTATGAGGAGGACTATGTGATTTAACCATTTTTGTTGAATTACAGTACCTGTCATGTCAACATTTTAGACATATCTCCTTTTCTACATATTCTCCTCTATCTAAATCCAATCATTCGAACATGCATGTTATAATATGTACTCAACACCCAATATTTTCAATGACTGCCTTGCCTCTTCGCAGCTACCCGACAATACGTTATCACTCGGAAGAACCTTATCTTTGAATATCCTATAGTTGGTGGGGAATTGTTACGCGTCATTTTGTCGCATTAGGAAAATGATCATCAAAATTGGATCTCTTTCCATCCATCTAAGTGTCATGAAGCACTCCCTTGCAAGTCAGCAACTTATATACCTTGAATACAGTGGAATTTCTGGATCTCATGGCATAAAACCATGTTTTTGAGCATCTACGCAATTTTTATGAACATAATCCGCACATGTACAATCTCTTCCACTACAAACTGCGCAAATATGTGCACTGCCTTCCACTATAAACTGCGCAAGTAAATCAATAAAAAGAGAAAATAAAAAGTGAGATCTAGAAGCATTGTTGGGCAAATCATTCCCAATAGAAAACCTCGAACTCATGTTTATTCGAGCCTAACCTCATTTTTTATGGAACTAATTCCCATTCTTCAAGGAGTCCTCATCCCTCTTTTATTGGATCTCATCCTTGGACTAAGGATCTCAAACTACTTCCTTTTGGCCTATTAATCAATCCATAGGTGGGGGAATTGAGGGAGGTTGTTGAGAGTAAGTTTATGCTAGGGGAAATAGGTTGTAGAGCTTATCATTCTTGGAGAGGATTGAGATCAATGGGAGGAGCTTCACAACATCAAGGCACATGTTTTGTAGTTGCTTTATGTTTATGAAATTAATAAAAACAAGCATTTCTTCTCACTTCATTATTTAATGGATTAATTGATGAATTTCATGGATGGTTTATGTTATTAATATTTGTCCACTGGAATGATGTTTGTTACTAGTCTCCTTGATCACTAGTTTGAATTATTGAATCATTTATGTTGCATATGCCTTTGATCCTTTGTTGTTTCCATGTGTGCAGGTTTAGATTCAAGCATGGAGGAGTTGCACTGAAGCACAAAGGGGGGATCTTCATCAAGCATGTCGTAATAAGGTATGAATTTCCTTTTCCTACCTTGTTAGCTTATGATTCAAGAAACGATAGATTCAGGGAAGGAATTATCTTTATTGTTTTTTTGTTACTAGTTTTCTTTTAAGATCTAAGGAGGTCACTCTTGTTAGCAAGAGGGATTTATCTGCCTAACACATTGGTGACCATACTGGGGAATGTCCTGTTCTCTTCCATCTCCTTATTTTTGATACTCGAATTTTTTTCATAGCTTTATCTGAGTCTTGACAAGGTAATGATCTTTCAAAATTTTGTGATTTGTTTGCATACTTTTTTTTTCTTAATTTTTTCTTAAAGTTTTTGTTTTTATTCAGAAAGAGAGCCCAAATCTACGCAGATTACCTTTAGCAACAGTGCATATACGCACTGTACTATACTGTCTACCTACACATACTCTGAATTACAAAAAAAGAAGCTTTTCCTCTCATTAAAGTCTGAATTTTTGTTTTTTTAAGGTTTCATTACATTTGTCTATGCCTCCAATAAGTTTCCATGTGTTTGATTGGGTGTTATGAAGGAGTTTTCTTGAGATTTTGTTTTCAAGGATTGAAAGGTAGGGTTTCTAAAGAACTAGTGTTTTGATGAGATGTGCTTCTTGTACTACATTGAAAACATGAGTCATTTTATTCCAGTATTGAAGTTTAATCAGAATTACACTTTAAGCATTGATTTCATAACATTCATTCAAGCATTTTCATTTTAAGGATTTCATTGGGTGTTTTGAATTTGATTTCCTTTGATCATTGCTCAAATATTTGTCTCAGTTTCTTAACAATTTTTGCATGTGTCTGAGTGTTAATCGCCTTTGAGTGTCATTATTTTTTATCTTTGGAATTTTCACCTGATTTCCTTTACTTACACTTGATTGGTTCTTTAGTTGGATTAGTGAAGGGAAATAGTCTTGTTGTTCTTTCACTGCTTTGGAATCATCTTGTGTTTGTTTTGAAGAATTCTCTTGCATAGATTACATTTGCATGGTTAGAATTCTCATTTCATGAATGGAAATTGTGCATAGATTACATTTGCATAGTTTTCAAGCAAATTATGCATAGATTACATTATGTGGTTTGCAACTTAGAGATTTGAATTGCATTGAAAAATTAGAAGTGATACATTTTTGAGTTAATATTTTAAAGAAGAACCTCTTTACTTACTCTAGCTAGAATTCATCGAAATGAAGAGATTACAAATTTCATATTTGATGCATTAGAGTTTTGAGTCAAGTCATAATACCATTAGTTTCACGTCCATTTACCCTTTGAGTAAATAATAACTTAATAACACAACATTAAATAAAATCAACTAGTATTTTACAAATTTTTTTAGGGCTCTGACCACCTACAATATCTTAAGTGCAGGGATTTGTAATAAGGAAGGAAGTAAATTTTCCAAAGATACAAACAAGCAATATAATCTTGAGTTAAGGAGAGAAATCCAATTATTTCAGTTTTTCTCTAGGAAGCTCTTCTTATACATGAGTTAAGCATGAGATCATGTCGGATCTAGTGAAGTGATCGTACCCACTTCATTGTCTATGATAGAGTGATTTGCACGTATTACAACAGTGCCAAAAGGTACTTGGGGTCACTTGAAAGTAAACCTCCAATTAACCATGTTGAGGAGCTTTCAAGGGGATTGAGCTTTGTTACTCTGCCCTTGCGTGTACGTCTGATCTACGAATAATCCCCCAGGTATAATTGTTGTAGTTGGTAACCTTAATGACCATAATCCTAGGGATATACCTAAGGTTATGACAAAGGGAAGATCCTGATGTACTTGGAACATACATTGGCTAGACTCACTTAAACTTTTTGGAGGGTAATCTTTGCTCGAGATGGCATAAGTGAAGTTACTTTCCCCAGACCGTTTCATTAAGAAGGTTGTCAGGGTAACTAGTTCCAAATGCTCATATCTATAAAGATTTTCACTTTTATCTCTACGACGTTGGATTTCATCACCAAATTATAAATATTGATCTCTATGAAAGGTGAGTTTGTATGGTTTGAATCCTTAGATTTTGTAGTGTGTGTTACTTTGTTTGTTTTTACTTTTTATAAGACCTTAGGTGTGGATTGTGAATATTATTTAATTTTAATAATAAAAACTTATTTGGATTGAATCTAATGGAAACAATGTTGGAAGTTACCGATAAAGACCTCCCTTTTAACGAGAATCCTAATCCTTTTCCTGATTTTGCAAATGTCGGTCCTCCTTATATGGCTACATTGTCACTTCCTAGATTCATGATAGGTTTACTTGTATGGTTGTTCTCAACTTCTTTAATTCCAAATACTCCAATTGTACCAGCTCAATCGAGTTTTTCACCTCAATTGAGTTCTCCATCTCAACATCACCAACCTATTGTTGACCCTTTACCTTCTTCATCCAACATGTCCTCCTCCCTTTCTTCTTCTTCTCTGTGTAAAAGCTTGATGCTAGTAACCAAGTGACTAAGAAGAAGAAGAAAGGGAAGAAGAAGAAGAAGCAAGATAAGAAAGTAGTCAACCAACCAACCATGGTCATAAGTATTGGTAATGTTGAGGGAACTTCTACAATGCATCGTAAGCCAAAATACCCTTGCAAGCTTTGTAAGTGTGACCACTTCCTTATCAATTGTCCCGTTATTCCTAAGTTTTTGGAAGTATGGTCAAATAATTAGCATCAACTTACTTTTGATCCATCAACCTGTGATTCTCAGGTTCATGGGAAAAAGGTTAAAGTTAGGTTTCATTTTAGGTTATGCAAAGGGACTCATCATAGTCAACTTTGCCCTCACATGGATGAAGCCTCAAAATTGTTGGAAAAACTTACTGTTTCACAACAACAACTTCCAACTAATTACCACAAACTTTCTCCCCCCCTACTGTTAGTTGATGAAGTGACTGATCTAAATCCAAGTACAGTCAATCCCAATCTTCAATTGGAGGGTGAAATATTTGTCACTCAGGTTGATGGACCATTTGTTGATCAAGTGGTCGAATTGATTTAATCTTCAGTCAAATCCACTCTCCCTTTAGAAAGTGAACTTCATACCGCTCAGGCTCTTCATGTTACCTCAAATTCTTCTACACATGGGGGCATTTCATCTGTTGCTTTTGAAACCCCTCCAGGTAATGAGGCTATTTCTTTTGATTAGAGTCGACTAACAGAACTTCGTCTTACTTCTTCCACCCCTTTCCAAATCATTGTGAAGGCTTATGGTAAGAATATGCATCGCACAAATGTAGTGAAGGTGCTTCTGTCAGTATTTTATCCTTAACTTCTGGGCAAGCTTTGGGTTCCCCTCAGCTTGTGACTGTTACACAGAATTTGTTAGCTTTTAACAGAACCGTTAATGAACCTTTAAGGATCCTTCCTAAGTTACCTATTACCTTGGAAGGTAAGACTGTCTGTATTGACCTTATGGTAGTCCAAGGTCCCTTAGATTTCAATTTTCTCCTTGGGAGAGACTAGGTCTATGCCATGAATATTGTTGTATCGACACTCTTTCGCATGATGTCCTTCCCTCACAATGGAAACATTGTGACGGTTGATCAACTTTCATATGTTGATATTGCTTCGACTACTAGTCATCCAACACCCCTAAATGTTCCTTATATGGAAGTGGTACCTACCTTGTCATAGGTTAATTATGTGGTAATCTGTCCCATGTTTTCAGTTACTGATGCAAGCGAGCCTCTCATTGTATGATCAACTTATTTTGACTTAGATCTGGTAACTGACATGGTCAAAACTTCAATGGGGGCATTTGAATATGATTTTCTTCTCCCTATTGATCCCCTTGACATGTGTTCCTTCCAGAGAACTGTTCTTCCATCTGATGAAGACCTTTTGGAAGCCATGATCAAGGGGTGTCCCTTAACATGTGTTTCTTCCATTTGGAAGCCATGAAACTGGGTCTCATGAGGATGGTTATTTTCCTATGTCAACCTCATTAAAAAATGGAATAGGTCTCATGAGGATGGTTCTTTTAATGCGTCAACGTTGTTAAAAAATGAAACAAATCCTTATAAGGATGGTTCTTTTATTGTGTCAACCTCATTAAAAAATGAAACAAATCCTCCCCTAATTGAGTTGATTATTTAACTAGATCTCATAAATGTTAAGTCAAGTCTTTCATTTGATCTCGTAAACGAGCCTTAATTTCATCCACCTATTAGTAACTTATAGTATACTTAGGTGAATGAAATGAATTTTGGGGGGCATGTTCCCTTGCAGTCATTATGCTGGGGGCATGAAAACCACTTTCAAGCACAGTTTTCTCTGTTTCAAGCTTGTGTAAAAATGAAACCACCCTCAACCACAATTTTGCTCTGTTTCAAGCTTGTGTAACAATGAAACCTATCTCGAGTCCATTTTGGTTATTATTTTCAAGACTCGTTAAACTCATGAAAATACTGAGCATCTTTTGCTATCTTTTCATGCTCGTAAAATGTACATGAAAATGCCAAGTTCTTTCTGTCTTTTCCTTCTTGTTAATTAAAATTAAAATTCGGTTATATGAGTATATTTTTATCACTTTTTTGAACTCATTAAAACTTAGAAAAAAGAGAAAACATAGAGTTCTCTTTTAATCCCTTTTCAGACTCTTAAAACATGAAAAGATTGTCGAGCACTTGATTATTCAAGCTCGTAAAAGTAAACGAACAACTGTCCACTCAGTATAAGTTTACAACTTTAACGGACTGAACTAGACTTTTTACGGAAAAGGTATACGTTGATTGATTATGGTCAATAGAGTTCTCTCTTATATTATTTTATCCTTTTTTGGACTTGAGAGACTAAATTTACGAAAAATTACATGACAAAGTTTTCTTATGTTTTTCTTCTAAATCCCTAAAACTGAAAAACACCGAGCTTTACTTTCTCTGGGCTTATTAAAATTTTATGGTAAAAGAAATGAATGAGTTTCCTTTTTGTGTCTTTTTCAAACTCTTAAAAGAAAACGACATCGAGTTACTCCTTTATTGGACTCGTAAAAATTAAATAGTACATGAATCATTAAGCATAATGAGACTGAACCACTCCTTCTTAGGGTTTGTTAAAAATACTAGGATGGACTCATCCGAAGGATGAGCTTACACGACAAGCATATGTTATCCACCTCAAGCTTATAAAAAATAAAGAGGTACTTGTCAACCATGGTGGGGGAAAATTGGGAAAAGGTGTTCATTTTACATTTATTACTAAGGCAGTATGTTGCTCTTGAACATGACACTTTGTCACACCGGTGTCCGGTTTGGGAAATCCATTTGTCTTACTGTTAATCGAACCTTATTGAAAGTCTTCAACTGGTTTTGAGTATTATCGTTAAGTCAAATGCTACCAAGTTAATTGTCGTGTCGTTATGTGTTCAAGAGAAGTTCAACCTCAATTCGTGTTCCTTTGAAAATTTTAGCCTTCAATCGCGTCGAACATCCCTGAGTTAGTCCTTGCAAACTATTTTCAAAAATTGACACTATGTTTCGCGTCATAGGCTTTCCTGTGACGGGTCGCTTCCTATCGACTTTAACTCATTATCTAAGAAGTTGATCTAGAAACCTTCAGTACCTTGAAGCCTGCATGCCTTAATAACAACTTTCTCGCCTTCGATGACATGTTCTCATCATTGGCCTTCGATCGAACGATTCTATGAGTGTTCGACTTCAGATCACCTATTTGCACTTTATAGATTGTACTGGAAGTACCTTGAGAGCCATTGTCATTATTGGTGGTTTCTCTCACGCTTGTTAACGATTCATATCATTGACCGGTAATCAAGTGGTTTCTACCATGTTCGACTTCGAGACATTCACTCGCATGGCTAGATTCATATTGTGGATCGAGAAGATGAAGATCAAGACCCTGGATCTAGTTTCATCAATCCAGGTTGCAAGGAGTTTTATATTCATGATTATGTAGACAAAATCATAAACAGATGGCTACGTCCATACTGTGTCTACTATCGATATGATTTTGGAGTTTTTTCGTACTTATTCATTGAGTTAGCTTTACTCTGAGTATGGGAATGCCTACCTCAGTGATGATTATATATATACATTTGCATTGTAATCCTTGAATGTTTCTTGCAGGTTTCCGACCATTGTCTCTGATCCAATCTTTAGCATGATAAAGCGCTTCAATCTTTTAAAACTTATTATATAGACTTCGCACTTTAGGGGGCAATCTATTACACATCATTTTTTCACCATGACACTTGATCGATATAGACAGATTTCTCGCCATTCGTGGACATGTTTCATTGAACTCCCTTAGAGGCCAAACAACCAAAAATACCTTGAAGAAGATGAGAAATTTGGGGAAACTAACTTGTATACTTTGTTAAGTAGGTCCTGCGTGCTTTTCCCTAGAATTTTTTGCACATTCGCTGAACTTATCCCTGAGAACAGCGCATAATTGCGCTCTATCTACCACTGTGGACCACACAGGTGAATCAAAGAAAGTAAAAATAAAAAGTACATTCTAGAAACATAGTTGGTCGAATATATCCCAACTGAAAGCTTCTAGGTGATGCCTATTTGAGCTATAACCCTCAAATGATGGATCTTAATCCCTTTCCTCAAGGAACCCTAATCCCTCAATTAGAGGATCTCACCCTCCTCTTTTGGATCTGAAACTTCTTCCTCTTGGCCTATAAAATGACTAGAGGGTAGAGGGATTGAGGAGGTCAGAACTTAGAGAAGATAAAATTATGTTGCTAGTTTGAGATTGGAAAGCTTATCATCTAAGGAGGAGATTGGATGCATTTGGGAGGAACCTCACTAAATTAAGGCAAAGGTTGTAAGGCTCTTCTTTACCTTTGATTAATACAAATGAATCTTTTTCTCCATTGAATTATCTTATTAGAATGATGAATGGTTTATAATTCTTTAGATGTTCATTAAAGCAATTTCAATTCCTAATCTCCTTGATCATTAGGTTAAGTTTGTTTGAATTATTATGTCACATATGCTTTTGATCCTTCTTATGTTTATGGTTGCAGGTTTTATCAAGCATTGAGAGGTTGCATCAAGACACAACAAGGGATCTTCATCAAGCATTTCACGAACAGGTAAGAGGCTCGTTTACCATATTTTATATCTATAATTCAAATGAGATAAACTTAGGGAAAGAGTCATTTCAATTGTCTGTTTGTTTCTAGTTTCCATCTAGGATCTAGGGAGACCGCTCTTGTCAGCAAGAGGGATTTGTCCACTATAACAGGAATATAATTGTATAATGTCAATATTTAACATTCATAAAATCAACCGTTTTTAAATTTGATTGTGTGACAAAATATAAGGAACTTGATCATTCATGCAAGTCAATTACCTCAATATTACCAAGAAACATGGATTCGACATGCCCAAATTTGCTTTCACATTGTACAACAACATCGTTGTCCCCAAGTGAGTAGACTTTGACTTGCCGCTAGGTCCAAAGAGAGGGGTGGTGGAAGCAAATTTCAGGCTTTCGAATAAGGTATCAGTGATATGAGCATCATCCCCTAGCTCATTGTTCTGGAATGAATCTAACAACATTTCCTCCATGGAAGTCGTATCCAGTAAGTAATCATCCATGCCAACCTCCATTTGATTGCCTCGATTGCCAACTTGTGATGAAGAACTATTATTCCCATAGTCATTCCTAATTGATGAATCTGGACGTAGTGGGAATTGAATAGGTACTTGATCCAACCATTCTTTTTATGTTTCCTCTCTGATTCTTGCTCTTAATGAAGCCTTCTCTCGAGTTGACATTGTAGTGGCGTGCTCCGGAAGATAGTAGGTGGGTCGCTCATCATCACTAGAATCCTAATTTAAAAAAATATTAAATGTCATTTAGTACAATATCAATTATATTAGTAAGCATGTCAATGCAATTGGCTTGTTGAAATTACATTATACCAAACAATTGTTACCATCGTTGATCTAGAATTGCTGCTAAAAGATGTCATGTTCTAATTGGTAGGGTGAAAAGGCTTTCCATTTTCATCTACCAACTGCTTGTGATATGTTGCTCCTGATAAGATATTCCGATGCTTTTGAAAATACGGAGTAATATCTTTTGCATCTGAACTCGTTATGAATCAGGTTCCTACAAATTTGGATACATTTTTATTCAAATTGGCATCCATTAAAAAACAATTCAATTAGATAATCGAAATATAAATAAAACTTGAATTTACTGGAGATGGAAAGGGAGAACTTTGTGAAGGACTTCGATCAACAATATGGAATGCGCTGGAACTTGACGAATTGACCATTTGATATTAGTGAGATTTTGTCCTTGCATTTGAGAAAAATAAAAAATGAAAATTTGTGTGCATATCTAAAATTAATCTCAACAACCATATAACCACAATATGAATTTCAATATAATTTTCAAACCATTTTTCAAGAATAAGGCGACTTTAAGCGGAAAATGTATACTATGAACTACTGTAATTGATGTGGATGCATCCTAAAGGATAATTTTAGATTAATATGTCATTTTATGTGAAATTAAAATTTCAGATAGCTTTTAAACCAAACTGGTGTGGTTATCAGAACAAAGTGCATCGATGCGTTTAAAAAATTAATAGCATAAGGGCGTTCAAATAATACCTGCAACGGTTTTCGGCGTTCCAAAAAAAAAATTATCATATCGGTGCTCTTTTACAAAAACACACTGATGCGTTTAAAAAAAAACACTGCTACGTACATGTTTCCTGATTTAAAATAAAAAATAAAAAAAATGAATTCAACCAACTTGGTGCTCTTATAACAATTAAACCATTTATTCTTTTAAATAGAAACTACACCATTGCATTGAAAAAAAATTGCATCGTTTTGGGATTTAGAAAAAAAGAAAAAAAAAATTGTATCATGTCGTTGTGTTGAAAAAATTTGTCTTCTCAGCAATGTCGACGCGTTTTTTTTTTATTTTTTATAAACGCACGGTGAGCTTGACTATCGAACTCATCGATGTGCAAAAAAAAAACATGATTTTTTCTTTCTTTTTTAAAATTAAAAAACGAGCTTTAAATAGTAAAAAGTTATTCACCATTTCATTATTTTACCAAAAAATTCAAGTGAGTGATTTGCAAGAGAGACATACCATGAGCACTCTGCAGTAGCATAATACTTTGGGGCAATAGAACTATTTAGAAGATTAGAAGGTGAAAGGTATGGTGATTCACTCAAAATATTGCGTAGTAAAATTTTTAAATTTGATTGTTTATTTTACTAATAAAAACAATTTACAACTTTTGCTAGGGTTTAATTAAAAGAGAGATCATTTGCAAGAGAGACATATTGAGACCACATTGGAGCCGCAAAATATTTTGGATCCGTCAAAAGATCAAAAGTTGAAAGGTATGGTGATTCACTCAAAACCATAGATAGCAAAAATCTTAAATTTTATTGTTAAAACATTTTACAATTTTTGTTAGTTTTATTCACAATTTGAAAAATAAAATAAAAATAAAAATAAAACTCTGTATAATAAAATTTTTATTATAGGTTTTTCTAGTAATTTTTTTATGATCCGCTTTCCTATTTAAATTTAATTAAAATTCAGTCAAAAAACAAAAAAGATTCAATACTTTCCTTAAACTCTTGCTTCTTTATGCAAAATTTCACCTTAAGGTTTAACTTCCTCTACCACTTCACAATTAGAGTTTTTCAATTTAGGGATTTTAGATTTAATGAGTTTGTGTACTTACTATATATAGGGTGTTTGACATGTAAAGTAGAGGAATCAATTATTGAATTAGATCCAAACTCTATCGGCCCTCTCCATTTTTTTAAATGACTATATTTTCCGCTTTGTGTGCCCTTTGTAATATGACACATCGGTGCTCCCTATGTAATTGTTGCTCTCGGTGTAATATAACACACCAACGCGCCTCTTCCAAATAGAATCGTTAAATCATTTCGGTGTTTATCCTTACAAATCACATCGTAATAATTTAAAAATATTTTTCCATGACAGTGCTGAACGATTAAACGCCCGGTGCATTTAATGTTCTAATCACACCAGTGTGTTTATTTAGATAAACACACTGGTTACCAGCGTTTTTTTGGCTTAAAATTATTTGATTTATTTGTAAAATATATTTAATGGCTTCTATATTGAATGCTACAGGTTGTATATTGATAAAAAAAATGTCTCATAAGGTCTCAAGTAACAAAAATATTGATCGACGGGGGAGGTAGGAATGGGAGGGGTGCTTTATATCCTCAATAGAACAATAGAAACAAGGTTCACTTGGGGTTTGGGAAAGGCAACGAACAATCAAGTTGAAGTATTATTGCTCTAGCAAGGTTTGAAGATAGCTATCTCCAATGTTCTAAGGCATCTGAATATTATTGGTGATTCAATGGTTGTCATCCAAAGGTGTTCAAGGTCCTTTAGGAACGACATCTCAAAGACACGAAAATTTCTCCTATGTTTATAAGGATTATGATCAAGTTCTAAGAAAATTAGACGATTTCAAATTATACCGTGTAAAACATGACAATAATCGTGAGACAAATATTGTTGCATTAGAATAAGGAGCCTTGATTATCGATCAATCACAACCTCAAATATGTCATGTCCCTTAAATGATCGAATAAATAAAATGTCATTGGGTGACAGTTGGAATAAAACAAGCATTAAAGAGGCTATATCAAACATGCTCAAGTATTGTCTCGAGGTCGGGCAAGAATTTCTTAGGAGGGGAAGTCAGCAACTGGGTTATATTAACTCCAATTGTAGGCTCATGGATCTTAGTACCATGTTGAAGGCCAATTGGAATACCTTCTTAATGATATTAAATACGAAGGATTGGGAAGGAAGATTCAATACATTTCTCTAGCTTTTTCGAGTGGAAGCAAGTCAATTCGAATGAAAAATGGTGGTGGCAAGGATGGTGGATTGTGTTGTGTTTGATCTGCAGCCTGAGAATGATTTTAAATTTGATAGGATGTGTGCATCAATCAACAAGAAATAGGGAATTATATCAAGGAATTGGGTGAAGTAGTTAAACCAAAGAATAATTTGTGTGCAGGGAAGGATTGCTCACAAAATGGCCTCAGCAAGTCTCAATGGAAGCGACGATAGTGCAGAGGAGCAGGGAAATTCGAACAATGGAGATATGGCGACCATGGTAGAAAATATAGGGAAGCAAGTAATTCAGGAGGTGCATGATCAAATAACGGTGGTTTTGACTCATCTTGTTGGGATTTGAAAGGATTTAGAGTTGCTACAAAAAGAAATGGAGCATCTGAACACTGGAATGATTAACTTGAATTTTAAGGTGGACAATATGGAGGTAAAGTGGAAACAATGACTGTTGGAGTGCTTAAAGAGGTCTTCGGACTGGGAGAAATGCCCACTCCTAATACTTAGGCAGAAGGGGAGGCAAAACATGAGCGTCGCAGGTTCGATCTAATCTTAGTACCTGGTCAAACTGTGGAAGCAGTCCAGGAGGATAGTCCATTGTAGAAGATGGAAAGCAACGGGTAGACAGTCCCTTTATAGACTATCTGTTTTGTTGTTTTGTCAAATTTTGTGGGGTTTTTTGGAGAAACTATAGTATAAATGTTGTAAGTAGAATAGTTATAAATAATAGGGGTAACATCAGATACTCTCGTGATTTATCTCTACAAATTTTTGAATCAAAGAAAATTTTGACTGTAAGGGACCTGACCCATTTCTAGCTTTGACATATAAAATTGCTACTTGTTTCCTTGAAAAAAAATACTGCTCGACACAATGATAACACATAAAAAAGCAGAGAAGACAAGTTCTTTGTAAATTCTTTACAAAATTAATATGTTTGATCTATATGTAAGTTTAACTAATATGTATTGGTTGTAGTGTGTCATGCAAATCAACAAAATGAACAAGGTCAATAAGATTTTTTCTAATTTGAGTGCTGAAAAGCATAAAAACTTGATAGAAAAATTGCAGAACGATGAATTAGGTGAATGCAAAAATACTATCAAATATGAGTTTTTTTTTTGAATTTTCATTAATAATATACTTAATAATATTAGATTACACGTTTCCAACAATCTATTAATTCATATATGTTTAATGTTCTACAGGGAGCAACAACGAAGGAAAATATCATTGTCGTTCTAAGAAAAGGAAAATTGTAGAACATGTAAATGACGATGAATTAGTCCTTAGCTCATTTGAAGTGGTGTTGGAGGTTAATGAAAGGTGGGGGGGGATTTACAGAACTATGAGGGATCTAGCTGTACAAACATATAGACTTACTTTCCACATACAATACAAAAATCAATCCAATGATTTTAAGAACCAAATTATATTTAAACTACTGGAAGTGGTTCGAGAGGAATGGTCAATGAGACATGTCAGACTTGCAATAAAAAAAAACATACAACGACAAAAAAGAATAATTCAAAAGGTAATATTCCTATCTGTATAAAATTATTTTATAGAATTATATGTATATATTACTACAAACTATTCATTTATTAATATCGATTTTGTTATATTTAGTTTTCATATATCATTATAAAAATGGTTTATTATTTTTTTTCAAGAAGACTATGAAATCCCAAATGATCAACGCGTTGATATGCAAAACTTGCCTGTAGGGATGTCCAAAAAAGTCTATAAGGAGATGGTCAAAGAAATGGATATAATTGCATCGAAGGAGGAGCCATCTCAACAACAACGTGTTTCAAATGTATCTAATCATGATTGAATTTGTACATATAAAAATAATAATTTAGCATTAAATATTAATTTTCAAGTTTTTTCTTACATAAAAGAAAACAAGTTGGAACTCATTCAACACATAAAGCATGACGACAAGGAAAGAAAGGGTTGATTTCAAAGTTTTTGAGTAATTGTTAATATTTCCTTATAACAACCAAGGTTTCCTTTTTTTATATCTTAAGTTATTTTACAACAACCATCCTTAAATGTCTTGAAATAAGTGTTAACATACAAAGAAGAGCCATCAGAAGAATTGATTGACATTAGGTTAAATAAGGGTTGTGAGTATATGTTGGCATATCAAAAATTAATTGTGGAATTTGTAAGTATCTATGTTGTTTTTCTTCTCCGAGTTTATAATTAATAGAACAAAAAACTCCTTTATATTAAACCTGTGATTTATAATGGGGTTTAAAACATGCAGGAAACAAAGTATGGAACTACGCTAACAAAAGACTTGTTGCAACAAGGCATGAGACTTGGTTTTGAAACCATGTGCACAATTTATGAGTCACTTCTTGCTATGGTACATTGCTATTCAATTTACATTGATGTATATTATTTATTTCAATTTTCATTATTCTCACCAATGTAGATACACTCATTACACTTTATTTTTATGTTTGCAGATGGAACTGCAAGATCAAGAAGACGAAAACAATCAATGCAATCAACAAAACATTCCTTCAAACAATCCAAGTCATGAAAGTAGCTTGAGCACTGATAACTGTTTCAACAAAGAATGATGATTGATTTGGATATGAGTGCAACCTATTGTATTTTTTGAAATAATTGTCTGTGATAATCAAACATTTTGTTTAATGTAATGGACATAGTGTCCCAATTGAAAGACAAGGGGTTACCAATAACAATCCCATTTTGTATGACAAAGAGTATCTTATTGATATATAATAAGATACATTTTAATTTATTCTATTGTGTTATCCAATGTCAATGTGAAATGCTACACAATTGAATAAATATATGGATGATTAAATATTATAATGAAGAGATGTGAGATCTGATAATATAACAAATTAATCCAAACATAATATATAAATGCAATAATCAAATTTCAATTTATATGAATATTATTATAAGATATATGTCGATTTTTCGATGAATAACAGATTTAAAAAATTACAATAATTGTACTGTCACACATCGATGTTTCCAAAAAAGAGAAAATATCATTCAAAAAATTGGTGCGTCTATAACATGAAAAAGCATCGATGCGTTGTGTTATATAAAAGCACTGTGACGACATCTTTTTGCATGCCCGATGCCTTTTAAGAAAACAAGAGCACCGATGTGTTTGTAACTTCAAGCAACGGTCCTGTTTGAGATTAACGCCCCGATGCATTGTAATTCTTAACACACCAGTGCTTTCATATAATTAACTCCCCAGTCCTACAAAATATTATTTCCAGCTTGGTGCTTTATGAAAACTAACAACATCGGTCCTTTTGTATAACTAACGCACCAGGGCCTTTGTACTAACGATACGCATCAGTGCTGCAAGTTAAAAAAAAAGCATCGGCACAATACATTTTTTTGCGTGCCTCGGTGTCATTCCTTAGAAGAACGCCCCCTGATTTTATATATATATATATATAGATATATATATATCTATTGTTTTTTTTGGTTTTTGTTTTGTTTTTTTTTTTTAGCACCAATGTGGTTTAATTACGCACCAATATTCTTTGCATTTAACACTTCGATGCTTTTAGTTATGTATGTCTCCTAGTGGTTTTATGTATGTAGCACACCGATGTTACTTGTTCCATTAAGCGCATGGCAAAAAATACATCGACTAGAACCTCTGGCCACCCAAATTTTTTCTGTCGTGATGAAGTTCTGTTAAAATCTTCGCTAAAACATCCACTATCCCCAAAATATGTTTTAGTGGATGTTTTTTTGACATTTTTTCCAATTTTATAACACTAAAAACCTTTGTTTTAACCTCCGCTAGAAGGTATTTTCTTGTAGTGTTTGTAGCCCCAAGATGGAAACCCTTGGGTGATATAGCGAGAGTGGGAGAGAACCCATCTCTCCCCTTGGTGAATTCATTCGAAATTGACAAGTTGTACTCAATAGTTCAGTTATTTTTGGAGGTCCGTTGCAGCGTTATTGTTGATATTTTGAGGGCATCACCTCAGCCATTTCATTTGTTTGTATCAACATATTCTATATTAATAAATAAGGTTGAGTTCTTCTACATGTATTTCTTGTATATTCTTCTTTCGCAGATTGTATTTTCTAGTTTGTTATTAAATTTATGGTTGAATGTGTACAATTGTTATTTAAATTGACGACATTATTTTTTGAAGCAATTTTTAGTGAGAAATTTGATTTGGAATAATATAGTGGTATGAGAGTTGTGCATCCTACCAGCCTGAGGGCTTATTGCAGATCAACTTCGAGGAGAGATTGTGAATGAGGGTTTCAGGAGAAAATAGTTTTTGGTGATTTTCCATAATCACCCAAACTAGAATCTTGACAATTTCAGTGGTTTTCTATAGCCACCCTAATTAGCTCATTATTGTCAATTTTTCTGGAGTTTATTATTCTTCAAGTTATTTTTTGAAGAAGTCATTGAGACAACATTGGTTGTAGAAGAATTTTTTTATAAAGGTGGAGCAAATATTTTGGCCAAATTATTTAAAGGTTTATTTCAAGAGGCCAAAATTATTATTATTATTAAATTTTTTAAGGGGCCTAAGTTAAAAGGTCCAAATATTAAGGGAGAGGATATTTGAAAAGGTCTTGAGCATATATTATTGGAAAAATTTCAAAGGTTGCGAATAACTATTAAAAAGAGCCAAATATTGCAGGGAGGACTCTTATAATTGGACCAAGCTATAATTTAAGACTTCGAAATAAATTTCAAGGGTTGTTTGAGATCGTGTTTACAGTGCAAAGGTAGACATTTTTCTGTGAGGCCGAGTATAAGGTTTGGGAGTCAAATCTCTGAAGTGATTCCAAGGGGGGAATTTCCAAGGCCAAGAAGCTACTTTGGGTTGGATAAAATTGAAGAAGGGTAAGAGGTCGAGATCTCATCACAAGCCAAGAGAAGGACACACATTGCGAGACCAAACAACCATTTTCCTCCAATGATTAAAAGATGAATTTATATGTGAACTGATTTGGGTCGTGTTCATCTCCATATTGAGGGTTTAGTGTCCAGGTTCCACAAGAATTTCCATAAATTAGAGGTCGAGTTTATGTAGATAAGAAGAGAGGAAATTATTCAAGTTTTTTGTAGTGATCCAAGGTCAAATTCATTGGTGTATTAGTAGGAGTCCCAAGTTCTGAAATATTGTATAATTCCAACAATGTTTACAAGGCTAAATGGTGCACATTTTAGGGAGGCCGAATGCTTTGGTGAGATTGGTAATTGAAGCCTGAAGTTTATTGTCTCATGAGCCACATTTCAAGCTATCTATTTCCCTCTTTAATATTTGCAAGGAAGTAGCTGAGTATGCAAGGGACTTGGGTGCCAAACACATATAGTGAATGAACTGAAATTTTGGGTTAAGGGTGATTGATTGTCGTATCCAAAACTGAAGTTTTGCTTGGATTTGTTTCATGTACACCTAGAGAGACTTATTGATTAGAGGGTGAATTATTTTATGCCTTAACAACTAACATGGGGAATACAAGTTGGTTTAGAACATCATCAAGTCAAGGGCTATTGGGTTATGTATATTCAAATGAAGTTTATGGGTTTGCAAACAAGAATTCTTGTGCGTATGGCTGAGATTGCCTCTTAAGGAGTGTGAATTCTAGAGTCATTCATGACCATGTGGGATGTGATTGTAGGCATACAGTGACCTCAATATTGTTGGACGAGTTACCTCCATCCATATACACACAAATTTCTAGAGAGCAGACCATAAGAAGGAGCGTGTTGCTAGTCTAATCACTTTTGTGAGTCGACTTTTGGAGAGGTGATGCTGATATATTACTTCAGTCATACAAGTATCCCGCTCATAGAAGTTTGAGGCTTAAGAATGTTATTTGAAGGAATGTTCTAGGTCCCACTCACTTTGCATTCACTGTAACTCTGTAATCTACAAGTTTGTTCGTTTCAATTTCTATGTTGAGCACATTGGTATATATATATATATATATATTCTTTTCTGATCATTATAAAAATTAGATGTAACTTAAGAGAAATGTTCTATGATATGGAATGCTTATCATATATACATCACTGTGCCCGAGTCAAAATTATTGTTGAAGAGTTATTTGGTATGTGTAAGGCATATTTGGGAGCCTTGACATGTTAACAATAAGACCATGTGTTACCAATAAATCAAAGATCAGTTGTTGTCCTTTACATGGTTGAATGAGTCTAAGTGTATGGGTCAGTGTTTTGAGTTATATTTTGTACACCATTGTAACCCTTGTTGCAAAACGATGGAATTTGAGGAGACTTTAGAGAACCTAAAAAACACCTTTAATAACTTTGAAAGAAGACAATACCAACAACAGTTTGAGAAATCACTTGCAATTGTTGCTTGGGGATACAATGCTTCCTTGGATCAAAGAGAAAACCCAAATAGCATACCCTTTTCAAAGGGGGTACATGGTATCATACAACTGGAGCAAATAAGGGACTTGAAGAAAGAGAGGGAGGTAGCAAATTGGTTTTTTCACTTGGGTCTGATTTGAAGAACCTAAAGATGATCGCACAAACTTTTTCTAATATGGAGGAATTGGATTCACATCTTTCCAAGGTGGGGCAATCATATTTACGGATTCTCTATTGGGCACTCAAACTGACAATGCTTCCCTTAACCTAACCTAGATTCCCGGAGAGCCCTTATGAAGGAGTAAGACTTATAGTAGTTTCCTGTCTCTGTGAGATTATTAGAATAACTTCACCTGTGCTTCATTATAATGATGACACTATGGGGAATGTTTTCCAGCTAATAGAAGATAATCTTTAGGATCTACGTAACATCTTGGGTCTTACCATTGAGAAGATACTTAAGATATTATAAAACATGGTTGAGGTTATGGGTAACCATGATGACATTTGCAAGATGTTGTAGTCCGGGAAGTTGGCAATTTGGAGGGAGGAACAATCTGTTTGACTTATTGCTTATGAACTAGCTGAAAGGTTGTCTAAACAAAATTTATAATTGTTCATAAGGCAACTGACTAAGAAGGAGCTAATGAGGATGCAAATGGGTAGTGAATAACAAGATGGAACAGATCAAACATGCAATAAAAATGATTTGAGGAGGAAAGGTATTTTGCTTCACCTAAAAGGGAACTTGGGGGCCTAACTACTCATGCTCGAGCGATGAGGAGGAGATGATAGAGGTCGAACAAGAGGAGATTCCTTTTGACTTTCCATATGAGGATTATTCTTTGATAGTTGAGTCCATGGGTTCCTACGAGGATGCTTCTGAGGAGCATGAGAAGTCATGTGGAGTTATTGATAACAACCTAGATATCTAGACATGTTTGATTGAGGAGAATGGTGAGCGATTGATGATCTAACATGGAAAGCATATAGAGGAACACGAGTTATATCGATAGGATGATATACATAGTGTGTGTGATTGGCCATTTTTTGAGAGCCAACCAGTGGCTCAGGTTGATCCCATGATGGAAGAAGATGAACAACCATCCTTTGAGTCGACCATTGGCGAGGAGCAGACAGATGGATAGATAGCTAGCAGGGTTGTAGTACTTGTAGACTCTTTTCATGAGGATGTGTTGGAGCATGACATCATAGCCTGCAAAGTTTGGAGTTTCCCTTTAGATGAGGAAGGATATTTTCGAGATGGTGGTGCATCCATTTTTGGATCTACCCATTGATGAGGCGCAAACAAATGTAGTGTTAGCTTGCAAAGTTTAACATTTCAAGCAACAACCCTCTCCAGGAGTACATAGACAAGGCTTGCAACACGACTTGCCTACTTTTTCCCATTATAGAGAAAGGGGCAGGATTTCTTAAACAAATTTTGTTGATTGACCGAGAAGAGCAACGTGACTTGAGCATGGAACAACATCAACATAGTAGGCTTAATCCATACACAGGTGTCCATGCATTTGATTCTTCCCATGCGATGAATTGGCAGGAGATCATGAGTTAGTATCCTATTGATGGAGTGTCATTCTTAGTCAGGAGCGTAGTACAGTAGGGGACCATAGAGATGAGGGATACTGCATGCTCTAGTTGGTAGCAGAATGTGGACTGACAGTTCATTATAATTCCAGTAGCACTAGCCCAAAATAAATAGAGTGGGTTTGACCTTAGCCTATGCTAGAGGTTTGATTGGAGAGAGGTGATGAGTTGGTATTCTAATGGTGGAGCATCATCTACGACCAGAGACAGAGGACATCGAGATCCATGGGGTATGGATGATGATGATGGCCATGGTGGATTTGGGATCCAGGTTGATCCATTGATGGCAGATTGAGTCAATGGCTTGTTTGGGATGCAAGTATTGAGAGACCCATTAATTTTAGTCTAGCACGGAGGTAGGTGTGACCCAATGATTTGTATGGGATGCTGGTATCAGTGTGAAGATGCCTCTATGATGGACAAATATGGATTGCATGAGGGCAAACAATCTTGGGGTGGGAGGATTTGTAATGTCCCCCATTTTATTTTCCTCTATAGTACAACCACAATGGATTTTCATGGTACGTGATGTCCAAGTCACACTAGCAAGATTATGCCATTAGAAATATTGGAGGGGTTTTGCAGAGTTTTTATATGATCCGACGACATTCGCTTGACATATTCATCATGAGAATTTCTACACAACTTGTTTATGGTTCTATGGTTTTTGATAATTCCCATAAAATAGGGCTATTATTGGGCATGGAATCCCCCCACAACAGGTTTTGGGGCTCAAAGCCCAAGTTTTGGTCAAAGGTTTTGTAAGAATCCCTGAATTGCAGGCTTGGAGCCCAAAGTAGAGGTTAAGTCATAGGGTTGTCTGCCCTAAAGTAATGTAATGTAATGTAAAGTCATGTTGGCCTACCCATGGTCCGTGGACCATGGGATTGTATAAATAGAGTGAGGCTCTAAGTTGTAAAGATAGTTGATGAGAGAGTAAGTAGCGAAGGAATGGTTCGAGCTTAGAGTAAGATTCTAAGTGTATTGGGTCGTAGTAGTAGGAAGAGGCTCTGCAGCTGAGTGCACAGAGGCCTAGTAGAGTCCGCAGCTGAGTGCGCAGGGCGCTGTCGAGTTTGTAAGCAAGATTGAAGATTAATAAAAGAGAAGTTGATTCCTATTTTTGTGTATTTTCTAAGCATTATCTTCTTCATGTTTGTGTTGGTTTATGTATTGCGCGCAATGATTGATTGCTGAATATGCTGTAATAACCATAACTCTTACACACACAAGTTAAGTAATCGGTTAAGTAGCAAGAGACTTGGGTATTATACGGGTCGTGCCCTGAGTAGGGCTGCGCGGAAGTCGCACTGCAGGTTGCGAAGGGATCGCAAGTGCGCGTAGCGACAAGTCAGACCGCAGACCTCCAGAATCCCATCAGACATCCCAAGGGTGCAGAAACCTAGTTCTAGCACCCTCCCATACTACTTCGGGTGAGACCTCAGTCCGTGCTCCGCAGACTGTTTCCGAAAGGGCCAATAGTACTGGGATTTGCTTGGCCAAATCACCTCTGAACCTGGGTGAGGCCCATACAAGCCAAAAAATGGTTCCATTGCCAGGACCAAGACATGCATAAAGGATGTCTGATGTCGTGCCAATGGAATCCTACAAAGAAAGAAATTGAAGAGTGGTTGGAAAAGAAGATTCATGAGTTCACGACGCAGGAAAATAGAAATCCACGAGTATCTAAGGAACAGTGGTTGGATCACTACTTGTACACTGAAATCCACGAAATTTTGTTTGCATCTTTTCCGTTTGAGCTGTATGAGTGGATCACGAAGTTAATAGACAACCAGGGAAGGTGTAGGCTCGATAAACCAATAGTGTGGACTTTGGAACTAGTGCACAGACTAGAAACCTCAGAAGATAAGATAGCGCGAGCTGTGGACCACTGGCTCGACCGAATAATAGGAGGATTTATCACTAAGTTCGCGGTAGACACGACCGTCAATTACAGTAAGGCAAAGCGATGTTTTCTCAAGGGACCGTGAGGTAATTATATCAAATCTTTGAACACTTGGATTAAGATGCTATTGTGTGAAAAGCGGGTTATGCAAATAAATTAATGTTTGGGACTACGTGAAGCAGAAAGATCTACAGAAGCAGAAGTAGTGAGGAGTTGGAAAACAGTCCCTTAACAGAAGCAGAAGTAGTGAGGAGCTCGCGAAAGTCTCTCCGAGAAGCGCAATCAGTTTGATAAGACAAAGAGTTCCACATTTACCACCCCCACCCACACCGCCACCCGTTTCACCCTCCTCACCTCCATCTCCACCCACTCCACCTCCGCCACCATCGCAGCTCAGTATGGCAAGTGCGATCAAACTGCTGGTGTTCAGAGGAGTAGGAAATGAAGATCCGGACCAATTCTGGTTCGTGGTAAGAGTAGTATGGGAAGCACAGGGTGTCGTGGATGATAATATTAAAAAGGATACACTGGTGAGCGCGTTGTAGGATCGCACATTAACGTGGTATATCAAGCATTCTAATGACCACCCGAATGCAAGAATTGCAGAGATCCAGACCACGTTGAATAGGGAATTTAGCAGGCCAAAATCAGAGACACAATCAATCATCAGGTTTAAGGAGATTGCGATGCTCCTGGGCGAGACCCCCTGGGATCTGGACCAAAGGTTGAAGAGTATGATCCATGAAGCCAATATGACGTTAACAAATGCACAACATCACGCATGGTTTGTGGCCTCACTTACGCCACACTTAAGGATGACGCTGTCACAACAAAAACTTTCCACCCAGGACGAAGCGTTAGAGATGGCAATGAGATTGCATGAGACCCCTATACAAGACCCTGGGTTAGGAGTCCAACAAATCCATGTGCAAATGCAGAATCTGTGTCTGGAGATGCAAAGTTTGAAACATGACAGGACAACTTGGCTGGAGGTGCACGAGGAAGTATGGTGCATAAAATGCAAAGGCCAAGGGCATGACAAGGACCACTGTCCAGTGTTCACAAACTACTTAGCAAGGGGAGGGCCAATGCCATTAAGACCGGAGGCACAAGCGGGGCCGAGCGTGGAATTTGCATTATGGTGCATGATTTGCCAGATAGGAGGAAAACATACCACGGATAATTTTCATCTGTTGCAGAAGTATACGCAGACATCCCAGCAATTGTTTTGTAATTTCTGCAGGTCGGTAGGCCATGACGAACGCACCTGCCGAAGCTATGAACTAATGATGGATCAGACTCCTACCTACAGGGTGTAGACCGAAACGCGAGCCCTCGACCCAAATGCAGGGATGGCGCATGCTGGGTTTCAGGGGTGCGGTCAGGGTCGAGGTGGAATGGGACCAGGAAGGGGTTGCGGACAGATAATTTGTTACAATTGCAGAGGGCCAGGGCATTATGCCCGTGATTGTATGAACCCGACTAGGATATCATGTTGGTACTGTAATCAGTTTGATCATGAGGCAGAAGATTTCCCTTCACTGATAGCGAAGATGCGTGAAAAGGGGGTACTCCAGCCCCCTTCGACCCAGAATTTACAAATGATGAGGTCTGAACCGCGCGAAGAAGACCCAAATGTAAACATGATGCTTAGGAGTGGTATGGCCACGGGAGATGATAAAGGGAAGCAGCTAGAAGACAACGCGTGGGTTCGCAAGGCTCCTACAAAGGAACCCGAGTTTGACTTAGAACGTGCGAAGGAGACATTCATGGAAGCTAAGAAGAGCTTCATGGAGGCCTCCACTTCAGACAGTAAGGATCAACTAGAACCAGGTATGGATCCTTGAATGCTCACTACCTTTTTGGAGAAATGTTGCATGATAATAAGGCAATCAAAGGGCCACAAGAACTTATCACTAGGTGCGTGGGGTCAGGAGAACTGCATGTGGTTCGAAAACTTGGAAAGCATGCATTGCGCACAAGAAGGGAGATGAGGTTGACTACGCAAATATGTGAGTATGAAATGGATCAGGTAATCCCGGATCTGGGTTTAGACGCGAATGTACTACCAAAGCAAACATGGGAATGCATGGGTAGATCGGCGTTACAATGGTCCCCTATTCAGTTATGAATGGCGAACCAACAAAAGATTTTGCCCATGGAAATATTGCAAGGGGTGATAATCGATATTGAAGGCGCGAGTGCGCAGGCGGATTTTGAAGTGATAGAGATTGTCGATGACAACAATCCCTATCCCGCGCTACTAGGAATAGACTCGGTTACCGATATGAATGGGGTCATAAATCTGAAGAAGGGAAAAATGATCTTTGAAAAAAGTCACTACGCGTAGTAGTACTGCTAGATCCAGCCGAAGGAGCGCGATACACCGAACCGGTGCGTAACGATGATAGTGATGATGATCTCGACTGTATCTACAAGATAACTACACAAGGAGAGGATTGGGTGAATCCAACTGCAGATGGAAGGATTTCGTGGGAGCACGAAAGCTCCTGCACTTCGGATTCAGACGAAGAGATAAAGCGATGGCAGAATCGACTGCATGAAGTAACAACACTGAACTGCAACATGATGATCAGGTCATTGCATTGCGTAACAACAGAGGCAAGGGAGCTATTGACATATGATGGATTGTCAGCAGTGGATGAATTTCTGAGCAAATTTGAAAGTGCAGTACTAGAACAACAACGGTTTGATGTGTTGAAGTGGGCACTGCGCGCAACACTCGCACGATGGTGGGGTACACATCAAGGAACTTTTGAAGACTGACGCGGATGTAGAAGGATGATGCACCTACGTTTTGGAAAACCCCAGCTTTGAATGAAAGCCAATCAGTAGGGGCGGAACAACTTGCGTGCCCACCTTTCCCGATGGGTACAAACATATGCTGTACAGTTCGCACAAGCGCACACCAACCCCAGCCTAGAGAATCGGAACAAACCACAACAGCAGGAAAGGCGATGCACATTACCAATTCTCCACGACGAGGCATTCCATAGGGTGCACGGAGTACTGAACAAGGTTCACTAGGCGAGACGAACTGATTGGGACCTGCGCGTGCCAGCGGTTCGATGGGCCTATAGGACCATGTGCAAAAACTTGAGCACAGAGATGATTCCAAAGATGTGAAACATAGTAGAAACTGAAATTTTTTGAAGGGAATACCAAAAGGAATCCACACGTAATAGCTCCCACAGTTATGACAGCGCGCGAAGACCAGGACGAAGGAATCACACAGCTACGCGAGGACGACCATATAAGGATTCGGGAAGCCATTCGATGAGGGAACCTTAGACTTCATGGACTCAAATAAGATCGGGTATGATTGAGGAAGAAAAGCATGTTGAAGGACGTTGAGATCAAAAGACTGGAAAACGAAGTCATGCAAGCATGTCTCGTCGATAAACCAAGGATGACAAAGCAAGATACAGATGGTCATACCACTACATTAGAAGATTGTCGCCAAGAATTTATGACTCTGCTACCATGGCTGAGACCGCACCTTATCAAACGCAGTAACAAGGGGAGCGCACCACATAAGGTAGAACACGCAGCACCGACTTTCGCGAGGGCAATTGTTCCTTCTTCTTGCTATAGTAGACTATTGTCAATTGCTTTTAATCCTTTCATATTTAAGAATTCTTAGGTGAGTCCCAACGTTTTTGACAAGACTCTTCCAATTTTTGGAACCTGATCTTTGAAAATGATTTCATTTCTTGAGACCCATATCTGCCAACATAGTACAGATGGAAGGCCTTCCCAAAACCTTTTAATGGTTTGATTATTCTTCATTGAGTAGGGATAGATTTTTTTCCTTTCGATAAATAAATCATTGAAGGTCTTTGAAAAATTGAGTTCCACTTCCAAGGGACTAGATAGATGCTTCCAGCATTCTCCAGTGAATATGCAATCCAAAAAAAGATGTTGAATAGATTCTTCTTCATTTAGGCACATTGGACACCTTGATGGGCTGGAGAATCCTTTTCTTTTGAGGTTTTCAACAGTGAGGATTTTTCCTTTTAATAGGGTCCAGCTGGAGATTTTAACTTTAGGGAGACTTTCTGTTTTCCATATGGATTTCCATGGTGCCCAATCTTGTTCATTTTGATGATCTTGTAAAGCATTATATCCGAACTTGACTGTGTAGCTACCTCCACTTGGATCCCATATTATTGCGTCTTCCTCCTCCATGCTTGTTGGGGATGATCCTTTGAGGTGGTGCACTAAGATGTGCCATTGACCTTTTAAGTTTGGAGGGAGATTTGGCATATACCAGTCTTTCCAATTCCTATTTTCCCAACGAGATGTAGAGTGTAGAGTAGTTATCCCTTTGTCCTACATCTAATCTTTTATCTCTTCACAGCCTGGAAGGTAATTTAAAGGTTCCTTCCCCATGATCCTATCTTCCCATACCTTGATATTTTTACCATTTCCTAGCATATTCGAGGTGTGTTTGCTGATAGTAGGTATCATTTTCTTAATAAGCTTCCAAATTTGCATGCACGACCTTATTGGAACACTTTCAACCATCAAGTGTGTTCTTTGATGGTTCATATACTTCTAAGCCAAGGTTTGTTTCCACCAGATGTCCTTGTTGGTTATCATTCTCCAAATGATTTTAGCCCCTAGGGCAACATTCATCAAACTAGGCAACCTTATAGATAAACCTCCTTTCTCATAGGGCATGGTTACTTGATCCCATTTTACCAAACTAAATTTTTTGGTCTCTTTTTTCCCTCCCTGCCAAAGAAAACCTCTGATAATTAATTCCATTTGCTTGTGAATACTAGCCGGAGCCAGAATAGTGACATATTGGTAAATTGGTAGCGCAATGAGCATAGCTTTAATTAGAGTCACCCTGCCTGCCATGTTCAACCACATCATTCCCCAATTTTTATTTTTATTTATTTTTTTTTATTTTTATTTTTATTTTTATTTTTTATTTTTATTTATTATTTATTATATATATATATATATATATATTATTTTTTTTCTTTTTCAGTTTGTGTGCTCCACAACTCAACCTTAAGATTTTATTTGGATATGGGTAGCCCAAGATAGAATAAATGGTTCTAGCTTGCTTGTATAGGAATCTCAAGAATCTGAGTTATTATTTGCATAGTGCGGGGTATAGAGTTCCACCCATATATTCTGCACTTTGCATTGTTTAAGAGGCCACCAGAGACCTCCATAAAGTTGTTAAGGATTTTTTTAAATATTTGGGCAATTATGCATGAAGCACCGCCCAACAACAAAGTATCATCAACATACACGGAATGATTAATGCTTTTAACTCCATGAGAGGTTTGCAAGCCAGTTAAAGTTATTTCTCTCCTTCTCTTTTCCAGAGTTCTACTTAACGAATAAGCCATTATTATATATAAAAAAGGAGAACGGGAGCATCCGTGCCTCAACCCTCTGGATCTTTGAAAGAAATCGCTAGGTCTTCCATTTATCAACGGTGCTATCCATGGGCCCATTATGCAAGCACTAATGACCTCAACGAATTCCCTTGAGAAACCGAATTTCTTTAAAACAACCAAGAGATAGGGGATACTTACCCTATCAAAGGCATTGGCCATATCTAATTTTATAATGATTCTTTTTTCTTTTTTTAGCATTCTTGAATGGAGAGCTTCCTGGACCACCAGAACATTATCTATAATCTGTTTGTTTGGTACAAAACCTCCTTGATTTTCTGAAATAATCTTTGGGAGAACTTTCTTTATTTGGTTGGCTATGATCTTCGTTACTTTTTTATAAGAAGAGTTGCATAAGGAAATTGGCTGAAATCTATTGAAGGTGGAGGGACTAGCATCCTTTGGTATTAATGCCAGATAAGAGGATTTGGTGGAGCCTCCCATTTTTTTTTGAACACATTTCTTATCATTCTTACTAAATCTTTTTTTATTATCTTCCAATGCTGCCTATAGAATGCTATTGTGAAGCCATCTGGGCCTGGTGCCTTATCCGGATGAAGGCTCCAAATTTCCACCTCTATTTCTTCTTCTGAGATTTCTTGCATGATTTCTAGATTTTTCCCTTTGTTTATCTTGTTTGGGATATGCTGCAAAAAATTGTCATAATCAACGACTTCTCCATTTGCTGTTAGAAGATTTTTAAAATGTTTGTGTGCCTCTTTTTTTAATTCCACTGCTCCTCTAATTTCCTGTCCATCTACTTGAATTTTATCAATTTGATTTCTAGCTCTTCTAATTTTCATAGAGTTATGAAAAAATGTTGTGTTTTTATCCCCTGCTTTTAACCATAGGCTTCTTGACTTTAATCTCGCCTCTTCTTCTTCTTTCCGGTTTTCTCTATATATTTCCCAAAAAAGTTCCTTTTCCTGAAGATGATCCTCTTTGTCCTCCTCCTTGTTTTCTTTTGCCTCTTGTAATTTCTCCATCTTTTTTAATAGCTCTGTCTTTCTCTTTTTATTTTTCTTTTCATTTTCTTTAGCCCATATTTTCAATTCCCTTCTCAGATTTTTAAGCTTGGTTTCCCACACATAGTAGGGCGACCCCGTGACCTTCTAAGACCATACTTCCGATATGATTTTTCTTAATTCTTCGCTGTTATTCCATATTGGGCAATGTCTGAATGGTAATGGTCCTTGATTGTCCATCAGCCCCAAAGTGATTACAACAGGCTTGTGATGAGAAGCCGTAGAATGAATGATTGTTGATCTTGCTGAATTATATTTGGACATGATGCCATCCTGAACCAAAATTTGATCCAATCTTTCTTTTATGTTGCTTTTTCCTACCCTTTTGTTATTCCACGTGTACTTACCATTATTTGGAGGTATGCCTATTAGCTTATTTTTTTTCCATAATGGTTTCAATGGCATCCCTTGATGGGTCTGCATGGTAGGTCCCTCCAAATTTCTCCTCTATATTTAGGACAAGATTGAGATCCCCTCCCAAGATTAATTTTTTGTTGTGAGTTTCATTTAAGGTTTCTTGAACCATGTTCCAACATTGCCCTTTTTCCCTATAGTGATTAGGGGCATATATGTTGATGATACAAAATTGCTCATTAGTAGTTGTCTCTTTTAGATATTCGGATCCAGTATTGTTCCTTTTTTTGCTATAGCATTTCCCATTTTCCTTTCCTCCATATTGTTCAAATTCCCCCTGAGGCCCTTATGGCTTGTTGAGCTGTTCCTTCATAAATTTTTAAATATTTTTTATAATTTTTCTGAAACCTGGCAGCTTGTTTTGGTCTCTTGAAGCATAAGGATATCTGGGGTTTCCTTTACTAAAATATCTCTTGCTGCATTTACTTTAAAGGGTGTTCCCAGACCACGATAATTCCAGGAGACCACAATAATTACTTATTTATTTGGTGGGATGAGGGACCTTTCCCTCTTTGTTGATTTTTATTTTTCTCATTGTTCTCGAAACTTTTCCGAAAGAAGGAATCCATAGGCTGCTACGTTCCTAAAGCCATGTCTTTTGCTGCCACTTCATCTCTAAGCTATTTGTTAGTTTTTCTTCCTGTTTTCTTTTGGTGTTAAAGAGTTTGGAGAAATTCCTTTGATTGGTTTCTTGTTAGTATTATGTCCACTGGGGGGGGGGCAGCGATGCATTATAGGGATTGAAGGCATGAGAATATGGGAAGGGGAAGGATGGGATGGGGGGGAGAAAGGAAAATAGGTTCATCAAGGGGTCCAAAAGGATTGGGATTGGTGAGAGATGAAGGAATTAGGGTGGGGTTACCTGAGATGGGAGAAGATGGGGAAGGTTCTGGGGGAGCCTGTGGATGGCTTGATGAGGGGATGGGTTGTTTATTTGACAAATTTTTCTTTTTGACTTGTTCCCATTTAGCTTCAGACTCTTCTAGATTTTCACTTTCTTGTGTTTTTGGACATTTGTTTGCAAAATGACTGTATTCATGACATAACTTGCATTTGAATGGTATCTGTTCGTAGTCCAGTTGTTTTATGTGCATCCATTGATCTGCTTTGATCTTTACTGCCTCCGAAAGTCCTTTCCCTAGATCCATTTCGACACAAATCCTTGCACAAGTATGCATGTTCTCTTTGGGTTCGCATCTGTCAATATACTTCCCCACCACATTCCCGATGGCTTTGACTGATTCATCTCCCTAGTAATGGAGAGGGAGATGTGGTAGTCTTACCCATACTGGAAACGCATTGGGAACATCCATTTCAGGATCAAAATCAGGGGTCCATCTGTTTAAGTATAACCCTCGCATGTCCATGAAGTATGGACCGTTTCTCAAGATTAAATCTCGATCTTCCTTTGTTTCAAAGTGAAGTGTAATACCCTCTTCCACAGAATCTTATAGATATTTTTCCACTTATTGAAGATGTCCAGTTTCTTTTGACCCATTTCTGAACCGAACGAGGGGATGGCCATAGTCCTGTAAACTGATCAACCAATCCCCTTTCAGCTAGAGACAGAGCTGCTAGATGGGGAAGAGACGGAGGGAGAGATATCTCTGGAATATCTTCAAGTTTATTCACAAACTTAGATATTGACGACCTGGTTTTTGGAGGGCCAATAACTGAGATTAATTATGCAAAGGCGTTTGCCATTTTTATTGCTTAGACTGAATACCTGGGTGTGTATCATCATCCTCTAGTGGATCCGATGACTCCATCGATGCAGCAGGAGGCTGCAGTAGGGGAGGGCGACTGAGTTCCTCGAGCTCTCCAGGGCCGGGAGTGAGCGCAGCTCAGCAATAGCCTTTTGTGAAGAAAATAAAGGATAGCTGTAATAACACTTGTTAGCCCATGAATACATCAATCATTCAATCACTTGGCAAATCATGAACAAGAGCCATAACTGGAGCACATCATAGAACCATGCATATAACCAACATATAACTAGAATAGAAACCATGACAAATCAACCATAAGATCACATAATAAGTAGTGCATGTGTCATAAATCACAATAGGGAAAATAACTTATATTAACATATGCAAAAGCAAACCAAGTGAGGGACTTCCACATACCACCCAACCATAGATTGAGCTGAACCAAATCTCTTTCAACCAATCGGCTCATGCCATATTCCAAGAATGAATGTGGGATCATATGTGTTAAATCAAAATTTAAACCAACCAGAGCTTCCAAAGGCCAAACCACCTTGACCCTCAACCACAGTGATTTCACCTAAAAAACCAGAAATCACTAACACCAAAACAAGCTTGGATGCCTCCAACTTTCTTCACCACATCCAAAGGAATTTTCCTATCTCCACCCATTCGTCAAGAGTTCTAGGAGAAATATCATCTCCACCTATTGTAGTGGCTACAACCACCTTCCAAAATTTTACCTTAGCCTGTTTTGGAGCCTCCCTACCAACCTTACACAACACTTTGTCTTGCTTCGTCAAGTACTCAAGATTCGGTGTTTTCCTCGCACAAAGGCAGCCTGTCAATCACAGTTGATCCATTCCCTTCAGAGGCTGCTCACTGGGACTTGGTCCAGCTGCAGGCTGAGCAACTTCCCCTTGAAAATTGCACATGTCTAGAGGGCAACTAACCTTCCCTTTAGGAATTGTGCAATCCTGTCTAATAGCCTGCTCAGCTCTAAGATTTCTCAACCTTGCCAGCCAACCCTCCTAGTAGGATTTGCGTAAATTTTCCCAGTAGTAGGTTGTTCAACCCAAGATTTGTGAAAATCTAGGTAGAAATCAGCTGCTCTGCCCAGAAATTGTGCAAATCTCCTGGGCAGCTAGCCCAGCTCCTAGCCAGAAATGCACATTTTTGTCTAGCAATCGAGTAGTCTCTTGCATGTGCAGCCGAGTTGACCGGTTCCCTCCGGGACTGAGCAAAACATACTTTCATGCATGGGCTGCTTCTCCCAAGGTAGCATGCAAAGGAATCCCTTGTTTTAGGGATCTATGTTTAACAGTTGGAGGTTACATGCAAGGAGAAATTCCGAAACCTCCCACCAAGTGTTGCTTCCCTTAGATTTGTGGCATGCGCGTCACAACCTCAATGTTATAAAAAATCATCAACCGGACGTTGTAAAGCTCATTCCTCACATAAACCTTGCAGCTCTGACATCCCACATCACATCTAGGAGCAGTCGGCACATTCAACTCAACTGTTTTGGGGTAATCCCGCTTCCCATGCCTTGTGCTGCTTTTTTGTCATTTTTTTTGTTTTCACTTGTGTGAGTACTATTTCCTTGATTTCTTTGAACACTTGTTAACATTTACATGTATACTAGCTTGTCCTTGTTGTATTTCAGTTTTCATTGCTATCTCACTACTTTCGCATGCATGAAACTGTTTTGTATGGATGTTCGCCCAACCGATAAACTACCTCACCCACATGCATGTTGATCTGTTTTTTGAATCTTTCATTCATGTTTTGCATGCACTGTTAATCACTTCTGCTTAGTGCCGCCATGCATTCACTGACTTACTTGCTTTCAGTTGCCCGTCAACGAGTCGGGCCAACCTTGGCTCGGGATTTGCCTTCACCAAGGCTGCATTGCGCAATCTAGGGAAGGAAGGCTCAACTTCCTCTCAAGATTTGCACATTCCTGCCTAGCACTGGGCTCTAGGATTGTTTTGCGCATTTCTGGAGGATAATGGCTGCTTGGCCCAAGAAATTGCGCAAATCTTTTCCTGGGCCAGCAGTCCTACCCAGCTGGAATTGCACATTGCATAATCCCAATAGTCAACAAGTAGACTGGACTATGCATTACGCAGTTCCAACAGTCAGTCAGTCTCCCAACAACCCAGACTCTACCTTGTGCAGTCTTGGCAGTCGGTCTCCCGACCTCCTGACCAAAAATGCACAACCTTCATGATCATTCACCCAAGTATGTTTCAAGTCAGTTCTCATGTTCATTTTGGTTTTTAACTGATATATTGATTTCCATGAGTTTTTCCATGTTTCCAGGTATCGTAGGTGTTCATTAGCCTCTCAACAATACAGGTACGATGGTTTCCAAGAGAGCAGAGATGAAGACACCATTCATAGCACACTTGGAGATGTAGTAAATCAAGTTTCTATGGACTTGCCTACCCACGAAGACATTGAGTTGTTCGTAGACAAGGACATCAAGGTATGACAGCAGCAACATCACAACAAGCGACATCATGAACAACAACTGAAGACAACATACCAAATGCAATGAATGCAAGAGGAGGGTTGTTGACAACACGGAGGCGGGACAAGGTTGCAAGCTCAAGCAGGTCCATTGATGATGAAAGCAACTTTGGAGACTCTGGCTATGAAGTGACGGCATGACATGAAGATCGTGTGAAGGCAGAAGATGGAACAAAGAAGGAGTTGCGTGCGTTGAAGCTGCAACTCAGGAAGAACATGAAGCTGCATGGACAAAAGAATGAGTTGCAATAGAATGCGAACAACAATGGGTGCAACATGCACTCATGGATGAAATTGCGCCCGTGCAAGTTAAGGATCCATCCTAGCAGCTGACATAGAGCAGACATGGTGAGCAGTGTTGTTGATCGCATGCAAGGGATTCAACAACATGCATGTCGTTGAGCGCACACATGTAATCCAACCCATTCAACACACTCACCAAGGAAAAGACAAGAAGCAAGTCCAACTAGGGCTGAACATGTACTTCGACAAGTTGATGTGCATGACCACCAGCACACACTTGAAGATTAGCACAGACACTATGCATCAATGTGTTTCCGGTTCAACCATACCTAAGAAGACCATGCACATGTTAGCAGATGAGTTGGATGAAGGGGTTGAACCAATGCACCGGTTGCAACGGAGGCAAGCGTTTGCTTCAGCAAGATGTTGGAATGAGGTGCATGCACACCATCATGGATGACCAAGCTTGGCATCAGCTCACCACCTTCACCATCACAAGCATGTCAAAGAGTTGGTCTCACCACAGCGGACCGAGTGTCAGTGATGTCTTGCAAGGCTTGCTCAAGCCATGTTGTCTCACATGAGTACATGTGCATTGTAATGTTGAGTCATGTTAAGTGTAAGTCAAGTGTCAACAATTGGATGTAACAGTTATAGAGTAGGTGAAGAGTCATGAGGGTAGTTGAACTATCACAAAGGGGAATGTTAAGGGTCGCCCCACCCTTTGCTATAAATAGTTCCTCATAGCTCATTGTATAGGCTTTTGGTTAGCCAAGATTCTACTAAGACTATCTTGCAAAAGGCTTGGACAATATTGTAACGCGCCTTGGCTTCTCCACTGCATGGAGCTAGTACATCTCTTTGGAGGAGCAAGCGGATGTGGCTGTAACGTTCCACTATTGGGGCTAGCAGGTTTACATGGATGTATTGTGTGATTGTGACTTACACTTCTTTATATAATAAGTGCCAACACATTTTCATTCATATGTTGTTATTGTAGTTGGACTGATCCAGTTTCTTTAATGATATACGTTGTTTAACTTATGTACTTGTGTATGAATCGATTCACATGAAATTATATGAATCTTGTTGTTAATGTGTTACATATGTTGTTAATTTTTTCACCGTCCGTGTCAACTGATCTGCCAGACATCAGACAAACCTTTCACTTGAACCTTGCTATAACAACCGTCGCACTCGTCTCCGACTGATCCGTGAGTGCTATATGTGTTATCTTACCTTGTATGATGTGACTGCCGCATCCTAGTGGACTACTACGCCAGAAGCTGCGCATGTCCTTTGTGTTGAGTGTTCCTAGCCGAGTTGGGACTGATCCCTTTCAACCTGGAACTCACCTTCACCTCTCTCCCCTTTCGAAGTGTTGGAACCTCTCATACATCTTCCTTGAATCACTGCATCAATCACACCCTTGCTACTGACAAAGTTATCTTACTTGCCTCTGTGCGACATCGCGGTCAAGGTATTAACTTACGACCCACTATTGGGACTCCTACACCAAACCGTCTAAGGTCTAATTGGGACTTCTTACTGGGGAGATCCCCTTGACATGGTGGCGGGTCCAGCACCGTCAACACCACCCTTAACCCTTGGGAATTTCCTGAGACCACCTCACCAAGATCGAAAGTCTACCAACCATCCAAAGCTTAAACCAACACAAGGCACCCACACACCATGGCTATCTAGGAAATGGAAAGGCAAGGCTAAAATCATCGTCAATCTAGGAAAATCTCATGCCAATGATAGAAAAATAACCAAAGAACCACATGCAAGTACTAAGGATCCAGAAACCAACAAGGAAATTACACACGCAACTTGTTACCTGCAAAGTATCCTTTCTGTCCTACAATTCCTTGCTTTTTCTTTGCTTGATTTCTCCCAATCCAAGTGAATGCTAGAATGCTCCAAGAATGCTCTAAGTGTGCAAGAGTGTGAGAGAATGGACAAGGGCTAAACTCAAAGTTTTTAAAAGCTTGCAACTGATTCTCCGATGCCTTTTTATCATTGATGTCTACTTTTTCTTCATTTTCCTTCATTTTCCCTCTAATTTCCCTTGCATGCAAATTTGTGTCTCTTCACCTTCCTTTTCTCCTATTTTCCTTTATTTTCATAATAAAATGCCATTTATTGCCTCTTTACCTTTATCAATGTCTTTGCCAATTTCCATAGCCATTAATAAACCACAAATGATGGCCACTATAATTTTTTCCCAACATTCAATTTGGAATATGTGTCCCATGACCTTGGTCTTATTTTATTTACATGGAAAATCAACCAGGGGCTGTTACAAACCCCCCCCCCCCTTAGGGGAACACTGTCCTCAGTGTTCAATGACGTTATAACCAACAAAATATGTTGCCCATGGAGCTTTATAACACAACTCAATAGAACATTTACATCATACCAAACTACTGAAACCATGACAAACATACTGCTTATTGGAGCTTTAGCACAACACAATGCAATATTTACACACACACACACACATATCAAAAACTCATTTGCTTGAACTAGAAAATAAAGAAGTATATAATGCCTGCATCTGATCAGTCATCTCCCATGTAGCTTGATCATGCCCAAAGTGCTTCCACTACACTTTAACATGCTTTATTTCTTTATTCCAGAGCACGAGTTGTTTTCTGCTGCAATATGCATTATGGATCTACTTGGAAGTTTCCCTCTAGTTCCACCTAAAATATAGACCAATCAATCACATGATCAACATCTTGCACTTTCACTGTTGGCGATAGTGCAAGTTGGTAGGCCACTGGTTCAATCCTCTCTAGGATCTTAAAAGGCCCACAATACTGAGGTGCCAACTTAGCACATGAACCAATCCTCAAGGATCTCCTCTTGGGCTTGATGCGAAAGTACACATAGGTACACATACTCCCCAAGCTAAAACTCCTTGAATGCTCTATGTTGATTTACATAACTCTTCTACATGTCTTGTGTTGCCTTCAAGTTCCTCTTAATAATTTGCATGTCTTGCTCCATCTCAGCCAGCATGTCCGGTCCAATCAACACCTTATTCAATGGATCACTCTAGCTGATAGGAGTATTACAACTCCACCCTTAAGAGCCTCAAATGGACTCATCCTCAAGGATTCTTGGTACCCATTGTTATATGCAAAATCCACCAGTGGAAGATACTCCTCCCACTTCCATTTCTTATGCATTGATATGGAATTTATCTAGGATAAAGAATTAAAGGTATTACAGACTCATGTGCATGGATGTGCCTATGTTACTTTATACAATGGATCGATAAGATTGCGAAATACATAGACACTGAAGCAGTTAGAGAAAACATAACAAGAAAACATGAAACACAACAAGTTTAATAAGGAGTTCACCCAATGCTCCTGGGCTATGTCTCCTGGTCCAACCTTCAGTGGTTGCCTCTATATTATGTTTTCAAAGCAGAGTTTTTACAATAGTGAGCTCAATTTGAGTCTCACTCAACAGATATAAATCAGTAGGACTGAACTTGGATCCCCCCAATCTCTGGAGTACATAGATTCTCCTTACTGAAACTCGACCTCTATTGGTCATAGTAGTATGAGCCCAATCTGAGACTCATACATGACAGGCATGTATAGAGGAGTTCGCTTGAACCTCTCAAACCTTCTCTGGAGTACACAGACTCTCTGACTCTCTCTGGCTCTATCTAGCTCGATGCTGCCTTCAGGTCAGCTCGGCTTCTTCCCTCTATTCTCTGCTCTTAGCTTTCTTAACTCGCTTTTCTCATTGCTTGCTTTGTTTCTGTCAGTTCGTGGCTTTAAAGCCAATATGCTTTCTGACTGTTCGTTTCCGCTTCCCAGCTTTCTGGTTCTCCTGCCTTTGTCCATTTGAATTCCTCTGTTTTGCGTCATCATCACTGTGTAATGCCTTACAGGGAGGTGGCCACCTGTTTCATAATGAACTGAGTGTCAGTTCTCTTGGAAATGTTTGAACTGCCGTTATTTTCATTTAACTCCCAGAATACTCGCAAACATGATTCCTCTACCAACTCATCGTTCATGCCAGACTTCAAACCTTTATACAACTCAACCTATTTACCCTGTTGAATCTGGTCATCCATCGGATCGCATTTCCACCATCGATCTGGGGCCTCCAGATCCTATGGTCTCTGTCCATATTGGGCAGGTAAGTAGCATGACATTTACCCGTCCGATGTGAGCGGTTTTCTCTCTCTTTCGCTGGACGCGTGGCACCCAGTGTGTGGCATCGGGCGGGACTCGGTCAAAACTGCTTACCGCTCGAAGCCCTTCCGATATCTTGTTGGTTTTTGTGTGCGACCTGCCTCTGACGGAATCGACGCGATATCCGTACGGTTTTATGATTTTTCGGGTCCGGGTTGCTCGACGCTTTTCCTTCTCTGAGGGGTTTTCCCAACAATATGTGATTAGTGACTTGTCACTAATCGCATATCAGAAACCTCCCCCATTTTTAAAAAAGACTTCCCGTTTTGCTGTTTCGTGACAGCGCGCGTTACCATGGGCCAACAGTCTGTGCGCTTGACCGAGGGTCCTCGTTGCTCTGTGCTGCTCACAAATTACAACTGTTTGAGGATATTTCTGATAAGCTCGACCTTTGTAAGACTTTTAAACTTTGGCATGAATTTTACAGAGTTATGAAAACTTAGAGAGCGTTTTAGGATCAAATTCGGATCATGGCCTTTCCACTGAAAAAAGATTTTGGACCACCAAAAGTTGGTTTTAAGCATCAATCAAGTGAGGGTATAGATTCCTCGCTTGCTCAATCTCTATCCATTTTGTATTGCTTGGTTTTGAACCTTTGAGTCCAATCCTTAGGTACTCAACATCCCCTTTGCGCGTGGTTCTCACCTTCCTGTCCAGAACTGTATCTTCCTGGTTCAAATAGTCTCAAGCTGTCTACATTAACAACTGAGTAGATGTGCATGTAAGCTGGTAAATCAAGGCCAAAAGCATTCTCACCAATTTTCTCAAGTATCCTAAAAGGTCCATACCTTATTGGCTTCAGCTTCTTACCTTCAACTTGCATTATGTCTTTGCTGATATACAGCCAGACTTGATCACCAAATTAGAAACTATGCTCAATCCGATGCTTATCATGCCTTGCCTTGTACTTGGCTTGGCTCTTTTCTAGCTGTTCCTGTACTGCTTGGTGAATATCTTGGATTTGTTCAATGAACTTGGTTGCCTTGTCCACATAACTGTGTCCATCAACCGCTATGTCTTACCAAAGACAAAATCCAAGGGAGACCTTGGTGTGAAACCAAAACAGGTCTCAAAAGGAGGTCTCTGTGTAGAAGAATGTTTAGCTCGGTTGTAAGCATGCTGCACATAGCATAGGTGTTCATCCAAAAGCTTGGGATGCTTGTTCAATAACCTCTGAGCAACTGGATCACTGTCCTATTGTCCACTTCTGTTTGGCCATCTGTTTGTGGATGAAGGATGTGCTCTTCTTCAGTCTGGTGTCCATCAATTCCCACAGACTCGACCAAAATTTCCTAACAAATCAGGAATCTCGATCAAATACAATGGAAATGGGTAATCCAAAATGAACCCATACATGTTGAAAGAACAACTTTGCTGTTTTTTCAATTATAATATGTTTGTTACAAGGTATTAAAATACACATTTTGCTGAACCTATCCACAATAACATATAAATAGTCATGACCTTTTCTAGATTTAGGTAGTCCCGCAACGAAGTCCATGGAAACACTTTCCCAAGGATGAGAAGGAACTGGTAGTGGAGTGTACAAGCCTAGTTTTCTATTGCTGGGCTTGCTTTTAGCACACTTGGTACACCCTCTTACATATCTGGAAACTATCTCATGCATTTTTGGCCAATAACAAAATTTTTGCAGCTGTGCAACTGTTTTACTTCCACCAAAGTGACATGATATTAGAGAAGTGTGTGCTTCTTGAATTATCTTTACTCTTTTAGTTTGTGGAATGCATGACTTTCCAAAATGATATAAGAGTTGGTCCTTAACATGATAATCCAATTCTTCTACTTGTTTGCCATGACTTAAAGTTGCATATACATCTTTAAAATCTATATCTTGAGCATACTGTTCAATGTAGCTTTCATGCAATACTGAATTATGCTTAAGTATAGTGGATGCATTTATGATTGGTTTGGACAACATATCTGCAACTTTATTGTGTATGCCCTTTTTATATCTGATGACAAGATGAAACTGTTGTATAAAACCCATCCACCTATAGTGTCTTGATTGCTGCAACTTATTTTGTGAGTGAAAATATTGAAGTGGTTGATGATCAGTATGTATAACTGTCTCTTTGCCCATTAAATAATGTTTCCACTTTTTCACACTCTGTACTAATGCATACAATTCTTTATCATATGTGGGATAGTTAACTACTGCAGAATTAAATGTCTCAGAATGATAACATATGGGTTTACCGTGCTGCATCAACACTGCTCCCATGGCATAGTCATTGGCATCCGTTTCAATCTCAAATGGTCTTTGAAGATCGGGCAGTGCTAGTACTGGTGTTGTACTAATCTTTTCTTTTAAGGCGTCGAAGGCTTTCTGCTGTTTTCCTCCCCATTGAAACATCTTGTTCAATCCTGTTAAAGCATGTAAGGGAGCTGCAATCAAGGAAAAGTTAAAAATAAACTTTCTCCAATACTGTGCTGCTCCTAGGACGCTTCTAACTTTAGTAGCAGATTTGGGTTTAGGCCAGTTTACAGTGGCTGCAACCTTAGAGGGATCTATCTTCAATTCACCATCCCCTACAATATGACCCAAATAATTCAAAGATGTTTTGCAAATTCACATTTTGAGAGCTTAACATAAAAATTTTCTCCTTTCAAAACATCTAGAGTCTGCTTGACATGCTTTAAATGTTCTTCCCATGTTTTACTAAATATAAGAACGTGAACCAAATATACAATGACAAAATCATCAATAAAAGGTCTGAGTACATCATTCATTATTCTCATGAAAGTAGCAGGAGCATTAGTTAAGCCAAAAGGCATAACCAACCACTCATACAATTCCTGCTTTGTTTTGAAAGCAGTCTTCCATGCATCTTGCTCTGCAACTCTGACTTGATGGTAACCACTATGCAAGTCCAACTTGGAAAAGTAAAAAACTTCTTTTAACTGATCTAATAGATCATCTGTGCGAGGAAGGGGATAACAATTTTTGATCGTTATCTTATTCAGTGCTCGGTAATCAATGTACATTATCCATGAGCCATCTTTCTTTCTCACCAAGACAATTGGAGACCCACAAGGCGATGTGCTAGGTCTTATGAACCCTTTCTCGAGTAGCTCCTGTACCTACTTCTTGATTTTTTCATTCTCTAAAGCAGACAACCTATACATTCTGATGTTAGGCAATGGAGCATCTTGTTGCAAATTAATATCATGTACTATTTCCTTTTTGGGTGGCAGACCTTTAGGTTCTTGAAATAGTATATCATATTTTGAAACAAATTTTTCTAAATTAGCTTGCTGTTTAGCATTACAGCCCTCAAATACATTGGTTTTATCAGGTTTCTTTTCCTTTACAACCATCAGTAAAAATTGTTTGCATGAATTTACAATTCTTTTCATCTGCCCTGAGTTTATGAGAGTATAATTATTCTTGAGTTTATGAGATATTACAATATATTCGATTCCATCTTTAATGAGTTGATACTTGTTTTCAGCTCTATAGAAAATGGCTTTTCTATCATACCAGTAAGGACTTCCTAAAACAATTCCACATATATCGAAGGGAACAATATCTAACTCAACCTCATCTACAAATGCTGACCCAAAAGAAAACCTAAGTTTACATTGTCTAGTCACTTGTAGCTGTGCTTTATCACATAACCAACCTAATGGATATGGCTTTTTGTGAGGTGTGGTTAGTAATCCCAACTTCTTTACAATTGCTTCAGAAATTAAATTTACTTGTGAGCCACTATCAAACAAAGTATCAATCTTTTGATGCTTGGAAACAACTCAAATATGAAAAAGCTCATGTCTTTTCCTCTCATTTTCTTCATTGTCAGTAGATTGTGTAGAATTACTAGTAGATGCTTCAGAATTTTTACCTTTTATACCTGTGGCTGCCATCGTTGTTTCATCTCCTAAGTCTGACCCCGAATCCTTTTGAATAGCTGCAGCAGTCTTCTTCTTTTTGCCATCGTACTTCTTGGGTTTCAATGCCGGATGTAGAATCCAGTAGTGTTCATCATCATGCCCATCCTTCTTATAGTGAGTGCATGAAGATTTGGTATTTTGTACAGTATTTTTCTTCCTCTCTTTCCATTTCTATTTTCTCCTCTCCTTATTCTTGCTTGCAATGGGTTTTGATGATCCCACAATTTCTGGGTTCACATTCTTGCCTCTAGCCTCTAGATGTGTAGCTTGAATAGATACCTCATCTATGCTAGTGGGATTAAACATGAGAATGGTGTGCTTTAAATAGCTATGTAGACCACCTATATACTTCAACAGAGTTTCAGGTGAGTCTAAAGAAATTCCTAGAATCAAAGCTCTTTTCATAAATTCTTGGGTTTAACTTTGTACACTTTGCCCTTTTAATTGTCGAAGAGTTTTCCAACTCATCATGGCTTGCTGCATATAAGCAAGTGGATAGAACTGTTTTTAATTGCAGAAACAAATTCACTCCAGACAGAAAGAATTTTACCATGCTTCTTCATGTTAGCTTGTGTCTTGCCTTCCCACCATACCAAGACAGTGCCTCCAAGGTGTAGGCTAGCTAGCTGAATCTTACTATTGTCTGAATCAATGCTCTGCACCCTGCAATACACATCAATCTGTCTAATCCAATTATCTAGCTTCTCTGCATTCAACTTTCAATCATATATCAATAAATCAAATTTAACATCTAATTTAATCAAAGATGTCTTCTTTTTATTTTCAGGGCTATCAGGAAGTGTGGGAAGCTTTTCTTCTTTCCCTTTGCCTTTAGAATGGTCATGGAGGAGAAATTCTTCTGCTTCTTTATCTCATTTGGAGTTTGATGAATCTTCCTCTCTACCTCTCTTAAATTCTTTATACATTTCCTCTACCATGGCTCTCATGGTCATGAAACTATCCATGAACTGAGGGTCTGATTCCAAGGGACTTTTTTCAGCCATTTTCCTCTTAGGATAGACTCTTCCAATTTTAGGGTTAGCTTCAACCAACTCTCCTTCCCCTAATTTAAGCTTTGATCTAGTTAGCATTCAACAACAAAATCCAGCACAAGCTTGTCTAACCTTAGTAACCTAGAGCTCTGATACCACTTGATCTGGAATTTATCCAGGAAAAAGAATTAAATGTATTACAGACTCATGTGCATGGATGTGCCTAGGTTACTTTATGCAACGGATCGATAAGATTATGAAATACATAGACACTGAAGCAGTTAGAGAAAATATAACAGGGAAACATGTAACACAACAAGTTTAATAAGGAGTTCACCCAATGCTCCTGGGCTACGTCTCCTGGTCCAGCCTTCAGTGGTGGCCTCTCTATTATGTTTTCAAAGCAGAGTTTTTACAACAGTGAGCTCAATTTGAGTCTCACTCAACAGATATAAATTAGTAGGACTGGACTTGGATCCCCCAAGTCTCTAGAGTACACAGACTCTCCTTACTGAAACTTGACATCTATTGGTCACAATAATATGAGCCTAATCTGAGACTCATACATGACATGCATGTACAGAGGAGTTCACTTGAACCTCTCAAACCTTCTCTGGAGTACACAGACTCTCTGACTCTCTCTGGCTCTGTCTGGCTTGATGCTGCCTTCAGGTCAGCTCGACTTCTTCCCTCTGTTCTCTGCTCTTATCTTTCTTAACTCGCTTTTCTCACTGCTTGCTTCGTTTCTGTCAGTTTGTGGCTTTGAAGCCATCTACTTTCTAACTGTTCGTTTCCGCTTCCCAGCTTTTTGGTTCTCCTGCCTCTGTCCGTTTGAATTCCTCTGTTCTGCGTCATCATCACTGTGTAACGCCTTACAGGGAGGTGGCCACCTGTTTCATAACGAACTGAGTGTCAGTTCTCTTGGAAATGTTTGAACTACTGTTATTTCCATTTAACTCCCAGAATGCCTGCGAACATGATTCCTCTGCCAACTCATCATTCATGCCGGACTTCAAACCTTTATACAACTCGGCTTGTTTACCCCGTTGAATTTGGTCATCCATCGGATCACATTTCCGCCGTCGATCTGGGGCCTCTAGATCCTATGGTCTCTGTCCATATTGGGTGAGTAAGTAGCATGACATTTACTCGTCCGATGTGAGCGATTTTCTCTCTCTTCCGCCAGATGCATGGCACCTAGTGTGTGGCATCGGGCGAGACTCGATCGAAACCGCTTACCGCTTGAAGCCCTTCTGATATCTTGCTGGTTTTTGTGTGGGACCTGCCTTTGACGGAATCGGCGCGATATCTGTTTTATGACTTTTTGGGTATGGGTCGCTCGGGGCTTTTCCTTCTCTGAGGGGTTTGCCCGACGATATGCGATTAGTGACAAGTCGCTAATCGCATATCAGAAACCTCCCCCGTTTTTCAAAAAGACTTCCCGTTTTGCTGTTTCGTGACAACGCGCTTTACCATGGGTCAATGGTCTGCGTGCTTGACTGAGGGTCCTCATTGCTCCGCGCTGCTCACAAATTACAACTGTTTGAGGATATTTTTAATAAGCTCGACCTTTGTAAGACTTTGAAACTTTGGAATGAATTTTATAGAGTTATGAAAACTTAGAGAGTGTTTTAGGATCCAATTCGGATCATGCATGACATACATCCTCAACATATCCTCAAGAATCATGTTAACCCTCTCTGTCTGTCCATCTATCTGCAAATGATAAGCTGTACTAAGCTAACTCTATCCCCAAGCCTGCAAAAAACTCCTTCAAAAACTTGGAAATGAACTTGACATCTCTATCTAATATAATCTTCTTGGGAACACCATGCAACCTCACTTTCTCTTTGATGAAGATCTGAGCTACCTCGCTAGATGTATTAGTAAAATTCACTGCAACGAATTAAGCTACCTTGCTCAACTTTTCAACCACAACTTGTTGATTTCCTTGAGAAACCTATAATGAAGTTCATGGAAATGACCTCCCATTTCCATTCTGGAATCAAATTAGGCTGCAATAAACCAACCAGGTGCTTACACTCAACTTTCACCTACTGACAGTCTAAACATCTCACAACAAACTTAGCCACCTCTTGCTTCAAGTTCGAGTAATGATATAAATTATTGACTGGTGTCAAAGTCTTTTGATATCCTGGGTGGCTTGAGTACGACTTTACATGAAACTCCCTCAAGATAAGCTTCTTGAGCTCACTATTATCTGGCATATAATTTTATAAATCATGTTCTTGAATATGACCAAGCCATGTGTCGTGAGGTGATACTCCTGATCCCTATCACCTTCACGCTGATGCTGCAATCTCCGCTTCAACTACTGATACCTCTCATCATGTTGCCCTACATGAAAGATACACTCCTGTAAATTTGTCCCATAAGAGCTCACAACTGAAATATGATTCACTGACACTCTCTTACTAAGAGCATCTAAAACCCTGTTCTCCTTGCCCTTGATGTACCTAATCTAAAGTCAAACTCAGTGAGGGTAGCCGACCATATAGCTTCCCTATCATTCAGATTGGGTTGGTCAAACGAGTACCTCATTCCACTATGATCACTCATCAAAATGAACCTCCCGCTAAGAAGATAATGTCTCCACATCTTCAACGCATGAATGATAGCTACCAACTCAAGATCATGAGTCACATATTTCTTCTCATACTTGTTCAAATTCCTTGACTCATAGCATACCACCTACCCTTCCTGCTTCAGGACTCCACCAAGTCCTTCTTTGCAAGCATCTATACAAACCACAAACTCCTTATCAGGATCTGCAATCTTCAAAACTGGAGCATTTGTAAGCAAATGCTTCAACTGCTCAAAACTAGTTGCACACTCCTCAGTCCATTCAAACTTCTTCCTTTTTCTATGCAAATATGTAATAGGATAACCAATCCTTGATAAGCCTCTGATGAACCTCCTGTAGTAACCTGCTAGTCCCATGAATGATCTTGCCTCATCCTCATTCCTAGGAGTTGTCCACTCCATGATAGCTTTAACCTTTTCTGGGTCCACTACTATCCATTTCTTGGAAACAATATGTCCCAAGTAGTGAATCTAAGACTGAAAGAAAATGCACTTTCTGAGCTTGGCATACAACTAATTCTTTCTCAATAATCTCAACAATGTTTCCAGGTGCTCTGCATTCTCCTCCTCATTCTTAGAGTATATCAATATCATCATTAAACACTATCTCAATCTTGTCTAGGTAATGATGCAACACATTGTTCATCAAACACATAAAGGTGGCTGGAGCATTAGTAAGACGAAAAGTGACGTCGCAGGACTGGGGGGTCTTCCATAATACAACACACACAAAAACACTCTAAAATATACATCAAAATTCATGAATAATTCATTAATAAATAAAACATTTACAAGATAATTCTTGGCCTAATCATTGGCCACTCATTCCTCACTTTCCTTCCTTTATATGCCTCATGGGATCACCTAGATTTTTACAAGTGGATCTGAACCCAAGGTAGGTTCTAGATCCTAAACAAACTCCCACAATATCTCTCATGATCCATTAAAACTCTCACCTAATCCCTTATCTCTATATGAGATCTAACTAACCCTCAAATCTCTTAACTCTTCCAAAATACTCTCGAACTTTATCCTAATTACAATAATTTTCATTTTCTCTTAAAACTATAGGAAAAATACATTAAATAATAAATCCTAACTCCTTTAGTAAACATGATACCCTAGGTTATATGCTCCCGCATCAGACTTCTTAGGTAAATGAAATTTGTTGTCTCCCGACCATATATCTTCATTAACTGATTAAACTCCTCTCAGATCCCAAACTTTAGTTTGTCGCTGATCAACTACTTTGTCATATTGTTTCCATTTTGTTGTTGTCTTTTTCCGTCTTCCAGGCTTCCAAACTTTATGTTGTGTTTCTCCTCCTTCTTTGTTGATATATACTCGAGCAGACAAATGCATTATGTTGTTGTCTTTCTACCTTATCTTGGAATATCTTGGTTTATGCGCTTTTTCCATCAGTTTCTTTAATCTTTCAATTTCAATAACCAATCTAGTTTCCGACTGAAATTTACTGTTGTTATTTGCGAACATCAATTTATATTCATCAACATTAAATTTTAAATTCCATTCAGGTGCCCCATTTTCGCTGCTTGAACAATTATTTTCTTTATCTGTAACTCGCTTAAATTTAGGTTCCATCAACATTTTTTCTAGCAATTGTAATTCTTCTTCACAGTTCGTAAGCATTTTACAGTCACTTTCAGAAATCATTTCAATAGACTAGTCTTCATCCTTGCATGAAACAAAATTAGTGTCCTATCCATCATCTACAATACATCCGATACCCACACACCCTCTATAGTCTCGACAAATGATTCTGTCCTCAAGTCTTTATGCTGATCTTCTAAACAATATGGCACCATCTGTGGGAATCGAACCCACGTGCATATCAATAGATTTCATTTCAGCATCATCATCGTCCTCACCAAGCATCAATCCTTATTATGGTTCACAAATTCATACATTCATCTTGGTTATCTGGAGTTTTTCTGCTTCCCTTAGAAAAAATTTCAACTTGTGCTTATGTCTTCTTGCAATCAACTGCTTGTTTGGCCATCTAGCCATCCTCTTTATTATCCATCCATGTTTTTGATTCTGTAGCAACTCCATCAACACATTAAGCCGTGTCTTCAACTCAATAATCTCTTTCTAGATCTCTTCATCGTTTATTTTCCTTATGCTAAATGTTGTGGCATCTCTGTGGCTTTTCTCTGATTTCTGAAAATTACTATCCATAGTCATCTTTATCTCTTCTTCTTTCACGAATTTCACCTCATTCACTGTAACTACAATCAAACTATGACCTTGCCAAGTTACTTCCTCTGAACTTGGCCAATGGTTCACTTCACTTGGACCATCTTTCTGAGCACTCCTTGCTCTTCCAGGTTACTGAAAACTTCTGCTTGTCCTTTGTAAGATTCTATTTAACTATTTACAAAAGCATTATGACTTTCCACTTTATACTTAAAGTTGACATGGCTCTCAACTTAGATTTAAGTTGTGTCTTTACATTAACTTCCATTACCATTATAGAGAATCTATGATGGTGAATCCCTTCGATCTTGGTGCTTATATCTTCTCTTTTTGAAATTATAAAAAGTCATGTGTTATATAACATTTTAATCTTTATGATTTTCCTAATGTGATAGGAAATGAAAAACTATACTTTCCTTTTGCTTCGAATGATGTTGGCTCTTAATTATGGGTTTGAATATGAGATATTTCCAAATAAGACTTCCATGTCCACTCTTGTAAACTGCCATTTTACCCAACTATTTCCATCCATCCATCCAACATTAAAATTTCCATTCATTTTCTCTTACTACACTCCACTTACATGTTTTCACTTTTCCTTTATTTTCTTAAAACTCTTCACATGAACTTGGTTTTAAAAATAATGAGTGGAACTTTATCCATGTGAACCTTATTTAGAAGTAATGAGTGGAGAAAGCATGTGATAAACGAAATATAGTGAACGATTGACATGCAAAGGAAATTCGTATAGGTCAAATAAATTTAGACTTGACTCACGTGGATCTCCAAGGCAGAGCGCACATCCCAACTTGTTGAATATGATCTCCTTAATATTGTTCCATGTTGATCCCAATGCACTTAAGCATTCACCATGCCTTCCAACGCAAAATCTAGTAGACAATTTTTTTATAATTTATTTTTATTCTTTACCTTACGAACTCTGGTTCCGCTTTACATGACTCTACTGAGTTTTTTTGCTCAAGCACCAGCGCTTTGCATTTCTATGCACTTCCCAGGTTCGGTGCTCAGCTCCACAACAAAACTCTTTACCGTAGGCTCCACGCAGTTGGCTCTACACAGTCGACACAATTTGGCTTCAACACCAGTTTATCAAAGGTGGCTCCATGTGCTCGGTTGCTTTAGAACTTTTCACGCTGATCCATATTTGTAGGCAACATGGACAACACAGACCAATGTTAACTCAAGAATAATGTAGGCGGATCCAATGAATAAAGCTCAATGTATTAAAGAATAACGTGCAGTGTAGTAAAATAATAAAATTCATATACTTTTCCCGGTCTGGACGCAAAAACCCAACCTTCCAGTAACGATGCTTCCTTTCTAGGCGCATTCCAACGGACAATACCGCTGTCAACTGATGGCGTTCCTTGAAATGTATAATTGATAAAATTCATCTCTTACAACCCGATCTTTAAATTGCTGGGCTTTGATACCAAAATGATGTTGTAGGACTAGGGGGGCTGCCATAATAAAATACACATAAAAGCAATCAAAAATATACATGGAAATATAATTCAAAATTGATGAATAATTCATTAATAAATAAAACATTTACAAGATAATTCTTGGCTTAATAATTGGCCACTCATTCCTCATTCGCCATCCTTTACATGCCTCATGGGATCACCTAGATTTATATAAGTGGATCTAAACCCAAAGTAGGTTCTAGATCCTAAACAAACTCCCACAATATCCCTCATGATCCATAAAAAATCTCACATAATCCCTTATCTCTAGATGCGATGTAACTAACCCTCAAATCTCTCAACTCTTCCAAAATACTCTTGAGATTTCTCATAATTACAATAATTCTCATTTTCTCTTAAGACTATAGGAAAAGTACATTAAATAATTAAAGCATAACTCCTTTAGTAAACATGATACCCTAGGTTTAGATGCTCCTGCATCAAAAAGGAACTACCACAAACTCATAATGTCCATATTTCGTATGGAATGCAGTCTTGTAGATGTCTCCGTCTTTGGTGTGCACCTGATGATATCCTAATCTCAGATCAATCTTTGAGAACATTGATGCTGATCAAACAAATCATTAAGATACCAATTCTTGATAGTCACCTTGTTCAAATATTGGTAATCAATGCACAATCTGAGAGTACCATCCTTCTTCTTCACAAGCAACATTGTTGCACCCCAAGGCGATACACTTGGCCTAATGTACCCCTTATCAAGCATATTCTAAAGCTGCAACTTCAATTCCACTAACTCTAGAGTGCTCATCTTGTAAGGTGCCTTAGATGATAGTGCTTCTCCTGACATCAACTCAATAGAAAATTTCACCTCTTTATGAGGAGGAAACTCTGGAATATCTATAGGAAACACATCCTGAAACTGTTACAAAATAGGATACCTCTTCAGAATTTCATCATCCTCAACATCCTTCCCTTTATCACTATAAATATGAACCACAAATAATACACATCCCTTCCTGCAATTGCACTTTGCCTGCATAGCTGTAACCCTTGTCAATGATGTAGGCTTATTCTTTCCCCACAAGACTCTCCTTCCCCATCATCATCATCCAGACACTCAATGGTTTTGTCATAACAATTCACCTTGGTCCCGCGAATGAACAACCAAACCATGCCCAAAAGCATACTATATGATCGTAAAGGAAGCACATTTAGATGCGCTGATGTAGGCATACCATTTAGCTAAAATGCAAAATATATCACCCAATGATGAACTCTTCTCTTGGTCCTTGTAGCCAACTGCACCAACCAAGATTATGCATGCACTTCTTTATGCAAGCAACACTTATCCACCAGGTCAAGATTGATATAACTATAATTCGATCTAGGATCAATCAAAATAGAAACAACTTGATCACAAAGCTTAGCTTCCATCTCGATAATGGATGCCTGATGATAGCCCTGACTGTTATACACCACTACATAAATTCGAGGAATACTATGACCAACATCTCCAAATGTCTATGCCTTATGAGCACTACAAATTTGAGGTCTTCCACCCTAATGTGTTGCAAAATCTCTCCGGCAATGCACTCCACCACAAGTACAACACTGCAAAGGATTTTTGCCATCGCCCTTATTCTGCTCCTCAAGTTGAGACTCATCTCCTTTCTCAACTGCATTAAGCTTCTTATGGGGTCCCACATTATCCTTATCACCTACATCCTAAGGTCTTCCCCACTTCTGAGGCCATGTTCCTTTTGTCTTCTCATCACCTTTCTAATCCCACTTAGGCTTAGACTTGCACTTAGATTGCTCATAACAATGCTTGAGCTTCTCGATGAATTCCTCCAATGACTGAGGCTCATCGTACTCAATCCAGTCCCTAAATGCTACTGGATGTCCATTGATGAACCATTGGACATTTATCTTCTCATCTTTGAGGTAAGGCACATACCTCAACAACTCTAGAAACTTAGTCGTATAATCTTCATCTGTCATGGAGCCCATCTTCAACTCATAAAACTTCTTGGCCTTCCCGTCATAATATATCTCATACAATTACTTCTTCTTGAAGAGTCTTTTAAATTACTGCCAACTCAACTCCTCTTCCCTAATGCCTCTGACCCACTTAACATCTTCCCACTAGATATCTTCTTTTCCCTTGAGACTGAAGATTTCTATCTTGGCCTTCATGTTCTCTAAATAATCATGCAATATGAAGAACTTTTTCATCCCAAGCAACCATGTTTCTACATCTTCTGACTTCTTCACTTCCCCATCAAAAGTAGGAGGCCTGGATTTCCTAAACTCGTTTGGAAAGTACCCCTCCCACTCCTCTTGTAAGTATGATGACAATAATGACAATGATATCTCTTAGAACTAGAGCTAGAATAAAATCCATGAGTGCTAGCTCGCCTGTTAGGGGTATCCAAAGATCTACCACCTTTGATTGTATCATCTACGTCCATCATGTATCTCCTCCAAGACCTGCTACCATATGCCCCATTTGTCTTTTCCTCTTGTCTATCTCCATGATTGTTCCCAACTGTCCCTGCTTCTGCAAATCCGAAAGGCTCTAAAGGATGACAATATTAACTTCTTCTTGCTTTTATTAAGCTCTGGCAAGCCTTTCTTGTGCCTCAATCAACCTGTCATTTTCTGCATTGCAACTGATAATATTTTCCCTCAAAATCCTCAGTGTATCATCTAGATCAGGAGAATACTCTTCTCCTTACTGCTGAGCAGACCTTTCCCATTCCACTGATTTCACATCGAGTTTGTAAGGGGAATCATGTGAACTATAGTCCAACACTCTAATCTTCATCTTTGATCTTCTCTCTCCTGCAAACATACCAGGTCGGATAAACCAAATAGAATACATAATCAAATCATACCTCAGTGTATCTCAGGGGAGGCTACCGCATCTGCACAGGTCAATCCATATTAGCACAATAAAATATCACAAGCATACCAATTCTTACATAAATATCATAACTATAACCATAACAATGCATGCATAACAAACACATTTAACCCATCTAGTCCAAGTGTTTGAACCTGGAAGCTCTGATACCACCCTGTAACGACCCCTCCCACATTTACCCACTTTTAAAATCTCTCCAGGGTAAACATGAGTTGAGTGTCACTATGATATGGCTTGACCTCCAGGTTTTAGTTATGGAAGCGAGGCCTACAAACTGAAAACCAACTGACATCCCTTAGAGACTACAGATCACTCAAGATCCTACCAGCCACCCCAGGTGATCAATCCATGAGATGTAACTCATTTTCACTAGGTTTACTCCCCAACCGCACCCTTGGCACATTGTGCATGCGATTATGAGGCTCCAACCACACCCATAAGCCTGCCAGCATGTAGTTGTGACCCAAAATTCCCTGTTCTGTGCATGCAGTTGTGATATCTATAATGCTTTTTCAGGCTAGCCTACAAACCACTACCCAAAACGAACTGTAACTTTCCAGCTAGCCTGTAAACCACTACCCAGAATGAATTGTAACTTTCCAGCTAGCCTACAAACCACTACCCAGAACGAATTGTAACTTTCCAGCTAGCCTGCAAACCACTACCCATAACGAATTGTAACTTTCCAGAATCATGAAAATGATGATAACAATGCTAAATAATCAAAACTTGAGCTCGATCTTGACCAATACATGCCTAATGCAAGATAGACATTTTTTTAAACATATGGAAAAATATAGAAGCTACAGGTCATGACTGCCTATTTGATTATAAACTTCTAAACTACATCAGAGAATTGTCAAGAAGGTCAATGCCCTCTCAAGGTAGTTGCAACAACATTTGTTAGCCCATGAATACATTAATCATTCAATCAGTGGTAAAATCATGAACAAGAGCCATAACTGGAGCACAACATAGAACCATGCATATAACCAACATATAAATAGAATAAAAACCATGGAAAATCATCCATAAGATCACATAATAACTAGTACATGTGCTCATAAATCACAATATGTAAAATAAATTATATTAACATATGCAAAATCCAACCAAATCAGGGACTTTCACGTACCACCCGACCAAAAATTGGGCTGAACCAAATCTCTCTTTCAACCAATCACCCCCATGCCATATTCCAAGAATGAATGTGGAATAATATGGGTTAAACCAAAATTTAAACCAACGAGGGATTCTAGAGGCCAAACCATCCCAACCCTCAAACAAAGTGATTTCACCTAACAAATATAGAAATCACTAACACCAAAACAAGTTTTGATGCCTCCAACTTTCTTCACCACATCCTGAAGAGTTTTCCTATCTCCACCCATTCGTCATGAGTTCTAGGAGAAATCCCATCTCCACCCTTGACCCTTGGGAATTTTCTGAGACCACCTTTCCAGGATCTAAAGTCTATTGGCCATCCAAAGCTTAAACCAACACAAGGCACCCACAACACCATGACTCTCCAGAAAATGGCAAGTCAAGGCTGGAACCACTGTCAATCCAGGCAAATCTCATGCCAAAAACAAAAAAATTACCAAAGAACCACATGCAAGTACCATGCATCCAAAAACCAACAAGGAAATCACACATGTAACCTGTTACCTGCAAAGTATCACTGATTTAGTTGTTGATCGAACCTTGTTTTTCTGCTATCCTCCAATTCCTTATTTGTTCTTTACTTTCTTTCTACCAATCCAAGTGAATGCTATAATGCTTCAAGAATGCTCTAAGTGTGCAAGAGTGTGAGAGAATGAACAAGGTCTAAACTCAAAACCGTCAAAAGATAACAACTGATTCTCTAATTCCTTTTTATCGTTGATGTCTCCATTTTCTTCATTTTCCTTCATTTTTCCTCTAATTTCCCTTGCATGCAAATTTGTGTCTCTTCACTGTCCTTTTCTCCTATTTTCCTTTATTTTAATAATAAAATGCCATTTATTGCATCTTTTCCTTTACCAATGTCTTTTCCAATTCCCATAGCCATTAATAAACCACAAATGATTACCTCTATAATGTTTGTCCAACTTTCAGCTTGGAATATGTGTCCTATGACCTTGGTCTTATTTTATTTACGTGGAACATCAACCAGGGGTTATTACATGAAAAACTATGCTAAAAACCTTGCATAGACAACCTCCCTAACTCAACCTCTCCTCACTTTTAGTTCATGAGATATGAACCCCATAAACCCTTCTTTTTCAAATGTAGCTTTCCACAATTGTAATTCATGACAAGAAAGTAATTTTTTGGAAAAATATGTTTTAAAAAGCATTGAAACGTTTGACGTTTCGAGTGAACACTTCGCCCATCATCAAGGACATGAAGCAAAAAATATAGGCGAAGAGGAAGAGAGACCCAAAATTTATACATAATGGTAGTGCCAAGAGAGATGTTAGGAAAGAGACATTAGAAAAAAGGAAAAAACATAGACTATAATTTTATTTTGATTAATAAGGAATAATAATAATAATAATTTTTTATTTCCTTTTTAAATAGGAATGAGTAGGATTTGTATTAAAATATGCACCTAGAGGCAACAAGTGCCCCGGAAGTGAGTTAGAATATATTCTTCTTGTGAGGCACTTTCAAAAAACTAAGAGACCAACCTCCTCCGAATAAGAGCAAGGTGGGAAAAGTTCAAATACTAAGTCTTCCCGTTTTTGTTCCTACTATTACAAATGAGCATGAATAAATTCTAACAAATTGCTTACAACGAAAATTGCAAAGATAATACATTTCTATAAATTGCTAGAGGATGGCCCATTTCTTGGCCCACAGAAGTTAGGACCAAAGTTCTTTTTACTTTGATCTTTCTTACTTCTTGTTACTGGTGGGGAGGAACACTGCTTTTTAAGCACATCTGAATAGGAAGAGGAAGAAGAGTAGGACTTCTCCATGACCACCGTAGTTGAAGGGGCCTGATCTAGATATTCTTCGTCATTCAAATTAGGAGGGACCTTTAGAATAGGGTTATTTGACTGATCCACTTGGGCCTAAAGATTCTCGCTTTCTTCTTCAAAAGCATTCAAGATTCCAAAGCTATTTTTTGAAAGGGGTTGATGCTTAGATTAAACATTCAAATTTTGTTGTTTTCTACTTCCATGCTTCTTATGTTTACTTTTAATGAGAATGAATCCTTGCATGTTTTCTCCTTACTCTAGAGGAGGCGATGAAGTTGGGGAGCTTCGAGAAGCTGAAGCTTTTGGACAAATTTTCACAAAGTGTCCATACTTGCTACACATATTACATTCGAAAGAAACCTGTTTTTAATCCAAATCTTGGAGATGAGACCACCCATATAGATTGAGTTGAATCACCTTGTGGAGGCCTTTCAAGAAATCCATTTCAACAAAAATTTGGGGGCACGAAAAATTATTACCGTGTTCCGTATCACTGGTAATATATTTTCCCAATTTGTCTCCTCTGGATTTCAAAATGCCTTCACACTAACAAAGAAGAGGGGGGAAAGGCAATCTGATCCAAACATGTGCAAATGATATTTCCATCAATGGATTAAATTCAAGAGACTGATAAGTGAGAAACAAGCCTCTAGTGCTCATGAACTAGGTACCTAATTTGCAGAACTGGTCTCTATCTTCTTGGTTTGAAAAGAAAAATAAATAATACCGATTACCACAATATAGAATGTTCTTGGGTTCATGATTTGCCCAGTTGTCAAAAGCCTAATATTTAACAACTTCATAATTCGGCCATAGACCTGTGAACTTTCCTAGTAACATGTTTTCGTTTAAGAGTACCAAATTAATTTTCACTAAGGAGAGAAATCCCAGATCCAAAGAAGGGTTTGATTATGATTTCTTCACAAAATTTATTTGGAGTGCTCATTCTGCCTACACAAAGTACACAATCAACAAAACAACCTAGAAACCATCGATGGTTGCTAACAAGTGAGCAACTTCAAGTAGCAAAAAAATCATATTTGTGCACAGATTGCATTCAACACCACAGTTTAACATGACAAATCCAAACTCCCCTTCAATCAATACAACATCTACACACAGACATGCTGATGAGAGCCTCACTCGCAGGGTTAACATCCGTGGTAACTCCACAGACTTCGGATGCAAATGCCACTCTTCAACGAGATCGACAACACAGTGATCACATGATTCTACAACACGAAACAAAGTTCGATTATGACTAGGGTTTCCCCAACCACCGACGAAAGGGTTTCATAATAATAATTAATAATAACATTATTAAGAATTATTTGAAAAACCAAACTTTTATTAGTAATGAAATTATTATTAAAACAATAGAACAAAATTATTAATAATAAGGTAAAAAATAATAATTATCAATATTTTAATATAACTAAAGCTTTATATATATATATATTCGCTAATTTGTGTGAGTCTTGAGATGATTGCACGTTTAACCTGCTTGAGAAACTACTACCTAGGGGCATCTAAACCGTCAAAATCACTGGGGGATTGCACCCCGCTTGGGCCACAATAACACTTAACATGACTTGATTTTTGCCCATGAAGTTTCGATGAATCGGTGACCTTCACATCACAAAGTGCCTTAACATTACACCCCATCACTATCTATTTTACACCCTGTTGGCTAAGAAATATTATTATTAAGATAATAAAATATTATTGCTATCTCAAAATAAATTAAATTATTAAATTTAATGTTAGGATTAACATAAAATAATTAATACTATTAATATTAAAACTTGTTACCTTATAATATTAATAATAAAGTAATTATTATTAATATTAGTTATTGTAAAGTAATTAATAATATTAATATTAATGTTATGGTTAATATAAAGTAACTATGAATATTATAAAAAGAGTGAAGTGAGGTTAATTAAAAAATAATCAATATTATAATGTTATTAAGAAAAGTAATAATAATAATAATGTTATGAAAGAAAATATTAATAATAATAAATAATAATATTATTGTTTTTAAAATAATAAAATATCATGTAAATTTAAGATAATATTACTAAAAGGATGTTAATGATATTATTAATATTATAAAATTATTATTCTAGATTAATGTTAAAGCTAGGGTTATAAACGAAAAATAAGGCTAAAGATCAAAGGAGAGAATAAAAGAAAAAGGAAATAGGAAATAGGATGGAGAGGAATGCTTATGAGAGACAATCGATAGTGAGTTGCGATGACCAATTAAGTTTAAAACCATCTTCTTAGTTAAGAATGTTAAGATTCTTTTCGATAGAGAGTAAATTATCTTATGTTCATATGATTTATTATTATTATTATTTTTATTAATCTTTTTTTCAATAACATTATAATATTAACTATTTTCCGAATTAAACTCCCCTCACCCTCTTTTTCTAATATTAATATTAATAGTTACTTACGTTAATATTAATATTATTAGTTACTTTATAATAACCAATAAAATAACCAATATTAATATTAATATTATTTTCATTTTCAAAGAAATGTTTAGGAGTTTAATATTATAATGGAAGGTTGGTTTTTGGGCGAGAACCCTTATATAGTTCTTCATGATCCATTATTATACTACATTCAATAGTCCAAAATATAGATATTCTATGCTTATAGCATTTTTTTGTTAGAAATATTGAGAGGGGGAGGGGAGGGGAGGGAAGGAGTGAATCATTATTTCATGTCCAATTAAAATTTTTATTTAGATTATACTTTTCTTTTCAAAACATCTGATCCATAATTTTACAACAAACATTATGTAATATATATCAGTGATTATGAACAATATTAATCATAAAACAAGTAAACCATAGAATGCAAGCCACATCAACATGAGACACATAGGAACATCGAGATTTTAGGTGGAAACCCAATGTGGGAGAAAACCATTGCTATTTTCATCTCTGTCTTCATTTTTATTATAAAGAAAATTCTTCATTATGTCATGGCTTTGTACTAGCGTAGACTCTTGCCAACACGTAAGCTCCTACCTGTAGGAGGCAACTGTTGAGGAATCTAGGGCATTAACATTAGGTGATTTCTCTACCATTAGTAATTGCTTGTGAATGCTTTTTACTTCTTTAGATTGTAATATTCTTCTTCTTAGATTATTAGTGTTCTTTATTCGTCAAACAATACCAGTACATGAACATAAATAGACAAGAAACACAAAATGTAGGCTATCAGCCAGGGCCAAAACCTCTCCCTCTTTGATAGGAAAACCTGTACAAATTCTTCTTATAGAGGTTCCAATTGACGAATACCATGACCAAGACCCTTGACCTATTAGCCAATCCAAGTCCAAGACACTAGTTCTCTGTTCTTCTTCCCTACTCCTCTTCTTCTTCGACCTTCTTTGCAATGATATCATCTCTTCAACGAACTGTAGATATACTAGTCATGACACCGAAACTTGTCAATGTATTGTCACAAAAATGTGACCTATGCAGTAGCACCAGAACACAGTAATACATCACTGAATAATAGCTCCTTAACTAGACAAAGCTTCATTGTCCCTTCATCACTCCTTGTTGTCCCTTGACCCATTTGAATTGTTCTCCCTTTTATATCATTGTCCATCCGAGACTCAGAGAGGCACCCGAACAGTCTTATGTAGTTCCTTATTGTTGTAACTCTGTTGTCCTTTCATCATGAAAGACCCTCGCTATCTCTTAAATATCTCTCTAAACTTCATCCGAATTACCTTCTTTTCTATGATCCGAATCCAAGCTTGATTGACTGTAATAACCATCCAAAAAATTCAGAGTAATCCGAACTCTGTTCTTTGTGGAAATTCGAAGAGCCCAACTATGTATATATAGTAGTTTGTCTCCATAAATAAGCCGACGTGATGTGTTGAAGGGATGTGTCTCCAAAATAAGGTTGACATGAAGAAGAGAGTTTGTGCTTGTCATTGGAGGGCTTTCTAGACATTTTATAGACTCATATACATTGTTATATCCCCAAGAAGGGTTCTTCATACATGACATAGACTCTTTGACTCTAATGAAAAATCCTAAGGCTCTTAATGGGAGCCATCTAAATAAAATCTCTTGCTCATGAAACCCATGAAGCAAGGCATTACAAAAATAATTTTATTCTCTTCTTTTCATCATTTACAAATATCACAATTACATGTCATTATGAAGACCGAACCTAGTTACATTTTACAATAGCTAAAACCTCGACTCAGTCTCCAATGCCTAGTAGAAGGGAGCTACAACCCCCTAATTAGGTTTACTAACTCCTACTAGAAGGAGGCTCCTACTCCCTCATTCAAGGCTTCAATCCTCAGCTCCTCGTGGATCTCGTTTCACAATCTTTCACATTGGATCCACCTGTCAATCAACCATAAAAAATGTAGCTCACTATGCACACTAAAAAACTAAAGACCAATACCAATGTGCCAACCGTTGAAAAACCAATCAATATGATCAAACTACCAATATCGAGCCAATCAAGTATCAAACCACTAAATACTAGATACTAGATCACCAAGTCAATGCATAACAAAATCAATACCAAGACTGAATATCAATGAATCACCGGATACAACTGAATACCCAGTCATTGAATCAACTGAATACTAGTCAAACGGATCAAAATCCTAATCACAAACCACTGGTTACCAATTGAATCAAACCAATCACTATAACCATATCACTGAATACTAGTACATGTCAATCACTGGATCATTGAATGATATTACTTCCCAAAACAATATCCTAATGCAACCAAGTTAGATCAATAAGCAAACCCTCTCAATAATATTGTGAATACTAAGACTTCCAAAATAACAAGCATCAACATATATATGTAGTCCAATAAGTCACCATGTATCAAGTACCAAATCTGATCAAAACTCTAACTGTCCATTACTACCAATATGCCGAGTCATATATGCATCAACAAAGTAACAAACTGCCAAATACTTAGCAAATCTCATGCTCAATGGTCATCAAGACATTATTCAACTCTCATCAAGTCACAACTTCTCAAACCAATGTACAAAACTTTTGAGAAGCAACAAGTTCATCAAAATTCCTTCAACTAGATATAAAATTCCAAGTTACACACTAGTCGACCATCAACAAGCTCAAGAAGACATCATTGACAATAAGCATAAAGTATTTCATCATTTAAACATTCATCACATCTTTCTGCAAACTACAAGTTTCTGCCATATAGATCTATCATCATCTGCAAACCGAAAGGAGGAAAATCCATACACTGAAGCACCATTGCAATTACAAGTCTAGATCCAAACTTTCAAATCATATTAGCTCTTCTAGGTGTCAAGAATACCAATCGACCTCTGAAATGTCAAAGCACATGTAATTAAAGAGCAATAATATATTTTTATTTTTGCATCAAATATTTGTCATTAGATAGACAGGTGCAGATCCAAGGTCTCACTATCAAGTGCGCAAGGTAAGACAACCAAAGCTTTAATTCAAATCTCAACATATGCCAATACTGTTAATGAGTAAGCTAATCTCATCACCATTAGTTCATAAAATATTACTATCATTGTAGCATATCAATTCATAACCATAAAGATCAAATATCAACTCATTTTAATTTGCCCTACTCAGTGACTGCCAAATCTATAAGTAATCAAATAGATCTTTGTTATACATATGGGATTGATTCACTGTGATTGAAAGAAGAGTCTCATGTTGCAAGAAATCTCTGCATCAGGTCAAGACTAATCATTGAAACAATCTCAATCAAAATATGAACTAATCACTACACAAATCTCTGTGCACTCTCTAAATTGAGTATTGAATAAGACACTGAAAGCAACCTCTATCACAATACTTAACTATTTAGAACACATGATTAATAAAAACAACCTTATTATCAAGATTAAGAGTATCTTTGCAACTATTTATGATAGGCATATTACAACAATCTCAACCATCACTAATTGCAGAGCAATCAAAACCCAAACAACTAGTTTAATGCATCAAATCTCAGGTCACACACTAATGTAACATATTTTTGCATATTACAGATCCCTGCAAATAAATCTTTTTGTTAGCACTTCAATTCATCAAAATAACAATGGGTCTTCATTGATCTTACACCAAACAAATATTAGCCTCACAAAGCATGTTCATATCACTCAGATCTGATTCTCCTCGTGCACCCCTGTAATAGACAATAAACTCAAGGAATGTGCACCCAAAATGGCTTCCATCGCTCCTCCTTTTATAGTTATTTGATCCCATCAATAGCAAGGGTAAAAACCATTGATTTATGATTACCACAGGCACAGATACCATTGTAAATATTTGACTGAATCAATACATCTACATGCACAAAGTTTAATGAGGAAAAACCTTGGTTTCATGCACAAGTTCTTTATTTTTTAACTATAGGCTTGACCACACCCATAGGATCTTCTCCATGAAGATGGGAGACCTCTAGCTGCACCCATAGGCCCTCTTCCATGCGACTGGGAGGCTTCTGGCTGCACCCACATGCTTTCCTCCCTGCAACTAAGATTTGGATTAGGAAAAACTTCTTTTTGTGGTCCAAAACTTTGAGAAACTTTGAGTCATGGTTCATTATGAACTTTGGCAGATGTATACATGTATTTTCTCTGTTACATCAATGGAAATCTCATCCAAACCTTATTTAATCATTCAAAAACATCATCCTACAGTAGTCTATCTAATCCTGAATTGATACAGTAAGCACATTAGTCTTGCAATGTCCCTTCACTTATGCATTGGAGGTTGACATATCATGTACTACACAACTGTTAACCCAACACAAAGTCATACCAAACATGTAGACATATCATCATGAACAACATCACCTGAAGATACATTAATCTTGATATATGACCCTTCATCCAGATCAGGTCATACCATTCATGGAGACACAACAAACTAAATGAGCAAATAATCCATAAGTAAGTCGACACATTCGTCAGTTTAGGTTGCCATCAAGGACAACACTAGAGCCATAATGCCAACATTTTTTGTTGACTTTCCTACATATATGGCTACTCTAATATTTACAAAAAACTCCTAATAACAACTTATATCTACAAAACATTAAAAATTATCAAGCCATGATGATTTATCTGGTAAATGGTGATCCTGCCTCTTCGGCTTCTCTTTGCATCTCATCGTCATTGTACTGTACCTATTTTTCCTATCCCTTCTTCTTTGCTGGTCCTTTGCTGGTCCTTTGCTGGTTTGATAGTCCTCTAGGATTTTTTATGCTCTATTGTTGGGTTTTTCTTCTACTTTTATCATCCTAGTATCCCTTGTATCCATCCTTGTTTGAATCTCAACTTGAAATTTCTCCATCTTGATTTACATCAATTCATACCTCTTTTCCATTAATAATTGATATGTTAGCCTTTTTGTTTCTTGCGAAACACTCTGTTGCTGCATAACATTAATCAACCCTTCCATAGCCTCCAACAAATGTTATAAGAGTTGGTTGATCTTGGCTTGCTCATGCCCATGAGATGGAGTTCTCGAGTCCGCCATGAGAGGTCCTCTTTGCTGCATGAAGCTTCTAATTCAATACAATGAAAGCCACCTCGTCTCGTAGTTGGGTTCACATGGTGAAGCACTATTAAAGGTGATGTTAAACCATATAAATCCACCCCACCTCTATTTCCATTCTAAGGCATTGAATTGCAGAGCTATCAAATCCATAATGAAATCCCAACAAATTTATCAAAAATATTGTAAACAATGATGAGAAATATAGAGGAAAGAGATAACTAAATCCATTTTGAAATGAATTGAATATTTTGACAAGGCCGATGCATTTTCCACCTAAGTCCACCAATTTCCACCATTAACAGTTGGAGCCTGTAGCCACTTATGTGTGCATGGGACTATGTCTATTTGACAGTGGTGATATTGTATAAGACAATGGCGGACTTCCATCATGCATCACATTTGAAATTTAAGGGTAGCCACCATTCCTTCCTTGGGATCGTCAATATTCGTGCTAACATCCAATTGTTTAGAGATGGGGAAATTGGTATATCTTCCAATGTGCACATTTGATCATTTATTCAGCTATAGGGGCCATTATTTTTGATACTTTGACCCTGATATGTGTCCAGTAATTTCATGGTAAAGGGAGGTTTATTGTCAACCTTTGGTCTATCTCCATTAACACATATTCCAATGTTGTCCCTTTGTTTTTCATTGTGTCCATTTCGGTATTTAGTTTCCTGTACACATGGTAGAATTCTATTTGTTCAAAATGTTAGATTTGTAAGGTAATCCTTTGTAGGATGGGGAGGAGGGTGATGTTATGCAATGCCCTTGCTTTCCACACCTATTGAATCACCATCACTAATTCTCCAAACACCATAATTCTAGAGATGCTTCTGGCTATTGCTAATACTGATCCCTACGAATGTGCTAGATATTCAACTTGGTTGTTAGTTGTAGTGCCTAGACCCCAAGTGTATTGTAACTCTAATTGTTCGTCAGGGCGATAAATAACTCCTCCCACTCCTACCACCCGTTATTAATATTAATAATATTAATATTGATAAAGTAACTAATATTAATATTATTATTATCTTAATCCTAACATTAATATTAATATTTAGTTTATATTAATATTAATATTTAGTTTATATTAACCCTAACATTAATATTAATGCTAATAATTTCATTTATTTTGAAATAATATAATATTTTATTCTTCTAATAATATTATATATATATATATATTTTAAAGGAACAAGTAGTCATTCTATTGGGTAAATCTGGTTTGTGGGCCAGAACCTGTTACAGAGTAGCTCAGATAATTCAGATAGTTCATTATATCTACCCAAAAATTCAAAAATATGCTATCTTTGTTATCCCCTAATCTGAATATAACTATACTGAACTGATGGATTCCATAATTCCTTCAAAGTGCGCCACCAAAAACAACATATTTTCATAACATATGAAAATTCTATGAAAAGAAAGACTATACATCTTACATGACCTGGACTTCCTGAACACCATTCGCTGCCTTAACGACGTCTTTTGAATTATTTTCTTTAGCACCTGCACAATTGTTGTTGTCATCTTTGCGACTGCTAATAACATCTCCTTCGAACATTATAATTCCGAGTTGCTCCGCTTCATTACCTGCTGGGTGAAACTTGTTAACTACGCCCCTTATTGCTGCCATCCTTGGATTATCCAACTGGAATTTAACCATATTCAAAGTTAGCTGAAGTTGGTCCAATTTAAGCTCTAGCAAACCCAATCGATGATGAGCCATCAATTCATTTTGGGCTCTAGCTTCAACTAAATGCATCTTTGCATGACGTGAAATTAAGGTAATTATGAATTCAATCGCTCCATCCATTTTGGTAAGAGATGAACCAAATTCCTCCTCGCCATCCCTCAAAACTTGCTTCATTGAATTGAAAATAAAGCATAGACTTAAGGCAGATTCGACAGATTTTCCCCATATTTCCTATAAATATTGTTTGACCTTCCCATTCTACTGTTAGCTTATGTCATATCACATTAAAGACGACATGAATCATCAGAGCACTATTTTCCAAGATCCATAATGAGAATTAGAGTGATCTTCCAATAATCGATGAAATGCACTCTGTCACACTAAAATCCGTTTTTACGAATGAGGGTTCACAAATTTGTTCTGCTTCATATATAGTATTCATTTAATACCATCTATTCACTATCCTTTTCAAGGTGGTGACACCATTCCACTTGTCTTGTTTGGTACAAATACCCTTGCTCTCCTAGGGCCTTCACTTCCTATAATTTATTATGGTTGCATAAATATTCACAATGAAATTTAATACCTTATGCCAAAACTTTGTCCTCTCCAAAATACTCCTTGGCCTCATAAACATAGTGATTATACTTGGCATTATGATGGGATAGCTTTGATTAAAATATTCCCATCATCAAATCTGAGTTCTCCTTGGCTTAACTATGTGCCTTGGTTGGCCAAGGAATTCACAGTGTCATTAAGGTTCCTTCTAATATGATAAAATTCGATCTAATCAAATTTTTACGCCAATAGTTTGATCCAATGTAATATTGGAGACAAAAAATGATCTTCATTCTTTCAACATTTTATCATGTGTTGTATCACCAATCTTAGAATCTCCAAAAACTAACAGATGTCAAATTCCTTTAGAAGTGGCCATTTCGAAACCCTACCACGATGCAAGATACTCCACCTGGTTGTTTGAAGAAACTCCTAAACCCCAATCAAGTTTATGACTCTTTTTCTTCATCGAGGCGAAAGATAAACCCTCCCACTCCAACCTCCCTGTTATTCTAATAGTATTATTAATATCTTAAGTTTTATTTGTTATATTAAAATATTAATAAAAATTATTTCTTACCTTATTATTAATAATTTTATTTTAATATTTCAATAATAATTTCCTTATTAATAAAAGTTTTTATTTTTCAAATGATTCTTAATAATAATAATAATAATAATAATTATTATAATAATAATAATTATTATAATAACTTATTAATCAAAATAACATTTTATTTCTCCATTTTATCCTTTTTCTATGTCTCTTTCCTAACATCTATCTCTAGACATTACCATTATATATAAATGTTTGGTATTTCTTCTTCTTCGCCTATATTTTTTGCTTCATGTCCCTAATGATTAGTGAAGTGTTCACTCAAAATGTTAGATGTTTCAATGCTTTGTTACATAGTTTTCTCCCAAAATTACTTTCTCAACCCTTCTTTTCTTCGCTTCTTTAAACAGATCCAAATTTTCCTTGAACGAAGTACTAAAATGTCTCCTCCTCATGCCTATATATAGTGCTCTTCGAGGTCCTAACCGTCACTATGGGGCTGATGTGTCAAAGGCAAAATAATTAATAAACTTAAAAAATTCATATCTCCTCAATCATCAGGAGTTAGAGGGAGTTCCATAAACCATTAGAAAGGTCTCAGAATAATGTTTCTGCCATATATGTTATGCTTCCATTTGAGCCAGGTAAATGGAGTAAAACTGCATTCAAAGAAAGGGTATCAAATTCTCTTTTTCTTGGACAAGCTTTGACATTAATGACAAGTACTTATTTCAATAATATCCCCTTTTTTAATTGTGACAACCTATCTACTCCCCCTGTGATCATGATCCCCATGTATCCATGCTTCCTGGTCTTTCTCTCCCCCTTTGACATCAATGGAAAAGGGCGATTCTTCTCTTTGGGGATGCTCCGTATGAACTGATAGCGCTCAATAATACTTCACCTTTCTTTTGTGTCTTCTTATCCTTTCCATCCTTATTTTCCTTGGAGCTCTTTTGCGTGGCATCAATCTTCTTTCGCTCCTTTATGTCTAGGATGTATATGTCATTTGATCTTCTTCTTGTTGTTGCAACCAATCTTATTGAGTCTTCTTCTCTAATTTCACATCTTCGAGAATCAAACATGAGATTGTATCTTTGATCACATATTTTGCTAACACTATGGATATTATGCTTCAAATCTTCAACCAGTAAAACATTTTATGCTTTTACATTTTCACTTCCAAGACTCACTACATCCTTTCCAATTATATGTGAAAATTTCAAAACTGAAATCCTATTACAACAACTAGAATTTATTTTTCTAATTGTTAATTATTTTAACAATCTATCTGCTACGACAAATATCAAATAAATCAAACTGCAACCTTCAAAAATAAAATACTACGTAAATAATAACGCTGGAAGCTGAGAAAATACTAGCACAAACAAATGAAAATTAACACCATTATTTTTGGACAAAAGTCCTCAGAAAAACCCAATACTAGAAAACTGATACAACATATGAGGCTTTTATTTTATTATGCAATAGTGAAAATCTGAGTACAATCTCGCTGCTTGAAACTAGCAATCCATAGCAAGAAAATATGGGCAAAATTATTGAAGGTAATTACCCTTCCTCCACAAGCAATCCCGACACAACCTGCCTTCATAGAAATCGACCTCATGGACCCTTTGCGTTAGCCTCTGTGCTACTCTGCGTAGACCCTATGACATCAAGTCTCCAACCTGCTTTTGAGGAAGTCATTCTACCTATCTTTGCTGAGGAAATCGCATCTCCGACACTCTGGACCCTCTGCCCGACCTCTGGATCTGAGAATGAATTTCTCTCCAACAAATCAAACTGTCTTTCTGAAGCAAATGTGCAGTCCTCTGTGCTGCCTCACTAAGAATAACTTGACCCTCTTGCTACTACCTCTCCAGATCTAGAAAACTTCCTCCAAACTCATTGTCCCCGCACCTCACTCATTGCCTTGATCTCTCGCTCTCTGAAAACTGATTGATGCTACTATGGAAATCAATATGCTAAGGAAGTCGATTTTCGGGTGTTCTCAAGTGTATTCTCCAAGTTCCCATCGACTTCCTCTTATAAACCATTGTTGGAGCTACAACTACTAAGATTAAAACTTAATCGATGGCTAGGATCATCTTGGAATCAATACGTGTGAGTTTCTGGATGATTCTCACATTGACTTAATTAATACTGATTAATTAACCAATTTTCCTAAGTTTAGACTTAGGAAACATTAAAAAAATGGTTAATAATCTAATTAAGTCACTTATAGGTGGAATTTCTAAAAATGATTTCTTGGTTTTGGAGATCTTATGTATTCTAGCCTTTCCACCAAATTTTGTGCCTAGAACACATCCGATGATACAAAAACTAACACTCCCTCTTAGTGAAGAATGTGTTCTAGTGTTGCATGCCCTACGACAACACTCTGTCTCTATATCATCTCTGTTATGTTGTTGATGTTTGGTTGTTTCTACCCACCAACTACTGCACAACTCTGATGCTGCATCTGTGTTGCTACTGACACTGCTATACTGCTGCCAACACTGCATCTCCCTCTCATTTGTTGCTGCCGCCTCTGCAACATCTACAAATAAAAAACATCCAAAATACTGAATCAACTGTGTTCAATATGATGCATCTGTCTCCTGTGTCCTAACTGTTACTAGCGACTGCACTGTCCACTATGGAATTTATGCTACTGCTGACTCTGCACTGTTCTACTTTGCAGTACTACCAACTTTGCACTGCGCTCTCCAACACCTGACTACTACTAGTATAAAATTGTCACTCTGGTATTGACTACATCAACTACCACTAATCCATCTCGCTACTAAATACTGTGGGCCTTCGTAGCTAGGTAATGATCCATGAAGTGGCCTCCTCAAGGACCCTGCCCAATCTCTGTAGTTCTCTAGGACTACAGTACCAAATCTCCCCACCTCACTCCTGGAGGTATATATGTAAACATCACGAAGTCTTCCTCCAATCTAGAGGAAAACGTGTCGATCTTTGCAGAATCTGCATGCTAGTCCTTCTTCTCCGACTTGTCCTTCTTCCTGAGAGGACACTATGTGTTGTAGTGACCAAGTATACCACACTTGAAGCAATTGACCTTTGATAGGTCCTTCTTATTTCTTCTCTGTTCCCCTTGCCCTTGACATGGACCCTTTTATGAGAGGGCCACATTTTCCTCGTCCTTCACCACCTTCGGTCTGCTGCTACTTCTGCCACATAAGGAGCTCTTTAGAAGAGCTCGCCTCAACTCCTCCTGCTGTAGATCTGTCCACATCCTGTCCCAATCTGTTAGCTTGTCTTTGCCTAATATGATTTGGATAAATACTTTCCACTCCTCAGAGACACTATTCAGTGCCAACCTCATTAACTTTGTTGGTTGAGGCGTTGCTCCAAAAAATGCAAGTTGGTCCTGGACTTCCTGAATTATGGTGATGAAGGGATCTACGCCTTCCCCCTTCTACATCCTGATGCATCTTAAATCCTCCTCGAGAAACATCTTCGGCTGTTCGGGAGTGACCTAATATAGTGTGGCAAGATAATCCCACATTTCTTTGGGAGTATCCTTGCCAACTATGTGTGAGACTATATAGTCCCAGACTCCATCTAGGATCAACCGCTTTGCCAGTGCCATCTCCTTCCTATATTCCTTGAGTTTGTCTTCATCCTAAGGAGTTGCCACAATGCTGTCTATGTAGAGCTTTAGGCCATATTCATCCAACAGGAAGGACATCCTGACCTTCCAGATGACATAGTTGGAGGAATCCTCCAACCTATCCCAATCTCTCAGCTCAACTGTTGCCATCTCTAATTTAGTCGAAAACTCCCTCTTTCCCTGTGCTCGGCTGCTACTCTGCTACTCGCACTCCTTTATGGAATGTGTGGTATTGCAAGTTGCTACTTCCAATCTACAACCAAAAATTCGAACTTCCGAGAATGAAGTTCCCCAAGGAAATTTTTCCCTCTACTGTGTGTGATTTTCTCTTCCACCCAACACTAAGTTTTCTCTAGTGAGCTGCTGCAAAAAACCTCTGCATCCAGCCATAAATCTACCTAATGAAAAAATCTGAGTTGCTCCTTATGCCTGTTGGAATCACTCAATCTGGAAAGTCAAATTTTTTCTGCCTCTCTACTTTGAAAAATCAAACTTCCTCAAGCAACTCGACTTGCCTGGCAATGGACTGCGCTATCCCTTGAAATTTCGACCTATTGCTCTTATTGAACAAAAAAATTCCTTCTCTCCCTTCTAGGCTCTCCGAATGATCAATCACGCTCTAATACCATGTGAAAATTTCAAAACTGAAATCCTATTGTAGAAACTAGAATTTATTTTTTTAATTGTTAATTATTTTAACAATTTATCTGCTACTGAAAATATCAAATAAATCACACTGCAACCTTCACAAATAAAATACTGTAGAAATAATAACCCTGGAAGCTAAGAAATACTAGCACATACACATGAAAATTAACACCATTGTTTTTGGACAAAAGTCCCCAGAAAAACCCAATGCGAGAATACGAGTGCAACAAATGAGGGTTTTATTTTATTATGCAGTAATGAAAATCTGAGTATAATCTAATGCCTGAAACTGGAAATCCACAACAAGAAAATATGGGAAAAATGATTGAAGGGAATTACCCTTCCTCCACAAGCAATCCTAACACAACCTTCCTTCAGAGAACTCAACCTTCTGGACTCTCTGCGTCAACCTCTGGGCTGCTTTGTGCAGACCGTATGACGTCAAGCCTCCAAACTACGTTTGATGAAGTCTTTCTTCTTGTCTCTGTTGAGGAAATAACCTCTCTGGCACTCTGGACCCTCTGCCCAACCTTTGGAACTGAGAACGAATTTCTCTCGAGCAAATCAAATTGTCTTTTTGAAGCAACTGCGTAGTCCTCTATGCTCCCTCACTTAGAATAAGTCGTCCCTCTTGCTGCTGCCTCTCCAGATCCAGAAAACTTCCTCCAGACTCACCATCCCTACCCCTCACTTACTGCTTTGATATCCGGCTCTCCGGAAGCTGACTGTTATTACTCTAGAAATCGATCTACCAAGGAAATCAAATTTCTAATGTTCTCAAGTGTATTCTCTAAGTGCCCATCGAATTTATGTTATAATCCATTGTTGGAGCTCCAACGACTAAGATTAAAACTTAATCGATGGTTAGGATCATCTTGGAATCAATCCGTGTGAGTTTCTATATGATTCTCACCTTGACTTAATTAATACTGATTAATTAACCAATTTTCCTAAGTTTAGACTTAGGAAACATTAAAAAATTGGTTAATAATCTAATTAAGTCACTTCTAGGTGGAATTTCCAGAAATGATTTCTGGGTTTTGGAGATATCATGTATTCTAGCCTCTCCACCAAATTTCGTGGCTAGAACACATCCGATGATACAAAAACTAACAATATCTTGAAATAGGATTCATTTCCAAATGCAAAACTTATAATTTTTCTTTTCTCCAGACTAATGAATTTGTTTTGGTCTCCAGTAATGTGTGTTGAGCACCCACTGTATATGTACCATTCATCTTATTTATTTCCAGCAAGCAATGCTAGTTTGTAATCTTTCTTCTTTTTATTTTCCCATATTGTAGTTGGTTTCTTTTTCTTTATGATAGGAGCATCTTCTTTTATACTTTTGTAATATTGTGCCTTGTCACCAAGGTCATTGTATTTGTGGCATACAATGTTTTGATCTATCTTTGGATCAAATGAATTGTAATTTTTGTTAACAAATCCATGAAAATTTTAGGTCTATGGCCATCCTTTGTATATCAATAATAATTCATGTTTCTTGTATAGTTGTTTCTTGCATTCATTTTACAATGAATTTCTTTATTATAGATCTAAGGCTTCTGTGATTTATGTCCAAAGTTTTTGCAAGAATAAGAGTGACCAAGAAAAATTTGCTTGGTAGGAACAAACTTTTTTGGTAGCTCAATTTTATTGAATTTTGATATTTTGTTCTAGCTAGTGGTGACATGTTCTTGTTGTTATTCAACTCCTATTTGTTTGTTGTTTTCACCTCTAAAAGCATTGGCATAACTTTTAGGTTTTCCTTCATCTTCCCTTACCAATGGTTTTATTTATGCTTTATCTATGATTACTGTTTTTAAACTGTTGTCATAACCAAGTCCCGTCTTATTAGCAGGTAGTCTTTGTTTGCTGATCATTTCATCTAATCTTTTAATACTTCTTTCAAATTTCAAGTAATCATTCAACTTTGTTTTTTTTCAACATCAACTACTTTCTCTTGCAATCTCTGCTTTCAATTTCTCATAACCTTTGGATTTATGTGGCTGCTCCTTCAAACTGTTAATTATATTTTCAAGCTCACGTTTCTCTTCTTCACACCTTTACAATTGGCCTTTCATTTCTATCTTTTTGCTTCCGAGCTTGATATTTTATTCTACAACATACTTCAATTTTTCTTCAAGATTCTCTTCATCTTCATGCTTGTTTTTTGTATCATATTTAATTCCCAAAAAGGTTTATAGTTCCACATTTGTTTCTTCTACATCAACTTAATTGTATTGTTTATGAACTTTTATTCATAATCGATATCAAGTGTTTCAAAAGTTTTATGGTCGTCATTTTGGATTTCTTGAGATATGAAGAGAACTTCCCTTACATTACCTTCTTCTCCATCACTTTCATTTGAAGAATTATTGTCCTCTTTGGAGTAAACACCCTTTTTCTTGTAGAATCTCTTATTTTCTTCAAAAGGACATTTATTAGCACAATGTCCTATTTTAGCGCAATTGAAACATTTAAAATGTATCTTAGCTTTATATATTCCAATTCCCCTTTTCATCTTCCTTATGTAATTTTCTTCTTCTTCATCTAATTCATCACTTATTATTCCTTCTACTATGTGTTGTTTGTTCCTTGTCTTCTTCGAGGCTTTAAAGGTTTCTTCTCTGCTTGGTTGTCCATATTTCGTATATATTCTCATTACATATGCTATGAAGGTGTCATGTAGTCCATCCATTGTCATTTTGGTCAAATCTTTAGTTTCTTCTGTGTCAGATACCTTGGCATCATATCTTAAAGGAAGTGATCTCCACACTTTCTATACGATCAAGGATTCTTGGACTTCTTCTCCTAATCCTCTGATAGCATTGACAAATTCATCTACTCTGAGTAAATAGGTTGCAATATCTTTTGATTCATTCATTTTCAAATTTTCAAACTGTGTTCTATGTCATTGAAGCTTGACTTGTTTGACCTTTTTATCTCCTTCATAAAGTCTTTTTTAGTTTATCTCAAACCTCTTTAACTGTCTTGCACCCCATCACCTTGGTCATAACAATTTTTGACAATCGACATGTGATACCATGATGAGCCTTTAAACTATAGGTAAATAATTTCTTCTCATCGAGATCAACTAGAGGAATTTTATAACTTTGTAGCCATTAACAATAGAGATCCAAACATCCACTCCTAAATATGTCAAGTAAATTTCCACCTTATTGCTCCACAATGCATAATAATTTCCATCAAACACTTGAATTGTGTTTGGAGAGAGGCCTTTCATTTCATCCATATTTCTTCACGATCTTCCTTTCAGTGATTAGATTATTCTAAAGGTAACCTGCTCTTGTACCAATTGTTGGAAATATTACCAATATTTAGAGGGGGGGTGAATCAATATTGGAATTTTTTTACAATTTTTTAAAAATTCAAAGAGAACATGAAAATAATACTTATCAACAACACATTAATTTATGCACAAAACATATCTTAAACAATTTCAATGTTTACAAGTACAAACTTGAAGGAGGCAACAACCCCCAATTTTACCAACACCTATTGGAAGGAGGCTGATGAGCCCTGATATTGCATTAAGGATGTAACAACTACTAAGACTCTCAACTTAAATTATGAACCCGGGGTTCGTACAAACTTAGAGGTGACAGTGCTATATGCACAATAGGTCAATTTCTACCCATGTCACCCTCAGTCATTAGATCAGATCAAGGCAAGAAAAGTCCACTCCTTCAACTAACTACAAAGATAATTTTTGTGGAAATACAACAAAACATACCCTAATTGCAAGGAAAGGAGCATTAGCCTAATTGCAGAAATGAAAGTACCATTCACTTAATGTAAAGGACTAACTAAAACTGCAGGAAAGGGAATGACCACACTAGTTGCATAAATAAACCATGCTACTCTATTTGCAAACAAATTAAATCAATATTCTACTTGCAAAATGAAAATCATTAATCTAATTGCAAATTGCTTGGAAAGAAGAAATTTAATCTACAACACACAACTAGGAAATTAAGAAACTAAGTCTAATTCACTTGCATTGAAAAGTTTCAAATGTGAAAATTTGCTTCCTAACTCTATTTACTGTTTTGTGCTTGCAGTGGAGGAAGGATAGGTTTAGAGTGGTCCTTAGGTCTCCCTAATCATGGATTCAAAGCTTGGAGTTCATCATTCAATCTCAAGATACAAAAATCAAGATCCTAGGGCAAATCTGGTTGTGTTTGGCTAGTGCTACAGGACTACTACATGGTGCTACAGGAAACTCTATTTTTCTACAGGAGTGGCCTGTTTTGCTACAGAAGTGGGTTCGAGAGATTTCTGAGGCCAAGGAAGGTGTTTTGAATGTGGAGGGAGGTGCATGAGGGTGGATGAAGGATGTGTGAGGCCTTTTTCCAAGCTTAGCACCCTTCATAGGCCTATCTTGCACAAAACTTCATGCCCACGATGTCCTTCACTGGCCTTGAAAAGATGATATCGGTGGAAGAGCTTGAGAGTAGTGTGAGGTGTCCAAGAGGAGGAAGGAAATATATAAGTGGATGTGAATGAGTGTGCCAACCCATACAAGTCACTGGCATCTCCTCTAGACAAGCAATCAAGGATATACAACTACTAATTAATATTACAGTAAAATTAATCAAAGTGGAAAGGATGAGTTGAATTTTATTGCTTCAATATTTATTCCCTCCTACAACATGCATTTAATCTATTTCCTAGATGATGACATTAACTTCTAAGGTGCAGAAACCAAGCATGCAAAATAAATTCAACCCAAAGCCTAACAATTTCCAAGGAATCACAAACACATATTTAGCTTGTTGTTATAGACTCTTCAACCACACTTCCCACAAGAGAGGTGGTGACCAAGCCTGCAACTACAATTTTTGCAATCTAATTCCTACTTAAACAAGGAAAGAAACACAACATCTTGAACAAGAAGGAAAAGGAAAAAATACATAAGAGAGGCTAAAGCCTCTGGTTTGGGCCCTAACCCAAGAGTTCCAACCCTCTTAAGCTAACTCAGATGTAGATCAACAAAATACCTTTCATTAGAAAAAGATAGTGTGCAAATACATAATCTCAAAATGGAGATAATAATATCAAGCATTCAACCTTCAATAACTCTTCCTAGCTCCAAGAGTTTGAATCCTAATGAGCCCTTAGGCCTATTTATTTATACAAAAAGTGTCTGGGGGGAAAATCCCTTGAGACGAGGACTGCTTCCCTCCAAAATCTCGAAATTGGTGGATTTGTTTCCCTTATATCTCCACATGCACTTGAGTTCCTTGACTGCCAGTGAACTTCGAGCTGTTAGTGAGGAACCTTGGGACCCAAGTCGATTTGGAGAGTTAATGTAGTGGACAAGCCTCCTATATTTTCTCTAGATGCCTCCAACAAGCCCTTGCATAGTAATTGTCTCCAAAAGTGCTTCTTTTGCCTGCATACTAACCATATTAGGCCATGCAATATGACATGCACCCTTTAGTCTCCCTACTAAGCACAGTCTAGATAAAAATGTAAATCAATGTGAGAAAAAGAGAGTTTAAGGGCTAGAGGATAGCATAATGGGCCTCAAAATATACCTATTGATAGGACCCATTAGAGGCACCGACCCCCTAATTTACCGTTATTAAACCTGAAGGAAGCTACAACTCCCTTGCCTTTCTCCACCTTGTCACCCTTGCGTTAATAAAGAGAAATAAGGACTCTTGTACTAGGGATATTGTCCCTCTCACATACACCACAAAAGAGAAAATATACATTAGTACTTGTTGTCTAACATGCAGGCTTGTAACATCCTTCCAACTATAACTAGAAATCTTCAAAAAGTGTGCGAAAACCCTTTTAATAATGCACCAAAAAAGAACTTGAAAACTATGTCAAAACCCTTTGAAAATGTGCCAAAATCCCTTCCATATATAGCCTCCCCAATATGGTCTCTCCTCACTTCTGGCTCATGAGTTATGAACGCTAGAAACCTTTCTTTTCTTAGCTAAAATGTCTCTTCGGGGTTCAACTTGTCACTGGCTAGGGCCGACTTGTCAAAGGAAACACAATGAATAAACTTCAAAAATTCACATCTCTTCAACCATGAGGATTTAGAGGGAGTGCCATATACTATTGGAAAGGTCTTGGAATAAAATTTCCAACCATATATTATATGCTTCTGTTCGAGCCAGGTAAATGGAGTAAAAACGGATTCAATGAAAGGGTATCAAATTCTTCTTTTCTTGGACAACCTTTGACATTAATGATAATTTCTTCAACAACACACACGCACACATGCACGCACGCGTGCGCGCGCACACACACACACATGTCTCATGTTTAAGCAAATGAATTAAATTACATGTAATATTTTTGCACTAACAGAGTTTAAGTGGGTGTCATTCAATTAACATTTGCAATGGAGATTATACCAAGAACATAAACAAGAACATAAACCTTGGAGATCAATAATGAAAATACAATGGTTGACATATTATAGAGAAACTTGAACTTAGAGTCCTAACTAATATTGTAATATAGTTGGTTGCTTGTTTGTAGGTAACATTAAGGATAAAGGCCTTGTAGAAAATCACAATGCAAGAGTTGTTCGTATAACATGAAAAAAAAGGTTCGAAGTAAATTCTACAGATGATTCATGTTGTTGAAATGAGTAGGATATAAGTCTCTCATTTACAAATTAACCTTTTATTTTAAGTATTTATTTATTTTATTTGTTTTTCCCAAAAAAATAGAGGCCTAATCTAGATAAATGAACTATTTTTAAAATGATGATTCTTAAAAACAATGCACTTGATTACATCAATCAACATGCACAACAAAATGATAAGTAGTGCACTATATCAATAAGTCTCATTCTTTCGAATAATGGTAAATATGAACTAACTTTATCTCATATACAAAGGTGCATAATTAGCTAAATGAAATAAATCATGAACCATAGGACAACATGGATGAAATTGATCTCATATACAAGATGATCAATACTTTGTGTGTGTGTGTGTGTGTGTGTGTGAGAGAGAGAGAGAGAGAGAGAGAGAGAGAGAGAGGGAATAGATGAATTTTTTCGCATATACAAGATGATCAATAATTTTTGTTTGTATGGGAGAGAGAGAGAGAACACACTTGAAGGGTAATGCTAACCTTCAACATTATATTATTTTTAATAATCTTCTTGAATTTTGACTAGACCATTGTGTCATTCTCCCCAACAACTCCTCTAACCAATCCTCTTTCAACTCCTCCATTTGAGCATTCAGATTTGCTACAAACTCACTCTTAATACTCTCACAATAGTATAAATGCATGGGTGTTACTAGTTCTCCTACATTCCACTCTTAATCAATATTATTAAGTTTATTATTAGTCAATAAGTAGGTGATTGAAATTGGTCATTCAATATTCAATAAAGATATAACAATTATAATACGTAGCCAATGACTATGGAACATAGTGAGCATTAGTAAGTGGCTAAGTAATTCCTCAATATTAAATATGGCCTAAGTGTAATAGTACTTTGTGATTACTAAATAGATTGCAACAATTGAGTATGCTATGGCTGGATGATTATTAAATGGATAATAACAATGAAGCTAATGACATAAGGTTATCTTGATTTTGTTCTAGAATAGATGCACTCATACATGGCCCCCAACATCCTTATTAGTTTTCAAATAGTAAGTGTTAATGTTTTATGTTAGATGAGAGTAGTAATGAAAAGTAAAAAAGTATCAATGAATAGTAAAATAGTGATAGCGAGAGTAGTACTTTATGCATCAATGCAACTAATGATAATATTTGTTCATATACAAGATTATATAAGCAAACATGGACACCTTGCTATCAACAAATATGGCTAAAAAATAATTTGGAAAACGTTTTTTCCAACAACATAACTCAACTATGGTTTTGTAAGACATTTTGAGTATTTTAAGAGAATGTAGGGTATTCATCAATTAAAGGAGACTGCATTATTTTATTTTGTCCAAATAAATGAAAAGACAAGAGCAGTGGCAAGGTCAAGGCACATGTAGAGAGAAAAGAGGAGAAAGCGATATAACTGAGACACATTGTTGGGCAACCGACGATGTAATCCAAGAATTGTCAATTGTAATATGTTTAAACTTGTTCAGACACCTTTTCCATGTATGCTCCATGAAAAGGTTTCGTAAAAATTCACAAAAACCATGTATCCTCCATGGAAAACATCTTTAATAGACATGATGGTTGGAAATAATTGCTTGGCCAATTGAGAGACTTAATTTAATATGTAGCTCTAGGTGCAAACATAGCGGAGCAATTTGTTGGTTCTTTGAGTCGAGGTTTTTAGTTATTGGGTTAAAGAGCATCCACTAGTAGAGTCACTTCAAAAGAGTTTTTTCAATTCATTATTTAGCAAATATCTTCTCTTTTATATTAGGATAATCGATTGTGAATGGACGTTATAAGCAAACAATTTTGGGTACACATTGACATGTGCTTTTGTGTTATTTTAGATCCACTTTGTTTGGTATATCCTATTAGAGCCTTATGAATGTCTTTTTTGATGTATGACTTGCTTTCCACAAGTGTGCGATTTTGTTTGAGAGATAACCCACACTAAAAACCTAATAGGTAAGTGGAAGGGAAGGGATAACATGAGAGAAAAAAGTAGCATATATGAGCCCAATGACATGGTCATCGGTCATTGAGCTAAAAAGTGTTGTGGCAATAGGGAAAGTGAAAAGGGGTGTGGTTAGGGAAGAAAGTATTGGATCTTAACTTAAAATAGATACAACCTATATTGGTGAATGAATAGGCCCTACTATTTTATTTATTTATTTATTTATTTTTGTTTTTGTTTTTGTTGTTTTGTTTTGTTAGTTTGTTTGTGTTTTTGTTTTGTTTTGTTTGTTTGTGTTTGTGTTTTGTTTTATTTGTTTGTGTTTTTTTGTTTGTTTGTTTGTTTTTTTTATTTTGATTTTGTTTTGTTTTTGTTTTTTTGTTTTGTTTTGTTTTTTGTTTTTTGTTTTTTTTTTGTTTTGTTTTTTCGTTTTGTTTTGTTTTTTGTTTTTGTTTTTGTTTTTGTTTTTTTTGTTTATTTATTATTATATTTTTTTTTGTGCAGAAAAATTTGAAATTTTTATTAAGTGAATAGAAACTTACAAAGTAGATGCAATGAAGTATTCATGAACAACCTGTGAGTTCAATGTACATAGTAAGTGAAATCAACAACGTAATGAGGAAAGTGACTATCACACTTTCTCAAAACAGAAAAATCACCATAGGTAACCATGAAAAGCAGAGAATAAGGAAGGAAATGTCCTCTCCAAACAATCGGAGAAAACAACCCAAACAAGTATCCAAAATAACCAACATGTCCAGGACAAGTCTAGAACCCAAAAAATATACATAGTCAACAAGATGCCAATAATCCATAAACAACCCCCAAAGGGCCTGATAGAGCAATAAAACCAAAAACTGAGTAACCATATAAAGAGTTTATAAATAAGGAGCCCGATCAGAAACCATGACCCACCCGTTGTCTGAGTCAGTTATGTACCAGGAGTCCAAAACCTGCTGTAAACCTTTTTTAGAGAGATAATCTGCCTCTGTATTCCTCTCCGTGTAAATGTGACAAAATGATAAATCGTCAAAAGATGTTTTAAGAAATAAAATTTCATATAATATAAGCATTAAAGTAAGATTTTGACAGCACTGCACATTATTTCCCAGTTGATCACATTCAAAGAGTCACCAAAAACCTGAGCATAAAGCACCCCCATCTGCCTTAACCAACATAAAATAATTTTTCAAGGTAAACAGTTCAACAAAGTTATTCGAACCAAACCCAATACCCACATAAGAACTAATGGTTTTTTGTTCATTCAAGTATATGACGATCCCCGCCCCACAACAATTGTGGACATAATAAGCCCCATCAAAATAAGCCCACGGTATATTAGGTCTAATGGTTTCTACCTGAATATTCTGAGAGGGAGTAACAAGAATGTTGTGAGGGATCAACTCATAAATGGATGCACATTGTATAGCTATAACATATGGTTATGTTGGTTGATCCCTGAAAATGATTTTGTTCCGAGCCACCCAAATGCCCTAGAAAATAATGAGAGGAATAATTTGATAATGAGGATCAGAAGGATGTGCCCACTAGTTTTTCCAAGCAGTCCCCATAGAGTTTCCAAACCAATTTGAGGCAATACCAGTTGCCTTTAAGAAATGTTCCCAAGTTTTAGAGGCAAAAGAGCAGGACAAAAAGAGATGATGAGAGCTTTCTTTAGAGGATTTGCACAGGGCATACCAACCAAGGCCATATTTGTTCCTTTTTTGTAGGTTATCCCAATTTGGGACTTCGTTCCTGAGAATGCACTAAAACAAGAGTCTAGAATTAGGAGGACAAATGATCTTACAAGGAATTAGACCACCAGTGCCAGCATCCCCCAACTTTCTTCCCATTTGATAAATGTAGCCATATTTCAGAGGATACAGACCACTGAGAGAGTTTATCCAATGAAGACCATCAACCCTATCCTTTAGTCGAACATTTGTTCTTAAGTTCCTTTACGGAATCCCTCCAAAACCCCATCCATTGAGGCTCAATTTCTAATTCCTCCGCAGACTTCCAACCCTGATTCCAAAAAGTAGTAGACTCTTCATGAGATATATGACTGAGTTAAAAAATCCCCTTAACAACAATTGACTCAACTAGGCCCCTAGCAAGAATGAAAGCCTCATTACAACCAACCCAAGGATCGATTACCACACGAACATTAATACAATTGCCAATCAACCATGATAACACATCAACAATAATATCAAAAGAGTCTATCGTGGCATTCCAAATTACCAAAGAATTTCTATGAGACTTATTCGGAGCTCTCAACCAAGCCATCAGATTAGTAGGGTAAATGTATTTTCTTTTTATCGTTGATGTCCATAAGTTGTTCTTCGTTAGAAGACTCCAACTCGATTTTGCTGCTAGTGAACGAGAAAAACAAGGAAGGTCCTTTATGCCCCACCCACTTTCTCTTTAGGGCATGTAATTTTTTCCTAGGCCACCCATGGAAGAACATCCTCCACTTTTGATCCTACCTAGAGAAACCAACCATAGATCTTCTGAATTTGTGAAAGGATACCTTTTGAAACCCATGAAAGAGAAATCCAATAAACTAGAATGGCATGTAAAACCGATTTAATGAGGACCAAGCGCCCAACTCGATAAAGCCACTCGAAACTCCAGTGCTTGACTCTTTTTTCAATTTTTGTAACTAACCATTTCCAGTCCAATTTTTTTTAGGAGTCTGGATTCAAGAGGAACCCTAGGTATTTAAGGCTTTCCAACAAAGGCATAACAAAAAAGGGAAAAAAAGATGTTGTTCTAGTTAGCTCAGCCTTAGAAAGTCCATTGTGAGTAATAAAGGATTTTTGTGCATTAATACTTATTCCTGTAGCTTTTAGAAATAAATCCATAATTCACTAGAGCTTAGAAAGGCCCCCCCTGTATCCATCACAAAAAAGTAAGATGTCATCCACAAAGAGGAGATGTGTGATGAAAATATTTATGGCAATTTCAATGCCTTTATATTCTCCCCTTCTAATGGCAAGGTGAATGAACCAGCTCAAACCCTCTGTAGATAAAAGGAACAAAAGAGGAGATAAGGGGAATCCATGTCGATGGCCTTTCTGACTATGATAAAAAGGAGAAGCCGCCCCATTTATAAGAACAACAAATATCACATTCGTAATAACCCAGTTTTTAAAACCAATGTTGAAACCCAGGTGAGTCATCAGAAGACATAAATACATCCAACTAATCTTATCATATGCCTTTGAGGGATCGATATTAACAATCATTCCTTTTTTAATATTTATTTTGATATTGTGCAAGGATTCCTAGGCCACACCAATGGCTTCATGAATATGCCTACCTTCAAGGAAGCTAAACTATTCCATGGAAATATTTTTTGAAAGAATAGGTTTTAGCCGACGAGCAATGGTTTTAGCAATAATTTTGTAGGTACAATTGCATAAAGAGATGGGTTAGAAGTCATTGAAATATTGGGGGTCATCAGACTTTGGGATTAGATCCAAAAAATTAGAGTTTACAGGATCATGGACAAAACCCATGTGCCTGGATTCCTCCACCAATCCAGCTAGTTTGTCCCCAATGATATCAAAAAAGTGTTGGAATGATTCCATCGTCCAGCCATTAGGACCCTGACTACTCTCTTTCTGCATAGTGTGAAGGACCCCCTCCACTTCACCTCTTGTGACCAGACCCATCAGGGTCTCATTATCAACTTCATCCACAAACCCAGGGAAAACTTTCCTAACCTGGATGAATTCAGCAATAGTGGCTTCAGGGGGAGCTTTAAACAAGTTTTTAAAATGAATGACCCCCATAGATGATAACTCATTGAAAGAGGAAGCCGACTCCCCTTCTTCATTTTTAAATTCCTAAATTGAATTAGAGTTTTTCCTTCCCTTGGCATAGTTCTTGAAAAAAATTGAGTTTTCATCTCCTGCCTTAAGCCAAATGGCTCTGCTTTTCAACTTCCATATTTCTTCATTTTCTTTTAGTGTCTTGTGCCTTTCACCCTCCATATATTTTATCTTTCTCTTTTTTTCCTCCATCTCGTACCCATCTCCCTCCAAGCTTTCAAGAAGCTCCAGTTTAGATTCAATAGATTTTAGAGCAACCTCATCCCTAATAGATTTTTACTTTGCGCAAGAGATCAAAGCCTGCTTCAATTTTTTAAGTTTCCCCATAAAGGAATATGCAAGGGATAAAGCCAAGGAGCCATTATGAATAATCCAACTCTCACGAACTAATTTAGTGAAATATAAATCTTTTAAGCATGAAGAATTTATTTTAAAAGGTGAGCCACGCTTCTTACTAGCCCCTTTTAATTACATATAAATAGGGAAGTGGTCTGAGTCACCCCCAGTGCCAACCCATTGGCAAAAATAAGGAATACAAACAACCAAATTATCTTTTATCAGAAAGCAGTCTAATCGCTTAGCAACCCTGGCCTTACCCACCCTCTTATTTCTCTAGGTGGGGGTTTCTTTGATAAGATCAACATCAATAAGTTTCCCCATCCCTAATTATTTTAAGAAGAAATACGCTAGAGGATCCACCTATGCATTAGGTCCCCATGACTCAAAGATCCCTAGTGAGACATTTAGGTCCCCTCCAATCACAAGGTTTGGACAGTTGAGCAGGGATTTTGCAAACAACTTATTCCAAAAGGAAATTATGTCTTAACAAGGGCCATATAAGTTAAGAAGAGTTAAGTGTGTACATATTTCAGATGAGTAAACCTCCACTCCCAACATCGAGTCCGAGCTCCAGGAGTTTAATATTTTTAAGTTGCCATCTTTTGTGCCTAAAGCTAAACCCCCAGAATGACCATTTGCATCCAGGGCCACAAATGACCACCCAAGCAATATTTTTCCCAAAAGATTTATAATAGTCTCCCCTGAACCAAGGGTATCTTGGATCATAATCACATCACACTTCACATTAAAAAACAAGTGTTTTAATGCCAACTTCTTATGGGGATTGGAAATCCCTTTGCAATTGAAGGACAACATGATCATTTGGAAACCACCAATTGGGTCATCGCTACTATAAGTGACCATTTTAGGGATAATTGTTTTCCATTAGCTATATCAAGTTTGACTTTAAGATGGGCTTTTGAAAGGTTTGATTTTCTACCCTGGGATTTTGGGGGGCTAGGAGAGTATTGTAGGAGACCAAGGCCTCCCACCGAATCATTTAGATGAGGTCTTTTTTCTCAGGGCCTGAGATTGTAGAAATGTTTAATAGAGTTCAATACAATGGAACAAGTAAAAACAGAGTCCCCCATTGATGGACCATAAAGGTTTAGAATCAGAATGGACGTAATAATGATGTTAAGGGCCAAATAGATATTTCTATGTGAGGAGAGAAAACCAATTGAAGGCTTGGAGGGACCAAGCCCATTACAAGGATTCATAGAGGGTGAGACCAAAACTAAAAGAGAGTAAGGGAGAGAAAAGGAAGTACTCGTAGGGAGAGATGCCTCCTTCACTGTCATCTCGTCCACCACGTGTACAGGAGCACTCCCTTCAGCCACAGAAACTGCAGCCCACTGATTTTCATTGTTTTCATTTTGTTAAATGACCTCTGCCTGTTGGTCCCCCGACTACACACCCTGTATCATCTCATCATCCATAGGAATTTCCTGAAATTCCTGAACTGGTTCCACCCGATTCTTCCTCTTGTGCCTGAACCCCAAAGAGAAATCCGTTGCTAAGTGGTCATGGTTGTGATAATGGTGGAAATGATATGGCAATTTTTCATAATCCAAGGTCTGTGTCAAGGTATAGCCCACCACTTGAATCTCCATAATATTTGCCAAACCCTTCCTCGGGTCCAAATAAACTAGAATACGAGCCATTTTCCTTTCATTAGTTACTTGGAAGGACATATCTGCTTCCAAAAAAGTACCCAAAGTGTTCCCAATAACATTAAAAACATCTAGGGACCATAGTTGAGGAGAAAGTGAAGGGAGGCACACCCACACCAAAATATCACCAAATCTTTCTCTCTGCACATCAAACAGGGAACACTATCTCTTGAAGAAAATAGGGCATTTCCTGAAACCCCAATTTTGTTCCATAACCCAATTAACAGCTTCAGAATTTGAGAAATAGACCATAAAACACCCCCTTTCTAGGCTGATAACCTCCATCTAAGACTCCGGACCCGATGTCCATTCCTTGATATAGTTAATAGAAAATTGTTTACCTTTTACCCTACCCACAAGAATTCTCTCAGCTGCATCCATTGCCTCATCCATCTGGATATCCATCCCTAAAATTAGTTTAATTTTCCCCTCCTTCTTCCTTATTACCTTCCCTTTCGTTCTCTTCTTCCCAGAGGACAAAATATTCACCAACGGAGCGACAAAGGCATTTTCTTCATCCACTTGGTTTCCCAAGCCTTGTACACCACCCACTAGGATATCCAAAGGAAAAAGAGTGTTTTTCAGGCCTTCTAGAACTAAATACTAACCACTAATTTTGCTAGTGAGGGGTAGTCCGTGCTCCCTCAACCCAGAGACCCCTACTCCAGAAAACCACCTTGGTCCAATGCTTTGCCAGTGAAATCATGGAACCCTAACCAACATTCACATAATATTCCTATAATGGTAACCCTATCGAATATTTTATCTCCAAAAACCCATTAAAGGTTTTCAAATCATCAACCTTAGGCTCTGACTCGAGCCGAAAATACCTCGAGAGATTAATCGCACATTTCGTAACAGGGATTTTTCAATTCAAAGTTTTGTAAAGACCCGGTCCCCCGACCAACTTCCTAGCCCCTAGAAGCTCATTAAGGCAAGTATGAAGCCCTTCCTGCTTCTTGAAACCTCTTCGCCTTACAATGTCTTCTTATCCACCTGTTAAAACCCCAGAAATAGAGACAACAAGAGGGGATGTGGGACTTACCAGTAAACCCACCGACGACCTGTTAGAGAGACCCGCCAAAATTGCCCCTTTCAGACCTTCATGAATTCCAGAGTCTAGAAACCTGAAAACCACCTTTGTGGAGGGGGTTTTTGACTCTTCCAACAAGCTTATACCACTGCCATAATTCCATGCCATTGTTGTACATAAACTTTTTCCAAGTGGTGACTTAGCTAACATAACCCCCCTTCCCTATCTTTACTATTAGGCCCCTATAGTACAACTGTAACCCCTTATTGTTATTAGTACAACCCCCTTATTATATTGATGTAACCATGTAGTGCCCATATTGTTACTATTGTGCCCCATAGAAACCCACTATTGTTATTATTGTGCCCTTATGTCGGCTCTGGTTATATTATGATCCCTTAGACTCCTATATATAGGAAGGAGGTCTTTTCATTTGTATCATCCAAGAATTGTTCATTTATGTAATGTAAAGGATTTTGCCCCCTCGAAGAGGCTGAATTCTAAGGCGTTGATATATCTTTTCTATCTTTTCTTGAGCTGGTTTCATAACATTTGGAATCAGAGCTCTGGATTCTAGGGTTTCACTGCTCCAAACTGGTCACCGTGGCATTTTCGCTATAACTTTTTTTCTGCGATGTTTCAGAAGTTGAAAAAAACCCATTTGAGAAGAAATCACGCTGAACCTCAGGTTCGAATTTTAGAGCTTTTCGCACTATATTTGCGGAGATACGATTTGAGCAAGTTGGTCTTTTTGCAGACTCCTGAATTACATTCCAAACAGGTGACCTGGGTAAAATCATCATAACTTTCTCTCTGGGGATCAGATTGAAATTTTGTAAGAAGTTATAGAAAGAGGACGGACTGTAGTTTCATTTTTGAACTTTTTTAGATCCAGAGGTCGAAACAGTGACTCGTGGCATGTCATACAAGTTCGCTCTACTGAACTAGTCTATAATCAAGTCACTGTGGGAGATTTCACATAACTCTTCCTTGGAGAATCCAATTTGGGTCAGACTTGTGGTATTGGAAAGAGGACACAGAGGGCTACTGCAAGTCGCAAATTCAAAACTAGATTATCAGAAATTACAGAGTTATAGTCATTTCAATATCGAGCTCCTAAAATCAAGAGAAGGCGATATGAGGAAGTTTGATGGCAAGGATCCGGTAAAATGGATACTTCAAATGGAGCAATATTTTGATCTACATGGTGTACCACTATTACAAAAGGTATGTATTGCATATTCATATTTAGAACCGGATCAATTTCTATGGTATAAAGGGCTTTGTTCTCGTAAACAACTTATTACGTGGTCAATTTTCACGGAGGAAATGATAACACATTATGAGGATACAAAGAGAAACACATTCCTTAGAGCAACACCCCAACAATTGGAAAGAGTAAAAGGGCTTTGTTACATAGTGGAAAGTAAAACTATGGCAACAAGGAAGTCTACCCCTCACAACTATAAAGATGGAAGTGTTGTTTCTCCTAGCCTTCCACAACCTACAAGGGTTACACCACAACAATTGGAAGAAAAAAGAGAAAAATGGCTTTATTACAATTGTGATAGCAAATGCACTAAAGGTCATAAGTGTGCTGAGAAGAAATTATTTTACATAGAGTATGAAGAGGAGGAAGAAAATGATCAAGAAACATCAAAAGAAGAGGATATAAACCAGGATCCAACCTCAGTGAAAGAAGAAATGAATCAGACCATATCTTGTAAAGCAATGGCAAGAATTACCACTCCTCAAACTCTCAAGATAGAAGGACATATCAAGAAGAAAAAGGTGCAAGAAGTGAAATATCACTTCGAGAAAGAAGAAATGAATCCAACCATATCTTGTGATTCATTGGTCGGAATTACCGCTCCTCAAACTATCAAGATAGAAGGACATATCAAGAAGAAAAATGTTCAAGAAGTGAAATATCATAGCGAGCATCAAGAAATGAATCCGACCATATCTTGTAAAGGATTGGAAGAAATTACCTCTCCTCAAACTCTAAAGATAGAAGGACATATTAAGAAGAAAAATGTCCAAGCAGTGAAAGATCACATCGAGCATCAACAACAAGTTCTCCAACATTTAAAGGATAACACCACTTCGGTGCAAAATCGAATGAAACAATAGGTAGATCAACATTGTAGTGAAAAATGTTTTGATGTAGGTGATTGGTTATTTTTACTGCTACATCTCAAGCAAACAATTTATGAGAAGGAAATGTTGGCAATACTAAATGCACTTAAGAAATGGCGACCTTACCGAATGGGAAGACACTTCAAGGTAAAAATGGATCATGATAGTCTTAAATACTTTTTAGAACAACTATTATCTTTAGAAGAACATGAAACATGTGTCACAAATATGTTGGGTTATGACTTTGAGATCATCTATAGAAAATGGAAGCAAAATTTTGTTGCAGATGCACTCTCAAGAAAGGATGAGGATGTGGAAGAATTGTTTTGTGCCATTTCTATTATCCAATCAGATTGGATAAATGAAGCAAGGGATGAATGGAAGAAGGATGAAGAAGTATGGCCACTTATTCAAAAGTTTCAAAAGATCCCAATTCAAACAATATTGCCAGAAATTGAAGAGGAAGGAAAAATCATATTGGAACCTGGAACATTCACAGAAACAAGAACCCAACAACAACGAAATCGATCAATTTCAAAGTATCTCATCAAGTGGAAGAACTTACCCGCTGAAGATTCCACATGGGAGGACAAGAATTTTATACAGAAGCATCAAGAACTACTCAAGCGTTGAGGACAACACTTTTTGAAGGAGAGGGGCATGTTAGGCCCCTATAGTACAAGTGTAACCCCTTATTGTTATTAGTACAACCCCCTTATTATATTGATGTAACCATGTAGTGCCCATATTGTTACTATTGTGCCCCATAGAAACCCACTATTGTTATTATTGTGCCCTTATGTCGGCTCTGGTTATATTATGACCCCTTAGACTCCTATATATAGGAAGGAGGTCTTTTCATGTGTATCATCCAAGAATTGTTCATTTATGTAATGTAAAGGAGGTTGCCCCCTCGAAGAAGCTGAATTCTAAGGCGTTGATCTATCTTTTCTATCTTTTCTTGAGCTGGTTTCATAACATTTACTGTCGGTTCCAACCCCCACACCGACATAATGTCCTCCAGTGCCAGGTCCAAGTCTACGAAGTCAAGCAAAATCACCATCACTCAGAACATTGAGTAGAATAAATAGAAACGAAAAAAATAATGTTGTGTCCGTTAAAGGCCCAGTGAGAACCCGCAAGCCAAAACCCTGAGACAACGGGAAAAACCCACACTATACACACCCTAGTAACCAACTTTCCCAAAATTGAGCGCCCCAAGAAAAAAAGGGAAAAGTGCACAGTGGAACTGGAGCAGAGGACTAGAAATAACCATAGATACTCCAGTCAGCCTAACGACATAAAAAAACAAAAATGATCAAACTGGGAGAAAGCTTGAACATTCATATTTTAACCCTCCTCGAGTGAAACAATTGCAAACACATACCCCTGCTCCATTCAGTTTCGACCTCCATGAGTCTACACATAAACACTGTCAAACAAATTGTGTCTGCAACTTCTTCTGACGCCGGCACCTTAAGTCTGCCATTTTCAAGGAACCAAAGCTCTCCCGAGGGTTTTCCTTTTTCCTTTGTTATTAGGTGCCCTCACTCTTATAATTTTCCCCCTCTAGATGAAATTAACTAATAATATAGCAATTTCGTTTCACATCTACAATATAAGACAAAATATTAGCATGAAAAGTTGAAAGGGAAGGCACTCTAGCACGAATAGGCTTTGTTTACTATAGCCTTCACGATCTTCCTTTCAGTGATTAGATTATTCTAAAGGTAACCTGCTCTTGTACCAATTGTTGGAATATTACCAATATTTGGGGGGGTGAATCAATATTGGAATTTTTTTACAATTGCTTAAAACTTCAAAGAGAACATGCAAATAATACTTGTCAACAACACATTAATTTATGCACAAAACTTATCTTAAACAATTTCAATGTTTACAAGTACAAACTTGAAGGAGGCAGCAACCCCCTATTTTACCAACACCTACTGGAAGGAGGCTGATGAGCCCTAGTATCCTCCTGATGAACCCTGGTATTGCATTAAGGATGTTGCAACTACTAAGACTCTCAACTTAAATTATGAACCCAGGGTTCATACAAACTTAGAGGTGACAGTGCTATATGCACAATAGGTCAATTTCTACCCATGTCACCCTCAGTCATTGGATTAGATCAAGGCAAGCAAAGTCCACTCCTTCAACTAACTACACAGATAATTTCTGTGGAAATAAAACAAAACATACCCTAATTGCAAGGAAAGGAGCATTAGCCTAATTGCAGAAATGAAAGTACCATTCATTTAATGTAAATGACTAACTGTAACTGCAGGAAAGGGAATGACTACACTAGTTGCAGAAATAAACCATGCTACTCTATTTGCAAACAAATCAAATCAATATTATACTTGTAGAATGGAAATCATTAATCTAATTACAAATTGCTTGGAAAGAAGAAATTCAATCTACAACACAACACTAGGAAATTAAGAAACTAAGTCTAATTCACTTGCATTGAAAAGTTTCAAATGTGAAAATTTGCTTCCTAACTCTATTTATTGTTTTGTGCTTGTAGTGGAGGAAGGAGGGGTCTAGAGTGGTCCTTGGGTCTCCCTAATCATGGATTCAAATCCTGGAGGTCGTCATTCAATCTCAAGATACAAAAATCAAGATCCTAGGGAAAATATGGTTGTGTTTGGCTAGTGCTACAACACTGCTACATGGTGCTACATGAAACTCTGTTTTTCTATAGGAGTGGCCTATTTTGCTACAGGAGTGGGTACGAGAGATTTTTGAGGCCAAGGAAGGTGTTTTGAAGGTGGAGGGAGGTGGATGAGGGTGGATGAAGTATGTGTGAGGCCTTTTTCCAAGCTTAGTACCCCTCATAGGCCTATATTGCACAAAAGTTCATGCCCACGGTGTCCTTCACTGGCCCTGAAAAGATGATATCAGTGGAAGAGCTTGAGAGTAGTGTGAGGTGTCCAAGAGGAGGATGGAAATGTATAAGTGGATGTGAATGAGTGTGCCAACCCATACAAGTCACTGGCATCTCTTGTAGACTAGCAATCAAGGACATACATCTACTAATCAATATTGCAGTAAAATTAATCAAAGTGGAAAGGATGAGTTGAATTTTATTTCTTCAATATTTATTCTATCCTACAACATGCATCTAATCTATTTTCCAAATCATGATATTAACTTCTAAGGTGCAGAAACCAAGCATGCAAAATAATTTCAATCCAAAGCCTAACAATTTCCAAGGAATCATAAACACATATTTTTGGCTTGTTGTTGTAGACTCTTCAACCACACTTCCCACAAGAGAGGTGGTGACCAAACCTGCAACTACAATTTTTGCAATCTAATTCCTACTTAAACAAGGAAAGAAATACAACAACTTGAACAAGAAGGAAAAGGGAAAAATACATGAGAGGGGCTAAAGCCTCTGGGTTGGGCCCTAACCTAAGAGTTCCAACCCTCTTAAGCTAACTCAAATGTAGATCAACAAAAGACCTTTCATTAGAAAAATATGGTGTGCAAATACATAATCTCAAATTGGAGATAATAATATCAAGCATTCAACCTTGAATAACTCTTCCCATCTCCAAGAGTTTGAATCCTAATGAGCCCTTAAGCCTATTTATTCATACAAAAAGTGACTAATGGGAAAATCCCTTGAGATGAGGACTGCTTCCCTCCAAAATCTCGAAATTGGTGGATTTGGTTCCCTTATATCTCCACATGCACTTGAGTTCCTCGACTGCCAGTGAACTTCGAGCTGTTTGTGAGGAATCTTGGGACCCAAGTTGAGTTGGAGAGTTAATGTAGTGGACAAGCCTCCTATATTTTCTCTAGATGCCTCCAACAAGCCCTTGCATAGTAGTTGTCTCCAAAAATGCTTCTTTTGCATGATATTAACCATATTAGGCCATGGAATATGACATGCACCCTTTAGTCTCCCTATAAGCACATTCTGGATAAAAATGTAAATTAATGTGAGAAAAAGAGAGTTTAAGGGCTAGAGGATAGCACAATGGGCCTAAAAATATACCTATTGATAGGTCCCATCAAAGGCACCCACCCCCTAATTTACTGTTCTTAAACTTGAAGGAAGCTATAACTAACTCCCTTGCCTTTCTCCACCTTGTCACCCTTGCTTTAATAAATAGAAATAAGGACTCTTGTACTAGGGATATTTTCCCTCTCACATACACCACACAAGAGAAAAATATACATTAGTACCTATTGTCTAAGGTGCAGGCTTGTAACATCCTTCAAACTATAACTAGAAACCTTCAAAAAGTGTGCCAAAACCCTTTTAATAATGCACCAAAAAAGAACTTGAAAACTATGTCAAAACCCTTTGAAAATGTGCCAAAATCCCTTCCATAGATAGCCTCCCCAATATGGCCTCTCCTCACTTCTGGTTCATGAGTTGTGAATGCTAGAAACCCTTCTTTTCTTAGCTAAAATGTCTCTTTGGCGTCCAACTTGTCACTGGATGGGGCTGACTTGTCAAAGGAAACACAATTAATAAACTTCAAAAATTCATATCTCCTCAACCATGAGGATTTAGAGGGAGTGCCATATACTAATAGAAAGGCCTTGGAATAAACTTTCCAACCATCTATTATATGCTTCTGTTAGAGCCAGGTAAATGGAGAAAATTAAGATTCAATGAAAGGGTATCAAATTCTTCTTTTCTTGGACAACCTTTGGCATTAATGATAACTTCTTCAACAACACACATACACGTATGCACACACGCATCAATTAGAGGAGACTACATTATTTTATTTTGTCCAAGTAAATGAAAAGACAAGAGCAGTAGCAAGGTCAAGGCACATGTAGAGAGAAAAGAGGAGAAAGCAATATAACTGAGGCACATTGTTGGGCAACCGATGATGTAATCCAAGAATTGTTAAGTGTAATATGTTTAAACTTGTTCACACACCTTTTCCATGTATGCTCCATGAAAACGTTTCATAAAAACTCACAAAAACCATGTATCCTCCATGGAAAACATCTTTAATAGACATGATGGTTGGAAATAATTGCTTGGCCAATCGAGAGACTTAATTTAATACGTAGCTCTAGGTGCAAACAAAGTGGAGCAATTTATTCATTCTTTGAGTCGAGGTTTTTAGTTATTGGGTTAAAGAGCATCCACTAGTAGAGTCATTTCAAAAGAGTTTTTTCAATTCATTGGTTAGCAAATCTCTTCTCTTTTATATTAGGATAATCGATTGTCAATGGACATTATAAGAAAGCAATTTTGGGTACACATTGATGTGTGCTTTTGTGTTATTTTAGATCCACTTTGTTTGGTATATCCTATTAGAGCCTTATGAATGTCTTTTTTGATGTATGACTTGCTTTCCATAAGTGTGCGATTTTGTTTGAGAGATAACCCACACTAAAAACCTAATAGGGAAGTAGAAGGGAAGGGATAACATGAGAGAAAATGAGCCCAATGACATGGTCATCGGTCATTGAGCTAAAAATGTTCTGGTAGTAGGGAAAGTGCAAAGTGGCGTGGTTAGAGAAGAAAGTATTGGATCTTAACTTAGAATAGATATAACCTATATTGGTGAATCAATAGGCCCTACTATTTTATTTGATTTTGTTTTGTTTTGTTTTTGATTTGTTTGTTTGTTCATTTGTTTGTTTGTGTTTGTGTTTTGTTTGCTTGTTTGTTTATTTTTGTTTGTTTGTTTTGTTTTGTTTTGTTTGTTTGTTTGTTTTTGTTTTTTGTTTTTCGTTCTATTTTTTGTTTTTTGTTTTGTTATGTTTTTTGTTATTTTTTTTTTTTCTGTTTTGTTTTGTTTTGTTTGTTTGTTTGTTTTTGTTTGTTTTGGTTATATATATATATATATATTGCGCATAAAATATCAAAATTTTTATTAAGTGAATAAAAAGTTACAAAGTAGATGCAATGAAGTATTCATGAACAACCTGTGAGTTCAATGTACACAGTAAGTGAAATCGACAACATAATGAGGAAAGTGACTATCACACTTACTCAAAACAGAAAAATCACCATAAGTAACCATGAAAACCAGAGAATAAGGAAGGAAATGTCCTCTCCGAACAATCATAGAAAACAACCCAAATCGGTATCCAAAATAACCAACATGTCCACGACAAGTCTAGAACCCAAAAAATAAACATAGTCAACAAGATGCCAATAATCCATAAACAACCCCCAAAGGGCCCGATAGAGCAATAAAACCAAAAACTGTGTAACCATATAAAGAGTTATAAATAAGGAGCCTGATCAGAAACCATGACCCACTCATTGTCTGAGTCAGTTATGTACTAGGAGTCCAAAACCTGCTGTAAATCTTTGTTAGAGAGATAATATGCCTCCATATTCCTCTCCCTATAAATGTGACAAAATGATAAATCGTCAAAAGATGTTTTAAGAAATAAAATTTCATCTAATATAAGCATTAAAGTAAGATTTTGACAGCACTGCACATTATCTCCCATTTGATCACATTCAAAGAGTCACCAAAAACCTGAGCATAAAGCACCCCCATCTGCCTTAACCAACATAAAATATTTTTTCAAGGTAAACAGTTCAACAAAGTTATTCGAACCAGACCCAATACCCACAGAAGCACTAATGATTTTTTGTTCATTCAAGTGTATGACAATCCCCGCCCCACAACAATTGTGGGCATAAGAAGCCCCATGAAAAAAACCCCATGGTATATTAGGTCTGGTGGTTTCAACCTAAATATTCCGAGGGGGAGTAGCAGGAATGTTGTGAGGGATCAACTCATAAATGAATGCACATTGTATAGCTATAACATATGGTTCTATTGGCTGATTCCTAAAAATGATTTTGTTATGAGCCACCCAAATGCCCTAGAAAATAATTAGAGGAATAATTCGATAATGAGTATCAGAAGGAAGCACCCACTAGTTTTTCCAAACAGTCTCCATAGAGTATCCAGACCAATTTGAGGCTATACCAATTGCCTTTAAGAAATGTTCCCAAGTTTTATAGGTAAAAAAGCAGGACAAAAAGAGATGATGAGAGCTTTCTTCAGAGGATTTGCACAGGGCACACCAACCACGACCATATTTGTTCCTTTTTTGTAGGTTATCCCAAGTTGGGAATTTGTTCCTGAGAATGCACCAGAACAAGAGTCTAGATTTAGGAGGACAACTGAGCTTACACAAAGACTTAGACCACCAGTGTTGAACATATCCCAAGCTTCTTCCCATTTGATAAAGGTAGCCATATTTCGGAGCATACAGACCACTGGGAGAGTTTATCCAATGAAGACCATCAACCCTATCCTTTAGTAGAACACTTGTTCTCTGAAGTTCCTTTATGGAATCCCTCCAAAACCCCATCCACTGAGGCTTAAGTTCTAATTCCTCTGCAGACTTCCAACCCTGATTCCAAAAAGTAGTAGACTCTTCATGAGATATATGGCTGAGTTAAAAAATCCCCTTAACAACAATTGACTCAACTAGGCCACTAGGAAGAATGAAAGCCTCATTACAACCAACCCAAGGATCGATTACCACATGAACATTAATACCATTGCCAACCAACCATGATAACCCATCAATAATAATATCAAAAGAGTCTATCGTGGCATTCCAAATTACTGAAGAATTTCTATGAGACTTCTTGATCCAGGTGGATATTGGTGGCCACCCGCTAATTCCACTTGGATCCCCTCTAATGCTTGTTACAGTTTTTCTCAGTTTCCTTAATTATAGCACAGTTTACTATTTTTAGCAGTTTTTCGGGTCCTAAACTTCCGGAGCCGTTTTGAGGCCCTAAACGACGTTTTTTTGGGAAATCAACCGCCAACGATTTTTCTGATAAAAATCGTCTTTTCCGTCGTAGTCCTCGGAGAGATCTTTCCAACGGGCTATCATGCACGTCAAACGGAGATATTACGACCAATTCGCGACCCCGGGAAGTTGATGTACCAACTTACCCAAAAACGGGGCCCACAATTTGGCGTTTCATCTTCTAGGGTTAGGTTTTGGAATGTGAAGGGTTTTCCATTGTTTCTCAACAATAAATAGGCCTTCGAGCCTCATTGTAAGACAGTTCAGAGGCATGTATCCACCACATCTCTTCTCAGAGATAAGCTACCATCGCCCTAGCTGGTTCATTTCCATTTATGTTTGTAAGCATATTTCAGTATTTTACAGTAATGAATTGAGGTATTATTTCCGCTGCATATCTGTCTTTATGGTTATCTCTGTATTTTATTGCATTCCTGTTTAAATCCGGATCAGTGGTATCAGAGCGGTCTGCTTTTCTTCTTTGTTTTTCTTTGCATGTCCCCAACAAGGTCGGGATATAAGGAGTTAGGGCTTGAACTGGTCGAACCTTTGCAAGACCAGCCTCGCAAATCCCGACGGCCTCCCATGGCGGATGAAAAGAAAGACGAGGGGGTAGGAGATCCTATCAAAATCTTGCTCGAAGAAGCCCTTGAGCGACAAAGGAACACGATGATGGACAACTTTGCCCAAATCCTTCAGCGGCTACCTAGGGGCGACGCATCGGCTTCCAACAGCAACTCTGGAAACGCCACACCATTTAAGGTACAAGTTAATTTTGAAATCCCCATATTCGAGGGTCAGATAGACGCAGATGCCGTCGATAAATGGTTAAATGTGCTAGAGGGTTATTTTTCTGTTCATGATTTTTCCAGTCGGGAAAAGATTATTTTCGCTCTTCTCAAAGCAGCCCCCCACGTCAAGGATTGGTGGGAAACCTACTGCGAACAGAAAGATGAAAGTACAGGCTCACTATTTTCAGTCACACCGACTTGGGATTCATTCCGAGATGCCATCAAGGAGCAGTACTACCCTGTCGGAAGCTATGAGGATCAATACATAAAGTGGACCACGCTACGGCAGGGAAGGGACCAAGACGTACCAGAGTTCACCAATATTTTCCATACCCTTCGCACAAAGTTGGGTATCAAGGATACAGAGTAGCATTTGGTACTAAAATACCGTGGCTGCCTGCACAAGTACATCCAAGAAGAAATAGAATTTCTGAACATCTCCTCGCTCGGCATGGCATACCGATATGCCGTCAAGGTCGAGCAAAAGTTTAAACAGAAGAAGCGAGACTTTGGGTCTGCGAATTCGAAACAAGGGAAAGGTGCCCCCAAACCGCAGAACAAAGGACAAAGCCAAGGCGGGGCGGCCCAAGACAACCCGCCAAAGCTGCAAGCAAAGAACAGCGCCGCGAAGCCGAAAAAGGACACCGGAAAGTGGTGTGAGTTCCATAAGAGCTCCACTCACAACACAAGTGAGTGTCGGGCCAAGCAGTCACTGGTGGTCGAGCTGAAGGTTTCAGAATCAGATGCATGTTTTGACTCTGAGTCAGAACTCGATAAGGGGAATGACAAAGGGAAGCAGATTATCGATGCGGAGCCCAACGCCACTGTTGCTACCACGAAGATCCAGAAGGAGGAACCTGAAGATCCAGAGGAGGAGGAGCGTCTCTTCCACTCCCAGATGTGGGTAAAGGGCTCCCCGCTACAGTTCATTGTCGACAGCGGGAGCCAAAAGAACCTCATTTCGGCAGAGGTCGTGAAATGGCTGGGCTTACCGACCACAGCGCATCCACAACCATACACCATTGGGTGGCTGCACCAAGGACGGGATCTTCGCGTGAGCCAACAGTGTCGCCTTCCATACAACATCAAGCCCTTCACGGATGAGGTATTGTGTGACATTGCACCCCTTGAAGTTTGTGATGTGTTATTAGGACAACCATACTTGTGGAAGCGACATGCTGTGTATAAGTCAAGGCCCCGTGCTGTTATTGTTACTTTGGGAAAAAAGTTGTACAGGATACCAGAGGTAGCACCGCCTACCGCCATCTCTTTGGTTACTGCAAAACAATGCAGTAAGCTCATTTCCAAAACCAGGAAGTTTGTTTTCCTTATGATACGCCCTCAAGAAAAGAAGAAGACGGTGGCCACGACCTCTAGACAGGGTCCCTCCGCACGACAACTACGGATGGACAAGGTCGTGGAGGAGTATGAGGACATCTTCACCTCCCCCGCAGGGGTTCCTCTGCACTGTCAGGTCAAGCACTCCATTGATCTAACCCCAGGTTCGCCGCTGCCCAATGGACCAATCTATCAGCGCTCTGTTCTGGAGAACGATGAAATCAAGAGGCAGATTCAGGAGCTGCTGCAAAAAGGTCACATCCGTCCGAGTTCATCGCCCTGTGGGAGCCCGATCGTGCTAGTACAAAAGAAGGATGGGACTTGGAGACTCTGTATTGACTATCGGGCGCTGAACAAGATCACTGTCCGTAATAGGTACCCAATCCCACAGATTGATGACCTCCTGGACCAACTAAAGGGGGCAAAATATTTCAGCAAGATCGATTTGAAGTCAGGATATCACTAGGTACCAATCGAACCCTCCGATGTGTGGAAGACTGCCTTCAAAGCCAAGGAGGGCCTTTTTGAATGGTTGGTTATGCCTTTCGGATTGACGAATGCTCCTGCAACCTTCATGAGGCTAATGGATGACATATTGCGGCCATTCACCAACTCATTTGTAGTGGTATACTTGGATGACATCTTGATCTTTAGCAAGACTTGGGAAGAGCACCTCCACCACATCCGACAGGTTCTCCAAACACTGCGACAACACAAGTTATGTGCCAATTTGGAGAAATGCACTTTTGGCATGACCCAGGTTCAGTATCTTGGATACATTATTGATGAACGAGGGGTGCATGTGGATCCAGCCAAGATCCAAGTCATTCGGGATTGGCCATCTCCAACAACTCTGATAGAGCTTCGCAGCTTTCTAGGCCTTGCCAACTTCTACCGCAGGTTCGTGTTGGGATTTTCTCATATCACTTGGCCCTTGAGTCAGGACACCAAGGGAGGAGCGAAAGCAAAATTTTTTTGGTCCGAATCTCAACAGAAGGCATTCACAGAGTTGAAAGGTCGACTCTGCACAGCACCAGTTCTTGCATTACCAGACTTGCAACAACCATTTGAGGTCGAGACAGATGCCTCTGACTATGCTATTGGGGCAGTCCTTACTCAACACGGGCATCCAGTGGCATATCACAGTGAGACACTTTCAGACACAGTCTGGAAGTATCCCACTTATGACAAAGAGATGTATTCCATTGTGCAGGCCTGTCGACAATGGAAGCATTACATTTTGGGGAAGGAAACGGTCATCCACACAGACCACCGACCCCTGCAGTTCATACAGACCCAAGGGAAATTGCAGAATGATCGCCATCAGAAGTGGTCCACATACTTGCAACAGTTCCATTTGAATATCAAGTATAAGAAGGGCAGCACCAATAATGTTGCAGATTGCCTCAGTCGACCACCGATCATGGCATTAACCACCGTGCTCAACTCTTGTGGGCACGAGACTTTTGATTGGCCACTGCTCTACAAAAGCGACCCGGAATTCGGCCACACATACCAGACACTCTTGGAGGGTCAACATGTTAAAGATTTTCACCTCCAGGACGACCTGTTATGCCACCTGGGTCACCTTTGTGTTCCTTCCAGCGAGCGTGCCAAGATGATCTGGGAAGCACACTACAGTCGGGCCGTTGGGCATTTTGGGGTTGAAAAAACGGTGGTTGTATTGCAGAAATATTTCTATTGGCTGAATCTTCGACAGGATGTCGGGAAGTACATCAGATCATGCACTGCTTGCGCCATTGCCAAACCGACCATCAAGAAGCAGGGCCTCTATAGCCGCTGCCTACCCCTAGTCGACCTTGGGAATCCATCTCCATGGATTACATGTCAGGCCTCCCTTCCACTAGGCATGGAAATGACTGTGTTTTTGTGGTCGTCGACAGGTTCTCGAAGATGGTCATTATGGCAGCCTGCAAGAAGAATATCATAGCAGAAGCCACTGCTAAACTCTTCTTTGAACGAGTATGGGTACACTTTGGGATCCCACAGTCTATCATTTCGGATCGGGACAGCAGGTTCCTCAGTACATTTTGGTCTAGCCTCTGGTCGATGCTGGACACCAAACTCACTAAGTCCACAGCCTTCCATCCTCAAACTGATGGCCAGACTGAGGTCGTCAACAGGATGATCGTACACATTCTACGCATGTACAACTCAAAGCATCCATGCACATGGGACGAGAGCCTTCCCTATGTTCAGCACAGCTACAACTGGGCTCTCCACAGCTCGACTGGCCACAGCCCTTTTCAGGTGGGATTAGGATTCCAGCCACTATGTCCCATCGATGTGGCCATGCCATTTGCAGCTACTCACGCAGATTCTGCTCATGTCCAGTCTGAAACAGATAAGGCAAACAACTTCATTGAGCACATCCAACATATTCGCCAGCAGGTCCATGACATTCTGGAGAAATCAAACGCCAAGTACAAGCAGTGACATGATCAACATCGGGTGCTACACAAGTTTCGAGTGGGCGACAAAGTCTGGTTGCATTTGCAAAAGGAACGCCTTACCGGAGCCTATCGGAAACTCAGACCACTCCGATATGGCCCTTACACCATTACCAAGGTTGTGGGAGAGAATGCATTTGAGCTCAGCATTCCCCCATTCCTTGGCCTGCACCCGGTGTTCAATGTCGACCGCCTTCGGCCATACTTTCCACCATTACTAGACACGTCCGACATTGCAGAACAACTCACACCCACAGAGTTAAATCCAGCTTGCATGGAACAAGCTGCAACTGATCGGATCATGGACACACAGATCAAGCACACTCGCCAGCAGAATACCCAACTGTATCGAGTTGTCAAAGCAGGACAACTCCTTCACCAGGGCAAGTGGCTCACCAAGGACCAAGTGCAGCAGAAGTTCCCTCATCTCATGGAGGAACTCAACGCAATGGGGACCATTGCTTCCTAAGGGGGGAGGAATGATCCAGGTGGATATTGGTGGCCACCCGCTAATTCCACTTGGATCCCCTCTAATGCTTGTTACAGTTTTTCTCAGTTTCCTTAATTATAGCACAGTTTACTATTTTTAGCAGTTTTTCGGGTCCTAAACTTCCGGAGCCGTTTTGAGGCCCTAAACGACGTTTTTTGGGAAATCCACCGCCAACGATTTTTATGATAAAAATCGTCTTTTCCGTCGTAGTCCTCGGAGAGATCTTTCCAATGGGCTATCATGCACGTCAAACAGAGATATTACGACCAATTCGTGACCCCGGGAAGTTGATGTACCAACTTACCCAAAAACGGGGCCCACAATTTGGCGTTTCATGTTCTAGGGTTAGGTTTTGGAATGTGAAGGGTTTTCCATTGTTTCTCAACAATAAATAGGCCTTCGAGCCTCATTGTAAGACAGTTCAGAGGCATGTAGCCACCACATCTCTTCTCAGAGATAAGCTACCATCGCCCTAGCTGGTTCATTTCCATTTATGTTTGTAAGCATATTTCAGTATTTTACAGTAATGAATTGAGGTATTATTTCCGCTGCATATCTATCTTTATGGTTATCTCTGTATTTTATTGCGTTCCTGTTTAAATCCGGATCACTTCTTGGAGCTCTCAACCAAGCCATTAGATCAGTAGGGTCAATGTATTTTCTTTTTATCATTGATGTCCATAAGTTGTTCTTCGTTAGAAGACCCCAACCTGATTTTGCTGCCAGTGAGGGAGAAAAATAAGGAAGGTCCTTTATGCCCCACCCCCCTTTCTCTTTAGAGCATGCAATTTTTTCCTAGGCCACCCAAGTAAGAACATCCTCCACTTTTGATCCTACCTAGAGAAACTGACCACAGATCTTCCGGATTTGTGAAAGGATACCTTTTGGAACCCATGAATGGCTTGTAAAACCGATTTAATGAGGACCAAGTGCCCAACTCGATAGAGCCATTTGAAACTCCAGTGCTTGACTCTTTTTTCAATTTTTGTAACTAACCATTTCCAGTCCAATTTTTTGTAGGAGTCCGACTTCAAGAGGAACCCTAGATATTTAAGGATTTCTAACAAAGGCATAACAAAAAAGGGAAAAAAAGATGTTGTTCTAGTTAGCTCAGCCTCAGAAAGTCCATTGTGAGTAATAGAGGATTTTTGTGCATTAATACTTATTCCTGTAGCTTTTAGAAATAACTCCATAATTGACTGGAGCTTAGAAAGGCCCCCCCATGTATCCATCAAAAAAAAGTAAGATGTCGTCCACAAAGAGGAGATGTGTGATGAAAAGGTTTATGGCGATTTCAATGCCTTTATATTCTCCCCTTCTAGTGGCAAGGTGAATCAACCGGCTCAAACCCTCCGTAGATAAAAGGAACATAAGAGGAGATAAGGGGAATCCATATCAATGGCCTCTCTGACTATGATAAAAAGGAGAAGCCGCCCCATTTATAAGAACAACAAAGATCACATTGGTAATACATCCCATAACCCAATTTTTAAAACCAATGTTGAAACCCAGGTGAGTCATCAGAAGATGTAAATACATCCAATTAATCTTATCATATGCCTTTGAGAGATCGATCTTAACAATCATTCCTTTTTTAATATTTCTTTTGATACTGTGCAAGGATTCCTGGGCCATACCAATGGCTTCATGAATATGCCTACCTTCAAGGAAGCCAAACTGTTCCATGGAAATATTTTTTGAAAGAATAGGTTTTAGGAGATGAGCAATGGTTTTAGCAATAATTTTGTAGGTTCAATTGCATAAAAAGATGTGTTTGAAGTCATTGAAATATTTGGGGTCATCAGACTTTGGGATCAGATCCAGAAAGGTAGAGTTTACAGGATCATGGAAAAAACCCCTGTGCCTAGATTCCTCCACCAATCCAGCTAGTTCGTCCCCAATGATATCAAAAAAGTGTTGGAACAATTCCACCGTCTAGCCATTAGGACCCCGACTGCTCTCTTTCTGCATAGTGTGAAGGACCCCCTCCACTTCACCCTTTGTGATCAGAACCATCAGGTTCTCATTATCAACTTCATCCACAAACCTAGGGAAAACTTGTGCAACCTGGATGACTTCAGCAATAGTGGCTTTAGGGGGAGCTTTAAACAAGTTTTTAAAATGTCTGACCCCCATAGATGATAACTCATTGAAAGAGGAAGCCGACTCCCCTTCTTCATTTTTCAATTCTTAGATTGAATTAAAGTTTTTCCTTCCCTTGGCATAGTTCTAGAAAAAATTTGAGTTTTCATCTCCTGCCTTAAGCCAAATGGCTCTGCTTTTCAACCTCCATTTTTCTTCATTTTCTTTCAGGATCTTGTGCCTTTCACCCTCCATAGATTTTATCTTTCTCTTTTTTTCCTCTATCTCATACCCATCTCCCTCCAAGCTTTCAAGAACCTCCAGTTCAAATTCACTAGCTTTTAGAGCAACCTCATCCCTAATATATTTTTAATTTGCCCAAGAGATCGAAGCCTGCTTCAATCTTTTAAGTTTCCCCATAAAGTACTATGTAAGGGATAAATCCGAGGAGCCATTCTAAATAATGCAAATCTCATGAACTAATTTAGTGAAATATAAATCTTTTAAGCATGAAGAATTGATTTTAAAAGGTGAGCCACGCTTCCTACTGGCCCCTTTAAATTCCATATAAATAGGGAAGTGGTCTGAGTCACCCCTAGTTCCAACCCATTGGCGAAAATAAGGAATAAAAACAACCAAATCATCTTTCATTAGAAAGCAGTCTAATCGCTTAGCAACCCTAGCCTTACCCACCCTCCTATTTCTCTAGGTGGGGGTTTCTTTGATAAGATCAACATCAATAAGCCACAACATTCATAATTATTTTAAGAAGAAATGCACTAGAGGATCCACCTGTGCATTAGGTCCCCATGACTCAGAGATCCCTAGTGAGACATTTAGGTCCCCTCCAATCACAAGGTTTGGACAGTTGAGCAGGGATTTTGCAAACAAATTATTCCAAAAGGAAATATTGTCTTAACAAGGGCCACATAAGTTAATAAGATTTAAATGTGTACATAGATCAGATGAGTAAACCTCCACTCCCAACATCGAGTTCGAGCTCCAGGAGTTTAATATTTTTAAGCTGTTGCCTTTTGTGCCTAAAGCTAAAGCCCCAGAATGACCATTTGCATCCAGGGCCACAAATGACCACCCAGGCAATATTTTTCCCAAAATATTTATAACAGTCTCCCCTGAACCCAGGGTATCTTGGATCATTATCACATCACACTTCACATTCAAAAACAAATGTTTTAATGCCAAATTCTTTTGGGGATTGGGAATCCCTTTACAATTGAAGGACAACAAGATCATTTGGAAACAACCAATTGGGTCATTGCTACTCTAAGTGACCCTTAGGGATAATTGTCTTCCATTAGCTATATCAAGTTTGAATTTAAGATGGGCTTTTGAAAGGATTGATTTTCTACCCTGGGATTTTGGGGGGCTAGGAGAGTACTGTATGAGACCAAGGCCTCCCACCGAATCATCTAGATGAGGTCTTTTTCCTCGGGGCCTGAGATTGTAAAAATGTTTAATAGAGTTCAATACAATGGAACAAGTAAAACCAGAGTCCCCCATCGATGGACCAGAAATGTTTAGAGTCAGAATGGACGTAATAATGCTATTAAGGGCCAAATAGACATTTCTATGTGAGGAGAGAAAACCAACTGAAGGCTTGGAGGGACCAGGCCCATTACAAGGATTCACAGAGGGAGATACCAAAACTTAAAGAGAGTAAGGGAGAGAAAAGGAAGTACCTGTAGGGAGAGATGCCTCCTCCGTTGTCATCTCGTCCCTCCCTTCAGCCACAGGAGCACTCCCTTCAGCCACAGAAACTGCAACCCACTTATTTCAATTGTTTTCATTTTGTAAAATGACCTCCGCCCATTGGTGCCCCTACTGGACACCTTGTACTATCCCATCATCCACAGGAAGTTCCTGAAATTCCTGAACTGGTTCCACGCGGTTCTTCCTCCTATGCCTGAACCCCAAAGGAAAATTCGTTACTAAGTGGTCATGGTTGTGACAATGGTGGAAATGATATGGCAATTTTTCATAATCCAGGTCTGTGTCAAGGTATAGTCCACCACTTGAATCTCCATCATATCCACCAAACCCTTCCTCGGGTCCAAATAAACTAGAATACAAGCCACTTTCCTTTCATTTGTTACTTGGAAGGACATATCTGCTTCCAAAAAAGTACCCAAAGTGTTCCCAATAACCTTAAAAACATCTAGGGACCAGAGTTGAGGAGCAAGTGAAGGGAGGCACACCCACACCGAAATCTCACCCAATCTTTCTCTCTGCGCATCAAACAGGGGATGCCATCTCTTGAAGAAAATAGGGCATTTCCTGAAACCCCAATGTTGTTCCATAACCCAATTACAGCTTCAGAATTTGAGAAACGGACCATAAAGCACCCCCTTTCTAGGCTAATAACCTATGTCTAAGACTTCGGCGCTGATGCCCATTCCTTATTAATCCATTCCTTGATATAGTTAATAGAAAATTGTTTACCTTTTACCCTACCCACAAGAATTCTCTCTGCTGCATCCATTGCCTCATCCATCTAGATATCCACCCCTAAAATTAGTTTAGTTTTCCCCTCCTTATTCCTTATTACCTTCCCTTTTTTTCTCTTCTTCCCAGAGGACAAAATATTCACCAACAGAGCGATAGAGGCATTTTCTTCATCCACTTGGTTTCCTAAGCCCTGTACACCACCCACTAGTGTATCCAACAAAAATAGTGTTTTACAGGCCTTCTAGAACTAAATACTAACTACTAATTCTGCTAGTGAGGGGTAGTCCGCCCTCCCTTAACCCAGAGACCCCAACTCCAGAAAACCACCCTGGTCCAATGCTTTGCTAGTGAAATCATGGAACCCTAACCCAACATTCACATAAGATTCATGTATTGGTAACCCTACTGAATATTTTATCTCCAAAAACCCATTAAAGGTTTTCAAATCATCAACCATAGGCTCTGACTCGAGTCGAAATTCACCAAGAGATTAATCGCACATTTCGTAGCAGGGATTTTGCAATTCAAAGTTTTGTAAAGACTCGATCCCCCGACCAACTTCCCAGCCCCCAGAAGCTCATTAAGGCAAGAATGAAGCCCTTCCTGCCTCTTTAAACCATTTCTCCTTACAATTTTTTCTAATCCACCTGTTAAAACCCCAGAAATAGAGACAACAAGAGGGGATGTGGGACTTACCAGTAAACCCACCGATGATCCATCAGAGAGACCCACCAAAACTGCCCCTTTCAAACCTTCATGAATTCCAGAGTCTAGAAACTAGCAAACCACCTTTGTGGAGGGGGTTTTTGACTCTTCCAACAAGCCTATACCACCGCCATAATTCCATGCCATCTTCATACATAAACTTTTTCCAAGTGGTGACTTAGCTAACATAACCCCCTTCACTATCTTTGTTGTCGGTTCCAATCCCCACACCGACAGAATGTCCTCCAGTGCTAGGTTCAAGTCTACGAAGTCAGGCAGAATCACCATCACTCAGAACAGTGAGTAGAATAAACAAAAACGGAAAAAATAATTTTATGTCTGTTAAAGGCCCGGTGAGAAACCGCAAGCCAAAACCCTGAGACAACAGGAAAACCCCACACTATACACACCCTGGTAACCAAATTCCCCGGAATTGAGTGCCCCAAGAAAAAAAAGGAAAAGAGCACAGTGGAACCGGAGCAGAAGACCAGAAATAACCACAGATACTCCGGTCAGCCTAACGACATAAAAGAACAAAAATGACCAAAACGGGAGAAAGCCTGAACATTCATATTTTAACCCTCCTCGAGTGAAACAACTGCAAACACGTCTGCCTACTCCATTCAGTTCTGACCTCCGCTAGTCTACACATAAACACTGTCGAGCAACTTGTGTCCACAAGTTCTTCTGATGCCCCCACCTTGAGTCTACCATTTTCGAGGAACCAAAGCTCTCCTTAGGGTTTTACTTTTTCCTTTGTTATTAAGTGCCCTCACCCTTATAATTTTTTCCCCTCTAGATGAAATTTACTAATAATATAGAAATTTCATTTCACATATACAATATAAGTCAAAAACATTAACATGAAAATTTGAAAGGGAAGGCACTCTAGCACGAATAGGCTTTGCTTATTGTAGCCTTAAGGCTCCTATATTCCAATGAAATTGAGTTATGATTTTTAAATTACTTTTAAGAGTACATTTCTTGCAATTGCATATCTTCACCTCATGGGATATATATTTTTATGCAATCATTATTTTGATACCCCAACCACCCTCTCCAATATGTTTAGTGCTTCTCTAGCTAATCCTTTGATTATACATGTGCTTGTTGATTAAGGGCTTGGATGAAATTATATGTGCTTATGCAAAGTGGGAATCTAAAGTTTTTATGCTAGAATATATGCATGGTGAGTGAAAGAGACCAAGAATTGTGTCTCTCTTAAGCACATAAAACCCCTTATCAAACCCTATATAGTGAGTTGTTACATTTCTATTGTTATATTAGTAGATAAGCTAAAACCTTGCATTTTTACCCTTTCATTATAATTAAATATTATGACTTCTATATATATACCAAGGAGACCTAGCCTTATAATCATATAATCTTATCGTTTATATTGGATTCATTGTAAAAGGAGGTTTACCCCATGAAGTGGATTATATTGGAATTTTTTTATCATTTTTATGGCACTTGGATTGTTACATTTTTTTATTATCTAAACCTGTGATCATAGGGATTTCTCCTTTAATCAAGACATCATTGCATTTTCACTACAACGTTTCTTGGAGAAACTTCACATAGAGAAATTTTTAGGAGGTTGAGTGGAAATATTGAAGTGAACATGCTCAAAATTTTAAGTTCTAGCTGACTACATTTTTGGAGAGAAGCTTATGGAAGTTAGATTTTGATCTTGTAATCAATATCAAATGAGCCATCTTTTCATTTTCACTATAATTTTTTGCTGGGAAGTTTCAAAGAGTGGAATTTCGTGGAGACTGAGGAAAAATATTATAGTATGGGTGGTAAAAATTTTAGATTTTGGTTCATTATAATTTCATAGGTATGGTCTTTATAAGATCGCGTTTGTGACCAATCCTGAAATTGGTTTTAAAAGAGTCAAGTTGGAATTTTCACTATAATTTTTTTTGGTGAAGTTTTAGACTCTAAAAGTTTTAGAATACCAAAGAGACATACCTAATTACATGTGGGAGAATTTTCATATTTTTTTGTCAATATATTTTATGATATATATATCTTGTTGAAGTTAGGGTTTTTGATTAATCATGAAATTAATCTTGAACAAGTCATCCTGGAATTTTTTCCCTAACATTTCTTCAGTGAAGTTTCATGTTGTGAAATTTATGGAAGTCATATCAGGGTGTGATAGGCCAAAATTTCATACTCATAAGGGCTCAAGTTTCATAGATATATTAATACAAAGCTCAACCATCCAGACAATCTCCAAATTAAGGATTTAAAAGTACATAAATTATAGTTATTAATACTTTTGATTGGAAGGTCCATCTTTAGGTGACTGAAAATTGTGATAAAGAGGAGTACTATTATTATTTTCTCACATGGAAAAGGGTTCTACAAGAAATAATACTCCTCATAAAATCTCAAACATGACATATGAACAAAATTAAGACTCAAAATCCAAGTTCTCCCAATTAAAGAACAAAGTTGATGAAGTGAATCATAACATGTTTAAACAATTGGATTCATCACATTCTTAGGAAGTCCTTAAAAAGGAAATAAAAAACAACATGAATGAAAATAAGGAATGCATGGAAAATAAGATGGATGAAATGGAAAAGAAGATTGCTGAAATGGAAAAGAAGATGGAAGTAATACAAAATATCCTTTCAAAATGGCACCCTAAAGGGATATGGAATCCAAGAAAAACATGAAAACAAGGAGAAAAATTGTGCTGGGTCTAAATAACATATGGGAAGTATTTTATCACAATTGAAGAACACACAAATTGAATTGGATAATCATGACAATTCACCACTTCAAGGTCCGAAACATCAAAGGCTCAACTCGACATTAAGAAACTACTTCATTTTGAAGATTGATAGATGGAAGCTTAATTGAAAAGATCCTATAACATGGATATTCTAGATGGAACAATTCTTTGATCTACACCAAGTGTCAACCTTAAAAAAGGTAACTATTGCATCCTTTTATTTAGAATGAGATTAGTGTGTGTGATATCAGTGGCTTTGTGAAAGGGAAAATGATCACATTGTATCTTAGTCCATTTTTATGGAGGAGTTGATAACGCATTATGGGGATCTTAAGAGTCACACATTCTTTAGTTGATTAATAAATATTAGATAAAAAGTCCAATTACAGAGCACATTCAACAATTCTAAAAGTTTTCTTAGTGTAAATAACGTTGTAGAGGATAATTTGTTAGACCTCATTATGGGGAATTTAAAGATAAGCATCCAAAAAGAGGTGTGTCTCTTTGAACCTAAATCCATAGAGAATGTCATTAGCTTAACAAGGAAAGTTCAAAATAAAAATATGGCCACTAGAATATTGATCACTAAAAACTATAGAGAACATAATTCTCCTCTCCTAATATCACTCAAACGACAATGTTGACAACTCAATAAATGGATGAAAGAAGAGAAATGAGACTATGTCTCAATTGTGAAATTTAGTATAGTCAGGGGCATAAACGCAATGAGAAGAAATTGTTCTACATATACCTTGAAGATGAAGAAGATTAAGAATGGGAACCATCAAAAGATCTACAACTAGAAGAGGCTATTCCAACAATATCTTGTTATGCATTGCATGGTATTAATACCCCATAAACCCTTAAGATAGGAGGATATATGAAAAAGGAAAAGGTAATTGTGTTGATTAATACGGGTAGTACCCATAACTTCATCAATCACAAATTAGCAAAACTTCTCAATTTCTTTGTATTCCCAACACCATAATTTCAAGTAATGATTCTTGTATCATAAATTGCTCAAGAAAATGCAAAATATTAAGCTGAATATGGGAGAATATTTATTATATGGTTCAATAGTTTCAATCCAAATGGATAGTATTGATTTTGAATTAGGGGTTCAATGGTTATAATAATCGAGAACAATGGCCCTTAATTTTTATGATCTTCTTAGGGTATTTTCCTTAGAAAGCAAGGAAATTGAGCTTAAATATATCGAGGGGAAACCATCTAAAGTAATAAGATCTACAAACATTACAAAATTACTCAAAAAGGGACACCACAATGTAATTTCACAATTGTGCTAATTATCATATGCTCCAATGGAACTCCATAAAGTTATCAACATTCATTCCAAGGTATTTGAAGAGATGCCCAAGGGTTTTCCACTTATTGGATATCATGAACATACTATTCATTTGCACCTTAGGAGTGTACCACCTAACATCAGACTCTATAGGTATTGATATTCACAAAAGAGTGACAATGAGTGTTTGATTCAATAAATGTTAGAGGCTAGCATCATTCGACCTAGTCAAAGTGTTTTCTCTTCACCAATGATGATGGTTATAAAAAATGATGGTTTATGGTGTATGTCCAAATTATAGACATATCAACATAATGACCATCAAAGATAAGTTTCCTATTCCTATCACTGATAAATTATAAGATGAATTTCTTGGAGTATTTTTCTTTACTAAGTTGGATCTCCATTTAGGATTTCATCAATTTAGAATGAAGCAAGAAGACATTCCCAAAACAACCTTTAGAACACATGAAGTTCATTATGAGTTTTTTGTTATGCCATTTGGACTTATCAATGCACCTTTAACATTTCAAAGCTTGATGAACTTATTTTCAAACCCTTCCTTTGAAGATTTGTGTTGGTATTATTTGATGACATATTAATCTATAGAAAATATTGGAAAGAACATGTACAACATTTTGATAAGGTCTTAAAACTATTAGAAAAGCAACAACTATATGCTAATTTTTCTTAGGGTTGTATTGTTACTTGTTTTAGATAATTGCATTACTTTTACACATTAAATTCACCCCACAATATTATAAGATTGTCACATCATTAGAAATTATGTAGAAATAACAATACCATCAATAATGCAATGGAACAATAAAAGTAATATCACAAGAAAATCATGCACAAAATAGAGACACCAGTATTTGGTCGAAGAGTAGGGCAAAACCCCACAAAGGAGGAAACCCAGAATTCAATTCTTCTTCTTCTATTATATTTTCATCAATTTTTCAACTGAGATACAAAGTACAAATATTATCAGGCTTCCAAGGGCCTATACATGTCTTGTTCACAACTTCGTTTGTGAACAAGTTTTATCATCAATGTTGTTACATAATTTTGTTTTCAATAACTTTCCATACTTGACATTGGGGTTGCAACGTATAAATACTATCACTGCTTTTGGGCTATAACGATGCCATACATATATCATACCCATACTAATATTGTGCCAAGATCAATAGAGTGAGCCATACCAACATTGTCACATGTCTGCATATATAATGATTAGCGTTTCTCTTGGAGATAGGGTCTCCGCATATCTCTTGGAGATGCCACAAAATATCAAACATAGATTCCACTATGCAGACATGCAAGTCTGAGCTCATTGGAAAGATACATATACCAAAATTATAATACCAATAATGTCATACATGAAGCTTGTGATTTGAATGATGCCATGATGCCAATGATGCCATACATAAAATGCTACGATACATATGCGATGCCATATATACTACTGAACTCAAGAGCAACTATAGAGAACTAAATTCAACCATACAACAATAGTGTGCTGAGACTAATCAATCATGGAAATCATAGGGATGTCGAGATCGACTACATAGAACCAAGACCAACCATATGACTATTTGTATAAAGAGTAATTGTGTCAATACTATACATAGAGTCACTGTTATATATGTTTCATTGTAATGTATGTGAGTTTAGCAAGAATATGAGCCATTGCACTATCGAAATATCAATAAGAATATAATGCTATTCTCAGGATCAAACTATAGACATATGCAAGTCGCATAACACACCGCAAGAAAATAGGTAACAAACCATAAAATTATAATACAAGAATGGTCATGAATGTGTAGACCGAGAGAGGCTATGAGCATATGAGCAAGAGTGTATGAAAGAGTATAGAATAATCTTGTAGCAAGAGAGAAAGGTCTTGTAACCATATATGAGGTCATGCCAAAAGAGATCACTGAAATTCAAGTCCGGTCATTATCAAGAACAATACAACAAATATTATAGAGATGCCATAAGTGTGGGTTCTTATTTTGAGAGTATTGTTATTACAGTTACCTTGAGACCATATCAAGGATGCAATATAGTCATAACAGATATGTCATATGAAAATCAAGACTATAAGCCATTATCGTGATACTGTAGAAAGAGCATGGCCTAATACCATCAATAGCGAAACCATTAGTCCTGTCTATATGTAGAAGAGTAATCATTTATGCAAGAGACTGCATCCATATATGAGAGAGACGACAATCCTGAAGCAATGCATGAGTGCACTCATAGAGTGAGAATCTTGTCTTGTAGCCATGCGAGAGAAGACCTTTTCCATCCAAGAATTTTAGAACAAATTTCCATATGAATTCATGATTGTACATCGTACTATAGGGTATATATAGTATATTTTGAGTGTGAAAGGTCATGCCCCTTGAATGAAACGACATGAAGCCTTGAAGCTGACCTTAAAAAATAGATTTGATTTTTCAAATTAAAAATGATTTCCCTCCAATCAATTGTGGTCGACATAGTCAAATCCCTTTTATTTAATCACTAGCCATATTTCATAATTAATTGTAGGCTAGGGAAATTCTTCCTAGCTGCCAAAATTAACACTCCCTCTCAACTAGGGAGGAATTTCCATTTGCATCATAAACCTAATCTAAGATATCTCATCATAATTGCAACATGATATCTCGAGTGTACACATCTCAATCATAAGATGGATCGACAATTGTATCCTTGATAAAGCCCATCTCATATCATTTCATAAAAGAAGAGGAATCCATAACTAATGGTATTGGAGATCAATCCTCCAAACCCTACCTATCTCTAGATAAAATCATATGACCATCATTACAACTATATCAACAAAACATCCATCTCATCATACCTTAACTCAATTAGATTCCTTTGATCATAGAATAAACAATCTTGATCCAATAGGAGAAGAAGAAGAATCATCATATGGGAGATCCAACGACCACTCTATATTAAATCAATCATCATCATGGAGGAGCATACTACTTCCACCCTGTATCCAATAATCATTGCGGTCATCTGAAATAGAATCATCATTGTCATCAAATCATATCTCATCTTGGCTCATCTTTGGAACATTATTGAATATAAAGAAGAAGAATTATTGTAGGGGAGTTCAAGATACTATCCTCTATCCATTGGGGAGCCACTACTACCACTCAAAATCACTGCTAGCAGGGAGCTAATGCTACCATCCAGGAATCATCTTCTAGTGGGGAGCTAATGCTACTACTTGAGAATAATCATTATCGGGGAGCCACTACTACAACCTGGAATCACTGCCAACAGGGAGCCAATGCTACAACTTGAGAATCATCTACTAATATTCCCAACATGACCCTCAAGAGTCATTGGTAGAACACCTTCATCCTCTATACTTGAGGGAGATCCACTTTCTATGCAAGGATCGCACCTACTCAAGCCTAGTTGAGGGATATCTAGGTTCTATGCAAGGATCACACCAACTCAAGTCATCTCAACCCATTGGACATATGGGTAGATAATCCCAACAAGCCCCACTTGTGGTTAGGATAACTCAATGTTCTCTACCAACCTAGACTCTTACCCAAGAAGGTCACATCTCTCAATCCAAATTGCTATCTGAAGATAAAAAAATATGGTGATGCATCACTACAATATATCAAAGTGCTCGTATCCGATACTGACTCAATAGTTCTGTGTTTTCTTATTTATATGGGACATCAAATGTCAGAGAAAAATATATAACATAAAGAAAATAATACCATATTCATCTTTTTCCCTCTCATGCAAGGATGCAGTAACCCCAAGCCTAAGCTTGTCTCATATAATGTTAGGTCCCTATAATACTAGTGTATTCCCTCATTGCTATTACTGTAGCCCCCTTATTGTTATTGTTATGCCCCATAGAAGTCAACAATTGTTATTGTGGTTCCCTTACATTATTATTGTTATGTTGGTTTTGATTATATTGTGACCCCTTAGACTCCTATATATAGAAAGGAATTTGTGTCATTTGAATCATCCAAAAATTGTTTATTTTTGTAATGTAAGGGAGGTTTCCCCCTCAAAGAGGTTGATTTTTAAGGTGTTGATCTATATTTTCTTCTATTTTGTGAGCTAGTTGCATAACATTTGGTATAAGAGCTTTGGATTCTAAGGTTTCGCTACTCCAAACAGGGCATTGTGGCATTTTCACTATAATTTTTTTATTTTATTTTATTTATTTATTTATTTATTATTATTTAATTTAATTTAATTTAATTTTTATTTTTATTTTTATTTTTATTTTTATTTTTATTTTTTATTTTTTATTTTATTTTATTTTATTTATTTATTTATTATTTTTATTTATTATTTTTTTTAATTTTTAATTTTTATTTATTTATTATTATTATTATTTTTTTTCTTTTTTCTTTTTTTTTTCCTGCAATGTTTCAGAAGCTAAAAAAAACCCATTTGATCCAAAATCTCACTAAATCTCGTGTCAGAATTTTAGATCTTGTCCCACTATATTTTCGGAGATATGGATCTTGAATTACATCCCAAACATGTGACCTTGGCAAAATCATCATAATTTTCTCTCTGAATATCATATTGAAATTTTGTAAGAAGTTACTGAAAGAGGACAGACTATAGTTTTCTTTGTAGAGTTTTCAGGTCCGAAGGTGGAAACAATGATATGTGGCACTCCGTACAAGTTTTCTCTACTGAAGAAGTCTATAATTAGGTCAGTGTGGGAGTTTTGCCTAACTCTTTCTTGAAGACTCCAATCTTGATAAAAACTATGGGGTTTGAAAGAGGTTTTAGAGGGCTACCATAGGATAAAATTTCAAACCTTGGAGATCCAAAATTGTAGAGATACAACATATTGAATATCGAGCTCCTATGAAGAAAAAAAAAAGTGTAGTGTTTTTAAAAAATTGCATAAGTTTGGTTTGAAAAATTAGTTTGAAGTGATTCAAAAGGGCATAGTGAAGCATAGTTATCATTAATGGATGCCCCGAAGAAATAAAATGGAAACACCTAGTAAGCCCGCGCAAGCTCCACTATGACACATGAAGAAGAGGAAGAAATGCAACATGATATATCAAAATTGCAAGATCAAATGCACCAAATTTCGCTCTCGCAAAAAGTAACAAAAAATGAATTGGAAGCCATGATGAATGTTAAGATAGATGGTATAAAAAAAGACATGGTATTTTTGAATGATGGTTTAAAATCAGACATGGAAGCAATGATGAATTTCCAGATAGAAGGATTGAAAGAAGGTTTGGAAAAGCTACTAGAAGAAAGGCGTCCCATTGGTGACAAGGAAATCCATGAAAATCATTATGAAGACAAAATAAATATCAATCACGATTTTAGAGACTCTCATGTCGAGTTTAAGAACCACCACATTCCAAAGATAGAGATGAGGAAGTTTGATGGCAAGGATCCGGTAACTTGGATACTACAGATGGAGCAATATTTTGATCTACAGGATGTGCAACCCTCACAAAAGGTACATATTACATCTTTATATTTAGAACCCAATCAATTTGTATGGTATAGATGGCTTTATTCTTGTAAACCACTTGTCACCTGGTTAAATTTTACAGAATAAATGATATCACATTATGAAGATACAAAGAGAAACACCTTCTTTAGCCAATTGATAAATTTCAAACATAAGGGTTCAATGGCAAAGCACATTGAAGACTTCCAAAAATTGAATATTAGGGTAACTGATATTCCAGAGCAGCATAGGATTGATGTCTTCATAGGGACTTTAAAAGATAACATCCAATATGAGGTTCGCCTTCAAGAACCTAATTCCTTGGAGAAGGCATTAAGGGTGGAAAGAAAAGTTGAAAGCAAAATTATGGAAACAAGGAAGTCTATCACAACTATAAAGATGGAAGTGTTACTAGGCCTAGTCTTCCATAACCTACAAGGTTGACACCACAACAATTGGAGGAAAAAAGAGCAAAAGGGCTTTGTTAGATTTGTGAAAAAAAAATACACTAAAGGTCGTAAGTGTGTCGAAAACAAATTATTCTACATTGATTGTGAAGAGGAGGAAGAAAAGGAACAAGAAGCATCAAAAGAGGAGGATATACACCAGGGATGAACCCTAGAGAAAAAGGAAATGAATCCGACCATATCTTGCAATGCATTGGAAGGAATTGCCACTCCTTAAACTATCAAGATAAAAGGACATATGAAGAAGAAAAGGTAATAATGTTGATTGATTCAGGTAGTACCCATAATTTTATTCATTGTAAGATAGCAAAGGAATTAAATTGCTTCCTATATCCAGCACCAGAGTGTCAAGTGATGGTTTCAAATGGAGGAACCATAAATTGCTTTGGAAAATTCCATAATATCAAGCTATCCATGGGAGAATATGTATTCAATAGTCCAATGCTTTCCATTCCAATGGGTGGTGCTGATGTTGTACTAGGAGTACAATGGTTACAATCTTTGGGTACGATAACTTTAAATTTTCAAGAACTTTTCTTGAAATTTTTTTGGGAAGGAAAGGAAGTTGAATTAAGGGGTATTGCAAGGAAACTAGGAATGATAATAAGATCTAATAGCATGAAAAAGCTTCTAGATAAAGAACAACAGGGCATGATTACACAATTATGTTCTCTAGAGGCTCAAACATCGAAATCATCTATTTCTCCAGACCTCCAAAAAGTCTTGGACAATCATTCCAAGGTATTTGAGACTCCTAAAGGCCTCCCACCTATTCATGATCATGAACATGATATTAATTTGATTCCAGGAAGTATTCCTCCAAACTTCAGGCCTTATAGATATCCCTATGCCCAAAAGAGTGAAATTGAACGTATGGTTGTAGAAATGATAGAGGCGGGTATAATTCAACCTAGTCAAATATCTCTAGAAAATGCCATAATATCAAGCTATCCATGGGAGAATATGTATTCAATAGTCCAATGCTTTCCATTCCAATGGGTGGTGCTGATGTTGTACTAGGAGTACAATGGTTACAATCTTTGGGTACGATAACTTTTAATTTTCAAGAACTTTTCTTGAATTTCTTTTGGGAAGGAAAGGAAGTTGAATTAAGGGGTATTGTGGGGAAACCGAGAATGATAATCAACTCTAATAGCATGACAAAGATTCTAAATAAAGAACAATAGGGCATAATTACACAATTATGTTGTCTAGAGGTTCAAACATCGAAATCATCTATTTCTCCAGACCTCCAAAAAGTCTTGGACAATCATTTCAAGGTATTTGAGACAACCAAATGCCTCCCACCTATTTGTGATCATGAACATGCTATTCATTTGATTCCAGGAAGTATTCCTCCAAACATCAGGCCTTACAGATATCCCTATGCCCAAAAGAGTGAAATTGAACGTATGGTTGCAGAAATGATAGATGCGGGTATAATTCAACCTAGTCAAATTTATTTCTATGCTCCAGTAGTATTGGTGCACATGAAGGATAGACCATGGTGCATGTGTTCGAATTATAGGGAGCTCAACAAGCTCACTATTAAAGATAAATTTCCCATTCCTGTCATTGATGAATTATTGGATGAATTGCATGGAGCAATTTACTTCACCAAGTTAGATATTCATTCAGGATATCATCAAATAAGAATGAAGACTGAAGACGTTCCGAAAACAACATTTAGAACTCATGAAGGTCATTATGAATTTTTGGTCATGCCTTTTGGCCTTACCAATGCACCTTCTACATTTCAAGGTTTGTTGAATTCCATTTTCAAACCCTTGCTCAGAAAATTTGTGCTAGTATTTTTTGATGATACACTAATCTACAACAAGTCTTGGAAGGATCATGCTGACCATGTTGAGAGGGTTCTCAAGCTATTAGAGGAGAAACAATTATATGCAAAAACCTCCAAATGTTTCTTTGGAGTATAAGAGGTGGAATATCTAGGTCATATTGTATCTCATGAGGGTGTTAAGGTAGACCCTAACAAAATTAAATCCATTAAGGAATGGAAAATCCCCACATGCATAAAGCATCTGCAAGGATTTCTCAGGTTGACAGGGTATTATCACAAGTTTGTTAATAATTATGGGAGAATAAAAACACATCTAACAACATTACTGAAGAAAGACATTTTCTTGGACTCTAGAAGCAACTAAGGCCTTTGAGCATATTAAAGATGCAATGTGCCAAGCACTGGTCTTAGCTACGCCAAACTTCATAAAAACCTTTATTGTGTAATGTGATGCCTCAGGAAATGGAATTGGTGCTATTTTAATGCAAGAACGAAGACCCATTGCTTTTGAAAGTCCTCCAATCAAAGGAAAGTATTTACAAAAACCTATTTATGAGAAGGAAATGTTGGCAATACTACATGCACTTAAGAAATGGCAACCTTACCTAATGGGAAGGCACTTCAAGGTAAAAATAGATCATGATAGTCTTAAATAATTTTTAGAACAAAGATTATCTTCAGAGGAACAACAAAAATGGGTCACAAAGATGTTGGGTTATGACTTTGAAATCATCTACAAAAAATGGAAGCAAAATGTTGTTGCATATGAAATCTCAAGAAAGGATGAGGATGTGGAAGCATTGCTTTGTGCCATTTCTATTATCCAACCAGATTGGATAACTGAAGCGATGAATGAATGGAAGAATGAAGGAGAAGTGTGGGCACTCATTCAAAAGTTGTAACAAGATCCTAGTATATCTGATACATTTAGCTGGAAAAATGATGCATTATGGTACAAATATTGCTTATACCTTTATAAGAATTCCCAACTTAAACAAAATATTCTTTTGGAATTGCACACCTCTCCCATAGGAGGGCACTCAGGATTTTAAAAAAATTACCATAGGATTAAGAAGGAATTTTTTTGGGATGGCCTTAAATCTGAAGTTCAAAAGTTTGTCGCGAAATGTTTGGTTTGCCAACAAAATAAAGTTGAGACAATTAATACCTCGGGCCTGTTACAACCTTTATCCATTCCAAGTCAACTTTGGGAGGAAGTTTCAATGGATTTTATCATAGGTTTATCCAAGTCTAAAGCAAAGAGTGTCATCATGGTGGTAGTTGATAGAATTACCAAGTATGCACACTTTTGTGCATTATCTCATCCATTTAAAGCCAATAAAGTTGCTACTGCATTTATGGAAACAATTCAAAAGCTACATGGAAACCCAAATATTATTGTAAGCGACAAAGATCCTATTTTCACTAGAAATTTTTGGACGGAATTATTTTATTCTCTGGGTACTCAATTATCTCATAGCTCATATTATCATCCTCAATCATATGGGAAAACTGAGATAGTAAACAAATGTTTGGAAGGATATCTTCGTTGCTTTGTATCTGATAAACAAACACAATGGGTCAAATGGTTACCTCTGGCTGAATGGTGGTATAACACTTCCTTCCATACTACAGCAAAAATGACCCCATTTATGGCACTTTATGGATATCATCCACCATCCATCATGTCATCTTTAAGAGAAAATTCTAAGGTTCAAGCAGTGGAAGATCACATAGAGCATCAACAACAAGTTCTCCAACTCTTAAAGGATAACCTCACTTTGGCGTAGAATAGAATGAAACAATAGGCGAATCAACATCGTAGCGAAAGAAGTTTTGATGTAGGCGACTCGGTATTTTTATGGCTACAACCATACAAACAAATTTCCCTCAAGCAAGCTAAGAAGGATAATAAATTATCACCAAAGTATTATGGTCCTTACAAGGTGTTACAAAAACTTGGTACTATGACATACAAATTGGAGCTTCCTACATCTTCTAGAGTGCACTCAGTTTTCCATGTTTGTTGCTTAAACAAGGTTATAGGTGGCAAGCTTCTAGTTCAAACAATATTGCCAGAACCTGACGAAGAAGAAAAAAATCATATTGGAACCTGAAGCAGTCACGGAAACAAGAACTCAGAGTTACGTAATCGATCAATTTCAGAGTATCTCATCAAGTGGAAGAACTTACCCGCGGAAGATTCCACATGGGAGGATGAGAATTTTATACAAAAGCATCTAGAACTACTAAAGCATTGAGGACAATGTTTTTTTTGAAGGAAATGGGCATGCTAGGTCCCTATAATACTAGTATATTCCCTTATTGTTATTAGTGTAGCCCACTTATTGTTATTGTCGTGCCCCATAGAAGCCCACTATTGTTATTGTGGTGCCCTTACATTATTATTGTTATGTCGACTTTGATTATATTGTGATCCCTTAGACTCCTATATATAGAAAGGAGGTTGTGTCATTTGAATCATCCAAGAATTGTTCATTTGTGTAATGTAAAGGAGGTTCCCCCCTCGAAGAGGCGGATTTTGAAGGTGTTGATTTATCTTTTCTTCTATTTTGTGAGCTGGTTGCATATCATATAACAACATCATCTAAATCCATGAAGATGTCTCTGTCCCAACTTTATATGATCAGATTATGTCTAGATTAGAGTGTATATAAGGGTCCATTAGCAACAATAATCCATCAATGTAATACATCATGTCATAAAAACGTTTTGATACGAGAGGTGGATCTTGATACTGCATGGGGTAAACCAATGTTGTCAAAAAAGAAATGTTAGCTCATAAAATAAATAATCAAAGGCATACTTTCAATAACACCGGATGGTCATTGTTTCATTATGCAATCACAGAACTTCTAGTCATCCACCACAAATAAATAGTTGCTAATATCTCATTAAGGGCCTCTCCCTCTAAATTGGAAGCCTCTTCAATCATCATCAATCAAGACATCAACCTCTCTATCATATTACTGTCATGCATCAACAAAAATGTTAGATCATGGAATCAAACTATATCAGGTTCTCATATATGTATATCATAGTCATGAAAATTCACCATCAACTGCTTCATTGTCGCATACGAACACGCCATCAAACATTCATCAGAGGTTAATGGTTGCATATTCACTTCTTTATTATACAAACATTTTCCATTAAGTCGGGTCATCAATTTTTGTCACATTGTCAAATGTTGTTAAAGCATCATACCAGTTACAAATTATCAAAACCTTATCAACAAGAAGATAGTCAGAAGATCTTGAGCATCAATATTTCTGCCATCGGGGTCACCATGCTTATCACAAGCACTAAAAATAGTATCAAGTTATCATATATTCAAAATCAATGTATCTAGCCTGCTTTATAAAATCAGGAAATTCATCATGATCACATGAAAGGTATTGTTCAATATAAGATATGTTGGAAAATTCAAAGTGGCGACTTATTATATCAATTTTCCTTAACCTTAATATTTGTTTCTGAACTTAGTTTGTCTTCTTGTGTTATTTATTTAGATCTTTTAATCAAACAAATATCAAGAATAGAAACAATAACAACAGGGGACACAAAAATTGGGCTCTCAGCTAGGGCAAAACCCTTTCGAGGAGAAAACAAGGAAAACACTTCTCTTCTTATAGAATTTGCTTCAAAATGAGACATAAAGACCCAAAACCTAGACTAAGTCCTCGTCCAAGTACCAAGTAAACCCTTATAGAAATTCTTTCATTGATCTTGCACCAACCAGCTTCAAAATGCATCTTCGACTTGCCAATTTTAGTACTGCTACTTTAGTCAACAACTTCATTCTACAATTTTGGCCTTGTAGTTGTTGCAGAAACCCTAATCTATCTTCATATTGAGACTTTTCTTGAGCAAGAAAACTTCTCCCAAGGTCAACGAGGTTGATATAGAGTATTCTTCCTTCCAGCAACAAGAAACTACACTTCGTCCTACTGCAGCTTGGATATGCAATTTCAACCTCATTCGCAAAAACCCTAGAATTTCACATGTGTGTGAGAGAGATAACCTAAAAACAAGTCTTCTTCTTCTTCTTCTAAACCTTCAATCTTCTTTTCTTCTTGCTTCCCAGCTATAGATTGAATTTTTTCCTTGAGATCAATCTTCTTGGTGTGAGTGTGCTAAATGAGGTCTAATTGCTCCTTTATATAGCCTTTCCAAGGGGTTGAATTCCCTCCTTTAGGCCGAATTGAAGTTGCCAGGGCTGACTTGTACTTTTGGAGTTTCTAGGACTTTCTAGACTCAAAATATAATCTTTTTCCAATTACATTTTTCCTGGAAGGGTCTTATAAACGTGACATTGAATCCTTTGACTGATAACAATAAATCCTACGACCTAACAACCCCTACAATCATGAAGAACATGCTTTTACCTAGAAGACCATAAAAAAGAAGCATGAAACCCATGCTTTAATAATAATAACTTTTTCTTTTATTCTTTTGTTTTTTACATAGATACACATTGAAATAAGTACAACAACAATTATGAAGACTAAAACTAGTTACATTTTCAACACTCCCTCTTAACTAGGTAGGTATTCCTAATTGTAAAACCAATACAACATCATTCTTGAACTTAAGGGTTCTCATAAGAAGAGTCGGATTGATAATCCAAACTGTAAGCACCATCATTATAACCAACACTATCATTGAGGCCTAACATGATAAGATCAACTTTATTCGAGAGCATTATGTTGGGAGGCTTTATGTGTGATACTGCACTACCTCTAAATTGCATCCAAATGTTCACAAGGTATGTCCTTTTAGGACTATTCTTTTCTTGGATCTCCAATCCTAAGTCCTCAAAGAATATTGGTCCTCTTAGACTAATCTTCTTTTGGATACCTTTCCTATCCTCAAAGAGTGTCAATACCTTTCCTTTCTTGGATTCTATATTCTCAAGGAAACCACAAATTCTTATCCAATCCTTATCCATTCTCTTTTCATCACTTGAAGACGAGAATGCACAAGTGATGTCCAACATCACTCCCTCTCAACTAGAGAGGATAACCCTATTCCCCCTCGCCCAAGGAATAAATCCTTGCTCCTATCTAAGGCTACTCCTTTGCTTCCTTCTCAAGACCAAAGAAGATACCAGACTTCCTTTCTATTTTGGAAGTCAACACCACAAGCCTTATAGATTGTCTTCATAAGAGTATCAACTACCGGTTCTTCGTAGCTGTCTGGATCCCTTTTTTTCCGCATCTCATTGTATAGAGATTGCTCCTCTTTGAGGTATCATGAAGTCATCTTCACTCTTCAATCTTATGTTAGGATCCACGTCATTTTTATTTCTCATCACTTTCATCTTTGACATCATTGATGAAGCCATTATAATGAGCCCTCCCAGACTTCAAGCTGATCATAGATTCTTTATGAAAGTGATCTCCTTTGACATTTAGGTTATATTCTTGTACTACTACCTTTTAATCCCAATATGGACACATCTTGACTTGACGGTTACCAAGTACCAGATATTGAGCTTCCCTCAACATTCTTCATACTTTTCCATTCATATAGTTGAAATTCCTTCAAATATCATCATGTAATCCTATAACATTCTTCCAGGTAGAAAAATAATATGTTAACCAGATAACCAACAATAATGAGAATCAAACTTACCTCATCGTGATGATCTTCTTGTTCTATCAACATCCTCATGGTCCATCTCCATATGAATCTTTGTTCATGCATCAGAGTGCCCAAGGATCGAACTTGATTACCAAGATAGAACTTTTTCTTCCGAAGATTATACTGGATGTTAATCATTATTCTATAATATCAAGAAAGTCTTAATCCTTTATTCATCCTTTAGTAAACCTAATTCTTCCTTTTAAACATCATACAATCATATTAATCATGTTACAATATTCTACATGAATATTATCCAAGAATCACTTTTAATGTGTATTCCTATGCTTGTTATTCCATCATCTAGCTATATATATCTCACAAAGAGCCTACATCTTGACCCATTGCATTCTTTCATCCCTTTGCTAGTATTGTTTCCACATTACATGGAATGTATAATAACCTTGTCATAGTGCTTCTCCCAAGAACCTTCCAAAATGAAGGTCCTTCCAAGATCACGATAATCCATCTTAGCAAGATGAATACCTCTTACATAAAGTTAGATAATGCTTGGATGAACAATATGAAAAATGGTGTATCTATCTTCTTAAAGACTAGATTATTCCCACAAAGCAACTTAATCAAGTAGAATCTACATATGTGACTATCACATGCTTCTTTCTATGATGTTATGCAAAATAAATACTCTTCTAAAGTAAACAACAATGCATGCTATCCTAAAGGAAAGTCCAATTTTACCAAGAACCTGATAACAAGGTGCCTTCTTTATTAGTAAATATCTTTCACTTCTTCTGTCTTAAACTTCTTCTCAAGTTATCCTACTTCCTTAACCATGCGAGCCTCACTTCTTTCCTTTCTCTTATTGTTCTGTTGGATTAGACAATCTCTTTTATAGTGTCCATATTCACTGCACTTAAAGCATTGAACCTTGGACATATATTTCTTCTTGGACTTCTCTAACTTTTCTTTCTCTAAATTCATGACTTAAGCTAGAAATGCTTGAGACTTCTCATCTGATCCAATGTTATCTTTTACCTTGATCCTTGATTCTTCCAAAATCCATTATGCCTACTACTCATCAAAGGGAGTTGATTTTTTCTTAGAGTAGATGCTTGTTGCAAAGATGCTCCATTTAGGTGGCAATGCATTTAATACACAGATGGTCATTTATGAATTAGAAATTGTCTCTCCAAGTCCCTGCAAGTGATTTATTAATTGAGATATCTTCATGAGAAAGGATTCCATGTCCTCATCCTTTGACTTCTTCATCTTATTCTGCAAAAACATCTTTTGTCTCAATGTACTTGCATAGTACAAGTTCACTAGTTTTTCATACATAGCCTTGGAAGTTTTAAAATTTGCAACAAATGGAACAAGAGGATCCTTGATTAATTCAACTATGATCCTTTGTTCCCTTACTTCCCTTTTCTTGTACTTTTCTAGTTATTGAGTCTTGTCTTTGCTAGGTTCAGTAATTCCCCATTTACATGTTCCATTACCTCATGCTCTATAAGTTCCATGTTAATCATTTTCTTCCATGCAAGATAATTTGATGCTCTAACAAGCTTATTGTTGTGCTTGCAGAAAGAACCCATATGACTAGTATATTCAGACATTAAGTAATAATATGATACTTACTTGATAACTAGGATTCTCCTCTTCCTTGATGATGTCTTCAACCTTTCTTGATGCCCTCAAGACCTTTGAAGACACTTCAATAATGTCCTTGAAATATGTCTCTTAGGATTCCTCCAACAACAAACTTCAAGAGAGATGAATGATACTGGGATCCTTCTTATGCTTCTTGTAGAAATTCCCACCTGTAGATAACCTGATAATGCAATATACTAAAGAAAAATACTTGATCTACTTCTACAACCAATTTAGCGGAATCTTAATCGAACATGAGCAACATCAATAAGAACACATGTAACTGATAAGAAGGAATCAATCACACTTAACACATAAGATATAACCCAAGGAAAGCCTCAGCCTAAAACCCGAACTCTGTATTATCATACAAGTGGAAATATAGCCAGTATTACAAAAGGAATCAGCTCAAAAGCTATCCTGCTCTCTCTGCAATACCTATGTTGCTCATAGACAGTCAAAGGCCTCTATCTAACCTATGGTCTGCCCTCCAAGCCTCCTATTTCTTTGCGCAATTTTTATTGGGGTCCAGTGCAACCACTTGTGTGAATTAGCCTCTTCACACACTCACTAACCTCTGATCCAACTACGCAGCCCTAAAGGAGATAAATCCTCATCATGGATGAGCTTCCTTATAGGAAAAATATTCATCCAACTGATAGTACATTGTCCCTTCTCTGATCTCAACTGGGTCTCTGTCTGAATTGACATGCATGAGTTATCCATGAGTGCATATTCAGTTATTTGAAATACAGTAGTTACATGCATGCACGAATTAACTAATTGAACACTCATAATTTAACAAACTGTTAAATTAATTTAACTGGACTTGACTCAGTTAACTGAGCCAACTAATTACAAATCAATATTACAACTCATCCTTATCTCTTTAACTGATGGATAAATTCCTTAATTAATAGATAAAGTGTTGCATATCCTCACATAGACTTCAAGTTTGATTTTCCTTAACTAATTAACTCAAGATGAATTAATTAATTAATTCACAAACTGCTGTTAATATCGAATTTTAATTCCTATTTTTAGTCCAGGGACTGACTAAAATAGGAATCCATCATGAACTGCTAAAAATAGAATGTTATTTTTAGCACTTCCATTTTTCATTCCCTGTTGCCCAATCCAACACTGGTACTCAAACTGCTATTTTTAGCACTTCTATTTTTAGCATTTCTTGTTGCCATTTTCAACACTTCCTTCAAAGATGCCTTTCAATGAGCCTTTAAATAGATCTCCTTTTCTTAAGAGATAAACTTTCTTGTAGTCTTCCTCACAAGCCTTCCTTTGATGAGAGCTTGATGTAGACTTGATTTTGTTCAATGTAGAAGCCCTCCTTCCAGATCAATAGGTCTTCTACTTCCACAAATTATTCCCCTTGATAAGAAAACTCTTCTTTGTGTCCACAGGATGATCCTTCCATCTGCCTTCTTATTCACCTTAACTATGATACAATGCTGGAAAATTCAAAGTGGCAACTTACTATATCAATTTTCCTTAACCTTAATTTTTTATTGTGAACTTAGTATTCTTGTGTCCTTTATTTAGATATTTTCATCAAACAAACATCAATAAAAATAAATAAACAATGTAACATTTGAAACATGAACTGTAAACTCAAAATGAGAAGACAACTATAGAAACCCTAATCCAACTTCCTCTTGAGACCTTCCTTGAGAAAGAAAACTTCTCCCAAGGTCAACGAGGTCAAGATAGAGTATTCTTCCTGCCAGCAACAAGAAATTTCACTTCGTCCTATTGCAGCTTAGATATTCAATTTTAGCCTCCTTTACAGCTAGAGAAACCCTATACTTTGGCATGTGTGAGAGAGAGAGATATCCCAAAAAAAAGTCTTCTTCTTCTTCTAGACCTTCACTCTTCTTTCCTTCTTGCTTCCCAGCTATAGATCAAACTTTTTCCTTGAGATCGAACTTCTTGGTGTAAATGTGCTAAATGAGGAAAAACTGATCCTTTATATAGCCTTTCCAAGGGGTCAAATTCCCTCTTTTAGGTCAACTTGAAGTTGTTAGGGATGACTTGTACTTTTGGAGTTTCCAGGACTTTCTAGACTCAAAATAAATTCCTTTTCCAATTACATTTTCCTCGGAAGGGTCTTATAAACATGATGTTGAATCCTTTGACTTATAACAATAAATTCTAAGACCTAACAAACCCTAGAAGTATGAAGAACATGATTTACCTAGAAGACCATAAAAAATGAGCATGAAACCCATGCTTTAATAATACCAACTTTTTCATTTCTTCTTTTGTTTGTTACATAGAATACATATTGAAATGAGTACAACAACAATTATGAAGATCGAAACTAGTTAAATTTTCAACAAGATATATGCCAAATACTAGGGAGATTTAAAAACATATTAAATGTTACTACAAAGTGCACCAATATATCACATATACCAGAGATCAAACTTACTTTTCTATGTATGTGACCCATATGCATGAATCAAGTGATTACTGAGGGTGATATTCTATTCATACCTCAGGGCTTAACTTTGATCGAAACACTGTAACAATATGCTATACATACCTTGTATTTAGATACCTTTAGAAATTTGTAGAACTTATTTGTTATTGGAAGCTATGGCACTTGCATACTGTAGCTGCTTTTTCAACTTTCATATCTAATCCAACTTCCTTTTCATGTATCAATTTTTATTTTCCTGCACTAGCTCTCTTCTCCTACACCATTTATCTGAAACGAATAACTTCTTGATATACAGAAATATATATATAAATATTTTATTAAAAGATGAAATTACAGATGATGATTATTTACAATGGGTTGCCTGGCTTATATACCGCCATGGGCACCCTTTGGGAAAGGGCATGATCTTATGATCGTGCCCTTTCGTCTGGCTAAACCTAAATTTAAATAATAAACCTAAAATTAACTAATTTTTTACATAACATTGCCTTCCTCTCGAAAGAATGCTTTGTCCTCAAAGCATAAGCAACGACGGATGTTGTTGAAGAATGATTCATTCTCCCAGGAAGCGTCTTCTTGGGGTAAGTCCTTCCACTTGATCAGATATTCCAAGATGATCAAGGTCCCACATTTTAAAAGGTCTTGGATTAATCTTGCAATTTCCGTTTTTTGGTGATGTGGATATCGGTATGGCTTGATGTTGACAGGACCTGATCTTGCCTTGACTTCTATTGTATGCTCAATTTCCCTATTAGGCGGCCTCTTCATAGGTAGGTCTTGAATTACTTTTTCATGCTTCCGAATCAGATCTTGTATCCCTGGTGACTATTCTCTAGTCATATCTGCAGATAACATTTCTAATTGGTGACATTGTATTACATAAGCAGGTGCTCCATTTCGACTCAGCTTCATCATCTGGGATGATGATGTAACTTGATTTTCTGGTGCTTGGAATCCGTGTAGCTTGTACTTCTGACCTCCCCATTTGAATTTTATAAATTGTACTTGATGGTTGGCGGCATAAGTACCTAAAGTTCGTAGCCATTGGATACCTAAGACTACATCTACTCCTCCTAACGGTACCGTGAATAATGGAGACTCTAGATTAAAGTCTTGAATCTGCAAATTGATCTTATGGCATTTCCCTACCTTTTCAATCTTCTTACCATTAGCTACCATCACTTTCATGTTTGGTAAGGGAAATGAAAAGATATTGAGTCTCTTTGCCACGGTTGCATCTAAAAAATTGTGTGTGCTTCCAGAGTCGATGAGAACCACTACGTTGTTCTTCTTTATGTGTCCTTTTAATTTTAAAGTTTGAGGTTGTGATATACCTGTCATAGCTGATAATGACACTTGTGGAATACTTTCATCATCTAATTCTGGTGAGAATTCTGGGGCGTCTTCTGTGTCTTCTATGTCATAATCTTCACTGTTTGAATCATTGGTTGCTTCACAATTATATAGGTTCTTTGGTTCTTTTCCTTTAGCACATCTATGTTGGGGGTCCCACTTCTCACCACAGTGTTTACATTTTTCCTCTTTTATCCTTTGTATTTCCACATTAGACTTTTCATCTTCATGACGATGTGGTGGAACATATCTTGTATTATTGGAGTCCACATACTGGGGTATCCTTCGTCTTGCATAAGTTTTTTCTGCTTTTGACCAAAATATTGGTTCGGATTTCTTTTCGGCTGTTTTTGCTTTTCGTCTTGCTACTTCTATAGATGTAATGTCATGCATCTCAAGTTCTGCTTGTAAATGGGTTTTGAGTCCCGAGATGTATGACTGAATTAGACGAGATTCTGATAACCCAGGTACTCGTGTTACTAAGGTCTCCCATTCTTAAGTGTATTCATCCACACTTCCTTTTTGTCGTAACTTGATGAGTTTTGAAAATAACTCTTCTTCTCTTACACCTTGGAATCTTTTGAAGAATGCATCTTTAAATTTTCTCCAGCTAATGACGTGTGTTGTCTTTTTCCACCACATATACCAGTTATATGCTTCTCCTTCCATTTTCATGGATGCATCCCTGAGCTTTTCGTCATCGTCATTGATGTCATATATCTCAAAGTATTCTTCTGCGTTATTTATCCATGCAACATTGTTTTTTTCGTTTCCATCGAATTTAGGCATCTCGACTTTTGCCCTTCGCTGGTATGTTGCTACTGGTTGAGCGAAAAAAGGGTGTTGATTGGTAAAGTTATCCCAGAGTTGCTTGTTTGTAAAGGCTGTGTTACTCGCTTCTTGGTGGGGTGTCGCTGATTTTTTTGGGGATTCAACTTTGTCATGAGAGTCTGTGGACTTAGTTGAATCTGACGAGATGTGTTTTTGATTTTCTTCACCTTCTTTTAGTAGTTGTTCGGGTGTACAATTCAACCTTTTACACAGAATTTTCAGCATTGTTAAGACCTCTCTGATGCCTGCTTCTGTTTGGACATGGTAATTTTCCATCTTTATTTCTATTCGATTTGTCGTATCGTGAAGATTTTTGATTTCGTCAGCGTGCTCCCCAAGCTTGATCTGGAACTCGTTTAATCTTTTAGTGACCTCGTCGTGGTTGTTATTTATCTTATGCTCCGCATCCAACAATTTTTTTTGGAAATCCGCCATTGTCATTGTCGACATTGAGCAGGTTTGCGGGGGCGTGTATTTACTTGCCAGCGAAAATATTTTTCCTCTTTTTTTTTTTTAATTAACTAAAATAAATTTTATACATATAACTTTTAATTAATTAAATTAACTTATATGTATATATATATAATTTTTAATTAATTAAAATAAATTTAATTAATTAAATTACATATATTATATTATAATATATATATATATATATATAAATTAACGTTATATATGTAATTATAACTATATAATTAAAACTATATATAATTATATATATAATTAAAACTACATAAAATTATAATTCATATGTATTTATATATATAACGTGTATGCGTATAATGGATGGTCACGTCTCAAGGAAGGGTCACGTTTTGTTTGTGTATTAACGCAATGTTTTCGTAATATGATGTGGTGATCCACTTCAAACGGTATCACGTCTCACACCCGTATCACCACTCGGCGTAACGACTTCCCGACAGAAAAATCAACGGAACTGTTGTCTGCGTTTTAGAATAAATACACTTGGCCCGTGACAACAGGGCAGATGACACAAGGAACCGGTCTGAAGGGTGTCAGTTGATAGACGACAACGTGCAGGGGTCGGTAACGGTTAAGTGTGTAAGACAGTCGCGGCAGAATGGGCAAGCGGATCACTGTTGCGGGCGTGGAAACAGTTATACACGGACGGCTGGAAAGGCGGAAGCAACGAAGTGGACAGGGGTTGGGGGTGTAGAAGATAGATGCAGCGGGCAGAACAACGGATTGGCACAGTCGGACGGTGGAAAGAAAAAACTAAACGGTGGAAACAAATGGCTATTTAGACCTGTGCACAGCAGAGCAACCGAGGATCGTACGCTCTGATACCAGATGAAACGAATAACTTCTTGATATACAGAAATATATATATAAATATTTTATTAAAGATGAAATTACAGATGATGATCATTTACAATGGGTTGCCTGGCTTATATACCGCCATGGGCACCCTTTGGGAAAGGGCATGATCTTATGATCGTGCCCTTTCGTCTGGCTAAACCTAAATTTAAATAATAAACCTAAAATTAACTAATTTTTTACATAACATTATCATGCAAATGATCCTCAAGAATGATTTGCTTATCATATCTTCATCAGGAAGTTAGAAGTATTCAAAAACTCAAAAAATTTATGCACGAAGAATAAGAAATGATTAAAACAATAAATCTAAAAAATAGCAGTGTCATATAGAAACAACATAAATATAGAAGGTACTTATCTTTAACGATATTTGAAAGACATGATTAACTCCCTCTTGATCCTATCTTCAAGAGTCAATGTTGCCTATGAGGCACCACAAGTTATCAGTCATATTTCTGTTAGAAAATTATATATTATAGAGCAATGGAACACATAAAATATATTGCAGAAATAAAAACATAGAAAACACATAAAATAAGAGAGACACAGATATACATGGTTCACCCAATTTGGGCTATGTCCACGGAGAAACAGCCAGTCCTTCCCTTTATATTATCCAACAAACTGAAGAGATACAACCTACAACAGATCCGATGTAATTTCCTCTTCGCTCTCACACAATCTCTTCTCTTTTTCTCACTTAAAATACAGATCTACATAGACACAATACAATTCCCTCATATATAGTGAGGGGTTGCCTTCTAGCGCAAAAAACCCTAAATTAAACATAACTTCTACGTCAGATCTCCGCCTAATGAACGACCCATATTGACTACAAAATTACAACATTTTACGAGGCAATTTTACATCTATTTTTAGCTTCAGGGGCGCTGCCCCTAATCCCCTACCAGGGGGGGGAGCTCCAAATAATCGTCGTTGCCCCCCGTGGACCCCCCTGACACTGAAAATTATGAACTAGGTTCCAATGCGATGATACCTTTGAATAAAGAAGATAATCAGACTCCACACCTAACAATTTCAACAAAAGCGGAGATGCCTCAACTTGGCATCGTTAATCGACTTTATCAGCAACCAAGCCCAAACATATTATCTTCAACCCATCTAGGGTTACACTAAATCTGACACATGTGCTAGTGTAGCTTCTCATTGATCAAGTTAGAGTTTCAAAACTTCAGGTCTTCATCATATCTAGGTCCTTCTTCCAAACATCGTCATGGGATTCTTCCAAACCCTAGCCACCAAACCCTAATTTCCCTTGTTAGAACAAAATTTCCTAGGGTTTCCTTCAAACCCTAGCATTCTTTTAGGTCTCTGCCATCTTCACTTTCTATCATCATCAATGTCTTCATAGGGGTGATCACAATGACTTTTCTTCGACCCTACTATGATATCGTGTTAAATTTTCTTAAGGATATATTGTTCTTTGTTTTAGATAATTGAATTACTTCTTTTACACATCAAATTCACCCCACAACATAATAACATTGTCACATCATTATCAATTACATAGAAATAACACTACCATTAATAATGCAACAAATAAATAAAAGGAATATCAGAAGAAAAACATGCACAAGATAGAGACACCAGAATAAATTGGTCAAAGCCTAGGGAAAAACCCCACAAAGGAGGAAAACACAGAATTCAATTCTTCTTCTTCTATTATATTTTCATCAATTGTTCAATTGAGATACAAAGTAAAAATATCATCAGGCTTCCAAGGGCCTATACATGTCTTGTTCACAACTTTGTTTGTGAACAAGTTTTATCGTCAATGTTGTTACATAATTCTGTTTTCAATACCCTGTGCATATTTGACATTAGGTTTGCAACATATAAATACTATCACTACTTCTAGGTTGTAATTATGCCATACATATATCATACCAATATTGCTATAGTGCTAAGACCAATATAGTGAGCCATACCAACACTGTCACATTTATGCATATATAATGATTAGGGTTTCTCTTGGAGATATGGTCTCTACATATCTCTTAAAGATGCCACAAAATATCAAACATAGATCCCACTATGCAGAGATGCAAGTCTGAGCTAATTAGCAAGATACATATACCAAAATTATAATACCGATAATGTCATACGTGAAGCTTATGATGTGATGATGCCATGATTCCCATGATGCCATACATAAAATGTTGCCATACATCTGTGATGCCATATATACTACTGAACCCGAGAATAACTACAAAGAGCTAAAATCAACCATACAACAACAATATGCCGAGACTAATCAATCATGCCAATCATAGTGGTGTTGAGATCGACTACCGAGTACGAAGGCCAACCATACGACTATATCTATGAAGAGTAATTGTGTCAACACTATAAGCAGAGTCACTGTTATATATGTGTCACTATAATGCATGCGATTCTAGCAAGAATGAAATCCATTGTGCTATCATAATATCAATAAGAATATAATGCTATTCTTAGGAGTAGACTATAGACATATGTAAGTCACATAACACACTACAAGAAAATAGGTAACAAAACATAGAATTATGATTCAAGAATGGCCATTATGTGTAGATCAAGAAAGGCTATGAGCATATGAGCGAGAGTATATTCAAGTGTATAGAATAATCTTGTAGTGAGAGAGAGAGGTCTTGTAAACATATACGAGGTCATTTAAAAAGAGATCACTATAATGCAAGTCTGGTCATTACCAAGAACGAGACAACGAATATTATAAAGATGCCGTAAGTGTGGGTTCTTATGTTGAGAGTATTGCTATTACAATTACTGTGAGACCATATCAAGGGTGTGATATAGTCATAACATAGATGTCATATGAAGATAAAAACTATAAGTCTTTACCGTGAGAATGTAGCAATAGCATGACCTAATACCATCAAGAGTGAAACCATTGATCATGTATACATGCGGAAGGGTAATCACTTATGTGAGAGACTTGAAAACATATATGAGAGAGACGAGAGTCTTGAATCAATGTGTGAGTGCAGTCATAGAGCGAGAGTCCTTTCTTGTAGCCATGCAAGAGAAGTCATGTGCCATCCAAAAATTGCAGAACAAATTTCCATATGAATTCATGATTGTAGATCGATACTATAGGGTATATATAGTAGATTTCAAGTGTGAAGGGCCAAACCCCTTGAATAAGCCAGCATGAATCCTTGAAGCCAACCCGTTAGGTCCCTATACTACTAGTGTAACCCCTTATTGTTATTATTACAACCCCCTTATTATATTGTTGTGCCCATGTAGTCCCCATATTGTTATTATTGTGCCCCATTGAAGCCCACTATTGTTATTGTTGTGCCCTTACATTATTATTGTTATGTCGACTCTGATTTTATTATGACCCCTTAGACTCCTATATATAGAAAGGAAGTCTTGTCATTTGTATCATCGAAGAATTGTATATTTATGTAATGTAAAGGAGGTTGCCCCCTCGAAGAGGTTGAATTATAAGGCGTTGATCTATCTTTTCTATCCTTTTGTGAGCTGGTTTCATAACATTTGGTATCAGAGCTTTGGATTCTAGGGTTTCGCTGCTCCAATCAGGTCATCGTGACATTTTTTCTATAACTTTTTCTCTGCGACATTTCGAACGCTAAAAAAAAACCCATTTGGGATGAAATCGTTCTGAACCTTAGGTCTGAATTTCAGAGCTTTTCGTGCTATATTTGCAAAGATATGATTTGCGGAAGTTGGCCTTTTTGCAGACTCCCGAATTACATTCCAAACAGGTGACCTGGGGAAAATCGTCATAACTTTCTCTCTGAGCATCAGATTGAAATTTCGTAAGAAGTTACAGAAAGAGTACAGACGATAGTTTTTTGTGTGTATTTTTTAGATCCGAAGGTCAAAACAGTGACACGTGGAAAGTCATACAAATTTGCTATTCTGAAAAGGTGTATAATTAGGTCATCTTGGGAGTTTGTGCATAACTCTTTCCTGGAGAACCTAATTTCAATCAGACTGGTTGCACTGGAAAGAGGACACAGAGGACTACTATAGGTCGCAATTTCAGAACTAGAAGATCTGAAATTATAGAGTTACAGTCGTTTCAAGATTGAGCTCCTAAAATCAAGAACAAGTGAGATGAAGAAGTTTGATGGCAAGGATCCGGTAAATTGGATACTACAGATGGATAAATATTTTGATCTACATGGTGTACCACTATTACAAAAGGTATGTATTGCATCTAATTATTTAGAACCAAATCAATTTTTATGGTATAAAGGGCTTTGTTCTTGTAAACCACTATCACATGGTCAATTTTCACATAGGAAATGATAGCACATTATGAGGATACAAAGAGAAACACCTTCTTTAGCCAATTGATAAATCTCAAACAAAAGTGTTCAATGGAAGAGCACATTGAGGACTTTCAAAAATTGAATATAAGGGAAAATCATATTCTAGAGAAGCAGAGGGTTGATGTCTCCATAGGGACTTTAAAGGATAACATTCTACATGAGGTTCGTCTTTGGGAACCTGATTCATTGGAGAAGGCATTCAGGTTGGCAAGAAAAGTGGAAAGAAAAATTATGGAAACAATGAATTCTACCCCTCACAACTATAAACACGAAAGTTTTGTTGCTCCTAGCCTTCCACAACTTACAAGGGTGACACCACAACAATTAGAAGAAAAAAGAGAAAAAAGGCTTTGTTACAATTGTGATAGCAAATGCACTAAAGGTCATAAGTGTGCTGAGAAGAAATTATTTTACATAGATTATGAAGAGGAGGAAGAAAAGGATCAAGAAACATCAAAAGAAGAGGATATACACTAGGAACCAACCCTAGAGAAAGAAGAAATGAATCTGACCATATCTTGTAAAGCATTGGCAAGAATTACCACTCCTCAAACTCTCAAGATAGAAGGACATATCAAGAAGAAAAAGGTTCAAGAAGTGAAAGATCGCATCGAGAAAGAAGAAATGAATCCAACCATATCTTGTAATGCATTGGCCAGAATTACCACTCCTCAAACTATCAAGATAGAAGGACATATCAAGAAAAAAAATGTTCAAGAAGTGAAAGATCACATTGAGCATCAAGAAATGAATCCGACCATATCTTGTAAAGCATTGGAAGAAATTACCACTCCTCAAACTCTAAAGATAGAAGGACATATCAAGAAGAAAAAGGTTCAAGCAGTGAAAGATCACATTGAGCATCAACAACAAGTTCTCCAACTTTTAAAGGATAACGCCACTTTGGTGCAGAATCGAATAAAACAACAGGTAGATCAACATCACAGTGAAAAATGTTTTGATGTAGGTGATTGGGTATTTTTACGGTTACATATCAAGCAAGCTATTTATGAGAAGGAAATCTTGGCAATACTACATGCACTTAAGAAATGGCGACCTTACCCAATGGGAAGACATTTCAAGGTAAAAATGGATCATGATAGTTTTAAATACTTTTTAAAACAAATATTATCTTTAGAAGAACAGAAAAAATGGGTCACAAATATGTTGGGTTATGACTTTGACATCATCTATAGAAAAGGGAAACAAAATTTTGTTGCAGATGCATTCTCAAGAAATGATGAGGATGTGGAAGCATTGTTTTGTGCTATTTCTATTATCCAACTAGATTGGATACATGAAGCAAGGGATGAATGGAAAAAGGATGAAGAAGTGTGGCCACTCATTCAAAAGTTGCAGAAGATCCTAGTTCAAACAATATTGCTAGAACTTTACGAGGGAGGAAAAATCATATTGGAACTTGGAGCATTCACAGAAACAAGAACCCGACAGCTACAAAATCGATAAATTTCAGAGTATCTCATCAAGTGGAAGAACTTACCCACTGAAGATTCCACATGGGAGGACAAGAATTTTGTACCGAAGCGTCAAGAACTACTCAAGCGTTGAGGATAACACTTTTTGAAGGAGAGGGGCATGTTAGGTCCTTATACTACTAGTGTAACCCCTTATTGTTATTATTACAACCCCCTTATTATATTGTTGTGCCCATGTAGTCCCCATATTGTTATTATTGTGCTCCATTGAAGCCCACTATTGTTATTGTTGTGCTCTTACATTATTATTGTTATGTCGGCTCTGATTATATTATGACCCCTTAGACTCCTATATATAGAAAGGAGGTCTTGTCATTTGTATCATTGAAGAATTGTTCATTTGTGTAATGTAAAGGAAGTTGCCCCTTCGAAGAGGCTGAATTATAAGGCGTTGATCTGTCTTCTCTATCTTTTTGTGCGCTGGTTTCATAACACAACCTTAGACATTAGATTTCAATTTTCAAAGTAAAAATGATTTCCCTCGAATCAATTGAGGCCAACATAGTCAAATCCCTTTTATTTAATCACTTTCCATATTTCCTAATTAATTGTAGGTTAGGGAAATTCTTCCTAGCTTCCAAAATGAACACTATATGATAATCCTTTCAAGTGTGCCTTTAAGGTTCAAGAAGTGGAATACTTGGGTCATATTGTATCTCAAGAAGGTATCAAAGTAGACCCTGACAAAATAAAAACTATGAAGGAATGACCAATCCCCAAAATATTGAAGAAACTTAAAGCATTTTTAGGATTGATAGATTACTACTATAAGTTTGTCAAGAATTATGGTTAAATAACAACACTTCTAACAACATTATTAAATAAGGAAGCATTTTCTTGGACTCAACAAGCAACCAAAGCCTTTAAAAAATCTAAGGAGGCTATTTGTACAACTCTTGTCTTGGGTAAATCTTACTTCACACAAACCTTTATTATAGAGTGTGATGCCTCTACCATGGCATTGGTGCAATTTTAATGTAATAAGTAAGGCCCCATTGTCTTTGAAAGTAGTCAATTTAAAGGAAACAACTTACTTAAACCAATTTATGAGAAAGAAATATTGGCCATACTTCATGTGGTTAAAAGGGGGGAGAGGAGGCGGGGAAGTGGGAGGGAGAGGGGGCAATAAGCCCAAATACCTAATCTCCACCTAGGTATTATGGAGTCAAGTAAGATAACCCTCCAAAGTTGGTATTTCTACACTTATCGATTAGAGTGAGGGATTAGGGCACAAGAAAACCAAGTAATATCTTGTCTAATCAAAACAAGCTATGAAAACCAAAGTCCTACAAGAAGAGTTTCCTCAAAGAAAATAACCTTCACTGACAAAATCAACAATGGAATGGAAAAGAATCCCACAATCGTTGTTACAGAGCATAAACCTAAACTAAACAACAAAGTAAGCACTTATCTCACCAAAGGGAATGTGTTAGTAACATGCCTTAGGGGTCCTCCTTCCAAGCAAAAAAATGTGTCCCTCAATGTGTCGATTTTGCTAGCCATTAGAAATCTTGAATCATCCACAACATCTTAATGGAACAAGAAAATAACCAAGATAAAGAGAACTCAAGGGAGTTGAAACCAAAACATCAAGTAAAGATATTTTATTAATGGCTTCAAAAATGTTCTCTAATAATTCACAACCATTTGGAACGAAAGATGGCCTTTATTTATAAATGAATACCACAACTCCTTTTCATTTTTTTATTCCTTAAGTCTAGCTACATAATCACTTAAAAGTGACGTGTCATGCACATAGCTTGGAAACTAAGTCAAATGGTATTTTTACATGCTTCAAACCCGCATAAAAGAGGTGATACTTCTTTTCAAAAGGGGGTGACATCCTCCATTAAAATTTCAAATAATGCTTATTAACTTTCAAAATATATATTGAATGAAATCCCATGAGCATATCTTAAGTCAAGGCACTTCCATGAAGCATGGGAATGACTTTCCAAGTCCTAAAGTAGTCATAAAACCCACAACACGTAAAGTGTTGTCAATCTTAGAAGAGTGACAATTTGGCTTTAAGAGGCAACATTCCACTTGAAATGTGTTGAGTAAGCTTCATTTATATGCAAGCAATGTTCCTTGTCCACTTTTCCTTCAGAGACTAGTTATAAAAGGTGGAATGTCCTCCCTAGAAGGTCAAAAATATCTCTTTTAGGTGGATGGCTTCTATTCTTGGGCTAAGTGATAATTTAAAATGATCATTTACCACAACTCCTTTTCATTTTTTTATTCCTTAATTCTAGCCTACGAAATCACTTAAAAGTGACTTGTCATGCACATAGCTTGGAGACTAAGTCAAATGGTGTTTTTACATGCTTCAAACCCGCATAAAAGAGGTGATACTTTTTTTCAAAAGGGGGTGACATCCTCCATAAGCACTTCAAATAATGCTTATCAACTTTCAAAATATATAGTGAATGAAATCCCATGAGCATATCTTAAGTCAAGGCACTTCCATGAAGCATGGGGATGACTTTCCAAGTCTTAAAGTAGTCATAAAACCCACAACACGTAAAGTGTTGTCAATCTTAGAAGAGTGACAATTTGGCTTTAAGAGGCAACATTCCACTTGAAATGTGTTGAATAAGCTTCATTTAGATGCAAGCAATGTTGCTTGTCCACTTTTCCTTCAAAGTCTAGCCATAAAAGGTGGAATGTCCTCCCTAGAAGGTCAAAAATATCTCTTTTAGGTGGATGGCTTCTATTCTTGGGCTAATTGATAATTTAAAATAATCATTACATCATAATTTCACTTTAAGCGAGTGCCAGTGAGATCAAACAATGGTGTCTTTAGACACCACCATCTCTCGATGCTCTGTGATCCTAGCACAGTCCTCTAAAATTAGGATTTATTATTTTGGTTTGCTTTGTCTAATAAAATCCTTACCTAGGGCAACTGTCAAAAGAGAGGTTGGCTGGGCCCAGTTACGTGGATCTTGTGTACAGTCAATGAGAAATCCACAATATTGTTGTCCCTATTCAAGAGGAGTCCGGAGTGAGGCTTTAAAGTTGGTAGATGGTAAACTTAAGTGGGAGGGAGAAAACACGTAAGTCTGTTCTGAGGAATGATAAAAGACATATCAGTAGTGGAACACAAGGCTCTGCCATGTGTGGTGTTTTGGGCATCATCGCTTTCAAAAACACAGGCAGGAAAGAAAGTCAGGGCATTGATGAGGCCAATTAGAAGTATACGGGGCATGCTCTACCACTGCGCTGAATAGCCACTGGCACTCATCATGCTAACCAGCCTGTTAGACATTTCAGGATCACATACACCATGATCACAAAAGAGAGAACCCTCCTTCTTTCCTTTCTTTTCATGGTCTTGCCAGATTAGCACCTTCCATATATTACCACCAATCCAAAGCCCTTGAGATTTGGGGTGAACTTTCCAAACTTGAATCCTTCCAATTCAAGCCATCAAATCAGATATGCATATGGAGGGATCTGGACTCTGGAGACCAGCAAAAATTAAGCAGCCTAGAGTTGTGAAGAATCTAGAGATAGAAAAAACACTAAATAGTAGCTTGGGGTTTTTTTGATGGAGCATGGCAAGGATCTGCAGGTAAATGTGGTAAAGGAGGGATCCTTCTTTTGAATAAAAAGCATTTCATTTCATTCAAATATGCTGCTGGGGAAGGGACTAATAATTGTGCTGAACTGTATGCTTCATGGCTAATTGTCAAAATAGCATTCGAAAGAGGAATTGTAAAAATTCAGGTTCCAGGCAAATCCAAATTGAATATGAACAGGTCAAAGGGAAGGAGCAGAATATACAACTTATATTTATCTCTTATCATGGATAGAGAATCCAAGTTAAGGAACAAGTCTTCAGATGTTTCTTTTACGCATGTATACAAAAAATCTAACTAGGTCACAAACAAACTCTCCAAGGAGGCTTTATCCCTACAGAAAGGCACGCTATATGAAACAGAAACAAAAAAAGAAGGATCCCTTCCAGAAAGGAACCAGTCTTTATACTGAGTATGAATCAAAGATGAGGAAAAATTCTGGTTATTGAAGAGCTCATGTGGATCTGACGTAGGGCCATTAGGAAATTCTGATTTTGAAATCTGTTTTGAAAAGCCTGGCATCTGAAGCCAAGGGTTCCTGGAACACTCTGATCAATGTTAAAGATTTGTTCTAACATCTGTTATGTCCTTAGATGTAGAGAAGCAGAGATCTAAAACTGTTGTAGACCACTGTGCTGTTCTGTTTCTGAAATCAGTTTTGATAAGCCTGACATCTGCGGAAAAGGGCTCATGGAAGTCCGTAATTAATAAGTCTCCAACTTGTCATGTTTTGTTCACAGATGTAGTGAAGCAGAGATCTAAAACTCTGGTAGTGTTGGATGGATGCAGTAAATATATATTCTGCTTTCTACTTGAAATAATGAATATGAGGTTTTTCTCTTGGAAAAAAGAAGAAGAGAATAACCAATCAGGTTGAAACCTGTGCGGAGTCTGGACCAGCAGGATAAGTTAATTCTTCAGAAACAACATGAACTCAGGTGTCAATTTTAAAAAATAATGCATCATTTTAATGGTCAAAGCAGGATGGTTGACATTGTCAAAATAATTAAGAGTAGACACAACTTGGTTCAGAGCAAACAAATATTTTATGATTTATCAGATTTAAAATAACCATGATACAACACAAAAAGCAAATATATTCCAGATGGATGCACAAAATAAATAGTATGCAAGTACACTGAATCCAAATGGGGAAAAACAGTGTATTGGATGAAATTTCAAAATATTCAGTGTACAGTGTAATACATCTATGAGGCACTTAAAAACTCACTTTCAGTCAAAAAGATGATATAATTTGCTTAATGGGGCAATCATGAGTATTATTGAATGACCAGTTTTATTGTCGGGAATCAATGCACATGCATTCACATAATATAAAATAATAAAAGTGTGCATCTGCGCTGTTAAAATGGAAGCCATTTTACTTCAGGGAAAACAACACAGTGAAGGGGCTAAAAATAGCATCATAAGTTCAATTTGCAGAAACTGATATAAATCAACTTAAATAGGTAGAAGCAACTCATTTACAGGAAGATTAAAATGCTTAACACGTTAGTATCTCCTATAAAAACCATCTTTTAAGACCCTGGTAATAAAATGGCAGAACAACTATGGATGTTAAAGAAGGAAGTTGAAAAACAAAAACATGAATGAGAAAAAACACGCATAGATATGTTCAAAAACTATGCCTCGGTTCTGAAAAATCAAGATATGTTTTCTGAATCAAGAACATTCTCCTAGTGAACTTCTAGGTTCTAAAATAACCATTATCTGATTTTCAAGTCTTTGTCCAGCAATTGCAATCAAATTGCGATCGCTTTTTCTCACATGATCAAAAAGTTAATATGTCATTTAAATGACAGTATCTTTGCTTTTATACAGGATTCTAGATATTTTCTTTCATAGTAAAACAACCATAACGAAGGAATAGTTTCAACTTTCAAGAACTTGTGTAAAGTTTACCTGGTTTAGCTCATATTAATCTCTGTATTGAATCTGCGCTTTCACTAACAAAACCAGAAACCATGCATTACCAATGCATGAATAGATATCAAGGCAAGTTGCATATGATCAGAAATCCCATAATCAATCACTTTATCATTTTTGACAAATTTTTTGCAACGGAAAACTTGAGATTTCAAATTCTGATGGGGAAACAATAAACAAACTTTACTGCATAAGGTGGTAAAATATATTTTCTTGCTCTCTGTTTTATGTTTCCTTTTGCCCCAATTTTCAGTTAGGCCATGCCATGATAGCATAATCTCTGTGTTCAGATTCTCCCAAGAGAAATAGAGAGACTATAAAGTAGTAGGATTACATTGGGAAAAATTAGTACTGCACGTATTGCCAGGCCTAGAAAAATCTGCCTTCCTCATGCTGAAAACTATGGACTGTACAAGGCTATTTGATTATTCATTACACAACACAGACTGAGGATATGAACGCTCTTGATCATAATTCTAAAGATACCAAGATTAGTTTCAATTTGACATCATTTTAAACAGTCTTCTGATTCATATTATAGTCAATTGGCTGCTCCATTATGTTCAATAATCAATTAACTGATTGCAATCACATTTTTTGGTTAACGTCAATTATAGCTTACATTAATGCATCTTGATAGACTGTAGCTTCCTGGTGCCTCTTGGAAATTTGACTATGCTTCACAGCTTATGCATTCCGTACTGGAGTGGATTGTAAATGCCACAAGTTTCTGTATTGGCCCAGTTTATTTAGACTGGACGTACTAGGCTTGCTGAGATTCTCTCTAAAGTTTATAGTGAATAGCAGGCCATGTTCATTGTTACAATCAAGCACTTCGGAGTTCTTCGTATTTGAACCAGCATTCATCTGCTTCTACGCAACACTTAATTTTGTAACTAGTTGAAAATTGAAAAAGGGCCAACCAATTTGTTTCGGGTGCCATTGGTATGAAGAAATGGATGGAGATTATCTGACATGTCCTGTGGAATATGCTGCCCATTTGATCAAGTTGATAGTCAGTGTATTCAATCAAATATGGTGCCAGTGGCCACACATTTAGATCCTATTTATAATTGCTGCTCATGATTTATACCGTGTGAACCAGAAACTGATAAAGAGATTGAGTTGAGAGGGCAATGACCTTGTGTACCAGAACATAAAAATATGTCATGACACAAAACATCCTGTCTTCAAAGTTCATATGCAGCAACCTGAAGCAATTGAAAGCAACTAGTGACATGAATTGCTGTTAGTCCTTCATTTCACTGATTCACTTTTGATAGACGCATTCATTCAGCTAGATTTTGAAGCCATGGTTCAGTTTATTATGAGGCTTAAATGTGCCATTTGGCATCAGCTTTCATTGTATTCATTCCGAAGGCCCACCCAAAACTTGAAAGCTTCTGCTGCTTGCTTTTTTGCAGCTCGTCGATCTTGCCGAGCCCTAGATGCATGCTTACTGGTGTAAATCTTGGGGTGCAATTCAACAAACATTTTCTTGTATTTTCTTTTGTTAGCCGGAATTTTCAGCTCTTCCATGCAGGCTAATACCTCCAAAGCTTTCTTGAAAAGTGCTGCTCTCACGAAAATTTCTACAAGGGAATCAAGCAGACCCTCATCAGGCACTAGTGGCTCAGTTCCTCCCTGCCTATTTTTATCTGTTATCCTCCCCTTGATCTCTTCCCAGATGACTCGTGCTTCAAGTGGCCTTTTAGCTAGGTTAAAAGCATTCACAAGGCTTCCATATGTGGCCACAGTTGGATGTAATCCATGCTCTTTCATTTCCTCAAATACCTTCTTAGCACGTTCTATCATTCCTGCCCTACAATAACTTTCTATTAACATATTCCAAGCAACTACATCTACTCTTATCCCAGGGTCCTTTTGCATTTCCTTAAACACTTTTGCCGCAAGTGTTGGCTGCCCATTCATCCCGAATGCTTTCATCAGAGTGGTATAACTGATTCTTGAAGGAGCAATCCCTGCCCCTCTCATTTCATCAAAATATGTAAGAGCACCCAAACTATCATTTATGCGAATACACCCATTTATCATTGTATTATAAGAGACAACATCAGGAACAACCCCTGCCTCTTTCATCTCCAGCATCAAATCCTTGGCTTTCTGCATCTCTGGCAATCTGCAATAGCCATTCAACAGACTATTATAGATAACCACATTTGGTGGTACTTTCTTCGCAGCCATCTCCTGAAGGACTGCATGGGCTTCATCCATTGAACCCATTTTAGCAAAAGCAGAAATGGCTGTTGTGTAGATTACTTCGTTCGGGTGGCTATCAGGGTCATCGTCATTCCGCATTGCCCTCAGCATTTTTATAACATCTCTCAATCTCCGATTCTGCATATACCCCTTCATTAGAGTAGCATATATGCGAGCATCAGGTCTGTAGCTCCTTGGTAATAACAACCTTGAAGCAGAAACATATTTGACTGAATCTATATGTAATGCATCCCTATCCCTATCCCCTGCAGGTTCTGAAGAAGGACCAGCTTCTCCAATATTTTGCCTCAACACATTACATATGTCCCTTCGGCCCTCTCTCATAGCCTGAACTAGCCTTTCAGCCCCCTTCAAATCCCCAAATCCAACATATGCAGCAACAAGGGAATAAAAAGTATAATTGCAAGGTTCTATATTTTCCACCAGCATTTTCTCTACAACGCCCACAAATAAATCCTGTCTCTCCACTTTACCATACAGTTTAATCATGATATTGAATGTGAGAACATCAGGCCTAACTCCAAACAAGTCCATTTTCTTCTTCAACTCCTCTGCTCTGACCATATTACCATCCATTGCACAAGCATTGAGAATGGCATTAAATGCTCCTGTATCGGGCCTTGCATCCGCCACTACAATGCTTTTGCTCAAACCCATTTCCTCAACCTCCATGACACGTTCACATATATCATGAAACAGATGAAATGCAAGATCAAAGTCTTGTGGGTACTTACCCAATCGGCTTACAACGCAACTCCATGCCTTAACGTGAGGAAGAAGACCCCGCTGCAGCATTAATCGTACGATGGTCTCTCCATAGCGAGGCGAGCCAGTTTTTGCGGCAGCCACGGCTAAGTGTGCCAGTGAATTGCTGTCGAGGGAACCAAGCTTATTCTCGTCTTGAAGCTTTCGCACGATGGCCTGTGCGCGAGAAACGCTGGAGGGGGTCGCTTCCTTTGATAGCTGAACAACCAAGAGACTAAGGCGTGTAGAGGTGGGATTTTGTTTCATGACCTCTTCTATTCTTCTGTCTTCCTCTGTATTCTCTCCCTCCAAACATGGGGATTGCATGTTGGGTATTGAAATGGTGGAAGAAGCTCCAGTAGTTGCCAGAGTTTGGGATGGGATCCTGAAGTGGGTGGAATGTTGAGGCCATGATTGGTTATGGCGGTGATTCAAGTGTAGATATGCAAATCTCTTCTCAACCAGAGAGCTCGGAAGGGAATTTGGGACGGTTTTCGGATGGGTGGGGCAAGGAATTGTGCAATAGTATGCCATTCAGAAAGGGATTTTGGGGGGTTTTGGGATTGGTGGAGCAGGGAATTGGAATTGAGCAATAGTATGTCATTCACTCTTCGCTTCTTACTTCAGAAAATATCAAATTTGATCAAATTATAAACTCCACTCTTTTGATGGGAAAATATTGCTCTTTTCCTCCACATAAAAACTGTTGTTTTAGTTTCATAAATTAAGTGGTATGCGCGGGTGTGCATCTCGACCCTATTTTTAGGGCTATTCGAGTCCTAAAGCGATGGATCATAGTAATTTTCGAAGGAAATCCCATTTCATTTTGGTCATTTAACAATGGGGTAATTTTATTTTTTTGAAAATTAAACTTTATCTTTTAATTTAATCATTTAATTTTTTAATGAAGAAAGTTTAATATGGTAAAAATGTTATAATGTATCCCGATGGGTGACAAGTCTTAGGAAATGTGAATGTGTGGTTTATGACAACAAATATATGGCAGTTCGTGCGGAGGTTGGTCATCTCGTCCTCTCATTGTGTTAGTTGTACAGGGAAATTAAGATGCAGCGTGGGAAATTTCCATAAGTTATGTTGGGATTGGAAGCGTGTGAGGGCCGTTGGTATGTGGAGTTTGTTGATCTCTAGGCTTGGTATGATGTTGTAGTATTTTGGTGGTCAACTGTTATTTGGCGGGGCTCTAGTGGTATTATCAATTTCTCTAGCTTGTGTCTTGTCTGGGAATGGTGGCATTTTCGTAGTCGGCACCTCCTCCTCAGCCTTTGGGTCATATAATTGATAAGTTTCCTTTCTTGTGTGTGGTTTCTTGCTTTTTTCAGCGGTCTCAGTGATCTGTATCTGGTTATCAAGTTGGCCCTCGAGCCTTCTCATGGGTGGTCAGTCAATTATGATCTTGGATTCCTTTTGTGTTTACGGGGGAGTCTGTTTATCCTATCAACTAGTTTTCTTTTGGGGTCTAGTTGTTTTTAAGCTTTTCTAAGGCCACCCGCGACCAACAACTGGGTAATCAGTTATTTGCATTGGCAGGGGGGAAGATTATCTTAAGGGTTTCAAGACAGTTGGTTATCTGGGGGGGTTCGTGTCTCCTGGGTCAATGGTTAATTGCCTCGTTGCCTGGTCTATGTCTCTGTTCCCTATAGCTCTTTTTGTCAGAGTCGTTGGTAATCCTCTGGTCTACTTGTGGAGTTTCTTTGTCATAGTTTCATTTACTAATCCTCGAGCTAGAGATAATGGGTTGGTATTACTTTTTCAATAAAATCTTTTGGCAAATTTGGGGTTGATAGTTGCTTTGGTGCGCATTGTGGTGAGTTGGGTGGCAACATTGTTAGCTAGTGCTCTTGGTTATGTTATAATGCGACCCATGCTACGTAATTCTTGCTCTATGCCCCAACCAAAAGGAATTTCGGTCAACCATGGGGGGCAACATAAGAATCTGAAGGTGGCAACGGTGGATACGGTGCCTACACGCTCTGCATAGGGAGGTAGAACTACCGGCAACATGGGTCAGGCGGTATTAGGGGCTCATGGTGGTCAGGGCAGCTCGAAGGTGGCACGAGGTGGGCCACCAATGGGGATTGCAAAGTTGGGCAGTGTGACGCGTAGGGGCGGCGCCGATGGACGGAGTAAAAAGCGTTGCCCTGAGCGTGGAGGGACGACAGGTAAATAATGGTGTTCTGAGGTTTGTTGGGACCTGGTCCAGTTTGTCTTGGACCACTTGAAAATTTCTGATAAGGCTAGGAAGGAGGAACATGATGCAGTCATTACTACACTCAACCAACTACATTATTTTCAGTGTCATGATGGGAAGAGGATTGTGGTGGTATGGTGTGGTCAGAATCTACTATCTGAGAAAGTGGAAAAGCTGGAGTCATGGATGACTCATTTCGAGCAACATGTCTAATGTTCTTACCATCCCCCTCCTCCTCCAGGGACTGGTCCAGATAATCCTGCCTCTATTACCTCTGATGACTGAGCATGGTTACAGGTGTTCTACTTGTCTTATTTGTATTATGGATCTTTTGGCCTCCTAAGTTATGGACTGCGTCTCTAGCTGTACTTATGTTTATATGCCATATGTTGCTAGTGGTAGTCAACAAACTTGGTTAGGGTGAGACTACATGTATTTTGACATCGATGTACTTTTTTTTTTATGAATGAATAGAACCTTGACTTACAAAGAAAATAATGTTATAATGTAATATTTAACATTTTAACTTAGTCAAATTATATTTATAATATATTACTTAACATTAGTCCATGGGTTCTTGGATAGACGGTGATTGGGTGCTTTGTAAGATACTCCTTGATGTGAAGTCATTGGTTCAATTCCCTGCCTCAATCGAGGTGATATATTGGACATGATGAAGATGTAGTCCTGTCAAGCTTATATATATATATTATTTAACATTTTATTTGAGTGAAATTATATAAAAATAAAAATAAAAATTATAATTATTAATTTAATTATCTTTGCATGTTTTCTATTTTGAGTTGTTAAATAATTTATAAATACTATTTATAAATAATTTAAATAATTTATTTATCTTCCACATTTATATTTTATTTATAATATATTCTATTATTTTTATAATTTATATTCATCTTTTAAATTTCTTGTTTATACCGTATTATTTATTAAAATAAGATTTTATATAAAAAAAAATTGCATATAATAATATTTATCAAAATAAGAATATATGTTTTATATATATATATATAGATATAATTTTTTGATCCTCTTCAACATTACTTTTGTTAATTTCGTTTTCTCTTTGTTGTTATTTTAGGAAACTTCTAATTAATTTCCTCTACTAGTTTAGGGTGGCCAAATTCAACCAATCATAGAAGCTTATTTTCGTCCTCCTACTTCAAACCAAAAATTTACACGTGGGCTTCATCTCCATCCAAATCCCGCATGTTGAATTGGAAGGCTCCGTTAAACTCCACCGACTCGTGCTCAGCTTATTGTTGTTCAAGTCGAGTCATAGTAGATTGGTGCAACTACTATTTGTTGCGCTTTCTTTTGCTAGACCCATTAGGGATCATTCTTCGTGTAAGATTTATGAGTGATTCAACCAAGAAATCCCTATCGGAGAGGGCCACAAAAAAATGGAGGGTGAGTATTGTATATGGGGAATGGAGGGTGAGTACTGTATATCGATAAATCCCTAATGGAGAGGGCCACAAAAAAATGGAGGTTAAGTATTGTATATCCTTTATTTGGTTGGATGGAGTCTACATAGTTATAAACAAGAAGATACCTTTGTTAAAAACAATGTTTTACAGGCGAGTGTAGCTTCAGACATATTAATGTATCATAACTATATATTGTTGTTGATCATACTGGGACTAATATTCTATTTTCTCAAATTGCCAAAATGCATTATATGTGCTCACGCTGTTGAGAAATTGGGGGAAGGGGTGCTGGACAGGCCATAAGATACAATTGTGGATGGTTGAGGATTGAATTACACTCCCGCCTAAGATGGTTGGATAAATCATATGCATTCAAATGGGACATGAGAAGACTAGAATATGGTTTGAAGCGCTCCTCTTGGCTTCACTGTGAGCAAGAGTGGTGATGTTCTTGATTTTATGCCCAACCAGGTAAAATTTTGTGTCTTCGGTATTTTATGTTGGTTTTACAGTCCTCATTTATTTTGGTAAGGAAAGTGAAACATTAAAATTGAATTTTGGAGATTTCGGATTTATTCAAAACCCCGAAGCATAGGAAAAATTATTCAAAAACCCTCAAAACCCCTGAAGCATAGGAAAATTTATGAAAAAACTTTAAGCCCCCTAGAGCATAGAAAATTTTATTAAAAACCATCAAATCCCTTGAAGCATAGAAAAACTATGTCCTTGACAATTTATCCATGAAACCATACTTCACATCTAATTTTCTTCCAAATTTACCCCTGAAATTTCATTGAAAGAAGGAAAATATAGCCAGTTTTAAATAAAAGGTACCCTACTTGAAGAAATATCCCTTGATTTCGGGCGAATCTAAATGGATTTGTACTACTGTGAGACTTTATACATCTTGAATTTATATGAGATTTTTTTTGTGCAGGGTATATATCCACGTGAATCTAGATTTGATATTGATAGTGTTACACTGCATATTTCAAATATTAGATATTAAATTTTAAAGGGGTTTGTTTGTATCATTTGATTTCCTTGGTTGGCATTGTTGGTCTTGCTAAAAGGGTAAGGCCTAAATCTGAAAGCTTCGACGACACGGGTATGGGGCATGTTCCTTCTTGATGGAAGGGGATTTTCCAAATTGGCACAAACTTCAGTACAACTCACTGCAACAAGTACCTCCATCAATATCCATTTCAAGAGTCAGTTCCTTTTCCATTTGTATTGATCATGATGTTTATAATTTTTTGTCTATATGTCTGCTTTATGGCTTCTCAAAAGATTCTTTATTACAATGTTAAAGAAAACCTTGTTCCTTCATTTTTTTAATAATTCTGTTATGAAACCAGCTCACAAAAAGATAGAAAAGATAGATCAACGCCTTAGAATTCAGCCTCTTCGAGGGGGCAACCTCCTTTACATTACATAAATGAACAATTCTTGGATGATACAAATGAAAAGACCTCCTTTCTATATATAGGAGTCTAAGGGGTCATAACATAATCAGAGCCGACATAACAATAATAATGTAAGGGCACAATAATAACAATAGTGGGCTTTTATGTGGCACAATAGTAACAATATGGGCACTAAATGGGTACATCAATATAATAAGTGGGTTGTACTAATAACAATAGGGGGTTACACTAGTAGAATAGGGGCCTAACATACCCCTCTCCTTCAAAAAGCATTGTCCTCAACGCTTGAGTAGTTCTTGATGCTTTTGTATAAAATTCTTGTCCTCCCATGTGGAATCTTCAGCGGGTAAGTTCTTCCACTTGATGAGATACTTTGAAATTGATCGATTTCGTAGCTGTCGGGTTCTTGTTTCTATGACTGCTCCAGGTTCCAATATGAGATTTCCTTCCTCTTCAATTGCTGGCAATATTGTTTGAATTGGGATCTTTTGCAACTTTTGAATAAGTGGCCATACTTCTTCGTCCTTCTTCCATTCATCCCTTGCTTCGTTTATCCAATCTGGTTGGATAATAGAAATAACACAAAACAATGCTTCCACATCCTCATCCTTGAAGAGTCTTCCCATTCGGTAAGGTCACCATTTTTTAAGTGCATATAGTATTGCCAACATTTCCTTCTCATAAATAGCTTTCTTGAGATGTAGCAGTAAAAATACCTAATCACCTACATCAAAACATTTTTCACTACGATGTTGATCTACCTGTTGTTTCGTTTTATTTTGCACCAAAGTGGCGTTATCCTTTAAAAGTTGGAGAACTTGTTGTTGATGATCGATGTGATCTTTCTCTGCTTGACCCTTTTTCTTCTTGATATGTCCTTCTATCTCTAGAGTTTGAGGAGTGGTAATTTCTTCCAATCCTTTACAAGATATGGTCGGATTCATTTTTTGATGCTCGATGTGATCTTTCACTTCTTGAACATTTTTCTTCTTGATATGTCCTTCTATCTTGATAGTTTGAGGAGTGGTAATTTCGACCAATGAATTACAAGATACGGTTGGATTCATTTCTTCTTTCTCGATGTGATCTTTCACTTCTTGCACCTTTTTCTTCTTGATATCTCCTTCTATCTTGAGAGTTTGAGGAGTAGTAATTCTTGCCAATGCTTTACAAGATATGGTCTGATTCATTTCTTCTTTCTCTGGGGTGGGGTCCTGGAGTATATCCTCTTCTTTTAATGTTTCTTGATCCTTTTCTTCCTCCTCTTCATATTCTATGTAAAATAGTTTCTTCTCAGCACACTTATGTCCTTTAGTGCATTTGCTATCACAATTTTAACAAATCCCTTTTTCTCCTTTTTCTTCCAATTGTTGTGGTGTAACCCTTGTAGGTTGTGGAAGGCTGGGAGAAACAACACTTCCATCTTTATAGTTGTGAGGGGTATGCTTCCTAGTTTCCATAATTTTGCTTTCCACTATGTCACACAGCCCTTTTACTCTTTCCAATTGTTGTAGTGTTGCTCTAAATAAGGTGTTGCTCTTTGTATCCTCATAATGTGCTATCATTTCCTCCGTGAAAATTGACCATGTAACAGGTTGTTTACGAGAACAAAGCCCTTCATACCATAAAAATTGATTTGGTTCTAAATATGAAGATGCAATACTTACCTTTTGTAACAGTGGTACACCATGTAGATCAAAATATTGCTCCATCTGAAGTATCCAATTTACCGGATCCTTGCCATCAAACTTCCTCATCTTGCTTTTTCTTGATTTTAGGAGCTCGATCTTGAAACGACTGTAACTCTGTACTTTCGGATCTTTAAGTTTTTAAATTGTGACCTATAGTATCCCTTTGCGTCCTCTTTCCAATGCTACCAGTCTGATCTAAATTGGATTCTGCAAGAAAGAGTTATGCACAATATCCCAAGATGACCTGATTATATACCTTTCTAGAAGAGCGAACTTGTATGAAGTTCCACGTGTCATTGTTTTCACCTTTGGCTCTGAAAAATATATGGAAGAAACTACAGTATGTCCTCTTTCTATAAATTCTTACGAAATTTCAATCTAATTATTAGAGAGAAAGTTATGATAATTTTCCCCAAGTCACCTATTTGGAATGTAATTCAGGAGTCTGCAAAAGGACCAACTTCCTCAGATCATATCTCCACAAATATAGCTTGAAAAGCTCTGAAATTCAGACCCGAGATTTAACGCGATTTCTTCTCAAATGGGTTTTTTTTTTTAGCTTCTGAAACGTCACCAAAAAAAAATTTATAGCGAAAATGCCACGATGACCTGTTTGGAGCAGCGAAACCCTAGAATCCAAAGCTCTGATACCAAATGTTATGGAACCAGCTCACAAAAAGATAGAAAAGATAAATCAATGCCTTAGAATTCAACCTCTTCGAGGGGGCAACCTCCTTTACATTACATAAATGAACAATTCTTGGATGATACAAATGAAAAGACCTCCTTTCTATATATAGGAGTCTAAGGGGTCATAACATAATCAGAGCCGACATAACAATAATAATGTAAGGGCACAATAATAACAATAGTGGGCTTCTATGTGGCACAATAGTAACAATATGGGCACTACATGGGTACATCAATATAATAAGTGAGTTGTACTAATAACATTAATGGGTTACACTAGTAGTATAAGGGCCTAAAAAATTCTGGATAGGATCCTCTACTACTTATATCAAGTTGTTCACACTAACAAATTTCAGGTTTGTCTTAACATGGCAAACACAAGGATAGGCAACACTTTTCATAGTCCTTAATTGAGTAAGAAAATATCAATTATGTATTTACAATGAATCTCTATATGTATTTCTAATAGAAAGAAACTCATTTTAATTACTCATACATTTCTCAAAGATCACAAATCTGCAACATAATTAGAAAATTCACATATCTAAGTAAAAGCAATGATAGTGGTAATGAAATCTGTCATATCCATAATTGGTTAAGACTCAAGTCTCATTCTACATGTATTGTAATAGATCTTAATGGCCCCTTCTAACAAAGGGACCCATCGACCATTCTCAAGAGTCTACTCAATGTATTTTCCAATGAAAAAAACACTACTCTTTTCATTATAAAAAGTTTACTAAATGTATATAGAGACCCTGCTATATAGAATGTTTGACAGAATATTTTGATACCTTATAACCAACAAAATGACAAGTCGGATCACATTTGAATAGTTGAGGTCCAAACTCTTCATCAATACTAAGTACTATAGCAGTTATGCAAACAACCAATGTGTATTAAATAATAAATAATAAAACCACCATAGAAAATAGCAGTTTTACATACAAACATTGTTGTATTCATTCATACTAGTCAACATTCAGTTTATATGAAGGGTAATGGAAGAACCGTAGATTTTTTCCCAATTTATATGAAAATATTGCAAGCACTAACCTAATTCAAGTGGTCTCATGCATGCATGTTGTGTATAAACTTGAGACTTATCTGCAAGCCTGAAAATATTAAAAAATAAAGAATATTGCATAATTAGAGATAAAAGAAAAAAAATCAAATCAAAACCTAAAATATGTTGTCACACAAATCAAATTATAAGAAAAAAGACATTGGCAATCTAGAAGTAGGGGTTTTAAACCCCATGTTGTTGTGTATGAAAATCCGAAACACAACATTTGCATTATGCAAATAATTTGATGTAAATTAAGCTCATAGTTTTGTAAAAATATCTACTCCTTTGATATTTTCTACATGACCACTTCTGGAATCAAAAAGATAACCCGTCATATTTGGGATTAATTAGTTGAATAAGAACCTAGTTACCCCATAATGGTGATTGGGCCACATAAAGCTAATTTTGATATTCAATCATATCATATTATATTAAACTCACATATGAATTTGAAATAATAGCGTGCAATTCACATTTGGGCACATTTCAAGAGGTATTAGAGATAAAATGGATCTATATGACACAAAAAGATCTTGGCAATGCAAAAGGAATACTTTTCTATTTGAGATTCAGATTGAGGCAATAGTGTTTGTTAGAAACTAAACTCACAAGTACATCCAATGAGAACTTCCTCGTAATTTTATAAGATCAAGGAGATGCAATCACCACATTTAGCAATCCAGAATGGCTCAATAACATTGTCCAATCATGTACACCATTTTTGTACCTTGTCTTCAACAAAGCATAACATTCAGCTGGAGTTTCTAATTAAGGTGACACTTTTTTGGAAAGTACTTACAAGGCATTAAAATGAATGATCTTATAGCCTTATAGGTTATTTCATGAAGCAGGGTCAAAGTTACAAGCTCTGAAAGTTGTTAACTTTTTAAGTGCCAAACCCCTGCTAGAAAGGAAAAGTCATAAGAACTTTCAATTGCAGTAAGAAAACCAGGTGTTAATTTTTCATGTTAAAAGAAGATGTCTAGCACACAAATTCTTAGATTTAGATTTTCATTGGGAGGGGAAATCAATTGAATGCAAGTTATCTTTATTTTTAAATAAAAGGCTTGATTGGGAAAAAAATGTTGAAAAGGAGCAAGGAAATATTGAAGTTGATTAAAAATCCCTTGGTAATATTTTTGAATGTACATGATAGACCATGTGGTGTATTGTCATTTATTGGATTTCTTTGTGGTGAATTTTGTCTTTGTGTTTTTGATACTTAGTTTTTTCTTCTACTGAAAACAAAAACAATACAACATGATAAGGAGAAAATCAAGCCTTTCTCTCTTTTTGTTCATTAGTTTGTTGTTGGTTGTTAGAACTCAACTCCATTGTAGGATATACCTACTAAAAAAGCTAGGACCTTTCCTATCTACATTCATATAATCGAGATTTCACATGCTATAGGAATCTAATTGGAAAGTAGCCCTCCTGAGCATTGCTTCATTGAATTAAATTTTCACTATCCAATGTGTTGTTTGCAATAGGAAATTGATTGGAGTCAGAGGTATGAGGCTACAAATGGGCCTTTAAATATTTTTGGGTGAATTTCTCTCTCCATGAGATAAATATGGACATGGTATTCATACATTGCCTACAATAAGTGGGAACATTGTGAAAAATGCAAGTATAACTAGATATGCAGGAGGAATTGCAAAAGGAGGAGCTCCTCATGCTAGAGTTTCATCCTACAAAGTTTGTTGGCTTCCCAATACAAATGGAGGAGAATGCTATGATGTAGATATTCTTGTTGCATTTGATGTAGGGATACATGATGGAGTTATGTGTTCTTTGTTTCTATTAGATCTTGCTCTCCTCTTTCTAATTATTTTCAAGGTGGAATTGCAATTGGAGCATTCCATTCAGTCTAAAGAGGAAAGGTAGTTGTATGTTCCACTAGAAATGATGGTCGTACTTTGGGGACAGTTTCAAATGTGGCACCATGGATCATAACCATGGTAGCAAGAAACATTAATAGAAAATATCCTTCAAGTGCTGTTAGTGTTAGTCCAAGGAATGAAAATCTACATCTCTCTATGATGACAAGTTTTAACAATTTTTATGTAATAATGTTGCAGGCAACTTTTCTTCTTGGGATCTCTAGTTATTTCCTTCAAATTTTAAGCTATATATGCATCTACTGTAATATGCTGGAAAATTTATTCTTCAATTGGTAGTACCTATCTTTACCCATGAAAATCCTTTGGCAACTATTTACCTAACAATAACCAGTCCAGTGGTAGATTATGTTGAAGCTTCACGAGCAGTTAAAGATGCATCTCATGTTTAAAGTGGGGTAGAATTTAGTAATAAATATTTTGTGGCCCTATCCTCTATAGTGGGCTATCAGATTTGGGCATTATGCCTTAGCCAACAAAGCACATGCTAAAAAATGAGCCTCTTGAATACATACTATGTACAAATATGGAATGGTAAAAGGGTACTGTATGACCCGTGAAGGTAGTTGAGCATGCTTCGAACATGTTGGTTCGTGATATTCTCATGAAGCCAATGATTAGGAAGATCAGATGTATGTAAGAGTGGATGATTGGAAACACCTTGAGGAGGAAAACAGAGGCCTCAACAAAAAATGTTTCAATTGCACCAATAAATAAAGCCAAAACCCAAAACCTTAAGCATCATCAATACAAATGACCATTCCACTTGGTCATATGCCTTTTGAATGTCCTTAACCATGCCTATATGTGGTATTTGCACTTTTAGGCATCCTTCCCTCCCTATTTGGTCAGATTTCTATGTATGTCATCCTCGAGCATAAAGAAGTTGAAATCCTCTCAATATACTTACAAAATGGTAGTAATTTGTGGTTTTGTTGTTCTTCTCACTTGTGTCTGTGATATATAATCAAGTCCTTTCTTATTCCAAATTTGGGTTGCTTCTTGCCTTTGGTTTGTCCCGAATGTTTATTACATCCATCTCCAGACTACTTTAGAACATAACTTACATAAATTTAAATGCAAACGGTGCACATCAAACCTTTATTAAAGCCCGAGAATGGGGAAACGTATGGGTGGAAGGAAGGACATCTGCTTCCTTTTGGGTGTCCCACCATCTCACTGGGTGTTTTGTTTTACGATTGTGAGAAAGGAGATTGATGTTTGGAGACTTGATAATGAAGGTTTTATGTTTTCACTTGTCTAGCTAGATTATGAATGGTTTTTGTAGTTTGATTCTTAGCCATTTTGGTCGTCTTTCCAAAAAATAGAGTTGACTTCAAAAGGGTTATTATGAGATAATACCCTCATCTTTATCATGTGAAAAGAAACTCCAGAAGGCCACAATGTTTTGTCAAGGTGGTTTTACAAAGGAAACATTGTGAACACAATTCAAAAGCTAAAATGTCCTTTTTGCGGATTGTTCATTTACAGAGCAAGTATTTGAAAATTTATCAACTTTGCAGAGATTGGTGATTTCAATATAATTGTTGCACAAACAGGGTGGTAGTTTTTCTTTATATAAATTATTTTATTTTCTGTAATTGCAAATTGGTAAATGCTTATAATGCATATGCATGCATCAAGTTTGATTTTTTTATATCTATATCCTTGTGATAAAGCAATTGTGATTTCCTTTAGTTCATAAATTTTCTTAATGAAAAGAAATTACGATCTATTCTTGACTGTGTGCGGGTAATGGACCGCTCAAGGGTTGTTTTAGAATTTTCTTTATTCTCAACATGATGCTGGTAACTTTTCCTATCTTTTCCCATTAAGAAGGTGCATTCTTTGTATTGGCATTTTCTTGGAAATTTAAAATGATTTAATTAATAAATTTTTCACTCAAGGAGAGTTGAAGTATGATCTTGTTGTCCCTTGCTTTGTAGATATGCATTTTTTTATTTCTGTTGTGGCTTTGATTTCATCATTTTGTATCAGTGCAAGGATAAAGAGAGAAGATAAAAAAAGGAGTGAAGATAGAAAGCATGAGTTTCCAATTAGGAAAAAAATTGTATAAACTATTACATACAAATTATGTATGAACTGTTGTTGCAAGTGTGGGGTTTTGTTGGTTGCAGCATAGATTAACACATCATTGCAACTTGGGATGAGTACATGGAAGCTACAAATTGGACCAGAGCTTGGACAGTCAGAAATTAAGTATTGAGTGAGAGTTGGATTGTGGAATGTTGTTTACCGCTTCGAGTAGATATGCTACAACCTAGAGCTTTGAAAATACATGGACGGTGTCATAGCATAATAGAAAAAAATTTTGACAACATGGATGTGTATCCTTAGGTTCCCACATATACATATATATGGTGTAACTCTAGTCGACATGAAGAGTGTGAATTGTAGTATTAATTGATGAAACAATTTAAGGAGAATGTTGGATATTTGTGACATGTTGTGTGGGTGAAATCGTTGTCCAAACAAGGACTCCTTTGTTACATTCACTATTCCTACAATGATCTCCATTTTCAATAGGCTTTCTTGTGTAAAACTAAATTAGTTCATAGAAAATATTGAGAGTGCTTAAGGGTTACACTATTAAAAGAGTGTGATGTTGTGATAATTGCCATCACTCACAGAAGGATGTCATTGAGCGTTCCTAAAGGTGTGAAGTTTTGATGATTGTTGCTTGCAGGTAGAAGAAGACACACATCCTTCAAGTAGAGAAGCATATAACATAATAGAAAAATATAGATAGATAGAAGACATTCTATGATAAATTACTCTTTCTTTGATTTCTTTTCTATTTTATTTTGTTTTGTAAATCACAACTGAAAGAATGGATGACACTAATAAGCCAATAAGGAATGCATCGTTGCAAAGAGTAGGCCCTTTCAAATATGGTGCGGGTCATGTCAATTCAAACGTGGCTGGAAATCCTGGCATAGTCTATGATCTATTAGTCAAAGACTACTAGAAATTCTTATGCTACTTGAATTAATTATTATAATTCAACAAAGATCATGGCCATAACATGGAAGGTGTTTTCTTGTCCAACACACCAACCTAAGATACATGACCTCAACTATCCTTAAATTATGCTCTCACAATTGCAAGGGTCTATGACTGTGAAAAGGAAGGTGAAAAATGTGGTAGAGGGACCCACAATTTATAATGCAAAGGTGAGGTATAAGCTCAGAGTTTTGGTGTCAGTTGAGCCCTAAAAACATGAGTTTTCTAAGAACAGGGAGGAGAATTGCTAATCTTTTTGAGCCTACAGTTTGGCGAATATGCCCTTGCAAGTGGTTTTTATTAGAAACTATTTCCGATTTAAATTTGTATATATAACTTTTAGTTGAGAACCTTATGAAGATGCATATCAAACTGGGGCTTAAATGAGTATTTTCTATAGTGAGAATAGAACTTCATGTCTTTTGTATTCATAAGACATGGATTATTCTATAGGGTCTGCTGAAGGTTAATAATGATCATATATTCTTTTAGCTTCAGAAGTTGATGGAATTCAGATGAGGTTTGTTCAATTGAAACCCTTTTATGTCTTTGCACCTATGACACTTACACAAACATTTGAAAGAACATAATGTTTTTTGATTTTTTTTCATAAACTATAACAAAGGGTACATGTGGGGTTTTATAGGTTAGTTGATGTAGTTGTAGAGGCTAGAGATGGAAGTGTATATGACTTAGATGCAAGCACCAAGTTTAGATATGATAGATCCTTTCTAGATCTTTTGGAAGAAAAACCCCATGGCAGGCTTGTGAAATATGATCCAATAACAAAGAAGACTATAGTTTTACTCATTGGCCTTGGGTTTGCAAACAAAGTTTCTCTTTCAAAAAAAGAAGACTACATCCTCATATGTGAGACATGGAAATAAGTAGATAATATGTGTACATCAACTTAGTATTATGGAGGGTAAGTATTGTATATTGAGAAATCCCAATAGGAGAGGGACACAAAAAAATGGAGGGTAAGTATTGCATATCCTTTATTTGGTTGGATGAAATCTATATGATTATTATTGCACATTTTTCCATTACAATTGCTCTCTGTAGATTTTTTGATAGCCTTGTTTGATATTAGTTTCACTTGAAGAAAGGTTGTAGCCATGTTAAATATGGCCATAACTTATTATAAGATCGACAGATGATGCATATTTGATCTTAAATTGGTTCTAGGTTTTGAGCTTGTGAGGTGGAAGGCTTAGCAGTTGTCACTGTGGCTTAGCATGTTTGCACTAATAGAGCACCACAGTGAGAAGCTACCAATTAGGGCAAATGATCAATTGACACCCTAGCCATTGGGCTTACTAGTAGATAACAAAAGCAACACACATAGGCTTGATGTCCATTTGAAAATAGTGCCCACCAAAAATAACACAAACCATGAGCTTGATGAAAGCCTAAAACATTCTAGAATTGTACATCATTTAAATTGAGTACCAATCCATTCAAAGCACCTACTTAATTATTGTTACCACATAACCAACCAAGCAAATCTATCTTGCCCTGATTCAAATTATCAGAGTATAATTTATGTGTATTTTGTGGAAATTAAAGCTCTTGCATGCATAACAAGACAATAAATTCATGTATTCAAGGTTGAATAGACAAATTATAACATATATGGAACCTTCTGCTTGTAGTCGATACAACCACCTTGTTAAGTTTAGCAAGGATTTGCGTTAAAAATTATTTCCTTTTAATCAAGAAATAGCGTCGAAGCTTCAACCAATGTTGCTTTACAATATAGAACATGGTATTTTTGTTAGTTCTCTCAATTCCAACCTCCAAAAAGTTACAAAATTAAAACAAACACACACACACACACACACACACATATTAAAAAAAACACTAAAATTTAAAATTTAATATATGAATATCATTTACATGATTATGAAACCAAGCTACAACTTTTTTCAATTTAACAATCCTATCGGCCTACCTTTGCACCTTTTTTGGGCAATTGCTAGTTAGTTAATTTATCTTTTCCCCACACACACACACACACACACACACATATATATATAAACTTTTTTCTAGGCATTCCTTAACGTTTCTTTATATTGATATTTATTTTCTTTCTATTTTTCTTGTTTATTTTAATAAAAAATTTAAGTTTGTTGTAAAGTTACTTTTTATTATATATTATATTATTTATTTTCATGATTATTATGAGTTTACCGTTGCATGGAAAATACTTTGCTGAAATTATACTTATAATTATAATGTATTGTTTAACATTCTGATTCAGTGAAATTACATAAAAATAAAATAAAATACAATACATAAAATTAATAACAAACCTAGATCCATCTTAATTCTAGATTTATCTAGTGCCTAGAGAAATCAAAATTTTCACATGCAAACCTCCTTTTTGTGTGTAAAAGAGATTTAATCCCTCTAGATATTATATTTAATGGATTAGTGTTAATGTATTGGTCATATATTTATTTATTTTTTATTGATTAGTGTCACTGTTAGTGTGTATATTTAAATATTTAAATTTAATTTTATATTATTCGTTGAGAACATAATAATATTTAATTTCCAATACTACTAAATCAAGAATAGGGGTGGTAGAAGTTGGAGGGGTTCATTTTCTTCAATGAAAAAAAAGAAATAACCTTCTCTAACAACCAAGTTTAAGCAAGTCTAAAATGCAACTGAATAAATATGACTAACAACCAAGCCGAATCTTATGTTCTTCTGCATGGTTTGATGCTTGATTTGTAAACTTCCATGGATATACCAATGGAAGGTTCTGGTGAGCTCCAGTATTGTAGCAATAATGCTGCAACTCCTGGGGCTTCCTTCTTTACTTTTATCAACCCGGTAGTTCGTAACAAACTTGGAAGCGACGGTGCTGTATGCACAAGTACTAGCTCTTACTGCAGGCTGTCACTTGATTAGCTGGTGCAAGTTCGCTAGGAGCTCAAGCCAACTTCTATGAGTTCTCAGAAGAAGCTTTTACTGTGATGGAAGAAAGCTAATTCTATAGGGGCTATTCTACTTGCAGAAAGAGAAGGAAAACTGAAATGAAACGCAAACCCTAACAAACCCTATTTTACCCACTAACCCTACTTTTGTAAGAAAAGAGATGGAAACTACTGAAATGGGTGCCATTGATTACTGAAAAGGTAAATTGCATTTATTCAAGCTACTTCCGAAAATAAATGAGAGGAAAACATCTTTTTGTATTTTTGAGTGTTTTTATATGAAATTATTATGCTTGTGATTTATCTAGCTATAACTGTGTAGAGGTTTGGTGGCAAAGGAAGATGGAGTTGGCTTTTTCAGAAGGTGAGGAAGGTGTGGAGGGGTCCTAAGAAGTCCCTAGTACCCATCTGAAGACTTCCATTGTGATCAGACTTCGAAAAATCAGTCACAGGAAATTCTATAGGAGGCTGCAGGGGATCTACATGAGGTTCTACAAGAGGATCTACAAGAGGAGGCTGAAAGTGGTTTTTGGTGGTTTGAAGGTGGAAAAATGATGGGAGAGGGGAAATGAAGGCTAGATGAAGGGGTTGGGGGGTCTATAACTTGTCAAGGAAGATCAGGGACGAAGGATATGGTTGGATTTGTTCAAGGGGCAAGAAAGCAACTTTATGCAGAAATTAGGGCAGATTGGCGAAATGTTGCAAATGAGTAGGGCAGATTGGCTGAAATGGAAAATGAGTTGGGAGGGGGGAGGAAGTAAATGAGCTGCAAGAGCACATTTAACAATTCTCTGACTGGCCAAAGCAAGAACTAAAAATGAAGAGCTTCTCTGTCTATCTCTGTAAGCGTAAATTCATCCTGCAAGAGATCTGCACATTTACTTCTCAAAACTGGCCAAAGCAAGAACTAAAAACAGAGTTTTGTCTATCTTAACCTAATTTCTGACCTAAAACCAGAAAATGCTGAACAATACCTTATGAACAAAAAAGCATGCGAGAGAACTATGGTAAAATGAAATGGAATGATCTAAGCAATTAAATCTGGACCAATATCAACTTTTCCAAATCAAAGGATCACACTAGCAGTTGCATGGAAGAGCAAAAACTATGTTTTTAGTCGCAGTAGTAGTGCCTTGACCTCAAACCATGGTCCCAAGAAGGGAGAAAGGAGATCAAGACCTGATGTTGGCCTTTTTGGATCTTTTTTGTCACTGTAGCAACTTACTTAAACAACTTGAAACAAAAACAACTATTCTAACCATCAAAAGCAACCTAATTTAACAAAGCAGGATGAACCTAAACAACAAAAATTATCTCATGAATGAAAGAAAAAACATATAAATACACGAAGGAGGTGCTAGGTAGCTTGGGTTGGGCCCTAACCCAAGAGCTTCAACCCTCTGGAAAATATTAGTGCTGGCTCAAAAAATGTTTCATCTTCATTTATCCAAAAATAGCAATTACATCACATAAACTGTCTTGAAAAAGAGCTCGAAAATGAGCTGAGTACAAGGCTGCATAAAAGTGTGAAAATATATTAAGAACTGGCTAAAATCTAACTAAAAAAACTGAGCACCTAAGCCCTGCTATTTATACAACTCGAGCCTCCAACAACTCTCCTAAAATCGAGCTCAGCTTCCCAAAACTACAGATAAACAACAGTCCTTCTTTACTTGCTCGGCTTCCCCTTGGAAAGTGGACCTTTGTGCTCCGAGTTTCTGATGGAGAATTCGAGGTAAGTGTTCATAAATGAAGTGGACGCCCTCCTACAAATCCTCTCCCTTGTTCTTCCTTGAATTTGGCTGCCAAATACTCATTAAACCTTTGATTTTGTCTCAAAATTGACCAAAAATCTGCATAAAGCACACATTAGACTTTTTGGCATAATGACTAACCCAATTCACTCTATTAGCATAAACATAATAAAAAACATGCAATAAATTAATCAAAATGGTGGACTAAGTCGAATTAAGAGGCAAAATGAGCCCATATAATTACCCATTTTTTGGGCTCATCATCACCCTCGTACTGAAGGTGTTGCTCATCCTCTGAGCAACTAATCTATCTCTTCATCCTTGATGGCTCTGATGGATTCCCTGACATCCCATGCTTCTGATGTGATATCCTCCTCTTTATCATGGAATCCTGCCTTTCTATCCACCTCCTCCCACTGTTGTCTTTCTTCTTCCTCTTTTTCCTCTTCTTTTGTCTTCTCTGCCTCTATTAGCTTTGCTTCCTCAAGCTCTGTTTTGGTTTTCTTCTCATCTTGTTTAGTTTCTACCTTCTTTGATTTAGTCTTTTCTTCTCTAGTTTAGTCTTTTTTCTTTTCTATTCTGGGTTTCCTCCTTTCTGCTCTGGTCTTTTTCTTCTCTGTTTCAGGTTCTTCCTTCTCATCTTCTGTTTTGATTTCCTCCTCTGTTTTAGGTTCTTCCTTCTCATCTTCTGTTTTGATTTCCTCCTCTATTTCAAGTTCTTCTTTCTCTATTTTGGTATTTTCCTCTTTTTCTGTTTCCTCCTCATCTTCTGTGTGGGGTTCCTCTTCTTCAAAGTGAGTGTTCTTTTCTTCTTCATAGATTTCCTTTTCAACTTCCCCTTTTTGTTCCTCTTCTTCACTTCCAGATGGACTGAGGTCATCAATGAGAGTTTTTATATCACCCTCTTTAGTCATGTTCCTGAAAATCTCCCAGGCTATGGGGATTGTGAAAGTGTGGAGGGCATCCTCCACCAGCAATTTAATTAGCCCATGGCGAGTCAATTGGTCTGGAACCCTTGCATTCAATTTGGTGCCACACTCTATTAAGGATTGGAGGAGAAAGTATGGAAGACTGAGTTTTCTAGATGTAGGCAGGTCCATTCCATATCTTAGTTCATGTAACAGTCTGAAATGATAACCATAGACTATATTGTATCTTCCTTCACAGGAGATATACTTCATGATTTAGTAGCTGACCTCACCCCATGGATAAGGTATACTTTTCCTTCTGATCCCATTCTTATCCTCGACATGATGTTCATCAGGCTGGAAAAAGGTCTTTTTAGTAACCTGTCCTAGTGGTTTTTCTTCTTTTCTCCAGGGGAGCCCAAGTGGGAGACTTATAATTCGGCTGATGAACTCTGGTGTAAGTTCTATGGTTAGACCCTTGAAACTAACTGTGGCATGGGTTTTTGAATGAGGTCTTAAAGATAATAAAAATTCCTCTGTAACTTCCTCATCATACCCATGAAATTTCTCAAAGAAAGGCATCCAATTTGCCCTGGTAAAGAGGGCTACCACTTCTGGGTGTTCATGCAATTTGGTGGATTCAGAGGCTCCTTTCTCATAAAACCCCCTGTCACGATGTTCAGTGACTGCTGGAAATTCTCAGGTGAGGAGGAAGGCAACAAATTCTCAAAAATGGAAATAGAGGAATAACTGAGGTTTGTTTGTCTAGAATCAGAAATTTTCCGTGTTCTTTTGTTTTACAACATCAATTTGCAATTTTTTCCCCTTTTCAAACCCTGTTTTCAACCTGAATTTACTTCTCGGGCTTTTAGAGGAAATCAATATTTTGACAGAATAGAGGGTATATAAAACAATGTTTTCCTTTCTCATAGAGTAAACAGTCTTGCAAATTCGTTTTTCACAGGCTTGATTTTCTATGGTTGCATCCTTTTTTCAGGAGAATACGGGGAGGAAAAAAGCAGATTTTTAGTGCAGAGAAGAAAATGGAGAGACTGTATATATATATTTCAAAAAAACACAGGCAGGCTTTTGTTTTCACTTTTTCTTTTTCTTCAACTCAATCTTCGCTTCAAATCCCACCACCTTTTATAGTATATGAAATGCAGAGTGGGTTCTCTGATCCTACCTTTTTCGAGCTCGAATTTGGCATAAAAATCCCGAATTTTCCTTCTGCAGAGCTGCTCTTTGGGCTTCCTGTTGAAAGACTCCTGTAGACTGTGTTTCTGCTCCTGTAGAATGCGATAATGCTCCTGTAGAGACCGATAAGCGGGAGGGTTTTGAAAACTAGTAGAGAGCAACTGTTTCAATGTTTTGAAGGTGGTAGGTGAGTTGTAGCCGAGAACTCATCGATGTCGATGAAAACAAAAGGTGGTGGAGGCTTCTACCATAGTGTACTTAAGATGATGGCATGATCTGCGGTGACGAGGTGAGGTGGCAGGATGGGTACGTTATCCCCATCCAGACCGTTGGTCCCTACTCCAGTGCCATTATGAAACTTCATGTTTTCTACCTGTAATCACTTCCATCATTCGCGTTGGACGCTACCACTACCTGCTCTGAGATTTCTGCGAGTTGACTGAACACACGTGCCGAGTGCACCCACTGAGCGCTGTTTGAACTAGCCAAAGGTGGCGAGTTAGCTGGCCACCAATTTCGCTTAATCGTAACCATCTCATTTGTCCATGCAGTTTTCAAATCATACGATGCAACAGAGGAATGGGTTTAGACACTTACCTGGAAGTCGAATGCGTTTTCCGTGAGGTGTTATGGCCTTTCCTTCTGTTGTATGCCTTTGTTTCTGTGGATGCATGCTTTTCTGGTTTCTGATATGTGGTTGTGCTTTGTGCTGGTTCCTTTTTGGTTGGATTCGATCTTCAAGAGTCTGCTTCAACCTTTAGATTTGCACCCTCATGTTGCTAATGCTAGACTTTTGTAGGACAGTGACTTGTTTTTTCCATAGCTCCCAAACGGTAGACTGGATTGACCTGAATTTTTTTGAGCATGTTTCCATCATCATTATGCACCTCCCATAGAAACATTGTGGTAAATGGATGAATGGATTTCGAAAAAAATTGAAAATGGCTAAAGGTGATGGAGGCCGATTTCTTGGAAAATGTGCACTGGAATTGGCTGAAATTTCTTGGGCATGTTACTATCACTCATATGCATCTCCCCATGAAACAGTTTTTAAATGGATGCATGGATATGGAGAAAATGCAAAAGTGGTTGAAGGTGATGGAGGTTGATTCCTTGGAAACCGTGCACTGGAATTAGCTGAAATTGCTTGGGCATGTTGCATCATCCCTATACAACTCCCCATGAAACAATTTTTTAAATGGATGCACGGTTTTCAAGTTAGGGAAAAAACAAATTTCTACTCTATGTATTTTTGTATCAGAGCATTTTGCAGTTTTTTGGACAGTAAGAAAAAATGAGCTTGGGCTGTAATGCAGACTTGGAAATGATGGAAGAGAGGTTTGAAGACTACAGGGGGATTTATAAACTCTTTATGAAGCTTCCCTATTCCCCAAACTGCTTTTAAAATCCATTATAGCTCACTATAATTTCTATAGGAGCCTCTTGTAGAAAACACAGTTTTCAGAAAAGAAGCACAGTGAGGTGGAAAGAATTTCAAGAATGATGGAGAAGGGCGAGGGAAGGTAGGATAGGTGTTGTTATTGGTTTCAGAGCTTTCTTGGCACCTCCTATTGTTTCCTAAAGTCCTCCTGCAAACCTGCAATACAACTGGAAATTCATTTTTCTTTTTTCTTTCTCTCTCTTTTTTTTTTTGAAAACAACTAGGGCGCCTCAAAGAGGTTTTCACCCTAATTGCCTGCCCTGGGCACTTCCAAGGGAGGTTTTCATCCAGGGATCTTATTCCCTTTTTTTTTCTCTTCTTTCTAACCCATTGACCGCCTCATGGAGGTTTTCAATCAATGAGCCAATCTGAGGCGCCTCCGAGGAGGTTTTCACCTTAGATTTTTATTTTTTTCCTCTTATTTTTCATTTTTGTCATTTCTCTCTCTCTCTCTTTTTTTTTTTTTTTCTCTCTACCCTACCCTACTTGAAAAACAAAATCATTTTCAAGTATAAGAATACTTCCAATGGAGCCATGTGCACAACGAGATGATAGAAAAATTGATGTGGAGGCTTGAAATGTATGCTTTGACATATATCCGGATTTCAGAGACCAAATGATTTGACTTTGAAGGGATCAATCATAGTTGAGGAAGAGAGTGATGTTGCACCTTAGTGACCGTTTGGAACCATATCTCAATGTAGCTGTGATGTCCTTGTCCTTTCTGCTGATCTGGATCATTCTTCATGTCTTCTTCTACCATGACCTTCATATCTTCATCTTTTTGCTGATTCTTCTCTTGAATACATGGAGGATTTGATGGTAACCATGAGGGATCTCTCTCGATCTCTAATTTTGATGTCTTCTCTTCATCAAGTGCAGCCAATGGTTATTTGACCTTCTCTTTTGCATCTTCTTCTGTTGGAAGTGGTCTTTCAATGATATCAATATAATCTCTGTTTTGCAATACTCTTCCTGAGCTATGGTGAATATCATTGAGCTCAAGAAGAGTTGTTTGGAAATGTTGTGCCTCAGCATTGTAATTGGGTTGAGCTACTCCAATGTGCGGGTTTGGAAATGGTGGTTCCCCACTATATACTTGTTGAGCCTTTCTGTTATTCGGGTTTGGGTTCGGTTGAGCAGGAATTTGGGGCTGCCTTGGTGGAGCAGGAGGCGATGGTTGTGGTTGAGTAGGTGGTGGAGGAAAAAGAGTGGGAGGAGTGTTGTACTGGGGCCTCCACCCCTGATGAGGTGTATTCCACTGAGGCTGTGGCTGAGCATAGGAGTGAAATGAATGAGTAGCTGGTTGAGCATGATATTGAGGAGGATATGACCAAGGAGGGGGTGTGGACCAGGAAGGATGAGCAGGGGGACCCTAAGAAGGTATGAATGTGACTTGGTTGGGGTTGTAGTATGCTTGAGATGTCCCTTGCATCCCCTGCTAGTATGGTCTGGGTCCATGTGGCCTCCTTTGGTTCATGAAATAAAGTGGTTCAGTGGCGCCTTCGACCCCCTGATGTGCAACTTTAATTCCGGGCAAGGAAGGGCACTGATTCATAGGATGGTCTTCTTCATAGACTAAACACACTTCTATAGAGTGCAATGGACATTCGTTCCTAGGATGCTTTCTAGTGCACCTGAGACAAAAGATGGCCAAAGCCCTCTCTACTTCCTCTTGTTTTCTTTTGATATGCATGGCAAGCATCTGCCTCATCTCGCTCTTGAAATCTTCCAGTAGATTTTCAAATTCACCTATAAGGGATGAGTTGGAAGAAAATGTATTGCTCCCAACATTTCTGTTTTCAGCCATGGGCTCCAGAGGAATGTTTTCTTCTTTTTCTCCCCTATAGGTTCTTCAAATATGTCTTGATGTCCACCTAAGGGTTCTTCTTGATCACAACCATCGAAGAAGAGAGAAGGTTGGCTGTGTGAAGCAGTGGGGGTGTTGGGCAAAAATTTTCTTGAATTATCTCTATTCCTACAAGGCATGAAAGGAAATATTTTGGTTGATTTTTGTTTTTTCTGCTTGTACCTGCAAAACTGAAATTGATTGAACAACAAATTGCAACTAGCTGAAATGAAATTGTAGAATTGAAATGAAAGCAGGAAATGACTAATATACGTTTGCTGAAATGGAAATTGCAGAATTGAAATGAAAGCAGGAAATGCCTAATCTACGCTTGCTGAAATGGAAATTGCAAAATTGAAATGAAACCAAGAAATGTTTAATCTACGCTTGTTGAAATGAAAATTGCAGAATTGAAATGAAAGTAGGAAATGTCTAATCTATGCTTGCTGAAATGAAAATTGCAAAATTTGAAATAAAATAAACTACTTCGCATAATGTTGTAGTAAAAAATAGAAGAAAGCAGTAATCACAAAGTACTCTGACGCTTCCTCGGAAACAATGCCAAAAAGATGGTGAGCTCTAGTATTGCAGCAATAATGCTGCAACTCCTGGGACTTCCTTCTTTACTTTTATCAACCCAGTAGTTCGTAACAAACTTGGAAGCGACGGTGCTGTATGCACAAGTACTAGCTCTTACTATAGGCTGTCACTTGATTAGCTGGCGCAAGTTTGCTAGGAGCTCAAGCCAACTTCTATGAGTTCTCAGAAGAAGCTTTTACTGTGATGGAAGAAAGCTAACTCTATAGGGGCTATTCTACTTGTAGAAAGAGAAGGAAAACTGAAATGAAACACAAACCCTAACAAACCCTAGTTTACCCACTAACCCTACTTTTGCAAGAAAAGAGATGGAAACTATTGAATGGGTGCCATTGATTACTGAAAAGGTAAATTGCATTTATTCAAGCTACTTTTGAAAAGAAATGAGAGGAAAACATCTTTTTGTATTTTTGAGTGTTTTTGTATGAAATTATTATGCTTGTGATTTACCTGGCTGTAATTGTGCAGAGTTTTGGTGGTAAAGGAAGATGGAGTAGGCTTTTGCAAAAGGTGAGGAAGGTGTGGAGGGGTCCTAAGAAGCCCCTAGTACCCATCTGAAGACTTCCATTGTGATCAGAATTCAAAAAATCACTCACAGGAAATTCTATAGGAGGTTGCAGGGGATCTACAGGAGGTTCTACTGGAGGATCTATAGGAGGAGGCTGAAAGTGGTTTTTGGAGGTTTGAAGGTGGAAAAATGATGGGAGAGGGAAAATGAAGGCTGGATGAAGGTGTTGGGGGTCTATAACTTGTCAAGGAAGATCGGGGATGAAGGATATGGTTGGATTTGTTCAAGGGGCAAGAAAGCAACTTTATGGAAAAATGCAGAAATTAGGGCAGATTAGCGAAATGTTGCAAATGAGTTGGGAAATCAGGGAGAAGTGGGCTGGTGCTAGCTATTTTATGGAGGAATGATGAGCTGGGATGTCCTACAAGAGATCTGCACATTTACTTCTCAAAACTGGCCAAAGCAAGAACTAAAAACATAGTTTTGTCTATCTTAACCTAATTTCTGACCTAAAACCAGAAAATGCTAAACAATACCTTATGAACAAAAAATCATGCGAGAGAACTATGGTAAAAGGACATGGAATGATCTAAGCAATTAAATCTGGACCAATATCAACTTTTCCAAATCAAAGGATCACACTAGCAGTTGCATGGAAGAGCAAAAACTGTGTTTTTGGTTGTAGCAGTAGTGCCTTGACCTCAAACCATGGTCCCAAGAAGGGAGAAAGGAGATCAAGACTTGTTGTTGGCCTTTTGGATCTTTTTCTGTCACTACAGCAACTTACTTAAACAACTTGAAACAAAAACAACTATTCTAACCATCAAAAGCAACTTAATTTAACAAAACAAGATGAACCTAAACAACAAAAATTATCTCATGAATGAAAGCAAAAACATATAAATACATGAAGGAGGCGTTGGGCAGCTTGGGTTAGGCCCTAACCCAAGAGCTTCAACCCTCTGGAAAAGATCAGTGCTGGCTCAAAAACTGTTTCATCTTCATTTATCCAAAAATAATAGTTACATCACATAAATTGTCTTCAAAAAGAGCTCGAAAATGAGCTGAGTACAAGGTTGCACAAAAGTGCGAAAATATACTAAGAACTGGCTAAAATCTAACCAAAAAAACTGAGCACCTAAGCCCTACTATTTATACAACTCGAGCCTCCAACAACTCTCCTAAAATCAAGGAGCCAAGCTTCCCAAAATTGCAGATAAACAACAGTCCTTATTTACTTGCTCGGCTACTCCTTGGAAAGTGGACCTTTGTGCTCCGAGTTTTTGATGGAGAATTTGAGGTAAGGGTTCATAAATGAAGGGGACACCCTCCTACAAATCCTCTCCCTTGTTCTTCCTCGAATTTGGCTGCCAAATACTCATTAAACCTTTGATTTGTCTCAAAATTGACCAAAAATTTGCATAAAGCACACATTATACTTTTTGGCATAATGACTAACCCAATTCATTCTATTAGCATAAATATAATAAAAACCATGCAATAAACTAATAAGAATGGTGGATTAAGTCGAATTAAGAGGCAAAATGAGCCCATATAATTACCCATTTTTGGGGCTCATCAGGTTCATCACAACAGATCTGATAAAATTATATTTAAATATGAAATTATACACTATTACAATTTTATTAGCTTTTGGATTTGTAGATTTACTGTTAACAGTGCATGCATACGAATTAAAATTATGCAAAAAATAGAGAACGACAAAATAAAATCTCACACACACATTTAACACAAGATATGTTATGGGAGCCCCTTTGGGAGAAAAATTGAGCTGAAATGTGAGGCCACTCCACTTTATTTCTCTGAATAAAAATATGGCTACGAGTACAAAGAAGTATGGTTTGTGGCCCGTGGGTTGCTATAGTGCAAAAATCCTCTATGTGTGCTCTATCTCCTATCCCTCTTGCCTACTTTTGCTCAGTTATGGAACAAATGCACTCCAACTAATGGAATCTCTTTTCCTCTTAGTGACCTGATTATAACACAACCCAATAACCTACTAGTGGTTAGGTTTGACTACCTCAACTCTTAACTAGAGATATAATATAGACTCTTCTAGTGTCCTCTACATCATAATAACATGGCTAGCCCCTTTTTCATGAATAATGGGGGTTGGCGTGACATCCTCTCAAATTATGGTGGTGAAAACAAAAAGCTCAACTTTTGAGTGACAAAAATTTCGCATACAAACTCCAATTGACACAATTCTTGCGTCGTTGGAAAGATGTGTGTGTAGAATAAAACCTAAAGGTGTGACACTAAATAAACAAAATTTTACCCCCAAAAAATGTTGTTTGATTCCTAAAAATGTTCCCAGAAGGTTTCATACCCTACTTTGCCAAACTAGGTCCCACTGGTAAAAAATGGTCCCATGTGCTGATTCCTCCACTTTTTCCACTCTGAAAGCATCAAGATGGATGAAAAACATTATAACGATCCAATCTGTATCAATTCTAGAAAAAAACCAAAGGATCCGAAATATCACAATCATTAGGGACTCTCGAACTATTATATAAAGTCTCATTAAAAATGCTCCTCCAAAATATCATCATTTAAAAGAACTAATAAAAAGGATTTTGAGGATATTGTTAATAATACATTAAAAATATGTCACATACCTTGATTGAAATCAAAATTCACAAAGGCGTTAATGCCTTGAAGTGGGATGGTGAAATGAAAAAACCAAGGCCTCCATACCATGCAAGATACAAACCACATATAGAATCAAACAGAGGGAAGAGATGACCCATATGCTTTATCATTAGACGTAGGCATGTTTGAAGCAAGTATGGAGAAATTAAAAAAAGGAATATGGGGAGGATATTGGTAAGGATTCACATTCGGTCACTCGATTGTTGATCAAGGGAAGAGTAATTAAGAGTCATGTCTCTATCTACATCGACGAAGATGGAAGCAAGATGGCACAGGAAGATAATAACTCTGGTACAAAGGAGGGAGGTCAGAGCATGTATCCCAATCATTTCTTTCACATAGGGGAAAAAGGAAGCAACAACCTAGGGAAGGCACACAACATGCAAAAAACATGTATTTACATCATGGTGAATTTGGGATTCATTAAAAGGCATAAAAATAGTCAGTTTTCCCCGTGGCCTCAAAACAAAGCATGTCTAAATTTGATCCAGATTTGGGGCAACATAATTCTTCAAGCTAACCTGTTGAAACTCTATTTAGGACATTTCGATGTGTAACTAATTGTTAGAAAATTATATATTACAGAGCAATGGAACACATAAAATATTGCAGAAATATAAACATAGAAAACACATAAAACAAGAGAGACACAGATATACGTGGTTCACCTAGTTTGGGCTACGTCCATGGAGAAATAGCCAGTCCTTCTTTTATTATATTATCCAACAAATTGAAGAGATACAACCTACAACAGATCCGTTGTAACTCCCTCTTCGCTCTCAATCTCCTCTCTCTTCCTCACTCAGAATACAGATATACATAGATGCAATATAATTCCCTCATATATATAGTGAGGGGTTGCCTTCTAGGGCAAAAAACCCTAAATTAAACATAACTTCTACCGTCAGATCTCCGCCTAATGAACAACCCAGATTGACTACGAAATTACAACATTTTACAAGGCAATTTTACATCTATTCTTAGCTTCAGGGGCGCTGCCCCTGAAACCCCCCACTAGGGGGGGGGGGGGCTCCCAAAAGGTCGTAGCCGCCCCCCCTGGACCTGCCTTGCAGCGAATATTTTACAGGCAGCATTGCCGCCCCATTACGAATTGGGGTCCAATGCGGTGATACCTTTGAATACAGAAGATAATCAGGCTCCACACCCAACAATCTCCCACTTGGAGACTGATTAAAGCAACTCCACTGCTGCTTCATTTGCTAGACAATGACTCCTCTTTGGACCTGGCTAATTCTCATCTTCTTCATCATACTTGAAGACCAATTGAAACTGAGAAGATTCTCAGCTTCTCCTTGGTTACAACTTTTGTTAACATATCTACAGGATACTGGCTAGTGTGCATCTTTTCCAGCTTCAACTATCCATCTTCCAACGTTGACTGTATGAAATGGTACTTAAGCTGTATATGCTTAGTCTTGGAATGAAATGCAGAGTTCTTTGCAAGATGTATGGCACTCTGGCTATCACTGTATAACCTGCCCAACTCCGGCTTCTTACCTAATTCATCCAGAAACCTTTGTAACCAAATTATATCTTTATTAGCCTCTATAGCACCAACATACTCTGCTTCTGTTGTTGAGAGTGCAACAACACTTTGCAGTTTTGGGACCCAACTGACAGATGTTCCACCTACAGTAAATACATATCCTATAGTGCTCCTCCTATTATCTCTATCACCTGCCATATCTGCATCAACATATCCCTGTAGAGCAATGTCTGAACCACCAAAGCATAATGCTTGATTTTTGGTACCTCTCAAAAACCTGAGAATCCACTTCACCACCATCCAATGTTCTTTTCCTGGATTGTTCATGTACCTGCTTACAACTCCCACTCCATGTGCAATATCAGGCCTTGTGCAGACCATTGCATACATTAAGCTTCCAACTGCTGATGCATATGGAACTTTAGACATATGAGCCATTTCTTCATGAGTCTTGGGACACGCCTCCTTACTTAATTTGAAATGGCTAGCCAAAGGTATACCAATTGGTTTTGCATTTTGCATATTAAATGTTTTCAACGCCTTTTCTATGTACTCACTTTGAGACAATGTTAATTTGCGATTCTTCCTGTCTCTAGTTATTCTCATACGAAGGATTTGTTTTGCAACACCCAAATCCTTCATTGCAAATGAGTTTGCTAATTTCCTTTTGAGCACATTTATTTCTTGCATGTTAGAACCTGCAACAAGCATGTCATCTACATACAATAACAATATAATATAGTTTCTATCATTTTGCCTTTTGAGATAAACACAATGATCAGAGTGACATCTAGTATAACCTTGTTCAGACATAAACCTGTCAAATTTTAGATATCACTGCCTTGGAGCCTGTTTTAAGCCATACAAGCTCTTCTTCAACCTGCACACTAGTTTCTCCTTCCCTTTGACCTCATATCCTTGTGGCTGCTGCATATATATCTCTTCCTCCAAATCCCCATGGAGAAAGGTTGTCTTTACATCTAACCGCTCAAGATGCAAATATTCAGCTGCTACTAGACTTAGAATAGTTCTGATTGAAGTCATTTTCACAACAGGAGAAAATATTTCATCAAAGTCTATACCCTTTTTCTGTGCAAACCCTTTTACCACAAGTTTAGCTTTATACCTTTTTGTTCCTCCATCTTCTTCCTTCAACTTATAAACCCATTTATTCTGCAATGTTGTTTTACCTGCAGGCAACCTGACTAAGTCCCATGTCTGGTTATGTGCTAAGGAGTCCATATATTCTTTCATAGCTTGCTCCCACTTCTTCCTGGTTTCTACCTGCACTGCTTCTTCATAACATTCTGGTTCACTAGAATCAGTCAACAATACATAATATAATGAAGGAGAGTATCATTCATGGGGTCTACTTATCCTGGTAGATCTTCTAACACCACTTTCAGGTGTTTGGGGTGCTTGTTGGTGTTGTGGTTGTTGTTCTGGCTGTTGATCATTATGATTTTCAGGTGCCATCACTTTTCCTGTGATATCGTCAAGCACTGTGTATTCTCTGTTTTCTTTTTCTTGTTTCTTTTCCTATAGCTGATCCTTATACAAAACCTTTTCATTGAATATGACATATCTGCTCCTCATGATTTTGTGTTTTTCATAGTCATAAAAGCGATAACCAAAATCATTAACACCATATCCAATAAAGGAACATTTCTTTGATTTGGCCTCAAGCTTTGTTCCATTTTTTTTATTAATGTGGACAAAGGCCTCACAACCAAAAGTCTTTAAAAAAGAGTAGCTTACCTTTTTACCTATCCATTCCACCTCTAGAATACCGCCATCCAAGGAACTTGAAGGCCCTCTATTTATTAGATAAACAACAGTATCTATAACATCTTCCCAAAATTGTAAAAGCAATCCTGCACGCAATCTCATGCACCTTGCACGTTCCATGATTGTCATGTTCATCCTTTCTGACACACCATTTGCTTGTGGTGTTCCTGGAACTGTCTTTTCTTTGTGAATTCCATTCTCTGAACAGTACCTATCAAACTCTTTTATGCAATATTCACCTCCATTGTTTGATATGAGACACTTCAACCTTTTTCTTGTCTCATTTTCAACCAAAGCTTTCCATTTCTTGAAAGTATCAAATACATTAGATTTATTTCGAATACAATAAATCCAGGTTTTTCTGGTTGCATCATCAATAAAAGTAACATAATAACGAGATCCACCAAGAGATGATACCTGAGTAGGTCCCCATACATCTGTATGCACACGCTCTAATTTTTCACTCTTATTTTCTTTCCCAACTCTAAGGAATTTGACTCTTTTCTATTTTCCATAAACACAATTCTCACAAAATTTTAAATCAACATACTTCAAACCTGGCAACAAATTTCTTAAGTGAAGAATCTGCATCCCCTTCTCACTCATGTGCCCGAGCCTATGATGCCACAATGCCGTATCTTCTCATGTAGAGGTTAAAGCATTAATAGAATTAGAAATACCATTGCATAAATACAATGCACCAAACTTTCCTCCTTTCACTATTACCAGGGATCCTTTAGTGACCTTCCAGGTTTTATCTGTGAAAGTGGTTATGCAACCTTCACCTCCCAACTGCCCTGTTGAAATCATATTTTTTCTTTAGATCTGGAACATGCCTTACCTCCTTCAATAGCCACTAATTTCCATTTTGCTGTTTTATGAAAACTGTACCCATTCCAACGATTTTCAAGGTTTATCATCGCCCAATCGAACTTGTCCAAAATCTCCTTGAACATAATCATGAAAATGTTTCCTATCAGGTGTGGCATGGAATGAGGCCCCTGAATCTACCGCCCAGGCATCAATAATATTTTCTAATGAAAGGATCAAATCATCTTGCAACACATCACCTGTTACATTGGCTTCATGATTAGCTTCTTGCTGCGCATCTCCTTCTTTTCCCTTCCGAGACTTGCAATATTTCTTCAGGTGTCCTTTCTTCCCCCATTTCCAGCACACTATCCCCGATCTGGACTTGGATCTGGCTTTTCTTGACTTACTGCGATATCCTGGGCTCTTTCCTCTTTCCAATTTTCTTCCCCTAGTCTCTGCAGTCAAAGAATTACCTGATGTCTCACCGGAGCTTTTCCATCGCATTTCCTCGCTAAGGATTGCGCCGACAACATCATCAAACTTTAAAGTACTAGATCTAGAGACGGAGTTACTAATGGCCATAACTAAACCATTCCAACTTTTTGGAAATGAGCATAGAAATAACAGAGCCCTAACTTCATCATCAAAAGTTACCCCTACAGAACTTAACTGACTGGTAACTGTATTAAATTAATTTAAATGATCAGCAACAGATCCACCTTCTGACATCTTCATATTAAATAAATGTTTCATAAGAAATACCTTATTTTAGGCCGAGGGTTTTTCCTATAGTTTGGCTAATGCCAACATTAAAACCTCTGTTGTCATTTCCTTTGAAATATTAAACGCTACCGACGCCACTAGGCACAGCCGTATTGTTCCAAGTGCTTTTCTGTCGAGAATATCCCATTCTGTGTCTATCATACTCGTCGGCTTCTTTGTCTTTCCAAACAATGGTAGGTACAAATCTCTCTGATACAGATAATCTTCCATCTGCATCTTCCACAACTGGTAGTTTTGGCCATTGAATTTTTCGACCCTAAACCTACCATCTTCTGCCATTGCTCCCACTCAAACCAGGAACCCTTTTCTCCTGCGAGTTTATCAGCCAAATAGACCTTCAGCTCTGATACCAGTTGTTATAAAATTATATATTACAGAGCAATGGAACACATAAAATATTGCAGAAATATAAACACAGAAAATGCATGAAACAAGAGAGACACAGATATACGTGGTTCACCCAGTTTGGGCTACGTCCACGGAGAAATAGCCAGTCCTTCTTTTATTATATTATCTAGCAAACTGAAGAGATACAACCTACAACAGATCTGCTGTAACTCCCTCTTCACTCTCAATCTCCTCTCTCTTCTTCACTCAGAATACAGATATACATAGACGTAATACAATTCCCTCATATATATAGCGATGGGTTTCCTTGTAGGGAAAAAAACCCTAAATTAAACATAATTTCTACCATAAGATCTCCACCTAATGAACGACCCAGATTGACTACAAAATTAAAACATTTTACAAGGCAATTTTACATCTATTCTTAGCTTCGGGGGCGTTGCCCCCAAAACCCCCCGCTAGGGAGGGGCTCCCAAAAGGTCGTAGCCGCCCCCCTAGACCCCCCTGCAGCGAATATTTTACGGGCGGCAACGAACTAGGGTCCAATGTGGTGATACCTTTGAATACAGAAGATAATCAAGCTCCACAACCAACACTAATCTACAAAGGATTGAAATCATGTTGGGGAATTCACACACAAAATTGTGGTAAGACAACTCATATGTTTACATTTCCTCTAGATATTCACACAGAGGTCAAATTTATAGTGTCATTAAGGAAATGATGAAGCTATTTTGGTGCACATTTTGGTTAATACCCAGTGAAAATATAATTTGTGAGAATAATTGTAGTGAATCCATAGCCTTCTAGGGTCATAATATAGGGAGCCACACTATCAAAAGGTTAAAATGGCTACTCTTTGGGAATTTTTTCTATCAATTCAGTAGGTGCATAAGTTTCAACCTGTGTGATGAAAGAATCAGGATCATCCTTTGACTGTGAGTGACCATATCTGGGACGTGTCTCATGAGTGTAATAGTAACTCACAGAAAGTTGTTTAGTACATTGTGGGTTTATGCATTTAGAGCATATATACTTCATGTGTGTAGATAAGATAGTTTTTAGGAGGTATAAAGAAGAAGCTTTGTTCCCTTGGTGCAAGAACCTTGCTTTTGCATCATGATACATTATGGCCGAATCTCCCAATGTAGAAATACAACATTTGAGGGAGGAAATAAATCTCCTTCGAGAATAAATCCCCACCCTACATATGAAACACAATCAAACTGTAACTTCCTCCTCCCAAATTTACCCAAATTCACAAGCTCTCCAGGGTAAACATGAGACCAATGTCACTAGGACATGACCCAACCTCCAAGTTCCAGTTAAGGAAGTGGGGCTACAATTGAACACTTACTAACATTGTACAGGGACCACAGATCACTCAGGAGTTGAACAACCACCCTAGGTGATTAATCTCTGAGTTGGAACCTTTTTTATCTAACCTAGCACCCCAACCACACACACAACAAGGCAAGAGTGTGGTTATGAGGCCCCAATCACACGCAAAATCCTACTTCCATACAATTATGAACTAAAATCCCCAGTTTAGTGCCATTAGTTCTGAGAACTGAGCCACTTTTTCTAGCTAGCCTCCAGACCACTGCCAAAAATTGCATGTAACTTTCTAGAATCATAATTAACATGACAACGATGCAAAACATTCAAACTTGAAGTAAGAACTTGACTTAGACATTCCTAATCCACATCAAAAATTCCGTGAAACATATATAAACATGTAAGCTACAAGTCATGAATGCATATTTGATCATAAACTTCTAAATTTCATTTGAGAATCACCAAGAAGGCTCCAAGCCCTCTCTAGCTAGCTGCAATAGCACTCATTAGTCCATGCATTCATCAACCAATCAATAATTTATCAAAACATGTCAAGAGCCCTAAATAGATTACATCATATGAACAACATAGAAACCATGAAAAATTAGCCATAATCTCATCATCATAACTAGTGCAAGTACTCATAAATCACAATAGGAAAACACTTCTTATTCACATATGAAAATTCCAACCAAGTCAAGAATTCCACATATCACCCGACCATAGATTAGGCTGAACCAAATCTCTCTTTCAGCTAATCACTCCCACGCCATATTCCAAGCATGAATATGGGGTCTCATGGAATAAACCAAAACAAAACTAAACCAGGGCTTCTAGAGGCCAAACCACCTCAACCACAATGATTCCACCTCTATGGCCTAGACATCACTAACATCAACTATATTGGTCTCTACCCAAGTTGTCCAGGGCTCTAGGAACTAGTAACTCAACTCACAACCTTCCAGGGCTCTAGAGCATTCGTTCCAACCGCGACTCCAGGGACTAGTATAAACTCAACCCGCTAAGGGCTCCAGAGAGTTTGTCCCAATCTACGTCTCTAGGAACTAATAACTAAATCCAAACTGTTCTAGGGCTTCAAAAGCATTTGTTCCAACCCATAGTCACCGAGAACTTAAGAACCAATAAAAAAAACAAGTAGAAAAACCCACAACACCATAGTTATCCAAGAAATGGCAAGGCAAGGTTGAAACCACTATCAATCTAGACAAATATCCATGCCAATGACAACACATAACCAAGCAATCACATGCATATACCATGCATCCAAAAATCAACAAGGAAATCACACATGCAACTTGTTACCTACAAAGTATCCATGTTGTAGTTGTTGATCCAACTTTTCCCTTACACTCCCTTGCTTTCCTTTGCTTTCTTTCTCCAATCCAAGTGAATGCTAGAGTGCACCAAGCATGCTCCAAGAATGTGCTAAGTGTGCAAGAGTATGAGAGAATGAACTAGAGCTTCACCACAAAATTGTCAAAAAACTAAACTAGCCAAATGTTGTGAACTAATTCTCTGAACCCTATTTATCATTGGTGCCTCTATTTTATTCATTTTCCTTCTAATTTCCCTTGCATGCAAATATGTGTCTCTTCACCTTCCTTTTCTCCAATTTTCCTTTATTTTCATAAATAAATACGAACTATTGCCTCTTTTCCTTTGTCAATTTCATAGCCATTATCAATCAGGAGTGATGCCCACTACAATATTTTTCCCAACATTCAACTTGGAATACATGTCCCATAACCTTGGTCTTATTTTATTTACATGGAAAATCAACTAGGGGTTGTTACAAACCCCTCCCCCTTGGGGGAACACTGTCCTTGGTGTTCAATGATGCTTATAAATAGAAAAACATGTTTCCGAAGTAGTTTTACAACACAACTAAATGTAGCATTTACATCATACCAAATTGTTGAAACCATGAACACCATACTGCTTATTCGAGCTTTATAACACAACTCGTTGCAATATTTACAACATATTCTCATTGGAGCTTTATAACACAACTCATTGCAGTATCCACACTACACATATGCATATAAAAACATAAACCAAAATGCATATACCAAACACATATGCTCAACTAGCAAATAAAGAAGGATACAAAGCCCGCATTTGATACGTCATCTCCTGTGTAGCTTCATTGGGCCTAAAGTGCTTGCACTACACTTTAAATTTCTTGATTTCTCTGTTCCGGAGCATGAGTTGTTTATGCTGCAATATTCATTGTGGTTCTGGATAGAATTCTCCATCTCGTTCCACCTACAATACATACCAATCAATCACATGATCAACATCCTGCACATATCTCTTAAGTAATAAAACATGGAAAAAATCACGGACTTTCACTGTTGGCAATAGTTTGATTTGGTAGGCCATTGGTTCAATCCTCTCAAGGATCTCAAAAGGCCCACAATACCGAGGTACCAACTTCACACATGATCCAATCCTCAAGGAGATCTTCTTGGGCTTGATGTGTAAGTACACATGATCCCAAACCTGAAACTCCTTGAATGCTCTATGTTAATATGCATAGATTTTTTCCTTGTCATGTGCTTCGTTCAAATTCCCTTTAATAACTTGCATCTCCTATTCCATCTCAAACAACATATCTGGTCCAATCAACACCTTATTCACTGGATCACTCCAGTTGATTGAAGTATTACAACTCCACCCATAAAGAGCCTCAAATGGATTCATCCTTAAAGATGATTGATACCCATTGTTATATGCAAACTGTACTAGTGTAAGATACTCCTCCCACTTCCGCTCTTAATGCATGAAATACATTCTCAACATGTCCTCAAGAATACCGTTAACCCTCTATGTCTGTAGATGATAAGTTGTACTGAAGGCTAATTTTGTCCCAAAGCCTACAAATAAATCCTTCCAAAACTTGGAAGTGAACTTGGAATCTTTGTCTGATATGATATTCTTGGGAATTCCATCCAACCTCACTATCTCCCCAATGAAGATCTAAGCTACCTCACTAGCTAAATTAGTATCCTTCACTGTAATGAAGTGAGATACCTTGCTCAATCTGTCAACCACAACCATGATGGAATCATGCTACTTTGATGTCCTCAACAAACTTGTAATAAATTCCATGAAATGACCTCCCTTTCCACTTCGGAATCAAAATAGGCTGCAATAAACTAGTTGGATATTTACACTCTGCTTTCACTTGCTAATAGTCCAAACATCTAGTGACAAACTCAATTACCTCTTTCTTCAAGTTCAACCAATGGTATAACTTATTAACTACTGATAATATATTCTAATATCTCGAGTGACCTGAATATGATTTGACATGAAACCCCCCCAAGGTAAGCTTCTTGAGCTCACTGCTATCCAACACATAAATCATGTTCCTGAATCTAACCAAGCCATCTATTGTGAGGTGATACTCCTCAGCCTCATCACTTTCACCTTGCTGCTGCAATCTCTACCTTGGCTACTGGTACCTGTCATCAGGTTGCTCTTCCTATATGATTTTCTCTTGCAAACCTGTCTCACGAGAACTCACTACTATAATATGATTCACCTACACACTCCTACTGAGAGAATTTGCAACCTTTTTCTCCTTACCCTTGATGTATTTGATCTCAAATTCGAATTCACTGAGAGTAGCCAACCATCTAGCTTACTTGCCGTTCAGATTGGGTTGGTCAAACATATGCCTCAGTCCACTATGATTACTCATCAGAATAAAACTCCTGCCAAGAAGGTAATGTCTATACAATCTTCAATGCATGAATAATAGTTGTCACCTCAAGATCTCTAGTCACATAGTTCTTCTCATGCTTATTCAACTTCCTTGACTCATAGCATACCACTTATACTTTCTACATTAGGACTCCACCAAGTCCCTTCATGTAAGCATTTGTACATACCACAAACTCCTTATTAGGATATGCAATCTTCAATACTAGAGCATTTGTAAGAAACTTCTTTAATAGCTCAAAACTAACTACACACTCCTTAGTCCATTCAAACTTATTTCCTTTTCTCTACAAACATATAATGGGAAAAGAAATTTGTGAGAAGAAGCAACTTCTTTAATAGCTCAAAACTAATTGCACACTCCTCAGCCCATTCAAACTTATTTCCTTTTCTCTAGAAACATGTAATGGGAAAAGAAATTTGTGAAAATTCTTGATGAACCTTCTATAATAACCTGCTAGTCCCATGAATTATTTGACCTCATCCACATTCCTAGGAGCATGCCACTCCATGATAGCTCTAATATTTTTTGGGTCCACTATTGTACCTTCCTTGGAAACAACATGTCCCAAATAATTAACTTCAGTTTGAAAGAAATTGCACTTTCTAAGCTTGGCATACAATTGATGCTCTCTTAGCAATCTTAATACTACTGCCAGGTGCTGTGCATGTTCTTCCTCATTCTTAGAATATATCAATATCATCGATAAACACTGTCAAAAACTTGTCCATATAAGGACACAACACATTGTTCATCAAACACATGAAAGTAGTTGGAGCATTAGTAAGAACAAAAGGAACCACTGCAAACTCATAAAGCCCATACTTGGTACAGATTGTTGTCTTGTAAATATCTTCTTCTTTGATGCGCACATGATGATATCCTAATCTCAAATCAATCTTTGAGAACACAACTTCTCCCTTCAACTGATCAAACAAGTCATCAACCCACGACAATGTATACCTGTTCTTACTAGTCACTTTAATCAAATCCATGTAATCAATGCACAACCTGATAGTATTAGTCCTTCTTTACAAACAACACTGGTTCACCCTAAGGTGATACACTTGGCCTTGTGTATCATTTATCAAGCATCTCCTTAAGTTGAAACTTCAATTTTACCAACTCTGGAGTGCTCATCCTATAAGGTGCCTTTGATGCTGGTGGTGCTCCTGGTACCAACTCAATAGAGAAATCCACTTCCCTATGAGGAGGTAATTTTGAAATATTTGCTGGAAAAAAATCTTGAAACTTCTACAAAACAAGATACCACTTCAGAACTTCATCATCCTCAACATCCTTCCCTTTGTCACTAGAAATATGAATGACAAACAATACACATTCTTTCCTGCAAAGTTGTAGCCATTCTAACTTATGTAGTATTCTTCTTTCCCTACAAGATTCTCTTTTCTTCATCATCATCTAGACACTCAATAGCCTTATCATAACAGTCCACTTTAGTCCTATGAATGAACAACCAATCCATGCCCAAAATCATATTGTATGAACCCAAAGGAAGCACATTTATATGTGATGATGTAGGCATACCATTCAACTCAAATGCATAAGATCTCACCTAATGATGAACTCTTTTCTTGGTCCTTGTAGCCAACTACACCAACCAAGACTCTACATGCACTTCTTTATTCAAGCCACACTTATCCATCGGGTTAAGACTAACATAACTATAATTAGATCTGGAATCAATACAAATAGAAACAACTTGATCATATAGCTTACCTTCCATCTCAATAATGGATGTATGGTGGTCCACTTGCCTATTATCAAGTGTTGGATAGATCCAAGGAATACTCCGACCAACATCTCCAATTATATGTGCCTCCTGAGCACTGTAAATCTGAGTTCTGCCACCCTGGTGCTGTGGACAATATCTCCTGTGATGCTCTCCACCACAAACCCAACACTACAAAGGATTCCTTCCATTTCCTTTGTTATGCTCCTCAGACTGAAACCCATGTCCTTCGTCAACTACATTGAACTTATTCGAATGTACTACATTCTCCTTGTCACTTGCATCCTAAGGTCTTCCTTGCTTCTTAACCCACTTTTCTTTAGTCTTCTCACTATCTTTCCAATCTTGTTTAGGCTCACACTTACTCTTAGACTACTCATAGCAATGCTTCAACTTCCCAATGACTTCTTCCAATGACCGAGGCTCATCATACTCAATCTGATCTTTAAATGCTAAGGGAAACCATTAATGAACCTTTGGACCTTTGTCTTCTCATCCTTAAGATATGGAACATGCCTCAACAACTGCATAAACCTAGTTGTATACTCTTCATCTGTCATAGAACTCATATTAATCTCATAGCACTCCTTAGCCTTTCCTGCGTAATATCTCTCCAACAAGTACTTTTCTCAGAAGAGTCTTTTAAAATCATGCCAACTCAACTCCTGTGTCTTAATGCCTCCGACAAATTTCATGTCTTCCCACTAGATATCTGCATTTCCTTTGAGACTAAAAATAACTATCATGGATTTCATATCTCCGTATAATCATGGAGTTGAAATAACTTCTTCATCTGAAGCAACCATGCTTCTGCATCTTCTAGTTTCTTCACATCCCCATCAAAAGTAGGAGGACTGGATTTCTTGAACTCATATGGAAAGTATTTCTTGTCACTTCTCCTATAAGTATGATGGTGGTGATGACCATGATGTTTCTCTGAACCAAAACTAGAATAAAATCCATAAGCACTACCTCTCCTGTTAGATGTATCCAACCATTTTCCACCTCTGACTGTGTCATCCTTGTCCAACCTATATCCTGATCGATACCTGCTGCCATATACCCTATTAGTCCTTTCCTCCTGTCCATGAATAATTCTTGGTTCTCCCTGTCTCTACAATTATGGTAAGCTCTGAAGGATCATTGCATTGACCTCTGCTTGCTTTTCTTGAGCTCTGGAAAGTCTTTCCTATGAATTAATTATCCTGTCATTATTTTCCTTACAAATTTTGATCTATTCCTTCAGGCTTCTCAGTGTATCTGCTATATTATGAAAATAGTCATCTCCTTGTTGCTCAATTGATCTATAAGGAGATTCACTTGAACTGTAATCCACCATTTTTCTCGTCATCTTTGACCTTCTATTTCTTGCAAACTTGCCATGTTAGATAAACCAAATACATACATAATCAAAATCATACCTTAGTGAAGTTCATGGGAGCTTATATCATTTGCACAAATTAGTCCATATTAGCATGATATAGATACATAATAACGTCAACATATTAACATCATCATGATGACAAAAACTAAAACAATGACTATCAGAATGCATGCATAGCAACATAGATAACTAACATGCATGCATAACAATCACATCTACCCTGAGGTCTAGTGTTGCAACCCCGCTCTAATACCATCCTATGGTATTAGATATTACTTAGAGAGAACGAAACCTGCTCTGATACCACCCTGTAACTTCCTCCTCCCACATTTAGCCAAATTCATAAGATCGCCAAGGTAAACATGAGACGAGTGTCACTATGACATGAACCAACCTCCAAGTTCCAGTTAAGGAAGTGGGGCCTACAACTAAACACTTATTGACATCCTACAGGGACTACAAATCACTTAGGAGTTGAAAAACCACCCCAGGTGATCAATCCATGAGCTATAACCTTTTTTTCTCTAAACCAGCACCCCAACCACATGCACAACAACGCAAGAGTGCGGTTATGAGGCCCCAACTGCAAGAAAAAGCCTGCTTCCATGCGATTATGAACTAAAATCCCTAGTTCAGTACCAAACATATAAAATTGAAGCAAGAACTTGACCTAGACATGCCTAATCCACATCAGACATTTTGTCAAACATATGGTGAACATGTAAGCTATAGGTCATGAATGCATATCTAATCATAAACTTCTGAATTTCATCTTTGAATAACCAAGAAGGCTCCAAGCCCTCTATATCTAGCTGCAATAGCACTTTTTAGTCCATGCATTCATCAATCAATTGAAAACTTATTAAAAAATGTCAAGAGCCATAGATAGATTACATCATATAACCAACATAGAAGCCATGACAAATCAACCATAATATCAACATCATAACTAGTGTAAGTATTCATAAATCATAATAGGAAAATATCTCTTATTCACATATAAAATTAAAACCAAGCTAGGGACTTCCACGTACCACCTGACCATATATTAGGTTGAAACAAATCTCTCTTTCAACCAATAACCCCCGCACCATATTCCAATCATGAATGTGGGATCTCATGGAATAAACCAAAACAATAGCAAACTAGGGTTCCAGAGGCCAAACCACCTCAACCCTCAACCATAGTGATTCCACCTCTATGGTCCAGACATCACTAACATCAAACATATTGATCTCTAACCAAGCTGTCTAGGGCTCTAGAAATTAGTAACTCAACCCACAACCTTTTGGGGCTCCAGAGCATTTGTTCCAATTGCGGCTCTAGGGACTAGTAAATCAACTCACCAAGGGACCTAGAGTTTTTATCCCAACCTATGGCTCTAGGAACTAGTAACTCAACCCAAACTCTTTTAGGGCTTCCAGAGTGTTTGTTCCTACCCAAAACCATCAGGAACCTGATCACCAATCATAAAAACAAGTGGTAAATCCCACAACACCATGGCTATCTAGGAAATGGAAAGGCAAGGTTGAAACCACTATCAATCCAGGAAAATATTCATGACAATGACATCACATAACCAAGGAATCACATGCATATACCACGCATCCAAAAATCAACAAGGAAATCACACATGCAACCTATTACCTACAAAGTATCCTTGTTGTAGCTGCTGATCCAACTTTTCCCTTGCACTCCCTTGATTTATTTTGCTTTCTTTCTCCAATCCAAGTGAATGCTAGAGTGCTCCAAGAATGCTCTAAGTGTGCAAGAGTATGAGAGAATGAGAGAATGAACTAGAGCTCCACCAAAAAACTGTCAAAAACCTAAAGCAACCAAAAGCTGTGAACTGATTCTCTTAAGCCTTTTTATCATTATGTTGATGGTGCTTGACCCGCCAACATTCAAGGGAATCTCCCTGGCAAGAAGTCCCAACTAGACCTCAGACCATTTGGAGTAGGAGTCCTAAAAGTGGGTGGTAATGTAGTGCCTTAACCGTGGTAGCGCGAAGAGATAAGTATGATGAATTTGGTCGGAAGCGAGTCTGTGATCTTGTATCGATTCAAATGAGATGCATGGGGATTATAACATGTGGAGGGGAAAATGAAGTGTGTCCCTTAGAATCCTGTAATAGTACACAGTTTGAAAGGAACACACAAGAAAAATGACATCACGAGATGGAATGCAGAATAATCCACAAACCAAAGTGACAGGTTAATCCAACAACATGCATTCAGAAAGATTCATACAATTTCATACAAAGTACTTCATAAGCAAATGCGTAAGTTAAACAACATACATTGCTAAAGCAACCATAATAGTCCAACTACAATGACAACATATGCATCAAAGCATGATGTCTCGATTATTATTATAACTGAAAGTTACATCCATCCATACGACATTGAAAACCACTAGCCCCAATAGTGGAACATTACAGTCAAGAACACCTGCTCCTCCAAAGGAGTATACTTGCTCTACACTACAGAGAAGCCAAGGCTTGTCACAATATTCCCAAGCCTTCTCTAAGCCTAAGCCTAGCCAAAATCTTGGCTCCCAAAAGCCCATTTTATGAGCTATGAGGTTCTATTTATAACAAAGGGTGGGGTGACCCTTGATATTCCCCTTTGTGAATCTTTGACTACCCCCATGACTCTTCAAATTCCTTACAAGTAACTCATTACATAACATGATGACCTTTCACATTCCACTAATGACACTTGGAATTTCACTTGCAACATATTTACAAATAATATTACATTTTCCACATGTACCCATGTAAGAAAAAATAGGCTAGAGACAACCTAATAAGACAAAACACTATGATTCGGAAGTCTAGGGAAAGACAAACTCGACAACCTCCACTTGGTGCTTCTAGGTCACATATTGATTCTAAGCTTGGTATTGCATGATGATGTCCCCAAACTGCTTGATATTGCCTTTATGATAGTAGACGCTTGCCTCCATAGCATAAGGTTATATGGTATTGGACCTATGTCCAACTTGTTCTAAAGCATGTGCAGCATGGTGTTGACCATAACGAGACCACCAATGTACTTCTGCATGTTATGTGTGCTTAGCTCCAAGTCTTCCCTAGTGACTTCTTGTCTTAGCTACTCCATGTACTCATTGATCTCTAGCTAGACTTGGTTCTTGTGTTTAGCATTGGTGAGGGAACTTATACCTATTCACTCTATTCCTTAGGCTGTTAGCTATTCCAGCTCATCAACTTGCATTGGTGATGTTTTCTCTGTCATTGCGCCTTGCATTTTTTCTTCTTCCCGCTTGTGTTTCTCTTCCTATTCTTTCCTCCTCAGCTCCCATCCTACCTTCAATTGTTGTTCTTCTTTCTGCAATCTCAAATCTGCTACCTGCAAGCTCTGCTTTTCTCTCTTCCTCTTCTTTGTTGTCTATGTCCTGTATTTCCTTTTGCTTCTGCTACCAAAGCTATCTGCATGAAGATTGAATCCACTTTTACTCTACAACTTTATTCTCCCTCTATTATGTCAGCAACTTCCTCTTTCCCTGATCTTGTACTGGATTGCTGCTGGACTTGCTACCATGTTAGCGTTGACTCCTTTTCTATGAGAAATTGAGTGTCTACATACATTGGCAAGTTAGTTGGCACTTGCTCAACTGCTTCCCCAGTACTACTTTTAGTGGTATATCTTGAAGCAGCTCTCTTTGGTGCCATGGTACAATTACTACTGGAGATAAGTGCTTCACGAGTGCGTTACCTATGGGACATAAGGGACACTCATTGCAAGAAAACATTAGCTCTTATAGATCTAACTTCATAGCATGATCAAGCAGCTATCAGGGCATTGCACAATTTTAACTGATAGGGGTGACTGACTGAATGTGCAAACTGTGCACTACGCAGTCCCAACAGTCAATGTGGAATATTGATAACTAGAACTGCATAATGTGTAGTTCAGTTTGGGCTAGGGCCTGGGAGAGACTGCACATTGCGCAGTCTCAGTGGCCAAGATGGGAGACTGGCTCCTGGAACTGTGCAGCTGGAGCCAAGTTAGGATAGGCTCTACAAAATTCCAAAAGCCAAGGAAAAGGCCTTAAGCTCCCAGATTGCGTAGTGCATGCAGTGAAGTGTGAGATCTGGGAAAGGGGAGCCTGGATTTGCTCATGGGAGTGTGAAAATCAATAAGATTTGAAGGATGATGTGATGTTAGGTGTAGATCTATCTAAGTGTTGATGCATGCATGTGAAATAAGTGCAAAAATTGATTAAACTAAAGGAAAATGAAGCATGTGAAGAGAGTCGCCACAACAATGACCGTTGGTGCAAAATGGGAAATCTCATCCAACACTTGGGAAAGGCAATCTATAAATTGAAACAAAACTTCTACAAGCTAAAACAAGTTAAAATGCTAGTAGTCGTTCAAAGAAACAAGTGAAACAACACTCTCACAAGCTAAATAACAAAAGGAGACAAAAAAAGTCGCAAAAGACAATAAAAGAAAAACTCACCTGGAAAAGCAATGACAATGCTCTGAAGGTTTCTTGATGTCCTCAGGAAAGCTAAAGCTTGATGATCGAATGTACAAATGATCTCTAGAGGTGTCCATTACATAGAATTGAGCCAATTTGAATTTATGATGTGTATGCCTAAGATCAAGGACAAAAGCAACACTTGGCAGAAACTTCTAAAGATAGCAATGTGCCACCTTCGGGAAACTAATAATACATCCCTACTTCATAGGGATGCTTCTTACCCTTTAGTTTCTTTCCTTGTCTAGGGGGAGGAAACCTTCCATGCTTTTCTCATAAATATTGCATAGTTCTAGGAAGGATTGGGAAACTCTCTCACTCATGCACTACGCAGTTTCTGAGCATAGTGAGGTCCTATGGAATTTTTGGGCTGAGTGGCTTTGGGTTGCCTCTCATTTTCTATGCAATTTCCCAGCTGAAGGTTGGATTTACACTATCTCTGCGCAATTTTGGAGCTGAAGGCTCACGATCAACTTGAACTGCACAATTCCCCAGAGTAAGGCTGGTTTCCCTCAAGGATTGCACAATTCTCTATGGCAAGCCCAGAAATGGGTGGAAACCGAGTCAAGAGATCATCTTGTGGGTTAGATAGTAAACCAAATAAGAAAAAACAAGCCATAATGCAAAGGATGAAGCTCAATCAAAGCATAAGTACCTGGGTCAATGCGATATGAGCTGATGTAGTTTAGAAGGGAGGATCCAAAACAAAGCAAAGGCAAAATTTTGGAGGGTGGTTATAGCTACTACAACATTAGTGACACACTGGTAAAACTCCAACTCTCTGTATGGACCTTGTCTCATATAAAGCAAGTCTAGCTCTTCCAGAACTATTGTTCGATTCTTCAATTGTCACATCTTCTTCACCAGCTTGAGTTAAAGATGTAGTCCCTACCATTCTCTTTATCGATAGCACTAATACCAAACCAAGTAAACCAAGTTGTTTAGATTGAGGATGATGGGTATATAAATGCACAAGTATTATAGATTGGCCGAGTTTTAGTTTCATCTCTGGTGTTGCTCCACTGATAGTAGGCCTAGAAAGTACCCTGACTGAGTCACTTTAGAAACACAAGAATTGCTCCATTTCCAACGAGCCTAGAAAATACCTCAGAGGACTTACTTGCTTCACCTCTCTGCACAAGAAGCCTTTCTCTTCTTTCACATTTATTTTATTTTTCATTTCATTTCATTTTCATAGAACTGTGCATAGGCACTTATTTATTTCATGAGGCGGAAGAGGGATCCCAAATTATTGAAAGCAAGGTAGGTTGTCCCTTTAGAGAAGGATGTATATATATAATTCGACATACTTGTTAAGGTTTCCCCCCTCTCCTTATTCTACTTGATTGAGTTGACAAGGGTTAACCGAATATACAAAACTAATTAGAGTAGGTGGTACTAGTTAAAAGTGCAAGCATTGTGATTTCACCAAGACTCACTCTGAAAGGAACATATTTTCCATCAAGGTATCATTGAATGGAAGAAATTAAATATCTTCATAACGAGAGGAAATAGACAGATAACCAAGTCTTGATAACTGTACAAGTCCTCTTGTATCTCACCGTGCTTGTCTCAAGAAGCCAAACATGGTTTCACACAAAACTAATCCTATGGGTGCACAAGCAAAGAAGAAAAGGAAAGAAGTAAGAGAAAACAAAACAAAGAAAGAAAAACAAAATAGAAAATAAAACACTACTTCTACTCCTAAGCTAAGAAGAATGTTTAGTCAATTTAGTGTCCTAAATTGCTACATAAATTATCAATCCGGGTGTTGTAAACTAATGAAGTGTAGTGCACTATATGTGCTAAATAACCCTTTCTTACCTCACTATTTTCAAGTTTATGTTTGTTTTGAGGTTTTGTTCTTTTGATTCCTAAAGTTCTGCAATGTAGTTAAAATCTTAATCTATTGCTGCTAAGAACCTAGAAAAATGAAGTGAGAGTCTAAAAGTGCTTTTTAGGCCAAGTTTGGAAGTGAGGTTTCAAAACAAGAAAGTGAAGAACAAATCTTATCTTCTTGCTATTGTAATGGTTTCCAAAACATGAGCTGAAAGAACTCTTAAAACTGCTGTCTACTTAATTATAAAACCAAAACTTAAGTGAGAAAATGGAATTGCAGCGATCTATAACAAATTAAGAATGAAATACTGGAAACAAAACTACTTCTGCTATCTAATCTACTTGCAAATTTAAAGCTCAGTGAACTACTGAATATAGAACTACAACTATACTAAGGAAAAGAAACAAAAATGAAATTGCAGCTATTTTATTTATGAAAGCAAAACTAAATGAAGTATTGTTATCACTCTGCTATATAATTTAGGGAGAATTGACTCCTTATGATAGCAACAATTGAGAGATTCCATTCTTCATCATTCTAAAAGAAGTAAACATGAAAATGCAAGGAAAAACTTAGTCATTAGTAAAACATTTCACCACTTAGTCTTAGGTTCAACCATCGACGAAGGGCTTTTGGAAATATCTATTTAAATCATGAGTTGCTAAATTGATAAAAAAATGGCATTAAGCTATCTAACTCTAAACTAATGAACAACAAGAAATCTCATTCATAAACACAACATTTCGCCATTTAGTTTGAGGATTAATCATCAACAAAAGGCTCTGGAAATATTTGTTTATATCATGAGTGACTACACTAATAAGAAAAAGGCATTAAACATCTTGACTCAAAACTAATGAACAACAAGAAATCTCATTCATAAACTCAACATTTCACCATTTAGTTTGAGGATAAACCATCAACGAAAGGCTTTGGAAACATCCATTTATGTAATGAGTGACTATTCTAATAAGCAAAGGCATGAACCAACTTAAATTTAAAAACTAAGAACTAAGGAACAACAGAAGAAATAAGTCTAATGATGCTACTGTCAACAATTTAAAAACTACAATTAAGAAGCTAGAGAATAAGGGAAACCAAAGAACTACTTTTATGCTGGAATGAAACTATCTGAGTTAGTGGGAACAAATGACACAAGTTGCAATGAACATAGTGTTAGAAACGATTATGAACACAATAAAACAAACATAGTAAATGTACAACTGAACGAAGAAAGACAAAAAATGAAAATGTACAAAAATGAAAAGCAACCTTGACCACGTAGGGGCCCTCTGCAAGTTCTAGTACTAGCAACACAAAATCACTTCACATGCTTCAGGTATCCATAAATAAAAACATAGTTTTTATATTTAAAAACAGAGCACTGAGTGTCTCAAGTTACAAGCGGAAATTGCACTATTACATCAACCAAAAACATTAACTAGTTTTGTGTTCCAAACGCTCATATTTATAGGAAAAATACATAACTGTTTTAATAGAGAAGTCTTCTACAAAAAACACGTAAACGGGTGGTGTATCCAGAAATTTAGTCTTTGGTTGGCTTGAAAAGTAAATCTCCAAATAGTCTTTGTTGGATACTGGTTATGTAGGTGGAAAACGACATCCTTAGCTTCAGGAGCATACCTCAGATTTATTTACTAAGAAACGTACAAAAACAGAGTTCTAATTGCTGTAGGTCTCTTCCCTTAACTCCCTTTTGACCGGGGTCTTTCTCATCGATTTTGATCAAATGGATAAGACACCATCCATGTACTGACATTTTCCCAGCTACCCATATGGTTCGTTTCTTCTCTCGACACCTGCGACCTACAAAAGTATGGAGATGGTTGCGGAACATACAATTAGTTGCGGAATGTGGCTACGTTTCGTAGCTGAAAAACAAAAACCTATCCAAATAACACACATAACAATATAATTTGAAAATCACTGAAATGTACTCCTGAAGGCAACATGCAATGGCTTTTGATGGTTTAGGATGCATTGTCATGGGAAAACAAAGGAAGAAGGATGAAGAAATTGCTTAAGAAAGAGGCAGTTTTGGAACTCAACATACCCCCACTGTGAAGCTGTTGCATGTCCTCATGCAACCAAAATTGTAACACCCTTCTTCTACTACATCTGCTCTGAAATCTCAGCTAGAACATCCAACCTTTTCTTGCTTCTTTTTGCTGCAACTGCCATTCTAGGCTTTCTCATGAGGAATCTATATTTAAGGTTGATGAGAGCCCTTCTTAGCTTCTTGTTTTTCCTCTTTAATTTTCTATTCTTCTTATGCCACAGTCCCAAATGAAGCACGGTGTTGTCATGAATGATCTTATCTAGCTTGTTTTGTTCCTTTAAAGCTTCATTTTCCTCTGAATATGCCTATTTAAGACTTCTAGCTCATATATTTCCTTCTTAAGTGAGCTAATCAAAGTCTCTTGTGTTGTAGCTGGTAGGTTGGAAGAAGTCCCTTGATCTACTGATGTGTTCTTCTGCTCCAATGACTCAATATAATCATAAATCTGTTGTTGAACTGGGTCAATCCCTGGAGATACTCTCTTTGGACTACTTTCAAAGTCTAGTTGAGGAGAATGTTGTGGACTCTGCTCAAATGAGATGTTGTCTTGGGATTGAGTTGGAGTCTCCTCTCCCAAATCTATGAATTGGGCCTCTTTTGTCTTTGTTTTCTTCATTCTGCCCTTAAGCCTAGAGCTTCTCCTCAAACTTTGTGAGCCTATGTTTTCTTCCTCTATGACCTGTCTTCTTTTCCCCTTTTCTTTCTCTTTCTTGGACTGTTCCTTGATGTGGACTAATTTCTCAGAGAGTAATTGCTCCTCCTCTGATGAAGGCTCAGGAGTTTGATAGATTTCCTCAACTTTTCTTTTCATTTTTCCTCTCTGTTTTGTTTGCTTTATGATTTCTGTTAGAGTTTCAGAGAGAGGTTCTTCCTCACTATTTTCTTTTGCTGAACTTGTAGGAGTGTTTTGAATTGCAAGACTTGTTCTTCTCTTCCTACTCTTTTTCGCTGAACTTCCTTCAGGTAACTCGGGTGGATCTTGGAAAAAGTTTCTGATCAGAAAGTTTTCCCATGTGTCTCCTATATCCTTCAAGTAATATTCAACTAAATTTTTATGAGACCATGGTGATAAAGGTGAGGTTCTATATCTTCTGAACAGTGGTGGACATCCTCCTTAAGCTTTTCAACAGAAAGTAACGGAGATTGATGGTTCCATTTTCAAGAAATTTCATCAACAACCTTATATGATACATATACATTGAACCATATCTACTCTCACATGTGATAAATTTCTAAATAATCAAGAGCAAAATGCTCCATTTATTCTCAAGTGCTGAGATAGGAATTCCTCTTTTGGAAATTGAGATATCCATACCTGGGTTTTGGAGAATGACTTTCCAAGTCTCTTCATGGAATCCCTTATTCTTGAACCACCTCTCTCCATCTTTTGGTAGTTCAGTTGCAGCTGCAATGAAAGACTCAGTCACCGAGAACTTTATATCACCAATCTCCACATTTACTCCATCAAAAGATCTAGCAAATGTCTTGGTGATTTCTTTGTGATGGCCATTGAATTTCTCAATAAATTTCAGCTAGCTAGCCTTCTTCAACATCCCTTTCAACTGAGGGTATCCCTCCACAAATTTCACTCCTATAGGTTCTGTTCTTACAATGGGACCCATTACTCTTTTCTCTGCTTTTCTTCACTGTCTGCGTGTAGAAAACTCTGTAAATGGTGGTATATGAAAACAAAACAGTTATAGAGACAGAAATGGAATATCAGAGTACTGTGGAAAGAAAACGATGGATATGGGAATGAAATATGGAGGGTATACGAAGCAGGGAGACCGTATGCATGAAAAAGTGCGGAGGATATAAGGACTGGTGGTGTTGCACACGTAGACTGTGTGGAAATAGAGTATTGCTCATACACAGAACCGAAAACTGAATGAATAGTCCAAGTGCTCGTATTCATAAGAAGGTTGCGGGAGTAAAAAAAATGAGAAACTCAGTATATTAAAGGAATGATAGAGATGTAAAAGATTCGTATCCAACTGGGTTAAGTTCACATAATTAGCCGTTAAATAGGTGGAGTAGAGAAGTACAGTGAAGTACGAGTTAAAGTCAGAGAGAAAATCATGAGACCGTTAGGCATTAAATCGGAAGGCATGGTGGAGTAATTACAACAATCAAATCGCATGATGACAAGTCAAGGAATAGTGATTATTCAAATTATACAACTTATGCTCTTATATTGCTATTTGAAATAGATTTTTATTCTCATCTCTAGAATGATACCTTTCCATTTGCGAACCTTTGGTTGTTTGATTTTGTAGGTGCTTAGGTGCTGATGTGTCTTCAAAAGTTGATTTCTCCTTCAATACTTGCATATGGAATTTATTATGAACTGGCTTTTATTTTTATTTTTTGAGCTAATGATCAAACTGTTACTGCAGAGTCAGATTGGCTGCAGAACAGGATTAGCTGCAGAACTGGAGAACAGTTGTGGAATGTGAAACAGTGAATAAAATATGACTTGATGAATGAATGAAAATAGAAAATGACTATGTGGATGAAATATGGCAGAATGGAAATGAAAAAATGGAAATGGAAGAAATACTGAAGAAAAGTTTATTGATGGAATATGATGGTGAAATGGAGTGAAATTTGCAGAAATAAAATGGAATGGAATGAAGTAAACCATGAATTTTCAGAATGCATAATGAAGGACCTTTTTTTTGGGAAAATATAGGGTGTCAGAGTCTTATAATTTTCACCCTGTATTTTTTATATAAGGATGTCAATCAGTGATTGGTTTTCAACCTTATACATTATTTTTTATTTTTTATTTTTTTTAGTATTTTTTTCATTGATGAAAAGAACACAGACTAAGTTGGTGGAGAAGAAGGATTCTTCATCACCAACTTCATTTCAGAATTATTTTGAAAGATCTTGATAAACTACTCCTCTAAGATTGGCTTTTGATAAATCTTCAACCTATGACCATTCAAAAGGAGAGGAGTTTGATGCTCATCTATGGTTCTGATTCTTACTGCTCCATTACTGAAATTTTTTTCAATCTCATATGGCCCAAGCCAATGAGTTTGAAATTTTCCTTGAAAATCCTTGAACTTTGAATCAAATAGAAATGCCCAATCTCCTTCTTGAAACCTTTTGTCCTTGATGTACTGGTCATGCCACCTAGCTCTCTGTTGCTAAACTAGAATAGTCCTTTGAACTGCTTTTTGTCTAATTTCATCAAGATCATTCAACTGCTCCAGTCTATGCTTTTGAGCTTTTGATAGATCCATCCCCAACTTGACTGCCATCTTGAAAGTTTTGACTTGGAACTCAATGGGGAATAGGACTTGCTTTCCATAAAAAAGTTCATAAGGTGTATGTCCTATTGTGTTCCTCCATGTAGTTCTATAAGCCCACAAGGCTTCAGGAAGCCTTTCTGCCCAATCTCTTCTATGTAGATGTACAGTCTTGGTGAGGATTCCTTCAATCACTTTATTTGTAGACTCCACTTGACCATTTGCTTGTGGATGATAGGGAGTGGATTTCCTATGCTTGATCTTGTACTCTTCCATAAGCCTCTCCATCATTTTGGATGTGAATTGAGATCCCTGATTTATCACAATTTCTCTTGGAACACCAAAGCGAGTAAAAATATCCTAAAAAAGAAAACTAACTACTGAATTTTCGTTAGCAAAAAGTAATGCTCTGGCTTCTACCCATTTGGTGACATAATCAGTGCATACCAATATATACTTTTTCTGCTTGGATGGAGGATTAATAGGTCCAATAAAGTCTAAAGCCCATTTTTCAAAGGGTTCGATAAGTACCTAAGGTTGTAATGGCATCTCATTTGAGGGAGCAGGTTTCCCTACCCTTTGGCAGCTGTCGCACCTTCTGACATATTCTTTTGCATCTCTAAAGATGGATGGCCAATAATATCCTAAAGAAAGGATTTTATAGGCTGTCCTCTTGTTAGCAAAGTGTCCACCACACGACTCATCATGACATGCTTTGAGAATATCAGGCATTTCATCTTCCCTGACACACCTTCTTATCATAAGATCTGGCCCTGTTTTATACAATTCGTTAGAGATCCATGAATATCTTGAACTATTTTGAATAATCTTTCTTTTCTCTCTAGGAAATAAATGTGAAGGTAACTTCCCTGTAACCAAAAAGTTAGCAACATCTGCAAACCAAGGAGTTTGAGTAGTTACTGCAAATAGATATTCATCAGGGAAATTATCCTGAACCGAAGAGTCTCCTTTGATATTCTGAATCTTGGACAAGAAATCAACAACTGTGTTTTGTTTCCCAGGTCTATCTAGCACAATAATATTGAATTCTTGCAAAAGTAAAATCCATCTTGTAACTCTGCCATTAATAATAGGTTTATTCATCAAATAACTAATTGCAGAGTGATATGTATGAACAAAAGTTTCATAGCCTGTTATATAATGAATAAACTTGTTAATTGCATGAACAACAACAAAGAATTCTTTTTAAATCACAGTCTAATTCAATTCAGTGGGAGTCAAATTCTTACTTGTATAGTAAATGGCATAAGGAATCAAATCTTTTTGTCCCAATATAGCTCCTAGAGCTGTATTTGAAGCATTTGTAGAAATATGAAAAGGAAGTTTCCAATTTGGTCCTCTTAAGATAGGTGCTTCAGATATTTTTTCTTTCAAGGTTTCAAATGCTAGTTGGCAATCATGATTCCACTTGAATTCACAATCTTTTGTAAGCAATTTGAAGAGTGGAGATGCTACTTTGGTAATGTTTTCTATGAACCTTCTGTAAATCCTACAAAACTCCTGACATCTTTTTGGCAATTTGGACTTGGTAACTTAGAGATGACTTCAACTTTTGATTTGTCTACTTTAATCCCATCTCCTGAAATGTGTTGTCCTAAAACAATACCTTACGTAAACATCATAAAGAATTTTTCATGGCTTAGTGAAAGGTTTGTTTCTTTACATCTTTTAAGGACTTTTTCCAAATTTTCCAAGGCTTCTTCAAATGTGTTACCATAGATTGTAAAATCATCCATACATACCTCTACAAAATCATGTATTAGATTAGAAAAAATTCCTAGTACTGCTCTTTGGAATGTTGCGGGCACATTACATAATCCAAAAGGAAGCACTCGGTAGGCAAAAGTTCCCCATGGACAAATAAATTTTATCCTGATCCTCAGGTGCTACCTGAATTTGATTATAACCACTAAAACCATCCAAAAATGAAAAGTATTTTTTACCTGCTAATGTATCTAATACTTGATCTATAAAGGGCAAAGGAAAGTGATCTTTCAAGGTTTCTTTATTCAATTCTATATAATCAATGCACACCCTCCATTTACCATTCTTTTTAGGTACAATTACCAAAGGAGAAACCCATTGGCTATTTGAGATTGGGTAAATGAAGTTTACATTGAGTAGTTTTTGGAGCTCTTCTTTCACAATCTCCCTAAGATTTGGATTCATTCTTCTTTGAGGTTGTCTAATTGGTCTACTGTTTTCCTCAATATAGATATGATGGATACAAGTCTTAGGGTCAATACCTTTCATGTCAGTGTACTCCCATGCAAATGTAACAAAATGTTTTTGTAAGATCTTGGTTAGCTCCTCTTGTTGTAATTTCTCCAAGTTTTTGTTTATGTTCAACGTTCTACTTGGAAAAATTTCAATTGTAGAGCTACCAAACTCTTCCATAGAATAGAGAGACATCTGCCTAGATGACAAGTATTCAACATTAGAATTTACCTGAAATTGTGCATGATCATATTTTGAAGATGTTTCAAAATTTTCTAATGTGTTCAAAATTTGACTATCCTCACTAATTTCTGATATAGTAAAGATAGGCTGAATAACATCCTCATCATCAATCCATTCCTTGTCATCTATTTCTGTGATTTCTTTTGCTGGAGGATACAAAGTGAATTTCTTTGTTGAACTACCATCAGAAATGTACATGTCACCAGATCTACAACTAATAAAAGCATCAACTGTGGCCAGCCAAGGTCTTCCTAAGATAAGTGGGTGTCCTCCTAGGTTATTCTTGGGAGTTAAAATCATGAAATCAACAGGATATTCCCAAGAATCTAAGGAGACTGAAATGTCTTCTAGCACACCATTTGGTTTGATTACTGATCTATCTGCAAGTTGCAGTAAGGTAGATGTGTAAAGAAGATTAGGAAGTTTACGTTGTTCCATAGCCTGTCTACTCATAATGTTTAATTGCTACCCCTAAGTCAATCAATGTGTTTGGAATTTCAATCCCATTTATGTGTGTCTTGTCAATTGGACTTCCTGGATCCACATATTTCTACATGGCAATCTTTCCCATCATGATATCTGCTATTTTTCCTACTAGGTGAATTCTTTTTATGTCTCTTGGTTTTCTTCCTGGTCTTTTGATGCTCAACTCCTTTATTGTTTTTGCTAGAATTAGAATTTCTCGAATGGCTTGTAACAAAGGAATCTTGATACAAACGTTCTTTAATTCATCTAGGAAGTCATAATTGGGCAACAAGATCTGTTTTTCCACTCCTCTATCAATTTGTAAACTCTTAGGGAAAGGAAGTGTAGAAGTAGATGCATGTTGCTCAATTACAGGAGTTGTGTTTATTGACTCTTTTTGTTTTTTTTTTGAATGTTTTGGTTTTGAAGGGATGTTCTCTCAAAACTTTTATTGACTTTCAGAGAGTCCTCTTCAGAAGCATCTTGTTCTTGAATATCTATAGAAGGTTTTTCCTTTTCTAATATCCTACCAGATCTAAGTTGAACATCATTAAGATCTAGAGGAACAATCATGTAAGTAGGAAATTGTTGTCCTTCTACCATGTAAGCATTTTGAGGGCTTTTATTATTGGGGTTTGGAAATGTTTGGGCTGGTAGTTGATTTGGCTTTTGTTGAAATGGAAGTAAGAGTTGAGGATTTTGACTTTGTTGTGGAGGTTGTTGTGGAAATGGCAATGAAAGGTGAGGGCTTTGATTTGGAAGTTGTGATTGTTGATTTTGCTGTTGATTTTGTGGGGGAGGATAGCTCTGATAAGATGGAGGATATTGATAATATTGAGCAAATCTCCCATAAGGATTTTGTATGCCTCGTGCCCATGGTTGAGATTGATACTGATTTTGAGGTTGAGGCCAAGGTTGCTGCCAAGAATTCCAGTTTGGTGGGGCCTGAAAATTCATTGGTTTGTTAAATCCTTGATTTTGTGGCCCTTGCCAAGGTCTTCTTGCAACAAAACAAAGAGGTTCTATAGAATTCGGGACTACTTCCTTTTGAAAGACAACCTTAAGACCTGGTATTGAAGGACAACCCTTGGTCTCATGACTTTTTGAACAAATCATACAAGTTTCTAAAATTTTTGCATCTAAAGGGCATTCCCTTAGAGCATGTTTCTTTTTGCATTTTGGACAAAATATGGCTAAAGCCTCAGCTTCTATTTTCTGCTTGTTTTGAATTTTGAGGGTGTGTAGCTTCTCACTAAGGCTCCCTAAAATATCAGTTTTGAAATCATTAAGCATATTGCCAATTTCTACCCTACTTACAGATCTGGTTGCAAATTTGTTTGCTCTAATAAGAGAAGGATCTCTTGGTCCTTTCCCAGTTATAGATTTCCCTCTTGAGAGATGGACACATAGTTTTGCTATGTCACTCAATGGAAGTTGAGAGATGTCTCCCTTCCCCATCATGCTTAGGATATCTATCGATTCATCTCTAATGGCCTTCAACAAAAGAGCTTTCAAGGTCTCTTCATCTAAATTGTTCATTTTTTCTCTTTTCAAATTGTAGTTAAAACTCTCAAGCATATCCTCTAAGTTTTCATCTTCCTTTTGCATAATTTTGAATACTTCATCATTATGATTGGTAGGCATACAATAATCCAAGTATCTATCCAAAAATGCTCGTTTCATATAATTCCAAGTTCTAATGGATTGAGTGACTAACCCCATAAACCATTTAAAGGTAGCACCTTTCAGTTTTGAAGGGAACAATTTGAGGTTTTGAGAGTCTTCTAGATAGTCATAAGTTTGGCATAAGACTTCAAACTCAAAACAAAATGTTCCAGGATTCTCACTTCTCAACCCATAAAAGTTTGGGAGGATAGATGGTGAAATGTTTTTCATTGTTGTATGTGTTTTATTATCTACTATAGGGAATCCAAATGAGTTATCTCCTTCCCTATTTCCTCTACCTCCTCCATTATTACCTCTACCTCCTCCATTGTTTCCTCTACCTCTACCCCCTCCTCCAAATAGTGAAAATTCTCCATCTTGCTCTTCTTCTGCCATGATAGTTTCCTTAGAATCTTCTGGTTCTTCTATTAATGGTTGATGAGAGAGAGTTTCTACTTTTTCTTCTTCTCTAGGTATTCCTACTTCTTCAACTACAATAGGCTCCCCTATAGAGGTGAAAAAGGGTTCATCTCCTAGGTCTGGTTTAGTAAATGAAGTGGGAGAATCTTCTAACTGAGTTGCCACCCCTTGAATTACAGGAATCCTAAGGCTGGGAGCATGAGTCTAGGATGGAGGTGTGTCCTTCCTAAATCTTGGTGGAGTAGTTGGAGTTGTGAAAATCGAACTTCTACCCCTAGCTATAAATCCACCCCTAGAATCTCATTCTCTATGCATGTCATTGTTTTGTTTTGTTGTTTCTGATGATTTTTTTTAGTTGGAATAACAATTCTTTTTCTGATCCTCCAGATCACACAAAGTGCAAGAGGAGAGCAAACTTGAGAAATTTAATTTAATTTAATTACTTAACTAATTAATTAATTAATTTATTTTTTATGAATGTAAGAGATAGGCTACCTAGTTACACTTCCCCGACAATGGCGCCAAAATGTTTAGTCAATTTAGTGTCCTAAATTTCTACATAAATCATAAATCTAGGTGTCGTAAACTAATGAAGTGTAGTGCACTATATGTGCTAAATAACCCTTTCTTACCTCAATATTTTCAAGTTTATGTTTGTTTTGGGGTTTTGTTCTTTTGATTCCTAAAGTTCTACAATGTAGTTAAAATCTTAATCTATTGCTACTAAGAACCTAGAAAAATGAAGTGAGAGTCTAAAAGTGCTTTTTAGGCCAAGTTTGGGAATGAGGTTTCAAAACAAGAAAGAGAATAACAAGGTTTATCTTCTTGCTATTGTAATGGTTTCCAAAACATGAGCTGAAAGGACTCTTAAAACTACTGTCTACTTAATTATAAAACCAAAACTTAAGTGAGAAAATGGAATTGCAGCTATCTATAACAAATTGAGAATGAAATACTGGAAACAAAACTACTTCTGTTGTCTAATCTACTTGCAAATTTAAAGCTCAGTGAACTACTGAATATAGAACTGCAACTATACTAAGGAAAAGAAACAAAAATGAAACTGCAGCTATTCTATTTATGAAAGCAAAACTAAATGAAGTATTGTTATCACTCTGCTATATAATTTAGGGAGAATTGACTCCTTATGATAGCAACATTTGAGAGATTCCATTCTTCATCATTCTAAAAGAAGTAAACATGAAAATGCAAGGAAAAACTCAGTCATTAGTAAAACATTTCACCACTTAGTCTTAGGTTCAACCATCGATGAAGGGCTTTTGGAAATATCTATTTAAATCATGAGTTGCTAAATTGATAAGAAAATGGCATTAAGCTATCTAACTCTAAACTAATGAATAGCAAGAAATCTCATTCATAAACACAACACTTCACCATTTAGTTTGAGGATTAATCATCAATGAAAGGCTCTATCATGAGTGACTACACTAAGAAGAAAAAGGCATTAAACATCTTGACTTAAAAACTAATGAAAACCAAGAAATCTCATTCATAAACTCAACATTTCACCATTTAGTTTGAGGATAAACCATCAACAAAAGGCTTTGGAAACATCCATTTATGTAATGAGTGACTGTTCTAATAAGCGAAGGCATGTGTTAGCTCTGCTATGAATTGCATCATTAATTGGTCAAATGCATGCCTGATCGGGTTTTATGTGATAAAAATAGGATTTGCAGCGGCCAATCTGCCCTTTCCCCTTCGCTCTGCGCATGTTCTCATAACTCCCCATACCTCCGTTTTCCTCTAAATTTCACCATAAACCCTGTAAACCCATTTTTTGTTTAGCCCCAAGCGCTAAGGTTTTAAAGCACATATAACTACATGCCTTCGCAAAGTCCCTGGCGCGCGGCTTTCCCCCATCACATCAGCTAAAAAGCACATGCTTTAAACCCTGGTCGTTCGATCATTTCCCGCGATATCCGACGGTGTTCGCAGCTCCCGCTCCCATAACCTGCACGCTTGTTAGTCAGCGGGGAAAGTGGTTTCCCGCCAGACCCACCAGCCACGCGTCACATTTGTACTGGATCGCGCCCCCGCATACGGATACCACCTGCCTCCCGTAAGCGGTGCGGGGAAACCGCTTATCGCCCTCTCGTACGTCCTCCCGCTCGCTAACCATCGCGCAACTTCATCGCCCGATGACCGTTGGATCTCCTCGCCCGAGATCCAATGGCCTACAATCTCCCCATGCATATACCTCCCGATAGCCTCCATAAACTAATCTCCACCATTCAATTACATGATCCGACGGCCCACGCTCCTCCATCCGCGATTACTCCCGATAACCCCTGTAAGCCATCGTAGCCATTCATCCGTGCGATCCGACGGCTGATGTCATCCTGATCTTGCCTATGCCTCTGCCATGAAGTCTACGTCACCCTTGAATGCGCTGTGCTGCCAAAGGATGAAGGCGATCATCTAACAGCTCTCTGCACAGTTAAGCCTCAACTACTGCATTCAACGCATTGTACACCTGAAGGACGAGAAGGACATTCTTGAGCAGATAAACATATTTAATAATTATGGAGCCAGTTCATATGGTATTCCACCTATTTGATAAGTACACCTAAGTACCAAAGAATGTCAAATTACTTTAATAAAGCAATAGATTGTACCAGAGACCCATATCAGGCAGTTAATGTGGTTGGTGGTCAGTTATGACCCCTCCACGCATAGGATAGCAGATGTTTTTGTAACCATCTTCTATATATATCCAGAAACAAGATGTAATTAGGTTGATGGATATTGTTTTGATGTAAAGTTCAACTTATGGAGACTGTAACTACTATGATACCTGTAGCTTTTGGTCTTCATTTTCAGCTAATACAAGCTTCTTTTGTTGTTAATTGCTCACTTTCCACTTCTTCTTTGTTCTAAGCTGTGCCTGTCATGCATTTTTTCATGTGCTCTTGATGTTTAGCATTAGAGGGGTTGTCATCCCACCTCTGTGTTAGAATCTAGTATGTATTATTGAGGGTGTATGCAGGCTTCTGTTTTCTTGGTGCCAGAGAGCTGTCATCCTGTCTGTGCATTAGGAAATAGATTTTCAGACCTTTCTACTGGTTGCAGCCGGCCATCCCAGGGTCTTGTGCATCTGCTGGTGTGATCAATATTCTCCATGTTCACCTATTCCTTAAACTGTGAGTAATTGGTGGTCTAAAGCCTTGTAGTCTAAGGGTGTTCACCCATGTCTAGGGTTAAGCATAGTAGAAGTGGTTATCTAGCTTGAATATGCATCATTCCTTCCATTCATCCACCATTTTCCAACATTTTTGTTGAGTTTGTAATGTTCCCGAGCATCTCTGAGATACAACATAGGAGAGTTTCTTGGGGTGATAACATTAATTGGCGCTGTTTCCGAGGAGAAGAGATTGAAGCTCAGCTTCCCTGGGAAAATGACACAGTTCCATATTTTGATGATAGACAAGGTCTGGGCACATTTCTGGTTGTAATCATCTATTTGGCAACTCCATTGGAGGAAGACCAACCTTTGGTGACTCCACATTGAAGTTCTGGCTCAGTTTGTGAGGCATACATGGAAAAATCCTCAGAAATCACCAGATGAATCAGTGCCTGACCCTGAGAGGACTGTCAAATCGAAGAAAGAATCACAGAGAGGGGCATCAGGATCAGGTAAACCTAAGAAATCTCAAGCATCTCTGAAAGATAAAGTTATAGCTGAAGATATTCAGTTTGAACATTTAGAGCCCAACACTGTTAATAAGGAAATTCCTTCAGAGATTAGTACAACCCCTTGTCCATCTAGTTCCCCTTTGAATCTCAGTCCAAAGAAAACTTCCCATACGATCCATAACATCCCTTTGCCTCTGTCCTCCATTTCATTGTTTCATACTGTTCAATCTGTCAGCGTTCCTCCACATATCCCAATCATGGCAGGCAAGCAAGCACCCACAAAGATAGAAAGAATTGTAGCTGCCAGATATGGACCTTTGGTCTTGCCTGTCCCTTTGAATCCTATGCCTGTGGGAGAATATCAGAAATACATGCCCAAGTTTACTGGTACAGAGGCAGTAACAACAAAAGAACACCTTGAAGCTTTTTACAGTTATGCTGATAATTTAGATATAAGTGAAAATGATGTGTGGATGAGAGTTTTTATCTAGAGCCTTGATGGAGAGGCCAAAAAGTGGTTCAGAGAGTTAGCCCCTAGATCTATTGCTGATATTGAAGTCTTAGATGATGCATTTTTGAAGCATTGGGGAGATAAAAAGGACTTGTTGTATTATCATACTGAGTTTGGTAACTTGAAGAGGGAAAATGGGGAATCATTGCCTAATTTTAATAAAAGATTCAATCGTATGTACAGTAAGATACCAGTTGAGGTAAATCCTACCCCCACCTCTACCAAACTCACTTATGCCAATGCTTTTGACTCTGATTTCTACGTGTTATTGAGAGAAATAAGATGTGTTACTCTGGCAGACATGCAGGATGCAGCCCTAGAAGTAGAGTCTAATATCATGGCCGTAAAAAAGCTCAAAGGTCAAGCTGACAGAAGGAGGCAGAGAGGTCAGGCTTCTACTTCCTCTGCTTCATCTTCAGAGCCTAAATTAGACAAAATGACTAAGATGATAGAGTCATTGGCTGCTGAAATTTCTAAGCTAAAGATTGAGCAAAATTCAGGAAAAACAAGGCAGTAGAATACATTTGCTCCAAGAAATCCCAATCCATTCAGACAAGCAAATGAACAGTTACAAATAATTCAGAGGGGTGAAGAATCAAAAGAAGAATAGAAAGTTAAAGCTCCTTTTCAAAATGTAGTCATGGAGGAGGAACAATTTGAAGATGAGGATGAAATTCACTGCATGGAAGATAAAGGCAGCGCTGCATTTTTGACATTTGCTGCTTATGAAGAATCCTTGCTGCAGGAACAAGAAAACCAGGAGTGGGACAGAGAAGCTGTCCTACAAACTGAGGAGAAGTGAAGATATAACCTGAGGTCGAATGAAAAAAATGTCAAAGAGAATCCTGCCCAAAGAGCTGCTGTCCAAGCAGAGTCACAGAATATCAGACAGAGAATACCAGAAACTAATCTAGCCATCCTCAAAGCACCAGTTCAAGAGGTAAAAGGTTCTGATAAGTTATCTTCTTCTTTCAGCTTTGAGTCAAAAGTCCGAAAATTAAAAATATCTATGCCTCTGATAGAGTTGGTGAAGAGTGACATGTTTAGAAAGCCTATCCTTGAGGCCCTTAAGCTAGAAATCACACAAACCTCCACTGACTCTGTCAATTTGCAAGATGATAAGCCTGCCATTGTGCTTAGCCCCATGATTGAACTTGCTGATAATAATTCTCCATATTTTTATGTCTCCTTGACCATTCATGACAAAATCCTCCACAATTGCCTGCTAGACACAAGGGCCAGCCACAATTTGATGCCTAAAGCTGTCATGGAAGAGTTAGGCCTTGACATCACTAGACCATACCATGATTTATTCTATTTTGATTCAAGGAAAGTGAAATGCCTAGGATTGATCAAAGATCTAGCCATTAGCCTAACTCAGCTGCCCATGAAGAGTATGATGATGGATATTGTGGTAAAAGATGTCCCTCCTAAGTTTGGCATGCTGCTATGCAGAGGATGGATTAAGAGACTTGGTGGGACATTACAGAATGATCTATCTTATGCCACTGTCCCAGTTTTTGGAGGAGAAGGCATGAGATTGTACAGAGAAGCACAGTTAGCATATATCATCAGTGATGAGAAGAATCCTACTAATCATCCCATATATGCGGTAGACACTGATTTTGGAGCATGTATTCTCCAAATAGAAGAATCCCAAAAGGCTTCATTGCAGATCAAGAAACCAACAGTTTAGGCCAAAGAAGAGCAAAGAAGTCAGGTTTGGGAGATGTTCTTTGATGGAGCATGTTCCAGGGAGACTGCAGGAGCAGGGGTGGTGCTGATATCTCCACAACAAAAGAGCACACAACTGTCTTTTAAGCTAGCTTTTCAGGTCACAAATAATATAGCAGAGTATGAGGCTTTGCTATTGGGCCTTAATGTAGCAAAAGACAGAGGAGTCAGAAGCATAAAGGTATTTGGAGATGCTGATTTGATCATCCAGCAAGTAAATAAAAAATTTTAGGAAAAGCACCCAAGGCTGAAAGTGTACAGAGATGAGGTATGGAGACTCAAAGATTCCTTTGAAAATTTCTGTATTTCATATATCCCTAGAACCAAAAATCATCTTGCTGATTCCCTTGCTATTTCTGCTAGTCTATTTATCCCTCCCATGCATCCCAGACTAGTTTATGAAGTCTAAATGAAATATAGACCATCTTTGCCTGATAATGTCTAGCATTGGAAAGTTTTTGATGATGATGATGAGATAAATAGGTTTCTACAAGTCATTGATGAGTTTTCTGAAATGAAAATTGACCAAGATAATGAAGCCTTGTTAGAAAGCCCCAAATCCCAGCTTAGAAATAAATTTGGCAAAGATAACATTGTCTAGCTTCCCAGAAATCATATTCCTAATGGTTTAATTCCTCTTGAAACACTGTTTGACTAGAATGATGTGCCTTACAAGGCTACCCAGAAAAAAAGATCAATATGCAGTCTATAAGCATGATATAGGAAGTCCAGGTTAGCCTAGATACGTAAATTTGTCCACTCATCTGTCTACTGATCAAAGTTCTGAATACTGCAAATTAATGAAGCAATTTGCTGATGTGTTTGCCTGGGAATATAGTGACCTGAAAACCTATGATAAAAATATTATTTAGCATAAAATCCCTCTGGAGAAAGACACTATTCCTTTTAAACATAAGCTGAGACCAATAAATCCTATGCTTCTTCCTATAATTGAAAAAGAAATTAAAAAATTGCTGGCTGCCAAGATTATAGTTCCTCTTAGATATTCTAAATGGGTAGCCAATCTAGTAGTGGTGAGGAAGAAACGTGGAGAAATCAGATTGTGTGTTGATTTCAAAAACTTGAACAAGTGCTCAAAGAAAGACAATTATCCCCTACTGAAGATGGAGCATTTGTTGCAGAAGGTCTCAGGAGCCAAAGTCATGTCTTTCCTGGATGGATTTTCAGGTTTTAATCAGATTGTTGCGCATCCAGATGACCAAGAGAAGACTGCATTTACCACTCCTTAGGGCACTTTTATGTATGCCAAGATGCCTTTTGGATTGATGAATGCTGGAGCAACCTTTCAGAGAGCTATGGATATAGCATTTATAGGAGAGAAGGATAAATTTGTCTTTATCTACCTTGATGATATAACAGTATACTCCAGCATCCATCAAGATCATTTGCAACATTTGAAAAAAAGTGTTTATGAAGTGCAGAAGGTTTGGGATTTCAGTCAATCCTAAAAAGTCACAATTTGCTTTAGAAGAAGGCAAGCTGTTAGGACATGTTGTTTTTGCTATAGGTGTCCGAATTGACCCAGAAAGAGTAAAAGAAATACAAGCCTTGTCTGTCCCAAGATCAAAGAAAGATATTCAGTTCTTTCTGGGAAAAATTAATTTTGTGAGGAGGTTTATACCAAATTTTGCAGAGCTGATAAAGCATATTACCTCCATGTTGAAGAAAGGATCAGAGGTCAGATGGACTGATGCAGCAAGAGGATCTTTTGAGTCAATTAAAAAAGCTATTATGGAAGCTCCTACTCTAAGCAACCTAGATTACAGCAAGGAGTTCCATGTATTCTCATTTGCCTCGCAAGACACCATTGCAGCTGTTTTATTGCAAGCAGATAAAGAAGGTTCAGAGCATTCGGTGGCATTTTTAAGCAAAAACTTAAGGGATGCTGAGCTGAGGTATGACATTATTGAAAAACAAGCATATGCCCTTATCAAATCTTTGAAAGCTTTCAGAGTTTATATCCTGCATTCCAAGATAATTGCATATGTACCCTCTGCTGCAATAAAAGATGTCTTGACACAACCTGATGCTGATGGAAGAAGGGCTAAATGGATCACAAAATTGATTGAATTTAACATTGAATTTAACATTGGATATTGATTTCCTATGCACAATTGCAAAAATTGGTCAGACAGATAAAGAAGAGGAAGAAGCTGAACCAGAGAGAAAGTAGTCAGTGGCCGAAAATCTAGCTTCTTGTGATTGGTATTCTGCAATAATTAATTTCTTGCTGAAGCTAGAAATCACTTCAGGATTTACTCAAAGTCAAGCCAGAACTATTAAGCTTAGGGCAGCTAAATATTGCATTAATAAAAATCTGCTCTACTAGAGGGATCCATCTGGAATGCTTTTGAGATGTCTGGACAAAAAACAGTCAATAGAAGTCATGCAGCAATTTCATGCCAGCATGTGTGGAGGGCACCATTATTGGAAAACCACTGCCCACAAAATCCTCAGGGCTGGGTACTATTGGCCCTCTTTATTTTCTGATGTATTATCTTTTGTTAAATCTTGTGGTAGGTGATGAGCCCCAAATTTGGTAACATTTTGGGCTCATTTGGCCTACTTACCCTTGCTCAACCCTTCATTTTTCATAACTTATGCATCATTTTTTAGTATATTCATGTCATTTGTACGAAGGAGGGCAGTCACTATTCCTAGGTGGCTAACACATGTTTATTTCAGGTTTCTTTGACATTTAATGGAGCAAAACCACGTAGATGAGGGCTAGGAGACAGCCAAGATGGGATCGAGGTTTTGTAGGAAGGTTGTCCACAACATTGAATGGCCTTCCTTGTGATCTCCACCCCAACTCCGAGCTCCAACAGCCACCACCACCGAGCTAGAAGGCAGCCAAACGGATTGTGAGGAAGCAGCAGATTACTCTTAGTTTGGACAGCCAAACCCCACTAATTTAGGAGGCCAGCTTGGCCCTCGTAATGTATAAATGATGAGGCTGTAGCCTTTGATGGGGACTTTTGAAACTTTGTTGCATATTCTGGACTACGAGCTGATAGCTCTGTTTTGCTCTTTGTAAGCCATTTTTGGCATGTTATTTGACTTATGACTATTATCTTTTAATGAAAAGCAGGCAGATTTGAGTTCAGTTCTGAGTTCTTAGAGGAGCCATAGCTCTCGGGGTTGGGCCCAACCTGAGAGCAATAGGCCTCCTTTCTTTGTATTGTTACTTTTCTTTCAGCATTGTATTTCTTTTCCTTTACATGCAGTTGGAAACACAATTTGCTGAGTTGAACTTCTTGGTGTGGTTAAGTAGGTTAGTTTTATGAACAAGGTTGCTTTCAGTAGTTTAGATTAGAGTAAGGAGATTAGAGTTAATCAGAGTTCCAAAAAGGGTTGACTGCACGCTCACTTCCACCTCTGTTTAGAGACTGGAATTGCAGACCGTGCCACCCACCAAAAACACTGTTTTACATGTTCATGCAAGCTTTGATGCAATGTTCTCGGTTGTAGTAGCATCCATGCGTTCAGATCTTGTGGAATGAATCTTTGTTTCAGTACCATGCAAGAGTTTCCTTACAAAATCACGTTGCTGTTCTGTGGTTTCATAAAAACAGTTAGAATAGGTTGATGAAATTTCGGTTATGTGCAAGATAGGGATGATTTGTTTCATTTACACTGTGTAGTCCTACTCCCTCACGCCCTTACCCTCCTAAGCTGTGCCTAGGCCATCCACTCATCTCTCAGTTAGACCACTTGCCTCCTAACTCTTCTATCACCCACGTGACTCTACCTTTGTGGCCTTCCATTTCCTCTAACCTCCTCTAGACCCACCAGCTTTGCACACCCCCTCTTCATCTCATCTCTCTGTCCATAAGCCATCACAAGCTCCCCTCCTACCTCCCTGTCCATCCATCTAGCCTCTCCCACTCATCCATCACCCAAAAATCCTATTGCAGAACATCCTATAGGAATTAGTGAACTTCCTGTAGAAATTCTGAACATCCTGTAGAACCCCTGCAGACTTCTTGTAGAAGCTTGTAAACACGGTTGCCAAGCATCTGAACTTTATGAACTTCTCTAAAAGGATGTTAGGGATTCCTTAGACCCTCTCTGAGCCTTCCTGACCTTTTCCAAGCATTCCTCTCCTTGATCTATCCCTGCACAGTCAAGACCCAGTTAGAAGCACACACATAATAATTCCAACAACTTGAACAAAAATACAAAAATATGATTTCTTTAGATCAAAGTAGTCTAGACACATGCATCTCACCTTCCTAGAAGTAATGGCACCTCTTTCAGTAGTCTGCATTCTCACCTTTGCATCAGTAGGACTAGCTGGTAGAATTAGGGTTTGCTAGGGTTTTCATTTCTTGTTGGCTTTCAGTTCCTTCCTACAGTAGGTTAATTTCCTTTGAGATAGCTTTCGTTGATCGGTTAACAAGCTTCTTCTGAGAACTCATAGAAGTTGGCTTGAGCCCTAACGGACTTGTGCCAGCTGACCAAGTGACAGCTGCGACAAGAGCTAGTACTTGTGCATACAGCACCGTCGCTTCCAAGTTTGTTACGAACTACCGGGTTGATAAAATTAGAGAAGGAAGCTCCAGGAGTTGTAGCATCATTGCTACAATACTGGAGCCCACCATATTTTTGGCGCCGTTGCGGGGAATCATCAGAGTATTAGTAATTGTTGCTTTTCTTCTATTTTCCTACTCTCGCCTTCTGCCAAGTAGTTTACTTCATTTCCATTCTGCAAAAGTAGCATAGACATTTCCTGCTTTCATAGATTAACATTTCAATTCTACAAGCGTAGACTAGCATTTACATTCCTGCAATTTCATTTGAGCAAAGTAGATTAGTTCTTTCCTGCTTTCATTTCAATTCTGCATTCTCATTTCAGCAAGATAGTTAGTTGTAGATCAATCTGTTTTAGTTTTTGCAGGTACCAGAGAAAAAAAAAACAAAAGCAATCAAAAGTCTTTCCATTTCATGCCTCGTAAGAATCGAGATAAAACAGGCAAATTCTTACCCAACACCCCCACTACATCACTGAGTCACCCTTCTCTCTTCTTCGGTGACAGTGATCCAGAAGAACCTATAGGTGAACCTCCTGAGATATACGAAGATCCTATAGCAGAAGAAGAGTTAGAGACCATTCCATCTGAAGCTATGGCTGACAATAGAGGAGAAGATGAGAGAATAGAAGGTGCCTTCCCCATCCGAGAGACCAATGGAGACATGAAGATGAAGAACATTAGCCCCTCCGCTTTACCTCACTTGCATGGGCTGACTACTGAAGATCCTGATACCTTCCTGTTTGAGTTTGCTGTCCTTTGTCGAACCTATGACTATACTGAAGATGAGCAGAAGCTGAAACTCTTCCCCTCAACCCTTAAGGATGCAGCATTACGCTGGTTCATGGGCTTACCTGGGAACAGTATCACCACTTGGGCTCAGATGCAGCAAGCTTTCAATACCAAGTACCGGGACTACTGTAGGTCCAAGGAAACCAAGGGAGAAATATTTCAGATGACCATGGGAAATGATGAGTCCTTAGAGGATTACGAGGAAAGGTTCCAACTTAGCTATAAACGGGCCAGGTGCACACTTGACCCTGAATCCCTCAAGTTGGTCCTGCTTCAAGGAGTCCCTGAAGACCTCTTAGATACCCTTCACATGTTAGCTGGAGGAGATATTTACCAACTGCCTTATGAGGACATAAAGACTGTGTTTAGAAACCACTCTAGGGCAGCCCGAAAACGAGGTAGAGGAAACCTCCTCTTAGCTGGTATTCCTTTCTCCAAACATGAGTTTGCAAATCAATTAGAGGATCTCAAAAGTGAGGTGAGACAGACCATTGCCATGCAACTTGATACATTCAGGATCCAGCAGAAGAAGGAAGAAGCTGAGAGGGCCTTGGCTATCTTCTGCCCTAGGTGTACAAGGAAACACCCTAAGAACGAATGCCCATTACATTCGGTTGAAGTATGTTTTTTTTGTGAGGAGGACCACCCCACAAACCAATGTCCAACCTTACCTGGGCTTAAATCCATGTATCAAGGGACAGAAGCCCCCACCGAACCTCTCTATTTCCTCAACCAAATGAGGCCACAAGGACCTAGACCTTACCAGTAGGGGATGCAATGGGCACCCCAAGCTTATTACAGCCCCAACCAATCTACTCCTATGACTTCCTGGGGTCCCCCTGCTCATCCTTCCTGGTCTGTGCCTCCTCCATGGTCTTACCCACCTCAGTACCATACTCAACCCACTACTCATTCGTATCACTCACATGCCCAGCCACAGCCTCAGTGGTATGCACCTCAATCGAGGTGGAGGCCCCAGTACAACACTCCTCCTGCCATTTTGCCTCCACCACCAGTTCAACCACAACCATTACCTCCTGCTCCTCCAAGGCAACCTCAAATGCCTGCTCAACCGAACCCGAACCCCAACAACAGACAGGCCCAACAGGTATATACTGGGGAAACATCTTGCCCTACCTATGCTGTGGAGATCCAGGAGATCAATCTGCGGTCTGGAAAGACTCTTCCGGATCGCCAACCTCCTCCCCCAGAGGACAAGGAAGATAAACAGGAAAGTGAACCAAAGGCTATTCCACCCTTTCCTGAGAGACTAACAGCCACCACACAACCCAACCCAGAGGAGGATGAGCTTCTGGGAGAGCTCAAACAGTTGTGTGTGAAAATACCACTTCTCCAAGCCATCAAAGATGTACCAATATACAACAAACTGGTTAAGGAAAAGTGTTTCAGACACCCAGGCAGGCGAAAGCGGGATGCTTCCACCATCAATGTCATAGGACAACTGTCTGACCTTATGTTGGGACAAGTCATCTGCCCAAAGTATCTAGATTCTGGGAGTCCTGTAGTAGATGTCCACATCAATGGCACCATCATACCTCACACCTTGATTGATCTGGGGGCTGCCATTAATGTGATGACCAGAGATACCATGCTCAAACTCAACCTTCAGGGTTCCTTGAGGAAGACCTCGACAGTCCTACAACTAGCAGATCGCTCCACCGTGACTCCCGAAGGGATTGTGGAGGATGTCTTGGTCTCTGTTGACTCTTGGGAATACCCTGCAGATTTCTTGGTGCTGCAACCAAAGGCAAAGCTCACTGGATATCCTCTTATTTTGGGAAGGCCTTGGTTAGCCACTGCAGATGCTTACATAAGCTGCCGTGCAGGAAACATGACCATCAAAAATGGTCCTATGTCCAAGCAGCTAGTCTTATACCCTCCTGCCCAACCCTCATTAGAGCATGACTTACCACTCTGGTTGGAGGAAGGAGAAGAGGATGAGGTGTACTCAGCACCTTTGTGCACCCTAGACACCACTAGGGGAGACCCCCCAACCAAGGATGATTTGATTGAGACCTTGATCCAGAATCCACCTCCCAGTGCACTGTCCTTAGAGGAATTGGTGGAGGATGCCCAAGCCAGCACCTCAGTGGACCTTTGTGCGACCAACCCTGTCACTCCCAGAGTCAAGAATGTGGAGTTCGGCCCTGAGAGAACGTTAAAGATCAACTCCTCCCTATCTCCTTCCCAGGAAAAGGAGCTGTGTAGTCTGTTGGCCAGTCATCTAGATGCTTTTGCTTGGAGCTATAAGGAGATGAAAGGAGTCCATCCTTCGGTCTGTACCCATCACATCTACATCAAAGAGGATTGTAAACCGGTTAGGCAACCCCAGAGGAGGATGAATCCAGCCCTTAAGGACATTGTCAAGGAAGAATTGCAAAAACTGTTGGATGTCGGATTCATTTACCCCATCTCAGATAGCGAATGGGTGTCCCCTCTGGTGTTGGTTCCCAAGAAAAATGGGAAGTGGAGAATCTGTGTGGACTACCGAGAACTGAACAAAGCTACCAAGAAAGACCATTTTCCTCTACCTTTCATAGATCAAGTGTTGTATGGACTGGCAGGAAAGAAGTTTTTTTCTTTCCTAGATGGGTTTAGCGGGTACAACCAAATCCAAATCAGCCCGGAAGACCAAGATAAGACCACCTTCACTTGTCCTTGGGGTACCTTTGCCTACCGAGTTCTTCCCTTTGGGCTATGCAATGCTCCTGCTACCTTCCAGAGAGCCGTCTTGAGCATCTTTTCTGAGCTGGTCCATGATGCGGTGGAAATCTATATGGATGACTTCACTCCTTATGGGTCCAACTTCCAGGAAGCATTGTCCAATTTGGGAAAAGTCCTAACCAAATGCATTGAGATGAACCTGTCCCTTAGTCCTGAAAAATGTGAATTCTTGATGACTAACGGGACCGTGCTAGGCCATACCATTTCTTGCCAAGGGTTACAGGTGGATCCTAACAAAATTGCTCTCATCAAGAAGGTTCCACCTCCTCAAAAGGTAAGGGATGTTCGGAGTTTCTTAGGATTAGCAGGGTATTACAGGAGATTCATTAAAGACTTCAGCAAGCTAGCCTCGCCGTTGTTTGGACTGTTGGCCAAAGATGTGGAGTTTAAATGGACTGACGATTGTCAGAGGGCTCTGAATGAATTAAAGGACAAGTTGGTGTCTGCCCCAATCTTGAGAGGTCCAAACTGGGCCCTACGTTTCCACATCCACACTGATGCCTCGAACAAAGCCATAGGGGCAGCCTTAGGACAAGTTGAACAAAAACTTCCGTATGCCATTTGCTTTGTTAGCAAAAACTTATCCAAAGAAGAACTGAATTACACTGTAACTGAGAAAGAATTCTTGGCTGTGGTTCATGCACTGAACAAGTTCCGACATTATATCACTGGCTATCAAACATTTGTACATACTGATCATGCTGCAATTAGATATTTAATGAATAAACTAGATGTGAATGCTCGTATTATTAGATGGTTACTTTTGTTGCAGCAGTTTGATTTGACTATCGTTGACAAACCAGGTAAAGAAAATGTTGTTGCTGACTTTTTATCTAGATTGGATTTATCTGCAGATGAGGATAGAACAGTGGATGACCAGATGCCCGATGAACATCTGTTTGCTATCTCAGTACTCTCTCCATGGTTTGATGATATAGCAAACTACCTTGTTTCAGCACAGTTCCCTCCACACCTATCCTCAAGAGAGAAGAGCAGAATCATCAGAAAAAGTGCCTCATTCACTTGGATCGGGGGCAACCTATTCAAGCTTGGCCCTGATCAGATCTTAAGGCGTTGTGTAAGGGAGGAGGAAGTCTTTGATATCCTCCTCACCTGTCATGATGGGCCTTGTGGAGGACATTTTGCAGCAAAGAGGACTGCCTTCAAAATCCTGCAGGCAGGCTACTATTGGCCCACACTTCATCAAGATGTCAGAAGGTATATCAGCCAATGTGACCGATACCAAAGAATGGGGAAACCGACTCAAAGGGATGAGATGCCTCTCCAACCTCAAGTGACTCTTGAGCCATTTGAGAAGTGGGGTATGGACTTTGTGGGTCCAATCAACCCTCCTTCGAGGCAAAGGTCTTACATCATTGTGTGCACCGACTACCTGACAAAGTGGGCAGAAACTAAAGCAATCAAAGCAGCGACAAAAGAAAAGGTGGCTGAGTTCTTAAGGGAAAACATCTTCTACAAATTTGGCTATCCAAGAGAGCTAGTCACCGATCAAGGAAGCCAGTTCACATCCAATTTAATTGAAGACCTACTAGCTCATCACAAAATCAAGCATAGGACTTCCACCCCCTACCATCCTCAGGCAAATGGGCAAGTGGAAGTCACCAACAGAGCATTGGAAGGGATTTTGACTAAGGTGGTGAGCAACAGTAGGAAATATTGGGCAGATCGCTTGGTTGAGGCCACATGGGCTTACAACACCACTTGGAAGACCACAACCGGCTTCACACCTTACGAGCTGGTCTATAGAAGGAGAGCTTTGCTGTCAATTGAATTTGAATACAACACTTTGAGGATGGCAGCTCAGCTGGACCTAGATCTCAGCCATGCCCAACAAGAAAGGTTATTGCAACTGAATGGACTGGATGAGCACCGAATGCAGGCCCTCCTTCACTCAGAAGTGGTTCAACTTCAGAGAAAGGTGTGGCATGACCAACACCTCAATGACAAGCAATTTCAGCCAGGAGATTGGGTGCTGTTGTATGATTCCAGGCATAAAGATTTCAAGGGGAATCTGAGAACCAGATGGCTGGGACCATATGCAGTGGAAAAATGTCATGACAATGGATCTGTTCTTATTCGGACCATTGATGAGGAGGCCATCCCCATGCTTGTCAATGGGCATCGACTGAAGATCTACAAGAAACCTCTCTCAAGACAAGAGTTCATCAAAACTGTGGAGAAATCAGTGTTGGTCATAGAGAAGGGTTCTGCCTCTGTTTTGGGCATACCTTGAAAGATCTTAAAAAAAAATAAATAAAAAATAAATAAAAAATAAAAAAATAAAATAAAGATCCTTGGGTGAAAACCTTTCTGAGGCTCCCAAGGCAGATGGTAGGGGTGAAAACCTCATTGAGGCACCCCTGCTGTCTTTAAAAAAAAAAAGATTTGAAAAAGATCCTTGAGTGAAAACCTCTCTGAGGCGCTTAAGGCGGATGGCAAGGGTGAAAACCTCATTGAGGCACCCCTGCTGTCTTTCAAAAAAAAAAAAAAAAAAAAAAGAAAAAAGAAAAAAAACAATAAGCAAAAAAGATAGGGACAACAAGTTGACAATGTGGCAATGCATGCAGGTTGCAGGTATTCTATGAAGGAGAGGAGGTCTCTCAACTCAAAGTCAAGGGTCCTTATCATGCTGCCAGGTGACCTCACCAGCACCTCCCCCGAAAACACTCATCTTCTCCAAGGTATGGGCATGATTTCATCACAGCTTAGTCTTCTACAGGAAGCTGTAGACTTTCTACAGGAAGTTCTGTATTTCTACAGGAAACTTCCTGTAGAAGTTCTGGACGGCCCAGAGTTCATTGTCTGGGGAGATCTAACGACCAAGGTTCGACATGGAGGCATGCAAGCTACTATTCCCTCCATCACACACTGCTGTCACCTCCTTCTACAACCCCAGTTGACATGCGATAAAAGTACCTGCACAATCAAAACAGATCATTGAGTTATCAAGAGGAAGCGATTCTTAAATAAAAAAAAGATGCTGAGATGCCATGCAATACCCATCACAGCTATCCAAGGGCCCTGTGAGTGTGATCGTGATGCAACTGTCTTCATCGTTCAGCATGCACCCGAGGAGGAAAAACTGCTACAGGACATCCTGCAGGAGTCCCGTAGCAGTTAAGCCAACTAGAGTGTACACCATCCAATCGCCTGCAACATGCAATAATAACGCGGGCGCATGCAGCCGAGTCACAAGCTTCATCATCAGCAGCCTGCGAAGAGGAACCTCCGGGCCTGTGCAATTAAGCAGCGGCAAGCAAATCTAGTCATCGTCGTCCTGAAGCCTGAAATATCATGTCGCGGCCGCACAGGTAAGGCCTCGCCCTTTCTTTCGTCGAATTACATGAATGTTACTTTGAAATTTTTGTAAGTATGAAGTGAATGGGTTGAGCGGTCGTATGGCCATTCGACTGGCCACGTCGACCAGTCAGATGGTCTAGTCGGATGTGTAAAAGGTGGTCGTGGCAAGAAGAACGGGTAGTGGACACGTGAGAGCCATCTAGTCAGGGAGAAGCGCGTTTTAACAGAAATGACGGCGGTGGATCTGCGGGGAATGATGCGGCAGTCAGGGAACTTGCAGTAGAATGATTAAGTGATGTCGTCCAATGGTCCGGCAGGGACAACTCACCCCCGCGCCATGGATTCCGCCGGATTCAAATCTATCGGCTAGATTGCCACCCCACGCATTTATCATCAGCCGTTTAGAAGTCGAGTGAGCATCCGGATTCCTCTGAAGCTCGACACTCCAAGTCTTTGGTCGTTCAAACGTCTGATAGCAGCACAGAGAGCGCAGAACCACTGCAGTGTTCTCCAGAACCCGTGTGCTGTTTCTACAGGAAAGCTGCTTCTACAGGAAGCTCACTGCCACGAGGAAAATTGGGCTCTTCACGTCAAAGGTGGCGAATTAAAAGGTAAGCCTGAACCTTGCCTCCCATGCAATTGGTTTCGAGGGTGGCGGAGTCGACGTTCTACAGTCTGCTCATAAAAGAATTGCAAGTATTGTCTGCCGTTTGCATGAATTGTCTTCGAGGTGTATGTAAAGTTTCCTACAAGATATAATTTGTAATTAAGCCCTGTTAAAGCTCATCTGGAGATAGTATTCTTGAATTGTATGCATGGCAGAGGTGTAATTCTACGCTCTGTCCCAAAAGGCTAGTTTTTTTGCATCCGCCACCTCCAGCCAACGTAGCAGTTTTTCACCATGCCGGGTGGGTTCATCAGAAAGGAACCAACCGACTCCAAGAAACTAAGAGAGAACCCTGAGGTGGTAGAGCTGTTCACTCGCGCGCAATGGATGTCGTTCTGCGACAAATTGCAAGGGTATGATGATGAGGTGGCAGAGGAGTTCTTGCGGGCTCTGAAGCCAAAATCAAAGACATTAGCCACCGTCAATTTCAGGGGTTTGAGTCTCAGACTCACCCCACAGTTCATCAGCCGAGTTACCGAGCTCCCAATGGGGGTACCATGGGACAAAGAAGAGAGGAAATTAGGCCAAAAGGCTAAGAAGGAATTCTTTCCACCAGAGGAGCAGTTCTCAGAAGATAAGAACGGGGTTCGCAGGACTAGCTTACTGCCACTTTGGAGCGAAGTCAGCCTCCAAATTATGAAATACATCACCCGCGAAGGTCGGTTTAGCATTGTGTATGGGTACCATTTTCGGCTACTCACAAAATTAAGGCATCAGATGGACCTACTTGCAGAGAACAAATTAAGTATTCCCTACTTTCTACTGCAGTCTATGACTGAATGTGCCACCAAGTTGAGAGAAGGCACACCAGACCAGGTAGCTCATCACGGGCTCATTAAGCTCCTCGTGGAGGATGCACTCCACACGTACAAAGTCCCTCTCTCATGGGAAGCTTTCCGAAATTTGACCAAGGATGGCAATATAAAAATGTTGACTGAAGAGCTTGGTTCCTCTAGCAGCGAGGAGAAGGAGTCAGTACCCGCAGGGAAGAAAGAAAAAGGCCAGAGACCCACGGCCAAAGCACCGAAGACAGAGCAAAAGGAGAAACAAGAGAAAAAGGGTGCCAAAGAGAAGGAGGACACACCCATATTAACGCCTAGAGAGAAAAGATTACAAAGCAGGGTGGACAAGACTGAGCAGGTCCACGTCAGCAAAGGCACCTCGACAACAGCCTCGACCAAGTCAAAAAGAAAAACACCCTCAGCAAAGCAAACTAAAGCGGTGCCACCTGTTTCTACAGGAAAACCAAAACCAGCTTCTACAGGAAGCCAGAAATTAGCTGAAAAAGGGCCTTCTACAGGAAGCCCTGAGAAAAGAAAACCCAAGGAAAAGAAAGCCGATGTTCTTGCAAGAGAGGCAGCAGTCGTGCTGGCCGCCCTCAGTACACCTCCTAAGCCAAAGGAAAAGAGAAAGAGGGAGGCCCCTCTATATTTTAAAGCTAGGAGAAGTGTGAGAATAAAAATGGGCAAGCCACAGCCTCCATCCAGCAGCCCAATCACTATAGAGGATGCCCCTACTTCGCCCAAGGAGAGGTCCCCCTCAAAGATATCAGTCACCTATGAGAGGGGGAGCCCGAAAACAACTACTTGGAAAGAAAGGTTAGACCAATTGGCTTCAAAAGCCCGGCTACAGGATGCTGAGGCTGCTCTACAGGAAACCTTAACTCGGCTTAAGGAGACAGAGAGAATGGAAGGAGAAGCACCCTCATCACCACCAAGGGAGGGCGAAGTAGAGCCACCAAGAGAAGAAGAAAAAGAGCATATTCCGGAGCCTAGCCCTCAGCCAAGTCTGAGCTCATACTATAACTTCTTAGAAGCTGGCAAAATTATACCACAGAAATTCACTGTGCCACTGTTCTTTGCAATGGAGGAAGAGAGAGTACGAACACACACGTGGATGAAAATATCCAAATCAAAAGGCGTGGCGGACATAGGCCCCTTGGAGGAGCAACTCAAGGAGGCCAGAAGGGAATTAGCTATGGCTAAACACGTGTCAAATTTCCAACGGGTGTTCCTACAGGAAGAAAACAAAAAAATTAGACTGCAGCTACAGGAGCTGAGGAGAGGAACAGGCACATCCTCAGGGGACATCACAGCAGAACAACAAGGCAGAAAGGAACTGCACATCGGTCTTGGGGAGCCAACCACGCATCTACAGGAAATAGAGCTGCAAGCACAAATTGAGGTGCAAGCTCTCAAACAACAGCTGCAGCAGAAAGAGGCACAATTGGCCTGCATGGCCAGTTGGGCCATGGATGCTATACAATGCAGATAGCCGGCCAAATCCTATGGCCTGTACCTGAGAGACCAATGGCTACACTTTCAAATCAATACCTTGGCGCAAAGGGGTATCTCTCAGCTCCAAGACCCACAGCAGTTCACTGAATTATGCAATACCAGTTCATCTGAGGATAAGGCCAAACTATTGGAGTTCTACCTCCATAATTTGGCCCTTCCTAATGTGATTTCGTGGGATCCCAACACGGTCTTAGGGGATATGCAGTTAATGGCATTTGCCTCATGGTTGAACCATGAAGAAAAAAGAGCAGCAGAAGCCAAAGCGGTCATGAACCGAGAGCTGAATGAGCCATTACTAATTAGAGCAGAACCAGGGGATCCAACTGCATTAATATCAGCACACCAACACTTATCCACCGACCCTCAAGCTTCATTGGAATTTATGGATCAGCAGGCCCAGGCCATAGCGCATTTCGAGGATATGGAGAGACTGTTAGGAGACAACTGTGTTCAAGCTTGCACCCGCCGATGGAACACATTGGCCCACAGTCTAAAAATCAGAGAATATCATACCCCAACTCGAATGAGGGAAGCTCTAGTACGGGTGCCCCTTTATAAGAAATCCATGCAAAACCTCCAGGCCAGCTGGATTGGCCTCAAGCTAAGCCCACCTCTGCTGTTAGGATTGATGGAAGGCAGCACAGAGAAAGATGAGCATGAACAGTGGGAAGAGGTGGAAAGAAAGGCTGGGTTCCATGTCAGTAAGGAGGACACTACTGCAGAAGCTTGGGATGTGAGGGTGGCAGTAAAGGCAATGAAGGATGAGGAGCTGGACTAGTTGCTCAAGGATGAGCAATCATTTTAGCTGGGGGGTGATGATGAGCCCCACATTTGGTAACATTTTGGGCTCATTTGGCCTACTTACCCTTGCTCAACCCTTCATTTTTCATAACTTATGCATCATTTTTTAGTATATTCATGTCATTTGTACGAAGGAGGGTAGTCACTATTCCTAGGTGGCTAACACATGTTTATTTCAGGTTTTTTTGACATTTAATGGAGAAAAACCACGCAGATGAGGGCTAGGAGACAGCCAAGATGGGATCGAGGTTTTGTAGGAAGGTTTTCCACAGCATTGAATGGCCTTCCTCGTGATCTCCACCCCAACTCCGAGCTCCAACAGCCACCACCACCGAGCTAGAAGGCAACCAAACGGATTGTGAGGAAGCAGCAGATTACTCTTAGTTTGGACAACCAAACCCCACTAATTTAGGAGGCCAGCTTGGCCCTCGTAATGTATAAATGATGAGGCTGTAGCCTTCGATGGGGACTTTTGAAACTTTGTTGCATATTCTGGACTACGAGCTGATAGCTCTGTTTTGCTCTTTGTAAGCCATTTTTGGCATGTTATTTGACTTATGACTATTATTTTTTAATGAAAAGTAGACAAATTTGAGTTCAGTTCTGAGTTCTTAGAGGAGCCATAGCTCTCGGGGTTGGGCCCAACCTAAGAGCAATAGGCCTCCTTTCTTTGTATTGTTACTTTTCTTTCAGCATTGTATTTCTTTTCCTTTACATGCAGTTGGAAACGCAGTTTGCTGAGTTGAACTTCTTGGTGTGGTTAAGTAGGTTAGTTTTATGAACAAGGTTGCTTTCAGTAGTTTAGATTAGAGTAAGGAGATTAGAGTTAATCAGAGTTCCAAAAAGGGTTGACTGCACGCTCACTTCCACCTCTGTTTAGAGACTGGAATTGCAGACCGTGCCACCCACCAAAAACACTGTTTTACATGTTCATGCAAGCTTTGATGCAATTTTCTCAGTTGTAGTAGCATCCATGCGTTCAGATCTTGTGGAATGAATCTTTGTTTCAGTACCATGCAAGAGTTTCCTTACAAAATCACGTTGCTGTTATGTGGTTTCATAAAAACAGTTAGAATAGGTTGATGAAATTTCGGTTATGTGCAAGACAGGGATGATTTGTTTCATTTACACTGTGTAGTCCTACTCCCTCACGCCCTTACCCTCCTAAGCCGTGCCTAGGCCATCCACTCATCTCTCAGTTAGACCACTTGCCTCCTAACTCTTCTATCACCCACGTGACTCTACCTTTTCGGCCTTCCATTTCCTCTAACCTCCTCTAGACCCACCAGCTTTGCACACCCCCTCTTCATCTCATCTCTCTATCCATAAGCCATCACAAGCTCCCCTCCTACCTCCCTGTCCATCCATCTAGCCTCTCCCACTCATCCATCACCCAAAAATCCTATTGCAGAACATCCTGTAGGAATTAGTGAACTTCCTGTAGAAATTCTGAACATCTTGTAGAACCCCTGCAGACTTCCTGTAGAAGCTTGTAAATACGGTTGCCAAGCATCTGAACTTTATGAACTTCTCTAAAAGGATGTTAGGGATTCCTTAGACCCTCTCTGAGCCTTCCTGACTTTTTCCAAGCATTTCTCTCCTTGATCTATCCCTGCACAGTCAAGACCCAGTTAGAAGCACACACATAATAATTCCAACAACTTGAAAAAAAAATACAAAAATATGCTTTCTTTAGATCAAAGTAGTCTAGACACATGCATTTCACCTTCCTAGAAGTAATGTCACCTCTTTCAATAGTCTGCATTCCCACCTTTGCATCAGTAGGACTAGCTGGTAGAATTAGGGTTTGCTAGGGTTTTCATTTCTTGTTGGCTTTCAGTTCCTTCCTACAGTAGGTTAATTTCCTTTGAGATAGCTTTTGTTGATCGGTTAACAAGCTTCTTCTGAGAACTCATAGAAGTTGGCTTGAGCCCTAACGGACTTGTGCCAGCTGACCAAGTGACAGCTGCGACAAGAGCTAGTACTTGTGCATACAGCACCGTCGCTTCCAAGTTTGTTACGAACTACCGGGTTGATAAAATTAGAGAAGGAAGCTCCAGGAGTTGTAGCATCATTGCTACAATACTGGAGCCCACCAGTAGGTGCCAAAGATTTGAAGGAAAACAACGGTTGAAGTCCCTGCCCTTAAAACCAATATAGGAAAAAGGACCTTTTCAGCAGTGGGGTTTGGATTTCATTAGAGAGATCAATTCACATTCTAGTGGCCAGCACAGATGGATATTAGTAGCTACTGATTATTTCACTAAGTGGATTGAAGCAGTCCCTACCAGGAAGGCTGATCATAATGTGGTCATGAAGTTTTTGATTGAAAATATCTTTACCAGATTTGGTTGTCCATATAAATTAGTCACAGATAATGTAGCAGCCTTCAGGGCAAAGGAATTGGTGGAAATGTGTGATTCAATGGGTATTAAACTGGTTCATTCCACCTCATATTATCCTCAAGGAAATGGTCTGGTAGAATCCTCTAATAAAAGCCTGATAAGGATAATTAAGAAGCTGTTAGAGGACAATAAAAAGAATTGGGATTCTAAGCTCAAGTATGCATTGTGGGCTGACAGAGTGACCATTAAGAAATCCACAGGGAATTCTCCTTTCAAGCTGGTATATGGCACTGAGGCTGTATTCCCAATTCAGCTAACTCTCCATGTGGCAAAATTCCTTCAAACAGAACAGGCTGAGGAAGAAAACATGGCAAAGAGGATCACTGATTTAGCAGAGATACATCAGATTAGAGAACAACTGGTTGAAAAGGCTACAACACATCAGAAAAAGATCAAGGACACTTTTGACAGGAAGATAAAGACAGGCAATTTTCAGGTTGGAGATCTAGTTCTGAAGTGGGATGCACTGAAGGAAAAGAAAGGCAATCATGGGAAGTTTGATGCTTTCTGGACAGGGCCTTTCATCATTTTCTCAGATTCAAGGGAACAACACCTTCATACTGAAAAGTATGGGAGGAGAGGCAGTTTTTGATTGCCCAGTTAATGGGCGGTTTTTGAAAAATTACGTGGTTTAAGGTCTTTTGGCCTTAAAATTGTAAATATTTTGTTTTATTAGTTTTAGTATAGGTTCAGTCAGACTCTATGCCCAATGGAACACTAGGAATTTTGCTAATTTTTTTTCATCAAGAAGGCATTGATCTGCAGGTTCTTGAGACCTCACAGGGAGGATCTCATCCCCAGAAGGAGCCAGTGTTAGCTCTGCTATGAATTGCATCGTTAATTGGTCAAATGCATGCTTGATCAGGTTTTATGTGATAAAAATAGGATTTGCAGCGGCCAGCCTGCCCTTTCCCCTTCGCTCTGCCCATGTTCTCATAACTCCCCATACCTTCGTTTTCCTCTAAATTTCTCCATAAACCCTGTAAACCATTTTTTGTTTATCCCCAGGCGCTAAGGTTTTAAAGCACTTATAACTACGTGCCTTCGCAAAGTCCCTGGCCTGCAACTTTCCCCCATCACATCAGCTAAAAAGAACGTGCTTTAAACCTTGGCCGTCTGATCATTTCCCGTGAGATCCGATGGTGTCCGCAGCTCCCACTGCCGTAACCTGCACGCTTGTTAGTTAGCAGGGAAAGCGGTTTCCCACGGACCCACCAGCCATGCATCACATTTGTATTGGATCGCGCCCCCGCATACGGATACCACCTGCCTCCTGTAAGCGGTGCGGGGAAGCCGCTTACCGCCCTCTTGTATGTCCTCCCGCTCGCTAACCATTGTGCAACTTCATCGCCCGATGACCGTTGGATCTCCCCGCCCGAGATCCAATGACCTACAATCTCCCCGCGCATATACCTCCCGATAGCCTCCATAAACTAATCTCCACCGTTCAATTACATGATCCGACAGCCTATGCTCCTCCGTCCGCGATTACTCCCGATAACCCCTGTAAGCCATTGTAGCCATTCATCCGTGTGATCTGATGGTTGATGTCGTCCCGGTCTTGCCTATGCCTCCGCAATGAATTCTACATCACCCTTAAATGCCCTACGCTGCCAAAGGATGAAGGCAATCATATAACAGCTCTCTGCATAGTTAAGCCTCAACTACCGCATTCAACGCATTATACACCCGAAGGACGAGAAGGACAACCTTGAGTAGATAAACATATTTACTAGTTATGGAGCCTATTCAAATGGTATTCCACCTGTTTGTGAAGTACACCTAAGTACCAAAGAATGTCAAATTACTTTAATAAAGCAACAGATTGTATCAGAGACCCATATCGGGCAGTTAATGTGGTTGGTGGTTAGTTATGACCTCTCCACGCACAGGATAGCAGATGTTTTTATAACCATCTTCTATATATATCCAGAAACAAGATGTAATCAGGTTGATAGATATTGTTTTGATGTAAAGTTCAACTTCTGGAGACTGTAACTATTGTGATACCTGTAGCTTCTGGTCTTCATTTTCAGCTAATACAAGCTTCTTTTGCTGTTAATTGATCACTTTCCACTTCTTCTTTGTTCCGGGCTGTGCCTGTCATGCATTTTTTCATGTGCTCTTGATGTTTAGCATTAGAGGGGCTGTCATCCCACCTATGTGTTAGAATCTAGTATGTATTATTGAGGGTGTATGCAGGTTTCTGTTTTCTTGGTGCTAGAGAGCTATCATCCTGTTTGTGCATTAAAAAATATATTTTTAGACCTTTCTACTGATTGCAGCCGACCATCAGAGGGTCCTGTGCATCTGCTGGTGTTATCAATATACTCCATGTTCACCTATTCCTTAAACTGTGAGTAATTGGTGGTCTAAAGTCTTGTAGTCTGAGGGTGTTCACCCATGTCTGGGGTTAAGCATAGTAGAAGTGGTTATCTAGCTTGAATATGCATCATTCCTTCCATTCATCCACCATTTTACAACATTTTTGTTGAGTTTGTAATGTTCCCGAGCATCTCTGAGATACAACCTAGGAGAGTTTCTTGGGGTGATAACAGCATGAACCAACCTAAATTTAAAAACTAAGAACTAAGGAACAATAGAAGAAATAAGTCTCATGATGCTACTATCAACAATTTAAGAACTAAAACTAAGAAGCTAGAGAATAAGGGAAACCAAAGAACTACTTCTATGCTAGAATGCAACTATCTGAGTTAGTGGGAACAAATGACACAAGCTGCAATGAACTCAATGTTAGAAACAATTATGAACACAATAAAACAAACATAGTAAATGTACAGTTGAACGATGAAAGAAAACAAATGAAAATGTACAGAAATGAAAAGTAACCTTGACCATGTAGGGGCCCTCTGCAAGGTCTAGGACTAGCAATGCAAAATCTCTTCACACGCTCCAGGTATCCATAAAAAAAAAAGTTTTTATATTTAAAAACAGAGCACTGAGTGTCTCAAGCTACAAGCGAAAATTGCACTATTACATTAGCCAAAAACATTAACTAGTTATGCGTTCCAAACGCTGATATTTATAGGAAAAATACATAACTGTTTTAAGAGAGAAGTCTTCTACAACAAACATGTAAACAGGTGGTGTATTTGGAAATTTAGTCTTCAGTTGGCTTGAAAAGTAAATCTCCGAATAGTGGCTATTGGATACTGGTTATGCAGGTGGCAAATGACATCCTTAGCTTCAGGAGCCTGCCTCAGATTCATTTACTAAGAAACGTGCAAAAACAGAGTTCTAGTTGCTGTAGGTCTCTTTCGTTGACTCCCCTTTGACCGGGGTCTTTCTCATCGACTTTGATCAAATGGATAGGACACCATCCATGTACTGACATTTTCCCAGCTACCCATATGGTTCGTTTCTTCTCTCGACACCTGTGACCTACAAAAGTATGGAGATGGCTGCGGAACAACTGGTTAGCTGTGGAATGTGGCTACGTTCCGTAGCTGAAAAACAAAAACCTATCCAAATAACACACATAACAATATAATTTGAAAATCACTGAAATGTACTCCTGAAGGCAACATGCAATGGCTTTTGATGGTTTAGGATGCATTGTCATGGGAAAACAAAGGAAGAAGGATGAAGAAATTTCTTAAGAAAGAGGCAGTTTTGGAACTCAACAAAGAGCATGGGCCAACTCACGTGAAGTGATATTTCCAATGCAGCCACCAACGCATTAGTTTACCCATGTAAGTGATGACATGGTTGACGAGAAAGATATTCAAGCATACCAATAGACAAGAAAGATAAAACAATGCAAACCAAATCATTCGAAATTTGAATGTGTCCACAGAAAAGAAAAAATTGAAAGCACATGAAAGGCACTCTATAGATGTATCATGGTGTTGTGTCACATTGTGCATGGATGACAAGCATGTACACTCCTTCAAACTTGACAAATGGGCAAACATGAAGATTTTTTATTTTTTATTTGTATTTTTTATTTTTTTCGCAATGTTACTTTCCACGTATGAGTCCTCCAGTGCATGAGAAATATGATCATGTAATTCCAGTGGAGGATGTGAAAATTGTGAACTAGATTCATTTTCAATGTGAATAAGAGAGTGATGAGGAGCCTGGGGAGATTCAAAAAATTTATGATCCAAAGTGGGGCTAACCTCAAGGCCACAAGAACCTGATATAACCATCAGCTTAGGCTGAAGTGCCTCGACAACTTGAGGGGTTTCCACTTCGTTAGAAGATAGATCGTCAAAGATCGGTGGCTTAGAAAGATCAACAGTTGGTGAATCAGAATCTTGAGCACATGAATGAGTGAAAAGATCACGAAAGCCAAGATAAAAAAATTTGGACAATGACATCCTCTTAATCTAATGAATCATACAGAGGGGGTGATGAAAAACAAAAATTTTCACCCTTTGAGTTTCCAAAAATGAAAGATGAGAGATCTAGTGGATTCAGGAAGAAATATTTGTCCTCTCCACAATCAAATGACATATTGACATCCTGCGCATTCTGTGAATGATCGGAAGTGGAAAGATCCAGAGATGAAATTTCACAAGAGGGAACAAAAATGGCATAATCACAAAAGATGTCAGGATAAAGCGAATGAGGAGTGGACATAAGGAGGTCATCCTTAACCGCAACTTCTTGTTTAGATTCTCACACATACTCATAAAAAATGATAGCACAGGTTTATTGTTGAACACCAAGTCCATCCATAACCTTATGCTCATGAACATTGCCTGTGAAGTCCAGAACGGATGAAAACAACATACCAAAATATGGAAGATCAAAGGAACCAGTGGGTGGAGGTTGAGAACCTGAAACAACGTGACAACCATCAGGCTTGCAGTCCAAATTTGCGCAAGAATCCTGAGCAAGTGGGGTAGGAGGAGATGGTGACAGTTTAACAACTAAGTTCACAAATTCTCCCACCTCATCCTGCAGAGATAAAGTCATTTAATGAGAAGGGGACGAAGGGTCACTTGGGACAACAACCTTGTTCGTCTCAGATTTAGAAGCTCTAACTCTGAGGTATGCTTAGAGGTCAAAAGATTCTAAGTCATGTGGATTCTCAGATATGTGAACAAGATACTGGAATATTTCATTATGAAATTTCCGATCAACTTCGTCTTCCTGAAATTCAAAATAGTAATGATGGAAACGATCATAAATGTGCGCAATTGATTCATCAGGTGATTTTCGTAATTTTAAAATTTTACGATTAAGCGCTTTATGGTCATAATAGATGAAAGAACGACCTAACTCTTAGAACATGTGGTTGAAAGAGTGTATAGAGGCTGCAGGCAATGTGTGACACCATTGCTTGATGCACCCTTTTAACATGTAAGCGAACAACCCATAGGCATTGTTTTCTGAGGGGACTTCATTCCTGTCATAGAAACCCAGAAAGGAAACTTCGTGAATTAATAGGGATGTTCCACTTTCACCATCATATTTAAGTTGTGACAAGTCATCTATAACGTGCACCAGTGCATCAAAATCATGAGCGTGAGAAAAACATGTGGGGGTTGAGATTGTGATGTAAGTCATGAATGATGTGCAAAGATTCAAAACAGACTTTAAGGGCTCAACTTGTCATTTGGCCCTCCTTCTAGTGCCATAAATATTGATGGTGTGCCAACATTCAAGGAGAGTTGCTTGATAAGAAGTCCCCACTAGAATTCAGACCGTTTAGAGTAGGAGTCCTAGCAGTGGGTGGTAATATATTGCCTTGACCATGACAGCATGAAGAGATAAGTATGATGAATTTGGTCGAAAGCAAGTGTGTGACCTTACGTTGGAGTCAAGTGAGATGCATGGGGGTTATAACACATGGAGGGGAAAATGAAGTGTGCCCCTTAGAAGCCTGTAATAGTACATCGCTTGAAAGGAATACACGAGCGAAATGACATCATAAGCTGGAATGCAGAATAGTCCACAAACCAAAGTCACAGTTAATCCAACAACACACATTCAACAAGATTCATACAATTGCGTACAAAGTAGTTCATAATCAAATGCGTAAGTTAAACAACATACATTGTTAAAGCAACCAGAATAGTCCAACTAAAATAATAACATATGCATGAAATCATGATGACTCAATTATTATTTTTATAAGTGAAAGTTCCATTTATACATACACCATTGATAATCACTAGCCCCAATAGTGGAACATTACAGTCAAGAACACTTGTAGCACCAAAGAAGTATACTCACTCTACGCGGTGGAGAAGCCAAGGCTCATCATAATACTCCCAAGCCTTCTCTAAGCCTAAGCCTAGCCAGAATCTTGTCTCCCAAAAGCCCATTCTATGAGTTGTGAGGTTCTATTTATAACAAAGGGTTGGGTGACCCTTGAAATTCCCCTTTGGGACTCTTTGACTACCCTCATGACTCTTCAAATTCCCTACAAGGAACTCATTACATAACATGATGACCTTTCACATTCCACTAGTGACACTTATAATTTTACTTAAACATATTTGAAAATAATATTACATTTTCCTCATGTACCCATGTAAGACAAAATAGGCTAAAGACAACCTAACAAGACAAAAAACTACGATTATGAAGTTTGGGGAAAGACCAACTTGACAACCTCCACTTGGTGCTTCTCGGTCACATATTGATGCCAATCTTGGTACTCCATGATGATGTCCGCAAAATTCTTGATGGTTTCTTTCTAATAGTGGACTCTTGCCTTCATAGCATACGGGTATATGGTCTTGGAACACGTGTCCAACTCGTTCTAAAGCATGTGAATCATGGTGTTGACCATGATGGGACCACCAATGTACTTCTGCATGTTATGTGCGCTCAACTCCAAGTCTTCCCTCATGACCTCTCATCATAGATGCTCCATGTACTCATCGATCTCTATCCAAGCTTGGTTCTTGTGTTTATCATTGGAGAGGGAACCGGTACATGTTCACTCTTTTCCTCAACTACTGGCTGTTTCAGCTCATCAAAATGTATTAGCGTTGTTTTCTCTGTCATTGTGCCTTACCTTTGTTCTTCTTCCCACTTCTGCTTCTCTTCCTGTTCATTCCTCCTCAACTCCCATCCTTCCTTCGGTTGTTGTTCTGCTCGCTGCGATCTCAGTTCTGCTACCTGTAAGCACTTATTTTCTCTCTTCCTTTGCTCTGCTGTTTATTTCTTCTTCTTCCTTTTTCTTATGCTACCAAAGCTACTTGCATGAAGATTGAATCCACTTTTAATAGACAACTTTTTTCTCCCTCTATTATGTCAACAACTTCCTCTTTCCCTGATCTTGTATTGGATTGTTGCCTTCTACTATTGCTACTGGACTTACTGCCATGTTAGTGTTGACTCCTTTTCTATGAGCAGTTGAGTGTCCACATATATTGGCAAGTTAACTGGCAATTGCTCAACTTCTTCCCTAGTACTTATTTCAGTGGTCTCCCTTGAAGCAACTCTCTTTGGTGCCATTTTAAAATTATTTTTGGAGAGAAGTGCTTCACGAGTGTGGTACCTATGGGACAAAAGGGACACTCATGGAAAGAAAACATTAGCTCTTACAAATCTAACTTTACAATATGATTAAGCATAAATCAGGGCATTTGATGAGAGGGATTGCATAATTTTGACTGACAGGGGTGACTGACTGACTGTGGGAACTGCGCACTGTGCAGTCCCAACAGTCAGTGTGGAAGCTTGATGATTGGAACTGTGCAATGCACAGTTCAGTATGGGCCAAGGACTGGGAGAGTCTGCGCATTGCTTAGTCTTAGTGGCCAAGATGGGAGACTGACTCCTCAAAGCACGCAATGCGCAACTTAAGCCAGGCTAGGATAGGCTCTGTACAATTCCAGAAGCCAAGGCAAAGGCTTTGAACTCCTAGATTGCGTAGTACATGCATTAAAGTGTGAATCCGAGCAAGGGGAGCCCAAATCTATTCATGGGAGTGTGAAAATCAAGAAGATCTGAAGGATGATGTGATGCTAGGTTTAGATTTGACTAAGCATTGATGCATCCATGTGAAACAAGTGTAACAATTGATTAAAATGAAGGAAAACGAAGCATGTGAAGAGAGTCGCCACAATAGCGATCGTTGGTGAAAAAATGGGAAAAATCATGCGACACTTGGGAAAGGCAATCTATAACTTGAAACAACACTTCTACAAGCTAAAACAAGTTAAAACACTAGCAGTCATTCAAAGAAACAAGTGAAACAACACTCTCACAAGCTAAACAATAAAAGGTGACAAAAAAAGTGGCAAAAGATAATAAAAGAAAATATCACTTGGAAAAGCCACAACAATACTCCGAAGGTTCCTTGATCTCTTCGAGAATGCTAGAAATTGATGATCGAATGTACAAATGATATCTAGAGGTGTCCATTACATATAATGGAGCCAATTTGAATTTATGACGTGTATGCTTGAGATCAAGGATCGACAATTAGCGGAAACTGCTAAAGATAACAATGTTCCACATTTGGGAAACTAATAGTAGATCCTTGCTTCCTAGGGATGCTTCTTACACTTTAGTTTATTTTCTTTTCTGGGGGGGAACCTACCATGCATTGCTCAGAAATATTGCACAGCTCTAGGAAGGACTTGATAACTCTCTAGCTCATGCACTGCGCAGTTTCTGAGCAGAGTGAGGTCCTGCACAATTTTTTGGTTGAGCGGCTCTGGGCTGCCTCTCATGTTTTGTGCAATTTCATAGCTGAAGACTAGCTTCCCACTATATATGCATAATTTTGGAGTTGAAGGCTCACTGTTAGCTTGAACCGTGGAATTCTCGAGAGCAAGGCTCGTTGCCCTCAAGGATTGCACAGTTCTCTAAGGAAAGCCTAGAAATGGGTGGAAACCAAGTCAAGAGATCGACTTGTGGGTTAGACAGTAAACCAAGTAAGAAAACACAAGCCATAATGAAAAGGATGAAGCTCAATCAAAGCACAAGTACCTGGGTTAGTGCGAGATGAGTTGCTACAGTTTAGAAGGGAGGCTCCAAAATGAAGCAAAGGGAAAATTTTGGAGGGTGGTTGTAGCCGCTACAACACATTGATGCATCTATTTTCTTTATTTTCCCTCTAATTTCTCTTACATGAAAATATGTATATCTTCACCTTCCTTTTCTCCTAATTTCCTTATTTTCATAAACAAATTCCAATTATTGCCTCTTTGTCTTTTCCAATTTCCATAGCCATTATATTCACGAGTAATTCCCACTACAATGTTTTTCCCAACATTTATCTTAGAATATGTGTCCCATGACCTTGTTCTTATTTTATTTATGTGGAAAATCAACCAGGGGCTGTTACACAAATCATTATTAACCTTTCAACAATTATGGATTTTCTCATATATTAGAGGTCCATTATGCAAAGGTATGAAGACGATCTTAATAGCATCTAACAACAAATAAAAGGTCTACAGATAACAATAGAGATAATATCCCTAGAATCGGTCTCCTCAAATAATGAAATATCCATAGGTGCTCTACTAGTTCCAAATTTGAACAAAACGTCCCAAAACAAGATGAGGCAAGAATAAAAGATGAATGTCCAAAATCAAAATTATAACTATGATATCATGTAAATATTGTCTCATTTTATTTGTTTTTTTAAACATTTTTCATAATTTTTAGCATATATATATACTTAAAACTTCGAATAAAAAATATTACTCTGATTATAACCATGAATATTTAACTCCTAATACTACAATATGAAGAATAATCATTATGTACAGCTCTGAGTCAAATGACTCCAATTATAACCATTAATATTCAACTCGTAAGACTAGCATAACCACATTAAAGGTATTAATGTCATTGATATAAGCAAAAGGCTTCATTTGTATTTACCATTGATAAATACACCATTTGTATCTACCAAGAAAACATTATTGCAATAAAAATATTATTATTATGATTATAATTAATATCATTAGAATACCATTATTATTTAATATTAAATGTTATTTATTATTATTTAATTTGAAATTATCTAATATAAGTATGAACCCTAGGAGTATGAACTCTTAGATTAACAAACTCTAGGGATTGATATTATAAACCCAAGAGAATAATAAACCCAAGGGGTTAATACTAAAACCATAAGGGATTATAAACCCAAGGGAATAATATTAACCCAAGGGATTAGTATTAAAAAACCACAGGGTTTATATTCCCTAGGGTTTATAGTATTAATCCCTTGGGTATATTAATCTAAGTATTCATATTGCTAGGGTATAATATTATTCATAGGTTTATAATATTAATCCCTTAGGTTCAATATAAATCATGGTCAACCAAGGGTTTATATACCTTAAATTTATAATATTAGTCCCTTGGGTTTAATAATATTAGTCCCTTCGGTTTATAATACCTTGGGGTTTTAGTATTAACCCTTGGGTTTATTATTCCCTTGGGTTTATAATATCAATCCCTTCGGTTTACTAATGTAAGGGTTCATATTCCTAGGGTTTAATACTAAAACCCCAAGGGATTATGAACCAAAGGCAATAATATTAACCCAAAGGATTAATACTAAAAACCCAAGGAATTATTAACCCAAGGGAATAATATTAAACCCTAGGGATTAATATTATAAACCCAAGGTATATAAACCCTAAGAAAAATATTATAAACCCTAAAATAAACATGGTTGACCATGGTTGACAATGGTTGATTTTCATTTGAGACAATCCTTGTCATAATGCAACGTTGGACCATGGTTAACCATGATCAACCATCTTTATTCAAGGGTTTATACTATTTATCTTATGGTTTATATACCTTGGGTTTATAATATTAATTCCATTGGGTTTATAATTCCATAGGTTTAATACTAAAATCTAAGGAATTATAAACCCTAAGGAATAATATTAAACCCTAGGGATTAATATTAATTACAAACCCTATAAATAATATTATACCATTTAATTTTTAATATAAAACCCAAGGGATTATAAACCCAAAGGAATAAAATTAAACCCACAAAATTAATATTATAAACCCAAGGTATATAAGCCCTAAGATATTAAATACCCTTGAATAAACATGGTTGGCCATGGTCAACCATCGTCCAACGTCGTATTGTGACAATCAACCATTTTCAACCATGGTCAACCATGTTTATAAATCCAATGTATATAAACCCTTGGCTGACCATGATTTATATTGAACATAAGGGATTAATATTATAAACCTATGAATAATATTAGACCCTAGGGGAATAATAAACCCAAGGGAATAATACAATAAACCCAAGGGATTATTACTATAAACCCAAGGGAATATAAACCCCAGGGCTTTTAGTAATAATCCCTTGGGCTTATTATCCCTTGGGTTTATAATCCCTTAGGGTTTTATTATTAATCCCTTGGGTTTATAATATCAATATGTTGGGTTTATAATACAAAATATTATAAACCCTTGGACCATGGTTGACCACGACTGGCTTCAAATCGAGAGAATGTTTGTCACAATGTGAAAATGGACCATGGTTGGCAATGGTTGATTCTCATATTAAGACAATATTTGTCACAATGCGACATTGGACTATGATTGACCATGATTGAATTTATAAAACATGGTAGACAATGGTTGGCCATGGTTGACCATGATTAAACATAGTTGACCATGATTGATATTATAAATCCAAGGGAACAATAAACCCTAGGGAAAAATAAACCCCAGGGGTCAATACTAAAAACCCAAAGGACTATAAATCTAAGGGAATACAATTAAACCATAGGGATTGATATTATAAACCCAAGGGATAAAAATTATAAACCCAAGGGATAAAAATTATAAACCCAAGGTATATAAACCCTGAGAAAAATATTATAAACACTAAAATAAACATGGTTGTGCATCGTTATCTTCCATATTGACCATGATTTATTTTCATATCAAAACAATATTTGTTACAACGCGACGTTGGACCATGATTAACCATGGTTGATTTCCATATTGAGACAATCTTTGTCACAATGTGACATTCAACCATGGTTGACCATGGTTGGCCTTGATTAATATTATAAACCAAAGGGAATAATAAACCCAAGGGATTGATATTATAAACCCAAGGGATTAATACTAAAACCCCAAGGGATTATAAACCCAACGGAATAATATTAAACCCAAGGGACAAATATTATAAACCCAAGGTATATAAACCCTAAGATAAATATTATAAACACTAAAATAAACATTCTTGAACATGGTTGATTTTCATATTAAGATAATCCTTATCACAATGTGGCATTGGACCATGGTTGAATTACATATCAAGAAAATCTTTGTCACAATGTGACTTGGGACCATGGTTGGTCATGGTTGATTTTCATATCAAGACCATATTTATCACAACGTGATGTTCGACCATGGTTGACCATGGTTGTTTTTCATATAGAGACAATCTTTGTCACAATGCGTTGTTCGACCATGGTTGACCATGATTGTGCATGATTGTCCATGATTTTCATATAGAGACAATTTTTGTCACAATGTGACATTCGTCCATGGTTGACCATGGATGGCTATGATTGACCATGATTAAGTGTCATTGATATTATAAAACCAAGGGAATAATAAACCCAAGGGATTTTTATATTATAAACCCAAGGGATTAATGCTAAAACCCAAAGGGATTATGAATCAAAGGGAATAATATTAAACCTAAGGGACAAACATTAAAAAACCAAGGAATATAAACCCTAAGATAAATATTATAAACACATGGTTGAACATGGTTTATTTTCATATTGGGACAATTCTTATCATAATGCAACGCTAGACCATGGTTGATTTACATATCGAGAAAATATCTGTCATAATATGACATTAGACCATGGTTGATTTTCATATCGAGACAATCGTTGTCACAATGCGACATTTGATAATGGATCCCGGGTAGATTTTCATATCGAGAAATTTTTTGTTACAAGGCGACATTTGAGACCATGGTCGATTTACATATCGAGACAATCTTTGTCACAATGCGACGTTGGACCATGGTTGACCATGATTGATTTTCATATCGAGACAATCTTTGTCGCAATGCAACATTTGATCATGGTTGACCAATATTGACCATGGTTGGACATGTTTCATTCTATAAAACATGGTTGACCATGATCAACCATGGTTGAGCATGGTTGATCATGATTGTCCATGATTTTCATATGGAGACAATTTTTGTCATAATGCGATATTCAACCATGGTTGACCATGACTCGCTATGATTTACCATGATTGACCATGTTTGATATTATAAACCCAAAGAAATAATGAATCTAAGGGATTAATATTATAAACCTAAGGGATTCATACTAAAACCCCAAGGGATTATGAACCCAAGGGGATAATATTAAACCGAAGGAACAAATATTATAAACCCATGGTATATAAACCCTAAGATAAATATTATAAACATATGGTTGACCATGGTTTATTTTCATATTGAGACAATTCTTATCACAGTGTGATGTTAGACCATGGTTGACCATGGTTGATTTACATATCGATACAATCTTTGTCACAATGCGACATTAGACCATAGTTGACCATGGTTGATTTTCATATCGAGACAATACTTATCACAATGCAACATTATACCATGGTTGAACATGATTTTTTATTTACATATCGAGACAATCTTTGTCACAATGGAACGTTGGATCATGGTTGACCATGATTGATTTTCATATCGAGACAACCTTTGTCACAATGTGACATTCGACCATGGTTGGCCATGTCTCATTCTATAAAACATGGTTGACCATGACTCGCTATGATTGACCATGATTGATATTATAAACCCAAAGGAATAATAAACCCAAGGGGTTAATATTATAAATCCAAGGGAATCATAAAACCAAGGGATTAATACTAAACCCCAAGTGATTGTGAACCCAAGGGGATAATATTAAACCCAAGGGACAAATATTATAAACCCAAGGTATATAAATCTTAAGATAAATACTATAAACACATGGTTGATTTTCATATTGAGACAATTCTTATGACATCATGACGTTATACCATGGTTGATTTACATATCGAGAAAATATTTGTCATAATTTGACATTAGACCATGATTTACCATGGTTGATTTTTATATTGAGACAATGTTTGTTACAATGTGATGTTAGACAATGGTTGAACATGGTTGATTTTCATATCAAGACAATGTTTGTCACAATGTGATATTGGACCATGGTTGATTTTCATTTTGAGACAATCTTTGTTGCAATGTGATGTTCGACCATGGTTAAACATGATTGTCCATGATTTTCATATGGAGGCAATTTTTGTGACAATGCGAGATTCGACCATGGTTGACCATGGCTGGCTATGATTAACCATGATTAACCATGATTGATATTATAAATCCAAGCAAATAATAAACCCAAAGGATCGATATTATAAACACTAAAATAAACATGGTTGACCATGTTTCATTCTATAAAACATGGTTGACCATGATCAATCGTGGCTGACCATGGTGACCATGATTGTCCATGATTTCCATATGGAGACAATTTTTGTCACAATGCGACTTTCAAGACCATGGTTGATTTACATATCAAGACAATATTTGTCACAATGCAACGTTGGACCATGGTTGACCATGTGATTTATTTTCATATCGAGATAATCTTTGTCACAATGCAACATTCAATCATGTTTGACCAAGATTGACCATGGTTGACCATGCTTCATTCTATAAAACGTGGTTGACCATGCTTTTCATATTGAGACAATCATTGCCACAATGTGACATTGGCCCATGATTGACCCTAATTAACCATGGTTGAACACAATTGATTTTATAAAACATGGTTGACCTTGGTTGAATAAATTTAAACAAAATGGACTAATATTATAAAGCCATGGCATATAAACCCTAAGATAAATATTATAAACACTAAAATAAACATGCTTGACCATGGTTGATTTTCATATTGACACATCATAATGTGATGTTGGACCATGGCTGACCATGAGTGATTTTCAAATCAAGTTAAGCTTTGTCACAATGCGTCATTGAACGATGGATGACCATGGTTGATTCTCATATTGAGACAATATTTGTCGCACATCGACATTAACTATGATTGACTATGATTGAATTTATGTTTAAAATAATTAAACTATTTAAAAAAATGAGTGAATTCAATACATAACTCACTAAATTTATTAAATTTATTCATAATAACTTATGATCATAAAAACAATGAAAGAACACCACTTGTGCAATCTTTCGCTCTTTAATATTCAAGATTGTCTAATTGATGAACGATTATTCTTGCATTGGATATTAAATAATCAAGGAATGAGAACATGAACCATTGTAGATATTTGTGATCCTTTCAATAATTTAAAATATCCCTTCTAAATTATATGATTAGTTTGGACTTTTATAAATTATATATAGGTATGCCTATGGTTAATAATCAAAACAAATACCTCTTTTAGTTTTATAGCGATACATCGTTGATTAATAATTCCAACATAGTTTTACTTAATCATTCCAGCATAGTTTTACATCTATTATAATTTTATTTTTAGGTGATTCCAATGTTTGTAGGAAGGCCGTCGGATCTCGACGCTGACAGTGGACGAAGAGCTCAAATTAGGGCATCTCTATTTTCTATTTTCTGCTCCCCATGGGCAAAATCAACCACTCGCTCTCGCTTTCCGAGATAAATTCCCTCGCCATAGGTCCAATTCTATTTTATAGAGGTAAACTTCCAAATCTAAGAGCATCGCCAAAACCATTCCTGTTTTGGGCGACTTGTGCTAGCGTCATTTACCTTTCATGAGATCCAAGAAATCGCCACCGTAGAGGCATACATTTTGTTCAAAGTGCGTGGGTCATCCATAGTCTCTTTTGTTCCCTGCTTCCATTGCATGTTCCATATCTATTCCGAATTATTATGGTAGAAATCTCTGCATAAATTAATTAAAGGTATGGTTTCAATTGCATGGTCGATTGTTTCAAAGAACCAGTAGCGTTGGGTTGACCCGAGAGGCATGCTCCTGAAACGACTAGTAGCGACATTTACATTGAAAGATTAATTTAGCATAGCTCGTGTGCCTCTCATGGAGGACCCACCACACAATTTTCCTTCTCATATGCTCTACACTGGAAGCCTGGTAGGATCTACAACAAAACTGTAATTACATCTTCCACTTCCCATCGCCTGCAGCAAACCGAAACGCCCCTGGTTTCCCGACGCTGCTAGTCGACAATACTGACCATCTGGCATCATCGACCAAGATATCTTTGCCTTTGCATCTCCGGGGACTCTGATCATGTTTTCCTCTGCCACTGCCTGTTTGTCAAAAGCTCCGATGCAATTTTATTTAAAACATTATTCTGCTCCCTCCAAACTGTGATTTGGTCTTAAACCTTGGCAAGACATTCTATTGCTCTTATTTTACAGAAACCTTAGCGCGTTGGTCTGACTAGAAAATATGTGCTTTATGGGTTAAAACCATAGGTCCAACTAGTAGAAACCCTAGTGATACCTTCAATTGTATTTTGCCCCTCCTATGTACCTTAAACTTGTTGATGAGGTCAAAACAAGGGTGCGGGTCTTCATTTAGAGATGTGGCTCTGATACCATGTTAGTTTTCTTAAAACTCAAGAATCAAATATGTGAATTATGTTAAGAAAAGAGTTGAAAATTAAACTTTAACTTCAATCCAAAAATATAGTAAGTTTATTAACTAGCTTGCAGTGAAGAATAATGAACAAATGAAGACAAACACACCATAAAACTAAACACAACGAATTTGATCAGGAGACCCCAACTGGGAAAACTTACAAACTTGGTGTTCTTCTTATTATGCTCAACAATGTATTCAGAAAAATGATTACAAATGTGAGGGAAAAATTCCCTTTACAAGTGTTATATTATGAATAAGGAATGTTGAAGGATATATCAATAAAACAAAAGTAGTGTGATTTGTGGCATACAAGGAAAGACACTAGAGGCAGTCTTGGTGTTTGTGGATAGATATGGTGTGGTATATGGGTTCTTAATACTATTGTATACGTGTATTTTTTCAAGTGCATTGTTTATGTGTTGTCTTTTACACTGCATCTTTGTGCTTGTGTTGTGTAATGTATGGGACAAACATGTATGGGACTTCCTGGGCCTATGAAGGTGTGTGATACACCTATATTCCTGTTGGCAAAAGACTACTGAGATTGGTAGTTCCCATATTCATTGAGTATCGATTGGGATTATATATATATATATATATATATATATATATATATATATATATATATATATCCACCACTGGATGCTTGCCGGGTTTGGAAATTGATCCAGTATGTGTACAAGGTCAAAGAGAAGTGAAGGCATTGGGTGCTTATCAGATTTGGAAACCGATCCAGTATGTGTACGAGGTCAAAGAGAAGTGAAGGCACTGGGTGCTTGCTAATTTTTTCAACCGATCCAGTCTATGTACATGAAGAAAGAAGGCCACTGGATACTTGTTGGGTTTGGAAGTTGATCTAGTATGTGTAAAGGAGTGTAGCAAAGAGAAAAATCCAAGTTAGATTGGAAACCTCTAAAGAATACAAATACTTCAAAAAGGACCATTGGAAGATGCCTGGATTTATAAATTAATGATTACTGAATGGTTGGTAATCCACTGTGCATATATGATGTGTTGTAAAAGCTGAAATGAGTTGTGTATATAAATCTTCATAATCAATAAGGCTTGGTCTAAAAGCATGTTTTGTTGCATATGGTTATTAAACATTGAGGATGTTGTCCCCCTCAAGGGGGAGGGGATTGTGACATCTCCTGATTAATACTTTTTCTCTTGTAAATAATTGAAATTATTCTAAATGATTGAGAGAGGGACACATATTCCATTGCTTGAGGGGATTAATGATTTAAACATCAGTCCTGGTTGGTTGAGTGGGATAACTGTGCCATGAATTTACTGAAGAAGAAGGACAGGGGTAGATGTCCTTTAAATCTAACCATAAGCAAGGAATAGGACAAAAAAATTAAGACATTGATGGGTTGTGTTGTCAAGCAGTTGAATGTTGTACAATTGTGGAGAGTGATGGACACTTAATTTGTTTGGAAAAAGGGAAGAAGAGAGGGTGGGAGAGGAAACATTTTTTTTTTCATTCATCGATTCATGCATGTTATCTCCCTCGAGGACACACACATAAAAGAAACACAGAGAGGAAAACCTTTCTAGGCATGCAAAAGCTGTGGAAAAAGGTAGAGAAGATAACATCTCAAGATGTGTGACTGAGCACCAGAGAGAGTTTAAATGTCTAAAAAGCCCTCTTAAAAGCTTGTTTGTCATCAACAATATAGGGAGAGCAGAGGCTTGCCTCTGGTGGATGAAGGTAGTGTGGCCTGGTGGTATCTTGTTCCAATTGTTTTGTTGGTTAAAAGACCCCAAAAGCACTCCACCTCAAGCTTTGGAATCTAGTTCGGTCATGACAATTGCAAATAAGAAGTGCCTGCAACTGTCTATAGTTGGGTGGAGAGCTGGATTCCCACTCTTAGTTTTCAGAACTATTATAAGATAAGTAGAACCTTATGTTGATGCTTGTGATTAGTATAATGTATCTTTTATTTGTATCGGGAGAATGTCATGCTAATGTGAAGGAGTGTTGGTTCTTGCACACATCAATTATATAGATGTTGTAGGAGGCATGAAATGTAAATGTATTGTTTACATGATTGACTAAGATGTTGGTTGGGACTATTTTCAAGGCACTGGAACAATGTGTGATTGTATTGGTTATGTTTTGGTGGTGACTAGCATGGAAAATCCTTATTACTTACAGTGACATAATCTTGATTTATTGCAAGCTTTTGCTAGCCCTTATTTATATTTATGAGCATGAATAATGTATATTCCTCGATCTCTGCCCCTATTGGATTGTCTATTTCACATGGATGTCATTCCAAGTATTCCATTAACATATTCCAAAGTTCTTGGGTCTGCATTTCTATTTTCTCTAAGCTTAGGCAGAAATAAGACTGACTTTTTGTGCTGTTTATGAGATTATCTCATAGGCTTGTGTTATCGTTGCAAAAAACACCCTCCAAAATTTGGTTTGCACTTGAATTTTGGAGCCTACTATGGATATTGTGATCATCTGTTGCATAGTCACTTTATGGTTGATCAATAAGTGTCAACGTCACCTACTCACACATCCTTTGTCCACAAAAAGTTCATGAACGCACTCTTTTATACAAGCTTGAACAAGCATATCACAATCCATCAATATAGTGATTGTACGATGATCAACCTATGTTGATAGTCAGTGCGTGCTTCTATTTGGTTGCGAATGTGCTTCTATTTTAGTGAGTTTTTCAAAATATCTCTTTTGCGCGCATTCACTTTCATGTTTTCAACTATTGCTTTCGCTTTATTTAACCTTAATTAGTGTTGTTTTCATATTATCTTTAATCTGACATGTGTATCTTTCACCACCGTTCGCATATCACAAGTGTCAGATCCAAATGGAAATTGGAATCCACCCATGGTATTCATCGACCCATGGTATTTATCCACTCATGTAATATGCCCATGGTATTGTAAGTGATATCCACCCATGGTATTCATCCACCCAAGATATTTATCCACCCATGGAATTTACCCATGGTATTGTAAGTGGCATCCACCCATGGAATTTACTTGTGATATTATAACTAGAAAAAGACTATAAGTAACAAGTCACATTTTGTAAAAGGATAGATGGCCCACCACAATGTAGAATTTACAATTATTATTATCTATTTTAATAAAAAAAAGTTTCTTTGTGGTTTTGTTTATTAAGTTTTCTCCTCTTTTTCTTTTAGCATTTCAATTTTTTAGACCTTGGGAGCCTCCCCCCAAGATTCGGATCAATGGTATCAGATTTATGTTACAACTTCATGGGAGTGAGGGTTTGACGCATATTTTAGTTTCAAATTTTTGCAGCAATCTTCAACAAAATTCATGCACGTGCTACAACCTCCACAAAGCACTTTCTTGGGCAAAGCGGGAATGATTGTTTTTTTTTTCATTTTTTTTGCAGGACTTTTTTGGGCCAGGAGTTTTCATATCAGATATGAAACTTTTAGTGAAAAATTTACAAAAATAAATAGCACATATATTTCTTACGAAAAAATACCAAAATTCAAAAAAACAATCATCTGAATCGGAGTTCGGATGAGGGAGATATCATTGATTTAAAATCAATTGTGTTGCAGAATTTTTTTCTGACGATAATTCATGGACGACGACTTGCCTATTATTTTTTACAGTTTTTGTGCAAAATTTCAGAAAATTAATTGCAAATCTGAGATCCTCTTGAAAAATCACCCAATTTCATAATTTTTTGGTCGAATTGGAGTTCAGACGAGGGAGATATCGTTGATTTAAAATCAACTATCTTTTTCATAACTTTTGTGACGACAAGACAGTTGCAACGCGAATCCGAGTTTCCAAAGTGTCTAGATAAGAATTTTAACTACATGGGAAGATGCAGAATGATCATTCTATTTCCAAAAATAGGTTATAATAAATATTTTGAGTTATATTGACCGAGTTATTCCCATTTAAAATTAGTTTTTATATCTGGAGCATCATTTAGAGCAGGTTCCATTTGAAGACATGCCATCTCACCCTGCTTTAGTAGGCACCTGCTTCACATTCATCAGTTTCAGCATAGCAGCATCCGACTTGGGTTCTTTAGAGACATGCCCTCCCACCCTAGTATTTGTAGGCACCTGCTATTTCATCAACAATTAACATCACAGTTATGGGTCAACCGCACAAAATCCTTGTCATCGAATTCCATTTCTTAGGCCACACATTGTTAGTATCACAATTGGTCACAAGCATTACAAGGTATCTCTATCCTCGGATCTTTATTTGTCATGGTTATGGACCATCCACAAACCCACACTTCATTGAAGTTCATTTTTGAGCCCGTACACTGTCAGTATCATAGTTGGTCACACACATTACAAGGTATCTCTATCCTTGGATCTTTGTTCATCACGGTTATGGGTTAACCACACAAAACCCTTCTCTTTAGTGCATATTCAACAAAGGCTTCTTAGGAGAGAACTTCACAGAATGGGGACCATTGCTTCTTAAGGAGGGATGAATGATCCAATTGGAAATTGACATCCACCCATGGTATTCATTGACCCATGGTATTTATCCACTCATGTAATACACCCATGGTATTGTAAGTGAAATCCACCCATGGTATTCATCTACCCAAGGTATTTATCTACCCATGGAATTTACCCATGGTATTTTTAGTGGAATCCACTCATGGAATTCTTTCACCTATGGTATTGTAAGTGATATCCACCCATGGTATTCAATCACCCATGGTATCTACCCACCCATGGAATTTACTTGTGGTATTATAGCTAAAAAAGGGCTATAGCTAACAAGTCGCATTTTGTAAAGGGACAGATGGTCCACCATAATGTAACATTTATAATTATTATCTGTTTTAATAAAAAAAGTTTATTTGTGGTTTTATTTATTGTGTTTTCTCCTTTTTTTCTTCTGGCATTTCAATTTTTTAGATCTTGGAGGCCTCCCCCCAAGATTTGAATTAGTGTCACTCCCACTTTTCTCTTTATATAGCAAACGTTGTATTTTGGTATGGGAAGTGTTGCTTACCATGTAAATTCAAGTTTTGGCTTGTTTAAAAGGGCAACTTTGATGTTTATGAGTCCTTCTAGTCATGTAGACATGTCTTACACTCATTCCCAAATATTTATGCATTGTCGCACAAGTGTCGTCACTTTCATCGTAAAGTGTACCTTTTGTGTGACACTTGGAGAGGTATGTTGTATCACCGTCGCATTGAGGATATCATGTTGTTCTTGTTTTCTAAGTGATCAATGTTGTGTCATCGACTATTTGATTGTGTGATCATGATCTAGTTTTGTCTCTGTTCACCCGAGCTTCAATGATCCCATACTTAGCCTTATCCGGAAAATTTCACTCTCGGGCAACTTGACTTCACTCAGCCTTCCTGAACTACACACTACACAGTATCAACCCTTAAGTCCCAACCTCACCTCTTGGAAATATGAACTACACATTCACAATTTCCAACCTTGATCCTTGAGCTCCAAGACTGTGCAATTTTTGCCATCCAGTTACTCACAATTGTGCACTGCCAATATCAAGCCTCAAGCTTTCAGCCTGATACCTTGAGCTATGCAACTGTGCAATCCATGAGACTGTTCTCCCTCTAGAAATGCATTTTAGGAAAATCTAAGCCTCAAGCCTCAACATTGAGCTCTTGATCCCCTCAAACGTGCAGTCACCTAGCCTGGCCTCTAATAACTGCGCATTGGGAAACTTCAAGGATAAAGCCTTAAGCTTGACCTCCCGAGTCCCTCAACAATGCAATTCCTTAAGCTTGTCTTTCCATAACTACGTATTGAGAAACTTCAAGCCTTATGCCCCAACCTTGAGCTCTTAAACCCCTCAATTGTGCAAGCCTTGGACCTTTACTATCCTAAATTGCACATTGCGCAGTCTCAAGCCTCATTCCCATACCTTCACCTCTGGAACTACAAAATCCTTGAGTCAATAACTCAATCAGTCACCCAGTTCCAACCCTAACAAGTGATTTCATGAAACATGTTAGATTAAGATTTTTTAGACTGATGTCAACTTGTCATGGGTGGTTTTCAATTGCAGGTACTCTATCTTATCATGGCAGGATGATGACGGATGAAAAAGAGAAGGTTACCATGCTAGAAGATACCTATGGAATTGAAGAGAAAAGATGATCATCAGGTGCGAAGACGAAGGAACAACAGAGTACAACAAAATATTAATGGTTAGGACTACATGAAGACTCCATACTAATTCACAACCATTTGGAGAGTGGATATGAAGAACAAAGCATATCTCTCATGAATACAAAGTATTAGATACATCTCTTATTGAAGACAAAGCAGCAAGAGGAACAACTTGGCACTACCACCTTATCATGAAGTCCATATTATTATTTTCAAGTTGTAACTTATGCAAGTGTCATTGCAATGTCATGTTTTGCCACATCCCTTGTGTATGTAATGAAGCAAATATCAAAAGCAAAGGACAAAATGTAATGTAAAGTGGAAGTACAAGAGTCATCCACAAAATTTCAAAAGTCATGAAGGAGTCAAAGAGTCATGGAGAATTCAAACAATCATGAGGGTGGTATAAGAGTCACAAGGGAGGTGAATGGTCACCCCATTTGTTATAAATATACCCTCATATCTCATACAAAATGGATTTTCACCTTGGCTCCTCCTAGCTGAAATTGCAGAGAAAGATAGTTCTTCTGGAGGAGCAAGTGGTTTATCTAACGCTCCACTACTGGGTCTAGTTATGTTCACTGTCTTGATGTATCATGGAACTTTTGATTAATTCAGAAGCTCATTGAGCTAACACACTTTCATGCGTATGCCATAAATTTTGTAAGACTATTCTTTGAATGTTTGTGATGTATGTTGTTTTCATCTATACTAAGGAAATTGAACTATTTCGGTGGCTTTGGTACTTATCTTTTTAAAGGTGCGTTGTATGTGTTTTAACAATCATTGCTTCTATATGAACTATTTCACTAGTTGTCCAACAATTCATCACATATGATCACGTCTATTTATTAGATTAGTACTATTACTTGTATTTTAAAGGCTCACTTTTCTCTCCCCTTTCAGTAGAAGAACCTTGATACATTCCGTAGTTGAACATTTCACAAGGAATACTCACTTGCTAATCCAAAATTACTTGTGCATTAATCTCCCATGCTAAACATTGTAGCCAAGGAAAATATATAAGAATATATAACATATGGGATTTATTTCCGGAAGGGATCCTACACCAAAGGGATGAAGTCTAATTGGTACTTTTCATTAAGGAGACTCCCTTGGTTGATGAATTTCTAACACCGTCAACAAATAGACCTGGAAGGAGGGACAGATGAAAATATATGAATTTTTATTCTATTTTGAATCTCTTATATGAAATGGTTCATCCCCAAATCATATTCCCAGAATGTTTCTCTATCTTATCCCCTGGTGAAATTTTCATCTTCGTGCATTGGGAAGCCTCAATCTTTAAGCCCCAACCTTGAGTTCTCGAACCCCTCAATTGTGTAATCCTTTGACCTTGACCATCCTGAACTATGCATTGTACAACCTCAAGCCACAGTCCTGAAACTTGGCCTTTGGAACCACACAATTCTTGAGTCAATCACTCAATCATTCACCTGGTTCCAACCCTAACAAGTGATTTCATGACGCTTGTTAGATTAAGAGTTTTCAGGCTGATGTCAACTTGTCATGAGTGGTTTTCGGTTGTAGGTACTCTATATTATCATGACAGGATGATGGTGGATGAAAAGAGAAGGGGAACATGCTAGAAGACACCTATGGAGCTATGATCATCAGGCGAGAAGATGAAGGAACACTAGAGTACAAGATCAAAGGTCAGGACTGCATGAAGACTCCATATTGACTCAAAATCATTTGGGGGATGGATATGAAGAACAAAGCATATCTCTCATGAAGACAAAGTATTAGATACATCTCTTATTGAAGGAAAAGTAGCAAGAGGAACAACTTGGCACTACCACCTTATCATGAAGTTCATATTATTATTGTCAAGTTGTAACTTATGCAAGTGCCATCACAAAGTCATGTGTGTCCACGTGTCTTGCCACATGTCTTGTGGATGTAATGATGTAAATATCAAAAGCAAAGGACAAAATGTAATGTAAAGTGGAAGTACAAGAGTCATCCACAAAATGTGAAAAGTCTTGAAGGAGTCAAAGAGTCATGGAGAAGTCAAACAATCATGAGGGTAGTCCAAGTGTCACAAGGGAGGTGAATGGTCACCCCATTTGTTATAAATAAACCGTCATAGCTCATGTGAAAGGAATTTTCATCTTGGCTTCTATTACCTGAAATTGCAGGGGAAGATAGTTCTTTTGGAGGAGCAAGTGGTTTCTCTAATGCTCCACTATTGGGGATAGTAATGTTCACCGTCTTGATGTATCTTGGAGCTTTTTCTTAATTCAGAAGCTCATTGAGCTAACACACTTTCATGTGTATGTCATAAGTTTTGAAGACTATTCTTTGAATGTTTGCAGTGCATGTTGTTTTTAACTGTATTAAGGAAATTGAACTATTTTGGTGGCTTTGGTACTTATCTTGTTAAAGGTGTGTTGTATGTGTTTTAACAATCATTGCTTCTATGTGAACTATTTCACTAGTTGTCCAATGATTCATCCTCATGTATATGCTCATGTGTCTTTATTAGATTAATACTATTACTTGTATTTTAAAGGCTCACTTTTCTCTCTCCTTTTGGTAGAAGAACCTTGATACATTTTGTAGTTGAAAATTCCACAAGGAATACTCATTTTCTAATCCAAAATTACATGTGCATTACTCTCTCGTGCTAAACATTGTAGCCAAGAAAAATATATAAGAATAGATAGTAGTTGGGCCTTATTTCCGGAAGGGACCCTACACCAAACGCTTTGAATTCAAATTAGTACTTTTCATCAGGGAGACCCCCTTGGTTAATGAATTTCCAGTATCATCAACAAATGGCACTAAAAGGAGGGATAGATGAAAATATGTGCATGTTTAGTCTGTTTTGAATCTCTTATCTGAAATGGCTCCTTCGCAAATCATATTGCCAGAATGTTTCTCTAACCTATCCCCTAGTAAACTTTTCATCTTTGTGAAACAACTTGATGAATTCTCACAGTTTAAGTTTTATAGTGAGGATGATACATCCATTACCGAGCATGCATATACTTTTCTTAAGTTTTGTGAACACTATGAAGTTGACTATGAAGACGTGTATTGTATTCTTTTATGCCATACCCTACCACCTGATTCCATTCTTTCTTTTGAAAACCTCATCAAGGAGCTTCATTTAGCATTTGATAGGTATGATTACTACGATGTTCTTAAAAGAATCAACCAACTAAGAATAAAATATAATGAATTGGTTGAGGAGTTTTCTAATCAATTTCTTCACCTTTGTTATGAATTTATGGAAGAAGGTATAGATTGGGATTTATTGAAACAAAAGTTTGAGCATTTGCTTCATATCCCTTTCCATGGTGAATATGAACCCCTTGATGTTTTCGCTTCCCCAACTCTTGTAAATCACGAGACACCTCTAATTTCAAAGGAGGAACCTACTATTCCTTTTGTTCCTTGTCCTCCTCCTTTTTTAGTTCTGATATGGGTACCTCCTTGCAATGATGCCGAAGTTGGGAAATATGTAAATAAAATGGCTGATCCATCTCTTCAACCTTCATCTATTTCTCATGATTAAGATCCAATGGAGGAAATCTTGGAATGGTTCATGGAGCCTACGGGGAATACTAATCCTTACAACCCTCAAGATGATACTAGAATTCTCGACCTCAATCCTCAAACTTTTCCCACTGAAAGTCTTACTTCTTCAAGAGAAACCTGTCATCTTCTATCATCTACATGCCATGACTCCTTGTATCATGATCCATGTGATTAATCTACTCCACCAACTAGTTCTTCGAACTCTATTGATTTTAATGTTTTTGGTTCAAATTGCGATTAGGTACATGATAGTCACATTACGTAGGTAGAGGAGAAGGAAAGTGAGGAGACTTTTGATCTCTCGTCCCTCTTTCAAAACCCTTTAGGTTAGGATTTTGTTCCTTGATTCTTGGATGTTTTTAAATCTACTAGTCTCGGCATTCAACCAAATGAAATTGATTTGCTTAATTAATCTATAGTCTTGGGTAACAATCATTTTGATGATAATGAATATGTTGATGTATGTGATGACAAATGCCTAGGTACATCAACTGATCTTTCGGTTTCGCATGAAGATTTTAATTTAAAAGATTTATATCTAGAATCTGTTTCGATGAAAGATGATGTTCTTATCGAAAATTCCTCTTCATCTCACTATCCCTTGTGCTCTACTATCCACGATGCATCAAATTGCGATGAGGGTACTCCCTTCTCTTCAAGTTCTTCATCTGACGAGTTAAGTTCTCCATTGACACAAGGGAGTGAGGTTATACATGATGAAAAGGAAAAAATCAAATAATTGAGTATTCTTTCCATCCCTCATCATCTATTATTTTTCATGAAGACAACTCTTAAAATTAGATTGATCATGAGATTTCTCTTATTCATACATCTCTACGTTTGCAATCAGAAGAATCTTTTGACTTGAGTAATATGGTTTTTTAATTTTTTAAACCTGATCATATCAGTGAAAAAGATGGTTTCCATCTGGGTTAGTAGTGGTCTCATTAAAATCAATGAAAGAAAATATCCTCACACCATGCATGATATGATTCAATCTTCAGAATGTGATTTTACAATCCTTGAAATTTCCAGGACTTGTCAAGCAATCAAGGCACTTCAAATTCCATTGATGGTTATGTCAAAATCTTGCGACTTTGGTAAGGTCCCTAAACTATGTCAGATCTGGTTTTTCTTGTAAAATTATTTTCTTCACTTGGTTTCACTAGATGTAAATTCCTTCTTGAAAGAGGTGTGGATTTCAGATATAGTCTTTTGAACTTTCAAGATTTAGTTTCTGATCAGATTCAAGATTTTGTTTCAGTTGATTCTTCTCCATGCAAGGCTATTGTACTTAACTTGGTTTTGGAGTGTTTATCTCTCATATAAGCATGGAAATACAAAGTTGACCATTCCAAAGACCATCTTTGGCTGAAGGAATCATGCCTATCAGATGCATTTCAGAATAGTCAACTCTTGGTTTTTCTTATGAATGTTATATTGCTAATATTTTTCTTCATCGCACCTAAAATCCTCTTGAGTACTAATGAGTGCATGAGCTATCTGGCGAATGAAATTCTTCTTCACTCATTTTATCTTGAATGGTTTCATGTGTTTTCTATACTGGCATTCCTTTTAACCTCTTTTGATGATTACGATGCTAGTGAAAAGTGTTAATAGTTACAAGGAAAAGGTTTGTTACATTTATCATGCCAGGAAGATGATTCATTTTTTCAAAGCATTCATAAATATGTTCAAACTGTTTTATCTTTGTTGTCTATTAACCGAGAATATCATGCCATAAACAATCTATTTGATCATAATATTAACTTTCATTCAATTTATCATTCTCCCACCAACATATCTGATGAATGTTGTTTCACATTGATTAATCTGTATGGTTTATCTCATTATTTGGATACATGTCAAGAGGTTGAGGCACTTCATCCTTCGCTGATGGTTATGCTAGGCCCCCACTATATTGACAAACCTTATGAATATTATTAGACTCATTTTCCCTTCCAAGGTTCTCATCCTAATCCCACACTTTTAATTGAAAATTATTCTTATCAAGGATTTCAGGGTTTTCAAGAGGATTGTCTCAAATTTGATGATCAAATCACTTTATGGTTGGAGCAATATTACTTGGCAAGATTCGTCGCAAATTAACAAGTTTCGATATTTTCTCATGTTTGCTAAGGTTGGAAGTACAAGTGAAGATACATTCGCAAGAAGCTTCCTAGGTTTGTTTAATAATGGTTTTCATCGAAAAGGTAAGGATGCGAGCTAGTTAGAAGTAGTGGCTATGACATATCTTTCTGTTGACATGAAAGACCTTCATTTTTTTTTGCAAGTTATTGAAGCTCTTATCTTTTCTGCTGCACACTATTTTATATCTATTTTATTTTCTCATACCTTTGCATATGCAGGTCAGGAAAAGCTACGATGGCTACATTGGAAATTTCATTATACGTGACCTTGGCCTTCTAGCTAGTTAGGTTAGGAGTAGGTCTAGAAACATATTAGTTTCTCTTGCACATTCATCCTGTACTTGTTGTCTATAGTCTTTCTTGTGTTTTCTAACTTTTTTCTTGCATTCTATTTTCGGTTTAGCCTCCTTTTATTTTTTATTTCTAGTTTTGTTTTCTTCTCGTATCTTGTCTTTTGCATTTTTTTAATAAGACTTCACATGAAGAATGTTACCTTTGGCTCAAAAGACAACGTATCAAAATAGGAAAGGGTCTTGTGACACTGCAACATTTGGCTAAAATTTAGTCCTTCTTATTCGTCTTGGTTTCATACCTTTTAATCAATGATGTTTTGATGGAAAATATGATCCTTATGTAAGGAGAGATTTAAGTGAAACCATGAGACACGCATCTATTCTAGAAACCTCATACCTACACTCGATTCTTAAGTTTCATTGTTTTCCACATCGATCAAATCAAGTAGAGAAGGATAAGGGAAAATCTAAATGAGAAAAAAAATATAAGAGGTTTTATATACGCTTCTCTGAAGGAACAAACTCTTCTAATTTCAATAAGTCGAGATCCCTTCTCCACCCCATGAAATGAATAAGTGATGATGAAAATTACTATATAAATAAATAAATAAAGGGTGAAATGAGAGAAAGAATTCCTATGTAGAGAGGCGAAGAAAGCAACTCTGCTGGGGTAATGTCCAGGCTTGCTGGTAGCGGAGCAATGTTTGTGTTCCTGAAGTGACTCCGCCGGGGTACTGTCTAGGCTTGCTAGCAGTGGAGCAACACCAAAGATGAAAAAATATACTATGAATATCTTAAGCTCGCGAATAACATTACCCTTATCCTTATTCAAAACATGATGATATAACTAGATTTATGATTGTGTTCAACCGAGAAAGAATAAAGGGGACTATGTTTATACATGGGGTAAGTGGGGAAGCCAAATTAATCTGAACGATGAATTGATACTTCGTGAAGAACTAGAGCCTGTGTGTAAGATTTGACCAAGGAAGAGAAGTTGGAGTTCTACTAGTGTGTTGTCGCTGTGACAAAAACCCTCCAAAATTTGGTATACACTTGAATTTTGGAGCCTATTGTGGATCTTGTGATTGTTCATTCCATAGTCACTTCATGGTCGATCGATAAGTGTCAACGTCAATTTCTCACACATCCTCAGTCTGGAACAAGTTCATGAGCCCACTATTTTATGCAAGCTTGAACAAGCATAGTACAACCCATCAAGACAGTGACTGTGTGATGATAAACCTATGTCAATAGTCAAGGTGTGCTTTCATTGACAGTCTCTCTCTTTTGGTTGCGATTGTACTTCTATTTTAGTGAGTTTTTCAAATTGTCACTTTTGTGCGCCTTCACTTTCGCGAATGTTGCTTTCATGTTTTCGACTATCGCTTTCACTTGATTTCACCTTAATTAGTGTCTTTTTCATGTTATCTTTTCTATGGCATGTGTCACTTTCACCGTCATTTTCATATTGTAAGTGTCACTCACACTTTTCTCTTCATATGACAAATGCCATCTTTTGGCATGGGAAGTGTCGCTTATCGTGTAAAGTGGAGTTTGTCTTGTTTCAAAGGGTAAATTTGGTGCTTATGAGTCATTCTAGTCATGTAGACATGTTTTGCACCCATTCCCAAAGATTTATGCACTCTCGCACAAGTGTTGTCACTTTCATTGCAAAATGTACCCTTTGTGTTGCACTTAGAGAGGTATATTGTATCACCATTTCATTGAGGATATAATGTTGTTCTCATTTTTTGAGTGATCAATGTTGTGTCATCGACTGTTTGAGTGTGTGATCATGATCTAGTTTTGTCTCTGTCCACTCGAGCTTCACTGATCCCACACTTACCTTATTTGGAAAATTTCACTTCCGGGCAACTTGACTTCACTTAGCCTTCTTGAACTGCGCACTGCACAGTCTCAACCCTCAAGCCTTGACCTTGCCTCTTGTAATTGTGTACTGCACAGTCACAATGCCTAATCTTGACCCTTGAGCTATAGGACTGTGTAATTTCTTCCCTCGAGTTAGCAACAACTGCACACTATGTAGTGTCAAGCCTCAAGCTTCCAACCTCACACCTTGATATGCACAACTACATAATCCATGAGACTATTCTCCCTCGAGACTTGTGCAATGGGAAACTCCAAGCCTCAAGCTTGAGCTCTTGAGCCCCTCAACTGTGTAGCCACCCAGCCTGGCCTCTTAGAACTACACATTAGGAAACTTCGAGGCTCAAGCCTTAATATTGACCTCCTAAGTCCCTCAATTGCGCAGTTCCTTAAGTCCATCCCTCTAAAACTGCGCATTGGGAAACCTCAATCCTCAAGCCCCAATCTTGAGCTCTTTAACCCCTCAATTGCACAATCCTTTGACCCTGGAAATCCTGAACCATGCATTGCGCAGTATGAAGCCTCAGTCCTGGACCTTGGCCTCTGGAACTATGCAATCCTAGAGTCAATCAATCAATCAATCACCCGGTTCCAACCCTAATAAGTGATTCCATGAAACATGTTAGATTAAGAGTTTTTGAACTGATGTCGGATTTTCATGAGTGGTTTTTAGTTACAGGTGCTCTCTCTTATCATGACAGGATGATGATGGAGGAAAATGATAAGGGGACCATGTTAGAAGACACCTATGGAGCTGAAGAGATAAGATGATCACCAGGAGAGAAGTCGAAGGAACACTAGAGTACAATAGAATATCAAAGGTCAGGACCACATGAAGACTCCATACTGATTCATAGCCCTTTGGAGGGTGGATACGAAGAACAAAGCATATCTCTCATTTAAACGAAGTGTTGGATATATCTCTTACTGAAGACAAAGCAACAAGAGGAACAACTTGATACTACCACCTTATCATGAAGTCCATATTAGCATTGTCAAATTGTAACTTATGAAAATATCACTGCGATTTCATGTGTGTCCATGTGTCTTTCCACATATATTGTGGATGTAATGATTTAAATATAAAAAAGAAAAGGACAAAATGTAATGTAATGTGAAATTCCAAGAGTCATCCATAAAATGTGAAAAGTCTTGAATGAGTCAAAGAGTCATGGAGAAGTCAAACAATCATGAGGGTAGTCCAAGAGTCATAAGGGAGGTGAATGGTCACCCCATTTGTTATAAATACACCCTCATAAATCATGTGAAAGGACTTTTCACCTTGGCTCTTCCTACTAGGCATTACAGAGGAAAATAGTTCTTTGGAGGAACAAGTGGTTGCTCTAACGCTCCACTACTAGGGGTAGTGGTGTTCACTGTCTTAATGTATCTTAAAATTTTTTATTAATTCATAATCTAGTTGATCCAACACACTTTCATGCGTATGTCGTAAATGTTGAAATTCTATTATGTTGTTTTCATTTGTAATAAGGAAATTGAACTATTTCAGTGTCTTTGATATTTATCTTGTTGAAGGTGTGTTGTATGTGTTTTAACAGTCATTTATTCTATGCAAACTATTTCACTAGTTGCCCAACGATTCATCCTCATGTATATTCTTGTGTATCTTTATTATATTAATACTATTACTTATATTTTAAAGGATCACTTTTCTCTCACCTTTAGGTTGAAGAACCTTGATACATTTCACAGTTGAACATTTCACAATGAGTACTCACTTGCTAATTCGAAATTACCTGTGTATTACTCTCTTGTGCTAAACATTGTATCCAAGGAAAATCTCTAAGAATATATGGAAATCAAGCCTTATTTTCGAAAGGGCTCTTACACCAAACTGTGAGAATTATAATTGGGACTTTTCATTGGGGAGACCCCCTTGATTGATGGATTTCCAACCCCATCAACAACTTTATATCTTAACTCAATTGTTTCCAACACCCTAGAATTGTGACATTTCCATCTATTCTAAATGTATGATGATATAACTACTTTCTTAGTGACAAGTGCTCTATTCTATATGTTTCTTGGTACCATGGTGTTAGTAAAATTTGGGTTCTGTTAACCTGGTAGATTTATGTACAGGAAGGTTGGATTGAAATGTATATCGTTCACTTTGATTGGAGGCAACTATTGGTCTTTGCAGTATGCTAGCCTTACTAAATGAGCTGGGTCCTGAAAGGAACTCCAACCTCTATGTATTGGGTTCAATGGTAGAACTTGTATAGGAGACTTTTCATTTGCCTCATATTACATTAAGCATATTCTTAAAAGGAAGTCTAATACTAGACTTTGTAATCCCAATAGGAACCACTATTATTATTCTTCCTTGGTCACAAATATTGGATGCTAGCCATGTTCTATTTCACTTTTGAGGAGTTGTATGCACTTACTATGCAGCTAAAAAACTATGGATATTGAACAGTTTTGAACCAAGAAATTGGTTTTTCATTTATGGTCATGGAGGAACCCCCTCAATGCAATCAATTCAATAAATAACCCAATGACCTACTCTATTATGATTAATGTCATTTGTGTCTGAAGGATCTCCTTGACTACTATTGCTTGATTGTATTTGTAGTGGCTTGGTATCATTGGATTTCAAATAACATCATTATTTAGTCTTTCTGCATAACAAATTTCGGTGGAACATTGGTATGATACATTCCATATATCACTGCAACTGAACCTCTTCATCGTGTTATAAACATAAATCTGGTGGTAAGTAGGATGCACTTGAAGGTAAGTCACATAGTGCACAACTAGGGTAATTCATCATTTTTATGGACATAATATTCATGGTAAGTTGAATGTTTTAAAGGCGAGAACCATATAATACATTGCCACTTGTTACATGGATCCAAAAGCTTAAGCCCTCAAGTTTGAGCTACAAGCCATATGTCCATGCTGTGTAACCATGAGAAATTGATAAAGAGGAGGGACTTAGCCCAAGGGCCATAAAATGTATATGTCCATGTGCCATGGAAAAAGGGCAGAGATCAAATACGATGGATGACAATGATTTAAACTAAGAGATCAAGGGCTCGAATTTCCATGGGGCCTCCCCCCTGTGACGTCAACAAGGGATGGGGGGAGGCCCCACCAACAACATGACCATTGAATGGATTATAGGAGATTAAGGGCTCGTATTTCAGCTAGGATCCCCCCCTTGTGATGCTAGCGGGGAAGGGGTGAGGCCCTGTACCCCATTGGATGAGCTAGGAAACTATGAATAGTTGGATAGATGGTGTGGAAATATGATCAGAATGGTGATAACATAGGGGCTCTGTGACATCAAAGAGAATGGTTTTCACCAAGAATAATTCTGCCAAGAATAAATCTTTCTCGAGGAGGTTAGCTCCAGGGTGATGTGGACCTTAGAAACTTTGAAGCCCTTGCTCACCATCATGGAAGAGTCAGGATGACCCAACATAGTGGTGACGTGTGGAGGGCGCTTCATGGATTGGCGTGATTGGTGGATGAGACAAAGGAAGAGGTGAAACATCCTGAAAGATAAAAAGGTTACACAAGAAGACAAAGGGGCTAAGGGCTAAGGCCTAGTGGTTGATCATAATGTATGAGATGAGAATCCTAAGTACTGAGGGCTAAGTAGGTGGGGTTGCACCATTACATTATCAATGATTTGGAGTGAGGTCTCTCAGAGTTTTCTCTAAGATAGTTCTCGCTAAGAAAGGTTCTTGCAAGTTGGAGTTTTCCCCAATATAGTTCCTGCCAAGAATGGTTTTCTTTTGAGAGGGATTTTTTCCCGAAAGAGTTCTGCTGAGAGGAGTTTCATTCGAGGCTAGGGTTATCTCTGAGTTGGAGTTTTTGGTGAGATGGGTTGTGGGCGAGAAGGGTTCTCAATAGGAATTTCATTGGCGGTAAAGGCCTTGGAGTAAACATTTCTCGGAGGAAAATGACTCGACGGGCCAAGGGATTATCTGTGAAAGATAGGTTGAATATATTCCATAGAAAAAATATAAATATGAAAAATTGGGTTGCTTTATTTACTTTTGTTGTTTGAATTGATAACCATTTTAATTGATTATTAATATATTTTTATTGATTTCTTATTGATTTAAGTAAAATTATATTATTTTTTACTATATTTTAATTTATTTATTAAAACTCATTTCATTTTTATGAGCTTAAACAAAATTTTGTAATAAACAATAAATACCTAGGTAATATAAATAAGTGGTTTTATTTTTTAAAAAATTAGATAAAATTAAATGAATCTATATTAATTCTTAGGTGTCTAGTTATTTAATTCAACTAATAAAATTTTAAACATGTTAACTAATGATATTTTTTATTTTTGAATTGTTAATAATAATATTTATTATAAAAGTAATTTAAATATTAATTAATTAATGGTTAATAAGATTTCATTTTGTGATTATTATTCCTTGGGAAGGAAGGACTTTAATAATTCATTTACTTATTGATCACTATTAGTTTGGCATTCACCCATGCAACTTATATTGTTTAACTTCAAAAAAATATATTTATTTTTCAATATTATGGTGGTCTGACTACACCTTGCTGACACCTTGATCCTCCTACTACTATGACTATGGAATCCTGTAACAAGGGTACTCATCCATGTGAACATCAACTGGATCTGATCTAGACTTCTTGCTACTCTCTCATGGGCCCTGCCCATACTGGTCATCTAAAGCATCGCGCTCCTCCTCCATCTGGAGGTATCACTGCTATCAATGAAAATTCCTCCAATATAGAGGTCAACGCATTGATCTTTGCTGAAGTTATTGTCTGATGCACCTTCTTCTCCTTCTTCCTCTTTGGACACTGGGTGATGTAGTGACCAAATTTACCACATATGAAGCAATTAACCTTCGATAGTTATTTCTTCTTCTTCTCTCCTCCTTTTGAGTTCTGTCCTTGACTAGGACCCTTATTCTCCTTTCCCTTACTTGCAAGGACTACATTTTCTTCTTCATTCTCCACCTTTTGTCCCTTGCAACTATTGTTAGTAGCACCTTCAACAAGACTGAGCCTTATCTCTTCCCGAGTGAATTCACTCCACATGAGTTCTCGATCTGGTTGCTTATCTCGTCACATGATTGTTTAAATGAAAGTTCACCATTATTTGGTAAACCCATTTAGAGTAGTCCACACTAGTTCACTACTTGCTAGTTTTTCTCCAACAATTGCAAATTGATCTCTGACTTCTTGAATCCTAGTGAGATAAGAAATTACGCTCTCACCCATTTGCATCTTGATTGTTCTCAACTTCTCCTTAAGGATCCTTTTCCAATTCTTTGATGGATCCTGGTACAGCTTCACAACAAAATCCCACATGTTCTTTTCCGTATTCTTGTCTGCAGTATGTAGGACAATGTGATCCTGAACCCTGTCTAGGACCATCCTCTTTTATTTGACCATATCCTTCTTGTACTCATGAAACTAGATAGGATATTTCGATTTAACAACTATAGTTGTCACAAAATCCTTCAAACCATGCTCATCCAATAGGAATTGCATCCTGACCTTCCAAACACAAAAGTTTGAGGCTCCAACAATTCTGTCATGATCTTTGAGTCTTGTTGTGGAAATATCTAGGAAACTCAAATAAAGTAGAGAGATAAACACTGAAAATATCCTTCTCCTTCCAGTAGCCTACCTTGGCCTTCCTCTTGCACTCACACTCCCTATTGGAAATGTGTAGATATGCTCCTATTCTTGTCTCTGGTGTCCTTCTCGGAATTCACTTTGCTTGTTGATGCTATTGGGTAGCTCACTCTACCCCCTGAACTTTCTTTGGAATCAAGCACACATTGTTGACCCTGAAACTCACCTACTAGATTGAAAAGTTTGCTACGACTTTCTATTGCTAGAAATTTTAGCCTCCTTTCCTGCATCTCGAAAACTAGAAACCCTATGAGAATTCTAGAAATTTTCTCTGTGTGCTTTTGTCTTCCTTCCCTATGCAGATTTATAACTACAAACCCTTGTTTCAAATCTATGCGCCCATATCTACTTTGAAAATTTACTGATCTACTCTTCGGAACCTCTTCTCAATAACCACACTGCTTATTGCTATTACTTCTAGGAAAAATCAAAATTTTCCTTCAACCTAAACTAGAAATCAATTTTCCAGACCTAACAATCTTCATTGCCTAGCTAGCGTGTACAAATTTGGAAATAGTGCTTCAGATCTCCCTCTGAAACTACATGGTTTCTCTTCCTTTTTCTCTAAGCCTTTGTTTTAATCTTCAATTCTCCGATACCATGTGAACATTCACTGAACTGCAACAATTGAGTATTATTTTCCTAACTTAACAATTTATTTGTCTTCAATTAAATTATTAACAAAAAATAATGAGTAAACCACACTGCAATTATTAACCAAATAAAATTACATTGTGGAAATAAAATAGGAGCTGAGAAATATATGCACTCAAACAAAAATAATGACACCATTATTTTGGACTAAATATCCCCAAAAAAACTTCGAAGGGAGAACCAATGCATTAGATGAGGGTTTATTTTACTATGAAACAATTTGAGAATTATTACAATTGGTTTCCCAACTAGAAAATGTACAAAAATACATTGGGAATGTAGGTTTTAACCCCGTACAGAAATTACCTGCATACAAATTTTAAAACACAGAAAATAAATAATGTGAGAGCAGAACACATAAAACACATATACACAGAGATTTCCCGTGGATCCCAAAACCGGGACTACCAGCTTTATTTTTCGTTATTTTCCTTTCAATGTTACAATACATATTTATACATGTCGAAGCATCCAATACCATGGACCGAAAACCATCGTGTCCAAAAAACATGTGTATAAATCATGCACAAAACCATAGGTGGGTCCGCCCAACCTAACATAGGGTCCAAAACCAAAATTTCCCGGGACGCTGCCCCAAACCCCATAAAGTGGGGTCACGGGTGCCCCTCAAACCCCCTGTTAACTCCGTGGAAAGAATATAACACAACCCAACATTCTCCCACTTGTTGTTTTCTTTCCATAAGGGGCCACAAGAGAGCTTAGTCATTTTTCCAGCCTTGAAATGCCCATTGTCTCTCTCTACACCAAGAGAAATTCTCAGAGCTCAGAGATTTTGTCAATGCATCTGCAATATTCTCCAAAGTGTCCACCTTTACCAGCAAAACCTTTTTGTCTTCTATCATATCCCTCACAAAGTGATACTAAACATCAATGTGCTTTGTCTTTGAATGATATGCAGGGTTCTTTGCTAAAAAAATTGCACTTTGACTGTCACAGTCTATCCTTATAGCTCCCTGTACTAACCCCATACTTGAACACAATCTCTGCAACCAAACTGCTTCCTTGCTTGCATGAGTGGCTGCCATGTATTCTGCCTCTGTAGTTGATAGTGCCACTACAGATTGTTTCTTACTCATCCAACTGACGACACCTCCAAATAGGTTAAACACATACCCACTTGTAGATCTTCTTTGATCCAGATCTCCAGCCCAATCTGCATCAACAAAGCCACGAATATCCAACATTCTATCCAATCCTGATCTTCATTGGTAGCACAAACCATATTCACCAGTGCCACACAAATACCTGAAAACTCGCTTCACTACTATCCAGTGCTCCTTCCCTGGTTTTTACATAAACTTGCTCAATACTCCCACTGCATGTGCAATGTCTAGTCTAGTACATACCATTTCATACATTAGGCTACCGATTGCACTTGCATATGGAACACGGGACATGTCCTCTTCCTCTTCTTGTGCCTTGGGACACTGTTCAACGGATAATCTCACAACTACAGGAATAGGAACCTTTACCGATTTACTATCCTGCATGTTAAACCTCTACAATATTGTCTCGACATACTTCCTCTGGTTTAACTAGAGCTTCCTCTTTGTCCGATCTCTTTTAATTTCCATGCCCAAAATATAGTTTGCGGCACCAAGATCTTTCATGTCGAATTTGGAGGACAATTGGGTCTTCAAATCCTAGATAATTTCTTTGTCATTTCCAACCAGCAACATATCATCCACATATAAGACCAGATAAATAACGCGGTCACCAATTAATTTAAAATACACACAGTGATCTGCTTTGCTTCTGGTGAAGCCAAGTCCCCGTATAAATGTATCAAATTTCTGATACCACATCCTTGCTGAATGTTTTATCCCATACAGAGACTTATTTAACTTGCATACAAGTTCTTTCTTACCCTTCACCGCAAAGCCTTCAGGTTGCTTCATGTATATTTCCTCTTCTAGATCCCCGTGAAGAAATGCTGTCTTCACATCCATTTGTTCTACCTCAAAATCAAAAGCAACAACAACAGATAAAAGTAATCTAATAGAAGTTACCTTGGCAACAGGAGAAAAAATATCACCAAAATCAATTCTTGATACCTAGGAATAACCTTTTGCTACCAACCGAGCTTTGTATTTCTCCACTTTTCTTTCTGCATTTGTCTTATTTTTGAACACCCATTTGCTGCTAATGGGTTTCCTTTCAGTCGGCAACTCCACTAGATCCCAAGCCTCATTTTTGTGCAAAGATGCCATTTCATCAACCATGGCCTCTTTCCAGTGTTTTCCGTCCTTTGAATCTACTACTTCCTTCACAATTCTCGGATCATCGTCAGTAATAGATAAAGCAAAATTTGAATAGAAAGCAGACGGACTATACCTTTCAGGCTGCCTTCTTTCTCGAACTGATCTTATCACAGCCGGAGTTTGTGGCTCTTCATCTTTTGATTCTTCCTCTGCTGTAGAGTCTGATTCTTCCTCCTTTAGCTCAAATTCTATCTTCTCAGGTTCCTTTCGTTGGACTTCATGTTTAATAACATCTTTCACCTCTCTGAACACCACATCTCGACTGTACACAACCTTCTGTGTGACTGGGTTCCAAAGCTTATAACCCTTTAAACCATCCTTATACCCAATAAAGATGCACTTTTCAGATTTGCTATCCAACTTGGTTTGTTTCTCCTTTGGAACATGTACATATGCATCACATCCAAATACCCTCAGATGTGAAAGAGAGGGTTTCTTACCAGTCCATACCTCTTGTGGAGTCTTATCCTCCAACGTTGATGAAGGTGACCTGTTGACCAGGTAACATGCAGTATCCACCACCTCTGCCCAAAATTCCTATCCTAACCCGACACCACTGAGCATGCTTCTTGCCCTTTCCATCAATGTCTTATTCATTCTTTCTGTAACTCCATTTTGCTGAAGTGTATATGGAGTAGTCTTCTGTCCTGCTATACCACACTTCTTACAAAATTCTTCAAATTCCTTACTGCAAAACTCTCCACCGTTATCTGTTCTCAGCACCTTTATCTTCTTCTCTGTCTGGCTTTCCACCAGAGCCTTAAATTCTTTAAACCTATCAAAGACTTCAGATTTCTTCTTAAGGATATATATCCATGTATTCCTTGAGAAGTCATCTATAAAATGATACATAGTACACAAACTTACCCAGTGATGGAACCTTCACAGGTCCAAACACATCACTGTGCACAAGTTCTAATATCTATTTCACCCTCTTACTACCAGAGGGGAAACTCACCCGATTCTGCTTCCCATATACACAACTTTCAAGAAATCAAAATCCAGAGAGCTATTACTCATACCTTCTACCATACCTTTACCATGAAGTATCCGAAGGCCCTTTTCTCCAATATGTCCAAGCCTTTGATTCCACAACATGGTCTTCTCTCCAGAGACCACTAGATTTTTTGCTCCACTTTCAGGAACCACAGAACTATTGCACCCATCAATAATAGTGCTACCTTGCAGCTTGTGCAGAGTTCCACTCCGAACTCCCTCCATCAATACCAGTGCTCCCCGAACTATCTTGCAGGTATCCTTCTCAAACACTTTTTTTACACCTACATCATCTAGCTTGCTAACAGAAATTAGATTTCTGGCTAATGTAGGAATATGTAGAACACCTGGAAGCATTCTAACCCTTCCACCTTGCAACTTCAACTTTACTTTTCCAAAACCAACGATTCTAGCCTTCCTTTTATCCCCCAAGAAGACATCACCGCCATCATATTTCTCATACTCGCAGAACCACTCTCTATGGGGAGTGAAGTGAAAGGATGCACCTGAGTCAATCAACCATGCCTCATGATCTACATGTGTACTTGAAGAAGCCAAGTACACATCCCCACCTTCATCTGAGGTGGTTTTCGCCTCTGCAGAGGGAGCCTTATCAGATCCATTTCCTTTGTCAGGAGCTTTAGATTTACAGTCCCTTTTGTAGTGCCCTTCCTTTCCACATTTCTAGCACACCACCTTTACAGGTTTTCCTGGAGATTTAGATCTCCCTTTAGATTTAGATCTCCCACTCGATGACTTATTTTTGTTTCTGTTCTGGGTCTGCCCTCGTACAGACAAGGCATCACCATTTTGGCTCTCCATATTTTTCCGTCTCATCTCCTCCGTCAGCAAGGATGAGACTATTTCATCAAAATGCAAGGCAGTTGCATTGCTACCTATTGCAATAACCAGACTATCCCACGAATCTGGTAGAGAACACAACAAACTGATGCACTTATCTTCATATGAAATTTTAATATCAACAGATGCTAACTGAATTACCACAGTATTAAATGCATTCAGATGCTCTGTCACCGAGTCTCCATCTTTCATCCTCAGGTTATACAACTTTTTTCGCAGGAACAGTTTATTCACCAGAGACTTAGATTGGTACAAAGTCCCTAACTTGTCCCACAAAGCCTTCACCATAGCTTCCCCTGATACATTCAGCAATAATGAATCTGAGACACACAATCGTATTGTGCTCTTTGCCTTTAGATCCAACTTCTTCCATTCTTCATCAGACACTCCCGTTGGTTTTAGTACCAAGATCTATCGTGATCCACTAGTCTTTATCCACAAACAGATCCTCCATCTTGAGTTTCCACAATTCAAAACTCTGACCATTAAATTTCTCGATCTCTATATTTCCACTGCTCGCCATATTCTTTCACCACTAGAATCGATCTCGCAGATCTCCCACTAAACAGGGTCTACCACAGGCCCGAGCGAAACCCCTCAGCAATGAAGGTGTCCCCTTGAAGCCAAAACACCTCTGATACTAAATGTAGGTTTTAACCCCGCACAGAAATTACCTGCATACGAATTCTAAAACACAGAAAATAAATAATGCGAGAGTAGAACACATAAAACACATATACATAGAGATTTTCCCCTGGATCCCAAAACCAAGACTACCAGCTTGATTTTTCATTTATTTCCTTTCAATGTTACAATACATATTTATACATGCCGAAGCATCCAATACCATGGACCGAAAACCATCGCGTCCAATACCATGGATCGAAAACCATTGCGTCCAAAAAAACATGTGCGAAAATCATGCACAAAACCATAGGTGGGTCTGCCCAACCTAACATAGGGTCCAAAACCAAAATTTTCTTTGGGGGGGGGGGGGGGATTATAGGTGCCCCTCAAACCCCCTATTAACTACGTGGAAAGAATATAACACAACCCAACAAGAAAAATGTACTAGAGATCCCCAATATCCTATGCAAATCAACATTCCCTTCTCTGGCCTGCACACACCCCATACTGAAAACTCACATTGCTGCCTGAAATGTGCACTACTGGCTTTAAGTTATTCACACAACCTTGAAACGACCTCTAACTAAGATGTCCTACCTCCCTCTACCTTGGGAATGAATTTTCTCTGCCTTCTAGATACTGATCCAACCTCCAACAACTAAATCAAACCTCTTTTGGTAACTCACACTGGGAGTTTCTAGCTATTCGCGCTAGCTGTATCATCCCTCTCTGTAGATAATTCAACATCCCTTATCCTATCTCTCTGACACTAAAAAATCACTAGGAATCTGTCAGGAATCCTACTCTTCCCAAATATCTACTGCCTCCTCTCTCTAATGGTCTTTTCCTGGCTTAACGTATACCCTCACTGAAAGCTATGAACTAGGTAGCTTGATCTGCCTTGCTCACAACTAATCACAGTGATACTCTCTCCAAGCCCTTCAACTTTCTCTTACAATCTCTTGTTGGAATCTAAACAACCACGATTTAATCTCCATCGGCAGCTAAGATCAATTAGACTTCATCAATAGAAGTCTCTAGAGCAATCTCGAACATCCTTAATTAATTAACTTTAATTTACCACTTTTCCTAAGTTAAACTTAGGAAATATTTTAATTATGAAAAATTAATTTGATTAAGTTGTTTCCTAAGCTTATCTCATTAAACCTTTTATAGGTTTTCGATATATCATGTTCCTTAGCCTCTTAACATCATCTGAGACTAGGACACCTATACGATGCTACCATATCCATAAAAAACTAACAACGTGAGAAAGGACGAGTTAGTTTTGCTCTTGTGAGATGTGTTGGCACTTGTCAACATGCAATAGGAAATCATGTAAAGGAATTAAAAAGAGAGGGGACACTCTTGCAAGGGAGGATTCAGATAGATGAGAAAAAAGAAGGAATTTTAGGGTTGGTATTAGCAGATACGCTAAGGAAAAGGAAAAAAGAGATTCAAGAAAGGTGATAATGCGACAACAAAAAGGTCTTCGTTTAACAATGCATATAAGGCACTTGGAAGGACTCATTGAAGCTCAAACTTAAGAGCTATCTGAGGGACATTGAACAAAGGCGAAGTTGTTGGGTTTGGAAGGTAAAGTAGCAAGATAATCTATGGGTACTATAGGACTTCTCATGGCGTTTTTTATAGGTGGAGACCTTGTAGGTGGATTCCCATGAAGTCTATCAAGTGGAGGCATGGTGTGCTTTGGATTCCTACTGGATTGCAGGTGGAGGCACTGTGGGATTTGGATTCATGTAGTGTGAATCAGGTGGAAACACCCTTGGCTCTGGATTCCTGTAGTGAGTGTTGGGTGGAGGTTAAAATTAAACTAATATCTGCTATATAATTAAAAATATAAATCAAAACACATTATTTAAACCTATATATTTATTTACACTTGTAATGTCATAGTTTTTTTTGTTTTTTTTTGTGAAACACCTGGGTCTTTGGACTTTGACAGTGAGGTGAAAATAAATAAAATGTAACAAAAATATATGTGATTATATCCTTAAAAAATAAGAACATAAATATCACATGTAATTTAAAATGTATAAAATGTTTATTGTAATGTAAATTTAAATGAAATAAGATTAATATATTAAAGTGATGGGTCTTCCCATTGGGTATAACTTAGTTGGAAATCACCTTGTTATGAAGTAATATGTAAAGCATGAGATTCAAAATTCAAATCCCCATGGCTTAGACCAACAAAAATAAAAGTGATGGGTTTTAATAGTAGAAATTAAAAAAAAAAAATTGAATACAAGGTATTACCTCTTTTTGGATTTAAATATAAAAATATATATGTTGAGGAACTCATAAGAAGAATTTTAATACAGTATAAGCAATATATTGATATATTCTAGAACAAACCTCTTTTTAAAAGAATATGGATATTTGTTCCCTTTTGAGTCTAGGAGATAAGTTAATTAGGAATAAATTAAAATTCAAATAGGAGGAGAAGACACCCAAAGTAGTGGCTACTAAGCCATGGGGCCTGTGAAAGAATAGTTTCTATCTAAGGAAAGGGAGGAGAAAGAATAATGAATTTTGAAAATGAGAGTGAATATGGATAAAGGATTTCTTTAATGCTTAAAGATATTTGAATGATTTTCAAAAAACAAACTACAAGATTGGATCTATGGAAGAAATCAATATATTCTTTTTTTTGAAAGGGCCTTAAGAGGTAATCCAAGGGTGGTAGGTGCGTGTGTGGGTGGGGTGAGTGCTTAGCTTTGACCTAAGGAAAATTGAAAATTTCTAATGCTTTAGAAATAAACAAGAACTCTAGCAATTAGGCTGAAGCTCTAGCTCTTTACTTAGGATTCAAGTTAATTTAGAACGAAAACATTAAAAGATGAGAATGGCTCAAGATTTTATCGTAGTCATAGATTACTTGGTTTAAATATATCTTCCTAGAAACCCTCATCTTAACTGATTGCATCCAAAAATTGTTAGCAGGTTTCAAGGTGATGAAATTTTTTCATGTTCTTAGAGGGTTTTAATCATGTTCAAACCAAGCATGGAGAGGGATCAAAACTTGGGCGTGTTCAAACCAAGGGTGGAGAGGGATCAAAACTTGGGCATGTTCAACCTAAGGGTGGAGAGGGATCAAAACGGGCAAAATCATGGGTTATCAATACCTTTGAGTATTTTATCTAAATTTTATTTTGATTTTGATTATTATTATTATTATTTTAATTTATTTTTACGTAATTTGATCAAGTCAAAATATTTACAAGTCATGACACCACAACACAACACATCTCTTCTATATAATAGTGAACAACCCAATAAATTATTTTATTTATTATTTTAAAAATTAAATGATTTTATATTGATAATTTAATGTGAAATGATGAAGTAAAAATCTTAAGAATAAGTCAAAATGATAAAATTATTTTATTATTAAAAAATATTAAAAATATATTATTATGTTTAATATTAAAAAAGAGTTTAAAAACTATTATTATTTTAATATAAAAATATTTTAATACATATAACTAAGTTTTAACCAACTTAAATTTAAAAAATAAACACATCAAATAATTTAATCTCTCAAACCTGATTGGAAGAAGGTAAATAATAATAATTATTTAACAAAAGGACCGTTATATATTTATATATAGCTAAACATTAACCATTACTCTTGAGGGTTAAATGGTTTTATATTCATAATTTAATGTGATATATGGCTAGTTATTATTATTTTTTAAATGGTTTTATATTCATAATTTAATGTGATATATGGCTAGTTATTTTTATTTTTTAAATAGTCAAAATGAAATGATTATTTTATTATTAAAAAGAATTAAAAAGGTATTATTATTTTTATATTAAAACGGTTGAAAAATATCATTATTTTAATATTAAAAAGAGGGTGGGAAGTCTCAAATTTTATATAAATAGGATTTGGGTTTTATCTCAATATCACTTCTTTTTAGATTGGTTGTAATTGGGTATAGGTGTTGTGTTGATTTGTGAAGATGTGGAAATCAGGGGTATCACTCTGCATTGTTTGTTTTCTTCCTTGTTTGTTTCGGAGCTTGGCCAACGCCGAAGATGGTAAGTTGGTTTTTGCAAAAATAACAAATATTTTTTTAGTATATTAAATTCTCATAATGTCAATCTAGTGGATTTTGGGTTGCTGTTGATGTTACTACATTGAACAAATGTCTATATGCGGTATTTGAGTGCTGTTTTTCCATACAGAAATGGTGTAATTATTTTTGGACCATAGAAATGGAGAAATGATCTGATTTCAACTTGTTTTTTATTTGATTTGTATTTACTATTAGGCTTGATCCCGAATGGAGATTTCGAGGAGGCTCCTCCTCCAGGGGCAATGGTGGGCAACGTGATCGTAGCCCCCAGTTCATTACCAAAGTGGGAGACGAAGGGTGTTGTACAATATGTGTCTGCATCATCCCAAGATAACAACAACAACAACACAGTGCTGAATCTGGTTCTTCCCAAAAACGGATCCGCGGTGGTATTGGGAAACGGTGGGAAGGTATCCCAGAGGATTCACGGCCTCAAGAAGGAATCGCTTTACTCCCTTTCTTTCAGCGCGGGCAGCACATGCGCAGAAACGCAGTCACTGAATGTGACTGTGGTACCCTACGAACCCCAATTTGTTCCCATGGAAAGAAGCAGGTTGAATAGTTATGCTTGGACATTCACAGCTATGCGTGACACCCACCAGCTCATATTCCGCAATCCGGATAAGAATTTGCAGCATCCCAATTGCGGGCCCCTGATTGATGGCGTGGGCATCAAAGAATTGTCAAAGAATTATGAGAGAGTGCGGCCTGAAGATATAAAAGAAAATATGTTGTGGAACGGAGACTTTGAAGTGGGGCCATCCGACTTCCTCAACGGCACCAACGGCATCCTCGTTTACCCAGAGCACAACAACTTCTATTCTCTTGAATCTCCCCTTCCCGCCTGGCGGATCGCCTCCGTTAAACCCGCCAAGTACATAGATTCTGCCCACTTCAGGGTTCCGCAGGGCAGCAGGGCAGTGGAACTTATGGAAAGTGTGCTGTACCAGTCCAGGTTCGTACAGTACGGGGCCAAACACCGCTTGAGTTTTGCTGTGGGAGATGCTGGCAACGGATGCAAGGGAGCCATGGTGGTGGAAGCTTCTAACGGTGAGGAGAAGTTCAGGGTTCCTTACACGTCCAACGGGACTGGAGGCTTCACCACTGCTACCTTCGAATACGTTAACCGTCATTGGGATACTACTCGTATAGCCTTCAGGAGTGAGTTCATCGGGAGGGATGACTCTGGTGCCCCATGCGGTCCGGTGCTTGATGACGTCAAACTTGTTCCTCTACTTTAGTCCTAATTACCTTTTTGCTATGGTCTACTCAAATAAATTTTGCCATGCAACCTCAACCTCATAATTAAGGATGCGTGTGTGTGTTAATGGTTTTACAAGACCTAATTCTTCATCTGTATGATTTTCCATAATTCAATCCATGGTTTTCCAATAATTCAATTCATGGGTCTCTATATATGATGAGAGTTCTATATATATATATATACCTCCATTAGAGTATGCAATATATTTGCATGCATCCACATTATTGATAATATAAATAAAATATTCGACTACTTAACCATCACATATATGTGGTTGTTTCATTTCAGACGCAAAATATTTAGTCACTAAATCCGTTAGCCACGCAATGACCTTAAATAGAATTTATGGAAATTTTAACGTGTTCCTTACTCCTCACGCTTCAATTTATCTGATGGGTACATCATCTAGCAACGCAAATGCAAATGTTTCCATCCGGATGTGCTCTCTATATCGAAATATAACCTGGCCAAAATTGGATTATGATAAATACTCATTTTTACATCGATCATAATAAATATTCGTCTTTAAAATCTGGTTTACTTGTTTAAATTGTCAAAACAATTAATTTGTTTATGTAAAAAGCTCAGAAAGTCGTTTGGGTGAAAGGCATAGATTTTTAATCTCCAATGGTTTATTCTTTGATGGTTTTCACGGATCAAATTGCATAAAAGTAAATAATTAATAATTTATTTATTTATTAATCTTAAAAATTCATCAGTTAAATAAAGTGAAAAAATGAACGAACTCTGATGCCGCAACATTAAAAGACACTCAAATTCCTGTGATTCCGCACCATTAAAAGACACTCAAAATTCCTGTAACTTAAGAGTTGCTCAAAAAATTTTGCCATTTTTTTTTAAATTTCTAGACAAAATTATAGTGCAATATATTGCACTATAGATATTTTTGGGTTTTTTTTTTTTTCATATTTGTTAGTTTCTCTATAAATCATTAGACAATTCCTTATTACTTTTGGCCGAGTTTTTAGGGCTGCTTTGCATTTCAGCCTACGGAACGACCGAGAACAAAACAGTGGCATTGCCTCTGAGCACGCTGATCTTCTTCAATCTATAATCTGTCGCAGTGCAAGAGGCTTGCCAAAAATGCTTACATTTTTGAGTATGAAAAAAGCATAATTTTATATTCATAACAGATATTGAAATATACATATTGTCCTCCAAATTTTCTTAGCATATGCCTCATCGACAATGTCCAGAAAATACATGCCTCATCGACAATGTCCAGAAAATACATATCTGCCTTGAGATAATAATGCCTGCAATTCTATGCAAATATTACAGTCCATAGTTCATGTACTGCAAAAGCTAACCAGCTTGCCATAGGGCATTAAATAACTGGTTAGCTGCCTCCTGGATATCCCTTTATAAATAAAAAATAATAGATGTGTGTTATAGGGATATTGAGGGCGCAGCTAACCAGGCATTTAATGCGCTATGGCAAGCTGGCTAGCTCTTGCAGTTCATGTACAACAATATTACATATTGAAAAAATAAGTATGGGCAAGTTGCATTCTAGAAACACCAAAATAAAAGATGTCATAGAATACATGACGCCAGTAACAAAACAGTTTTGCATTGTAGATAAGTAGCAATATTTTTGCATTGTAGATAAGTAGCAATATTTGGATGAAGATGTTGTTGTCTAGACAATGCCTGTGCCGCATCAAGACAGTGTCAACAAACGCCCACTTGAGCAACCCGTATCGTTCAACAGCTTCATCTATGGGACTATTCTTTGGTAGAGCCAGTAAAAAGGAAAAAATATTGTTTAGGTTATTCACCATCTAACAAAGAGACAAAAGTCAGATATAACAAGTAATTTTGTGAGTTGTCGAGCTGAATCCTGGGAGAGGACACTGTTAAGCCCAATGGCCAAGCTTCCAAATTCCAGTTGCCCTGCTCCTTCCACCGAGAATCAATGCTTCACTTCAATAAACTCTGCACAACATAAAAAAATTCCAAAAATATAAGGAGGGTGGGAGAATTCTATCCAGGGAAGGGGAAATCTTCAATATTAATGCTCTTCTGGTCCATAGAAATAGTTAAGTGCATTTTTCCAATGGAGCCAGTTAAGCCCTTTTTCGATAATTCATCTGCATCCATGTTTTGTTTCGTGTCAACATGTTTAATAGAGAAATTGTTGTGCAGTTCAATTCTCATCAACCAACCAAGAACTTAAGGATTTGTGATTTTAGCTGTTCCCATAATGTGCTTTATAATTACTTTAGTATCTCCATGGATGTGGATGACAAGAATATTCAGCCAGTTTGTGAACCATAAGAGGCCCCACAATGCCAATACCTCAGCGTTAGTGTTTGTGCCTCTGCCACCATGCCAGTAAACTCTGAAAATTTGTTCCTTTGAGATGTCCAACAAGAAACCACAACCACACACTTGCTATTGAGCAGCGGCATCAAAAAAAACCCATCAGGTATATCGGTTGAACTTCAGTCTTCTTTTGGCAAGGGACTTTTTGCTTATGTCTTTTGTGGAATATAGAGTGTAACATATGACTGATCTTTTCCATAACTTTGTGGAAACTCCCTGTGCAATTTTGAAAGATGTAGTTGTTCCTCCACTTCCAGATTTCCCTGAAAAAGATAGGTGGTATGATTTTCCAGTTAGCCCTTTGAGTTCTCCACCATAATAGACCATCCTTTATGCATGCATGTTGGTAAAAAGGAAAACCTAAATGAGAAGAGAGTCATTTCCAGATTTGTGAGGTGAGAGGACAATTGAGGAATATATGGTTGTTGTTTTCATATTCCTCTTACAAATAGGTACAGAGTGCATGGATTCTTGTAGTAAAATGATAGTAGGATGTAGTGAAGCAAAAAGACACCTGAGGGCCCGAAATTTCGGGGCAACCCCCAATCCCCGGATGTTTAGAGACATGATGGACGTCATGGAGAAACCATCTTGGGTTGTCGTGCTCTAAGGGCCTGTGAGGTAGGGATGTTGACAATTGGCACATCAACCAAGAATCTGTCTAGGGGAGAGGAGAGGTGGTTTTTTCTAGGTCATCCCCTGAAATGTCTACTTCCACGGTTTTGTGTCCGCCTCATAGTGATGTTGCTGGTCGATGTAGGGCTAATGTGGGGGGTAGGTGATCCAACAGGTTTGTGGATGGTAACGGTGTGCAAATCTAGGGATTTCTTATTAAGCAGAAAATCCAAGTCACTGCCAATAGAGTGGAGTGTGTAGGAGAGTTTAGAGGCGAGTTAGGTGGAGTTACACTAGTTCTAGGCCCTTTACCCCGGTTTGCAAATAGAGAGGGTGACGAGGATGGAATGTAAAAAAAATGGGAGGTGGAAGGAAGTTCATGTGTCAAGAAAGGAGCCAATAAGGGTGGTAAAATGTCCAGGTTGGGATGGGTGGCATCTAGGGGGAATTACGGTCCGTATAGCGAGGCTAGATGGGGCTTGGGAGTAAGACTTCAGAGAAGAAAGAGGGGACGATGGAATTGGAATTGGTGATGATCCATTTAGTGAGGAATTCTGAGCATAAGAGCGATGTGGAAAGGAATTTCGAGGAATACTAGTGTGCCGCCAGGAAGAATCTGCATTCCGAAAGGTTGTTGACGGCTGTCTTCCATCGTCACGACCCTTTGGATGATTAATGAGAGGTTTTTCATGTAGTAAATCACCTGGTCAACGTGGGAATTGAGCCAACATATGTCCAGTGTGGTGGCAGTGTGATCACCGAACAGGAACTCCCCAGAAATATAATCTTTGTGATAACTGAGTCTCTCCCCAGTATAAGTTGATGTGATCTTGGAATTCCCCATGATATTGTTTCTCAATTAGGATCCAAGCCACGCTTTTATCCTGTGCTCCCAAGCAGTGTGGGTCGACGTATACAAATTTGCCTATAGCATTTCCTATATCCATGAGGACTTGTTTTGTCCAAAGTTCTATAGGCAAGTCGGGAAGCTTCAACTAGATGAGCTTATTTTGAGGTGTGTTGTGGACTGAATTATATCCTATGTACCAGTGGTGCAGTGCGAGGAAGCTTTTCCCTTTAATCCATCACTGATTTGATTTTCTCGAGGACTTAGGAAATGAAAACTGTACTACCCCTTCAGACAGTCGGCATACACCCTAACATGGTTTTCCATTTCTTCCCCCACCCAATCTCTCATGTCTGAGTCACTGAAATCATAAAAATACCACCTGCCAACCAAGGCTCGCTTTTGTAAACTGATAATTCTATGGATAAGCACAACATTCTCCAAAACTAAAGCAGGTGGGAGAGAGGTCATTTTTATAGAGCGCTGCTTATTTTTGGAACGTCGACTCCATGCAACTTCATCACCACCCTTGAGCGCTGCTTATTTTTGGAACGTCGACCCCATGCGACTTCATCACCACCCTGCGAAGCGTGCGACACATGGAAGGCACCTGTTGGACTAGCCTCGCCCAAAATATTGCACCACGTATCCAGAGAACGTATCCATCGTGGCTCTGATAAGGGCCTCATTGGCAGATGAGTCGGAGAGATGGCTTGCCATAAGCCTGTGGCTTGAAATGACCCCAATAGAATATTTTAAGGGGGCCGTCTAACATAAAATGTGGGTGATCATGCAGAAAGGTGGAAACGATTTAGGCGAGTCCAAATATAAATGCGACAGGCTCGGGAGGAATGTTTTACGAGGGAAATAACTCGTGTGGGGAATAAATCCACAAACAACCAGGATAATAGATCGTCGTCAAAACAACATCCAAATATGGCAAAAAGTCCGAGTCTGACACAGCTGAGCTAACAGGTTGTAAGAGGTCGATTAACGATGCATCCGGGGCACATGGGGGGATGTCCGGCCGACGTGTGTGGAGTTATGGGTGCGATCCTGAATGTGTAAGTGCCACCTACCACCCACGGCCCAAAACGGCTCGCCGGAGAAACAAATCGCCGGAGGAAAGTGGCAATACCGGTGCCAGAAAGGAGGAAAAACCGGTAATGAACCAGAGCCGAAACGCCAATTTTGTAGGCATGGGCGCAAGGATGGTCAATAGCCAGGAGCTAGTCGCAGCAGCAACAATAGCATCCCAAGCAAGTAACCTAGATGTTGCAGACTCTAAAACCAAAACTTTTGCAAGGTCTAGAGATAAAACAAAAACTAGGCCAGCGTGCACAAATAAATGCGAAATAACTAATAAGCAGACCCGGTCGATCCACAACGAGGGTATCCAACCACGAGTTTGAGGAGGATTCATAATCGGTTGGCATATGGCCTACGCTGGTGGGGGAGATACAGGAAATGATATATAGTGCAATTGCAAATATAAGAAAAATGTGACAGTACAGAGTGAAGGAGGAAATGTAAAAACATGTTATATTGAAACCAGAAACAAGCCAAAAGAGAAAGGGAATGAATCACGGTGGCTTATATGGAGTCAATAATTGACATTCCCAGGTATTTATGTAGTTTCATAGAAAAAGAAACATACCTTGTGTTTGTAGCGTGAGAACCAGATTGTGCCGGAGCCGCTTCAAAGCCTATATCAACAATATGCCCACTTTGAGGAGTCTGTTCCAATCAGAAACTTTCCCTATGAGACCTCTCTTTTGCAGAGAAAAACCACCTCAGCGAAGATAAAATTAGACTATGATACTCAGTTTTCACCTTCTAAATGTGGAGACACAAAAAAGTGATAATTGTCCAGTCAATCCTCGCAGAGGACACTGATAAGCCCAGTGGCCAAGCCTCTTTCACAGTTCCTTCACGCCAGATGAGAAATGAATCTCTAGCAGGTGTAGCAATAGGGGCATTCCTAGTTTCAACACCTTCCTTTTTTCCTGTCCATGCTTCTTCTCGTCCCAATCACACTAAGTGGGCTTTTCTTACCAGACGCTTGAGATCCTTCGACACCTTCATCATATACTCGTTAAACCTTAGCTATTCATTCACATTGTATTTAGTAGTGCTTGAATATATGGCTGATAATAATCTCCTAATCAATAATGTTGAAGCCAAACGTAGGGGCACTGCCAAAAATGCCTACATTGTTATCCCCATTACTACAGGCAATAGGAAGAAGAAAAATGTGCAGGACGATTAGTGTTTGTTTTTTCTTAACATTTTCTATTTAACGAGGGAGGTGAATTGAACCCTCCATTTATTTAGCAAATTATGAGTGGTAAAATATTAGTGTATTATGCGTATATCTAATTTTCAATAATATTTCGTGGTTTTGCAAATTAAAATTGAACACAAGCCATGACATGGGTTGAAGCGGCCGCAACTTTCGCTGGATCAGATTGAAACCATTAGCCCGTTTATATAGAGATGCTGCCGTGCGTGCCATAAGGACAAACAATATTGGAAAAAAAAATGATTACCATGATGTCGACGATATATTCCAGGTCAAAGAGGAAATTCAAAATATATATCATTTGTCATTATTCTGTGAAGCAAACACAGCTCAACTCGGGAAAATGCCAAATTTTTTATCGGAAGCGTTTTGACAATAACATTAAATGAGTTAGCAGATCATATGAACCCATTCTTTTTATTTTAATGATGTGTAAACTATTATAAAAAACAAGAGCCACAACAGTGGCGGAAGTCTTTACCGAGAAGGGGAAGGACTATTTACCATTGACTTGGCTGCTTGTTTAGATGTCCTATTCAACATGAGGACCATTTACTTTTGACTTTGCTGCATGTAGTCGTCTTTACCGAGAAGGGGAAGGACTATTTACCATTGACTTGGCTGCTTGTTTAGATGTCCTATTCAACATGAGGACCATTTACTTTTGACTTTGCTGCATGTAGTCTCTGACATTTGCTTGATCTGCACTTGAACTAGATCTAAAGATTTGGCCAGAGGCAAAGAGCTCTTCTTTGGATTCAGAACTAAAAACTAGATTTAAGTTCTCTCTTTTAAGATTAAAATCCCAAAAGAGTAATCCATATGCCTGTACCAATATAAATCTCTTAGAAAATAAAAAGATATTGTTATTAAATAAATAAATAAATTTAACAATATATTATATAAACATGAATAGAACAGGCCGACTAACGCAAGCGTTGACAGAAATGGAGACGTGCTTGCAACGATTAAATCTAATTCCCTTACATCCCGCCATGATTTCGCCCTTAATTTATCGAGTTGAAGATTTCTTTGGGCTTTTTGGACTACTAAATAATTTTCTCGTCCGAATTGTTCGCATTTAAAGATCGATCACTTCAGCTCTCATAAATGTTTGGGCGTTGACTACATCGAGCGATGAGATTCGAACGCGTGATCGGCGTGGGAACACAGATCCACGGGAACCAACAAACATTACCGCTGTATGACTGTAAAAAGGCAGGAAAATGCCATCATTGCAATATCTTGCGGTTCTTGGACTACTGTGGAGCCCCTGAAGACGCCTCATGATTCCAGCCTGTGGAGATCATGGATATCGTCTTGGAGTTTTGCAGTTCTCATTGACGTTATGTCTCCATTTCTGATGAAGTTTAGGCTCTCTGTTAAGGAACCATATCCTAATCATGCGTAAGAGGCTTCACGATCGAGTTCCGTTACTGAAAAATGGCAAAGGAAACAGTCAAGGTTGGCTTTAGATTGACCGCAGTGGCGTGTATTTGTGTGTGGACGAGCATTTACACAACATTTTCACAGAATGAAGATAAGCTCAAAGCCACATGATCTCAGTTAAGTTAAAATTCCAGAATATTTTGAAGGTTTTCAAATTTCAACTTCAGAAGCCGATAGCTTCAAGATTCGACAATTCAAATCATATTTTGATTAAATTCTACTTCTCAAAGTAGTCGAAAGAAGAGTATAACAACATTTTTGGTTTTGCAGAGCCGTTGGCCATCCGGATCAGGTGCGGTTCATGGGAGAACACACATACCCCCGAGATGAATATGCTTTGGGTAAAAGACTACGATTACATAGGCGGCTCGTCCGTAAACGCCACCACCACGAGCTACATCGCTCCTCAGCTCAAGAAACTCTGTTTCTTTAAGCTCTCGGACGGTCCCGAGAACTGCTACAACGTCACTCGTCTACCGAACGACCATTATTCCGTTAGAATGTTCTTTGGCCTCAACGAGGACATTTTGGCTGACCGCGAGCCGCTCTTTGACGTCTCCATTGAAGGAACATAGGTTTATTCTTTAAAGCCGGGCTGGAGCATGAACGACGACCAGGCATATGTCGAAGCTTCAGTTTTTGTCTTGGACATTGCTGCCACTATCTGCTTTAACAGCACCGGCCACGGTGATCCTTCAGTAATGAGCATCGAGATTCTTCAGCTTCATCCACAAGCTTATGATTTTGGGGTTGAGTGGGGGGATACTGCCATATTCAGGACTGCTAAGCGGGTGGACTGTGGAGAAGATCAGAGCGTGTACGGTGAGTCCTACGACAAACCAACTTGCGCGGCATATCAACCGTCCTTTGCATCGAACAACTCGAAGCTGATAATAAGACCCCAATTATTTTCCGCACCAAAACTTTGCATAAACTTAGGTTAAAATGCCAATATACCAAAAATATAACGGTCAAACTACTTGGTCAGCGATCGATCGATCGCTAATAGTCCCAAGCAGGGACTAAAAATTGGTGCTGATGTCGGCTCAATGCATCACAGAAAGCGTGAGTGCTTTCCTCGTGTTCTTTATTTCTATTTTACCTAATTTTTTTTTTTTTTTTTTGGCGCGGTGACCAATTTTGAAATGTTTTTTATTTTTATTTTACCAGTTCTTTTTTGGTGCGGTGGTCAATTTTGAAATTTCCATTCTGTTGTTGACTAGGGAGGGGATGGTCAATGTATTTTTTTGGAAGGATATATATAAGTATATGTATTAGTAATTATCTTAAAAGGTATAAAAAGAGTTTGATAAGATTGTTAAATTGGAATTGTTGAACTGGAAAAGTTATATTTTGATTTGAAATAATAATTGTTGTATTAGATTAGGTTGTTTAGCGTGTGTGTTAAGTGGGTAATACACAATTAAAATAATAATTCAAATATTGAGATGATAAAAGTTGATTGAGATATAATTTACCACTTATTTTACCAATAAAAGATTTAAAACCATTGTGAAGAAATATTGATTTTCTAGAATGGGCAATTTTTACTAAGAGGAAACAACAAATAGCGTTCAATGTCATTTTATGAAGGGCCTTTAATAATTTTTTTCCCTATGTCTGATATAGTACACCATTCAAAATGTATGGTGTACTATTATTCTCATTTGTATTCCCTATTATTGATGATTATCTCATTTAGGAAATTATCTACAATTGTTGTCAATCAAGACAATGTATTATTACTCTGCATCAAGTTGAACTGGACCCAAGGCATGACAAATTAGAAGAATCCTTTTATTGTTGTATATTAGTTGCTTCAATAGTAGGTTTTGGATGATATTGTTTGATGAAAGAGATCTTTTCTTAATTGACCACAATATGTTGTCATAGGTTCTTTCATAGTGCATAACATTCTACATATGCATTTGTGGAGTAACTCAAAAACAATTCATTGCCCCATCTCCATGGACTCCCATAGTTTGTTTATAGATATCAAACAGGGTTGGTGCCATATGCACACTTTTGTTAGTAATGAGAAATGAAATCTTCTTGTCACCTACAATATAAGATGGGGCAACTGTTCAAAGGATGGTTTTTATATTGCCAACAATGGAAACTTTTATTATTCTACATCGTCTAATGGATCAACAATACATGGAGATTTTGCATGAAGTCTCTAGTATAATATTCACCTAATGTTTTACACTACCAACAAAATAATTTTCCACTTCAAAGGTAAGTGGAACATATTTTAACTCATAAGTAAAGACACCCTTACTGTTTACAATTATGAATAGGCAACACTCATAGGCATCATTTAGAAATAATTTAAATAGGTTTTATCTTTTCATCATTATTTAATAGTACACAAAAACATAGCTGGTAACGCAAAATAAAATAAAATAAATAAAATATCTTTAATATTCAACCAAAAAAAATGTAGCCCATAACCCATTTTTCTTAGCCAAATTAAATACTTTTGAAAGAGCCTTATCACAAATCAAAGAGTGTTTTTTATTGGAGTTGAGATTTGAAAAACATTTAATTCATTAGAAAATAATTAATAATATAATAACAATTTTTACAATTTAATTAAAATCAAATGTAAAAACTAAGTATCTCATTACAAACATTTCTCCTTCTAATTTTTATACAATTCAATAAAATACAATAAAATATTAAGCAATAGAAAGAAACAACATTCTGCCATAAAAACATGTGAGTAAACCCATGTTGTTTTATCTTAATTACAAGGTTTCACCAATGTTAGTTCCTTCCGTATTAAACAAACAACACAAGTACCTCGATGGCTTGTCCTTCACCTTAGCTTCCTCACTTAAGCCATGGCTAACTTGGTCCTCTTGTCGGCTTTTCCTTCACATTCTCTTTCCTGCTCTAACACCCCTCTATAGATCTTACAGGTCTAATACTGTGTTGATTATCCATGGACACAAAGCTTCTGATTCCCCCCCTTTATGATGATGATGCTTGTGTTCATGATTCACGTTTTATCCACAGGTCTAAGGATGGAGACCCTGACAAAATATTTTTATTTACCTCTCATTATTATTTTCTTCCTTATGTAAAGACTTAAATTATGATGGGAAGTCACTAATGAAAAATATATCATTTACCTAAGTATCAAATATTTTTGAAGATTTTAATTTTGAATGATTTTTTTTGCAAATTTTAAGAATAAAAAACCACTACACTTATTTCAAAACATGCACAAATATAGGAGCAATATCTACAAATAATGACATAAAATATATGAGCCAGTTATCCATATTGAAACATTTATTTTTGAAATGTTAAATATTATAAAGTCAATGTTATAACAACATTGTTTTATCAACATTTAATTAAATGATTTATTTTATCAATAATGCCAATGTGTGAGCTTGTTATGTTGTTGGTACGTGCAACAAAAACCATTGAACTTTCTAAATGTGATTCTAAATGTGATACTTATTCATGTGTATTGTAGCCCTTGAGCAAGTTTGAAAAAGTTGTTGAGGATCCCGACAGATTTAAAATATTAAAAGAAAAAGATTATTTATATTTTTCAAATTTTAATTTATAGTGTAGTCACAATGGTTATTTAGAGTTTTATTATCATTTTGATGGCTAGACAATAAAATACAAATGGATGGAAGCATGATTTTGTACTCCTTAAATTGCACCGCTTGTAAATGGTAACCCTACTTCTTTCAAATTTGTCATGGTTAGGAAAAGCTAACTCCTCCTCCCTTCTGTATATACGAAACTTCAAATAGAAAATTAGAACATGAAATACCTAATGGAAATATGCCTCGTATCAAATTAATTAAGGGTAAAAAAGCATTAACCATGCTCAATTTATTGATTCTACAATTCTAATAGGAGGTGCCTTGGTCATTATTTATATAGTCAAATCAGTTTTGGATGGTTTCTTATATGCTTTATGTGATTTGGTTAATAAATTCGACAACCAAATTTTGGGTTGGAACGTAAGTCCTCAGCGAACTCCAATACATATCAATAACAATACAATTTCCATTTCAAGAAAAATGACACTCTTATAACTTGGACATGCATTCTGAATAAAAATAAAACCAATTGTATATGTAGAGAGCTCAGTGACTAAATCTTGTAAGACAATCTATCCCCATAAAATTTGTCCTCTTTTCTCTTCCAATCCATCAATGGGTTTATTTGTTTGTCCAATGGAAGCTATGCACCACATTAGGATCTCAAGAAATTCCCTGACAGGAAAGAAAAACTGAACAAAAAACTATCATCCTAGAAGTGAGGATCTGGATCCACAAACAAAAACCAATACCAAATTTAAATTAATTTGATTCATTTAAACATAATGAATAATAGTGGCACTTTTATTTTTAATAAGATAAATTTTAATATTAAAAGTAGAGTTAACAAATAGAAACCAAGACGAACTTTTGGTTTAATTTTATAAACAAGATGAAGAACTTGACCAATGGCGTGGCGTATTAACCATCCAAACCTCCCCACCACCGAACCAGGCACATTTGCTTGAACTTTAGGGTTTTTTCCTCCTAATTTAACTCCTTAGTAGCTATAGTTTATAAATATTTTACCATTAATGAAATTTGAATGTTTGTAGAGGGTGGCCTTCCTGTCGCACCTTGAATTGTTGGGAATGGCTACCAATGGTATAGGTAACCCATCTATCTTTGTTCCTTTGAGGCATGGTCTAAATCTATTGAAGTTTTATCCTCCTTCTTGGCTTCGAATTAGAAATACCTCGAATTGTCTTGAACCCACAGTTTCATTGCAGCGAGACTGCTTGGAATTACAAGTTTATTACTAACCCTTGACTCTAATCAATGTTTGGTTATGCATTTCCGTCTGCAAGGAAAAAGATAACTAATTCTTATTCGTGAATTTGTTGTAGGTACCCATCTACCCTTACTTCAACTCCACATTTCCTGTGACTCGGAAACTGGTTCCAAGTATGCCTGAAGGGGGGTTTCCTTCCAATTCTGAGTTACACACATGGATTTTCTATCATGTCTCTGTAGCCTCCTTTGAATACACTAGGTGAATTAGTTAGTTTGGAGGATGACTGATTTATTGTGCTTGGTCTAGCCATATAGAAATAAAGTTTGGTTTCGGCTATGTCGATTTTATTCTCAATTATGTAAACTATACTGTAATAATTGTTTCATAATATTTATGGTATTTTTGTTTTTCCCCTCAGACATTTCCATCATTAGAGATTTCTGTATTTATGGGTAATTACTGAGAAATTTTGGCTCCATACTTGTAGCTGCTACTTTCAATTCATTGCATAATTTCTTAGATATTTTAGACTCTTCAAGGTTACATGTAATTAATAGTTTTGCTTAAACCTCAGAGAAGTCTATTTTCTCTTTTTCCATTGTTTATGTTAACACTGTAATGCTTTCAAATACTTTATTCCTGTTTACAAATATCACATCCTGATTATCGTCTATTTAAGGCTTTACTGTCTGTTTAAGGGATATAAGCGTTAATATTTTTGATGACACAAGAAAATGTCTTCCACAGAAGTAAAGGGATTGTCTCCAGGGTGCCATGAAGGCTCAGCTAGGAGACTAACCCTGAGCCTGCCAAGCGATACTTGTTTTTATCTAAATAAGTTCGTAGACTGCTAGCTATAACTTCATCAGTTTTTTGGGCACTATTTACTATTTCATAACTTTTAATTTGCATACTGATTTATTTCCAATCACAACAATAATCCAGAGTGAACAACAATTTCCATAACCTTAAATTTTAAAGAGAAGACACATACTTCAAACAATCTTAATTAAAACTTATATGTTACTTTCCTCGTATGCCGCACATTCACACTGGAAGTGATGTCTATCCTCCTAATTGATGAGACCAGTCTCTACACTGCATCTCCCCCTGAGCTCTCCTTGTATGCAGGCTTTCTTTAAATACAATACTGCACAGAGGAATTTCAATGACTATCTGGTCCCAACCAGACTTAGTCATGCATAATTATTTTATCCAACTTCACCTCAACAACCAACATGGATAATGATTAGCTATTTTTTCGCAGTTTCTCTTAGCGAGATCACCTGAGGTTCCTTTCTATAACCCTTTTGATTTCTTCTTTTCCAAGTTTTATTTCTGTAGAAGAGGTGAGGGTAGGTAAGAACCTAGCCCATAACTGTCTAACCTCCCAAGCTTGTGAGGCTCATTCGACATGACTTTCCAATGTAACTTGTGCATAAGATAATTAATTAAAAATTGATAACATTAAATTTATTGTTTGATCTTCATAAGGCCCGCTTCACATCATAATGTTTACCATAATAAATTATTATTTACCAGTTATTAGGGGACGTTACATCTTCCCATTCTCGATCAAAACACCATTCCGGTGTTTTCACATCTTCAGAACAAATTTGGGTATGCTTCTCTCATGAACTTTTCATCCTCCCAAGTGGCTTCATCCAGGCCACAATGCTTCCACTATACTTTAACTTGGGTGATAACTCGCTTCCGTAGCGTTACTTCTCTTTGATCGAGTATACATTGGGGCTTGACCAGAAACTCATCGTCTGATTCGACCTACAACAATAGTTTCAAATCTATATATATATATATATATATATATATCAACTAGCAACCCATACGATACACATATTATTTATGAATTTTATTACCTATATATCTTATAAACTGATAACGTATTTAGGATCATATATATATTTATTTAATAGGGAAACATGAAAATATTGTGCATTTGTATGTAACTGGGTAAATCTAGTTGGTAAGCCATAGGTCAAATTCGAGCCAAAATATGAAAATGACCGCAATATCGGGGAACTAACTTGGTACATCCTGCCCAACGCAAATTGCTCTTTTTGGGCTTCACCTGTACATACAAGTGATCCCCAACTTTAAATTTCTGATAACTTCTTTTTTAATTTTTAATCCACATAGTGCTTTTGCCGGTCTTGGGCTGCCTAGCAATGCAAATGCAAATGTTTCCATCTAGATGTGCTCTCTATATCAAAATAGAACATGGCCATAATTAGATTATGATATCATTTTTACATCGGTCATAACAAATATTCATCTTTAAAATCTGGTTTACTTGTTTAAATTAACTTGGTTCATCAAAATAATTCATTTTCTTCCCTAAAAATTTCATAAAGTCATTTGGGTTAAATGCAGATATTGTGATGTCATGTTCTATCCTTTTAAAAGTTTTCACTGATAAAATTACATAAAACTGAATAATTAATAATTTAATTATATTAAGATTAAAAATAATAATTAATAATTTTAAACTAACATTTACTTATATATTTTGTTCTCAAGTTTTTTACCACCATACTTTTTCCATGGGTTTTTCTTTATGTCATATTTGTTCGTTTCGTCTATGCACGACGCAACCATAGTTAGAGGCTTGCCCAAAAACCCTATATTGTAGTTTCATCTATGCAGGGTGCAACCATGGTTAGAGGCTTGTGGGAAAAGCCTGCATTATCATCCCAATAGCTACACGGAATAGGAAGAAGGAAAATGCCCATGATAATTAGGGTTTGTGTTTTGTGAATATTCTTTATTTAATGAACAAAGTGAATTGAATCTTTACAAAAATATAATTAAGATGATTGTTTTGAGAGGCGCTCTACAATCCGATGTCCAAGGTGAAGTAGATAGAGATGTCCAGTGTGAAGTAGTGTATGGGTAAATATGTCCAGTGTGAATGAGATGTGGAGTTAAATATGTGAATATTTTTTAAATGTTTGGATTATAAGTATAAATATATCATGTTATGTTATATAAGATGTGGAGGGGGATAAATATGTGAATATTTAGATGTGTAGGTGTGAGATGTGGAGTTAAATATATGAATATTTTTTAAATGTTTGGATTATAAGTATAAATATACTATGTTATGTTATATAAGATGTGTAGGCGTTAGATGTGTGATACATATGTGAATATTTAGATGAGATGTGGAGTTAAATATGTGAGTATTTTTTAAATGTTTGGATTATAAGTATAAATATATTATGTTATGTTATATAAGATGTGTAGGCGTTAGATGTGGGATAAATATGTGAATATTTAGATGTGTAGGCATGAGATGTGGAGTTAAATATGTGAATATTTTTTAAATGTTTAGATTATAAGTATAAATATGTTATGTTATGCTATATTATGTTATGTAAACATTTTTACTTAGTCAATTACATTGAAAAAATAAAATGATATTTTATAATTAAAATAAAATTGAGATAAAATAGAAAATCTACAGTTTTAGGAACCTACACTTTTTCCCATGATGTTCTTCTCTAATGGTTAAATTATATAAAAATAAAATAAAATTTTAAAAATAAAAATAAAATATAATTAATAATATTAATAAAATTGAGATAAAATAGTAAATTTATGGAGGGAGGTTTTTGGGCTCTAAAGATTCACAACCCATAGCTTTACCCATGTTTATTCTTCTCTAATTCTATTCACATTATTTTCATAATAATATTTCAGAAACCATTTATTTTTAATCCTGGGACTGGTCCAGATAATCCTGTCTCTATTACCTCTGATGACTAAGCATGGTTACAAGTGTTCTACTTGTCTTATTTGTATTATGGAGCTTTTGGCCTCCTAAGTTATGGACTGTGTCTCTAGTTGTACTTATGTTTATATGCCATATGTTACTAGCGGTAGTCAACAAACCTGGTCAGGGTGAGACTACCTGTATTTTGACATCGATGTACTTCTTTTTTGATGAATGAATAAAACCTTGACTTACAAAAAAAATAATGTTATAATGTAATATTTAACATTTTAACTTAGTCAAATTGTATTTCTAATATATTACTTAACATTAGTCCACGGGTTCTTGAATAGATGGTGATTGGGTGCTTTGTAAGACACTCCTTGATGTGAAGTCATTGGTTCAATTCCCTGCCTCAATTGAGGTGATATATTGGACATGATGAGGATGTAGTCCTGTCAAGCTTATATATATATATATATATATATATATATATATATATATATATATATATATATATATTTAACATTTTATTTGAGTGAAATTATATAAAGATAAAAATAAAAATTATAATTATTAATTTAATTATCTTTGCATGTTTTCTATAAGTCCCTTTTTTTTGAGTTGTTAAATAATTTATAAATACTATTTAAAAATAATTTAAATAATTTATTTATCTTACACCTTTATATTTTATTTATTTATTTATAATTTATTCTATTATTTTTATAATTTCTATTCATCCTTCAAATTTCTTTTTTATACCGTATATTCATTAAAATAATATTTTTTATAAAAAAAAATTGCATATAATAATATTTATTAAAATAAGAATATTTGTTATATATATATATATATATATATATATATATATATATATATATATATATATATATATAAAATCTTTTGATCCTCTTCAACATTACTTTTGTTAATTTCATTTTCTCTTTGTTGTTATTTTAGGCAACTTCTAAGTAATTTCCTCTATTGGTTTAGGGTGGCCAAATTCAACCAATCATAGAAGCTTATTTTCGTCCTCCTACTTCAAACCAAAAATTTACACGTGGGCTTCATCTCCAACCAAATCCCGCATGTTGAATTGGAAGGCTCCGTTAAACTCCACCCACTCCTGCTCAGCCTATTGTTGTTCAAGTTGAGTCATAGTAGACTGGTGCAACTACTATTTGTTGCGCTTTCTTTTACTAGACCCATTAGGGATCATTCTTCATGTAAGATTTATGAGTGACTCAACCAAGAAATCCCTATTGGAGAGGGCCACAAAAAAATGGAGGGTGAGTATTGTATATGGGGAATGGAGGGTGAGTATTGTATATCGAGAAATCCCTAATGGAGAGGGCCACAAAAAAATGGAGGTTAAGTATTGTATATCCTTTATTTGGTTGGATGGAGTCTACATAGTTATAAACAAGAAGATACCTTTGTTAAAAACAATGTTTTACAGGTGAGTGTAGCTTGAGACATATTAATGTATCATAACTATATGTTGTTGTTGATCATACTGGGACTAATATTTTATTTTCTCAAATTTCCAAAATGCATTATATGTGCTCACATTGTTGAGAAATTGGGGGAAGGGGTGCTAGACAGGCCATAAGATACAACTGTGGATGGTCGAGGATTGATTTACACTCCCACCTAAGATGGTTGGATAAATCATATGCATTCAAATGGGACATGAGAAGACTAGAAGATGGTTTGAAGCGCTCCTCTTGGCCTCATTGTGAGCAAGAGTGGTGATGTTATTGATTTTATGCCCAACCAGGTAAAAGTTCGTGTCTTCAGTATGTTATGCTGGTTTTACAGTCCTCACTTATTTTGGTAAGGAAAGTGAAACATTCAAATTGAATTTTGGAGATTTCAGATTTATTCAAAACCACGAAGCATAGGAAAAATATTCAAAAACCCTCAAAACCCCTGAAGCATAGGAAAATTTATGAAAAAACTTTAAGCCCCTTAGAGCATAGAAAATTTTATTAAAAACCCTCAAACCCCCTGAAGCATAGAAAAACTATGTCCTTGGCAATTTATCCATGAAACCATACTTCACATCTAATTTTCTTCCAAATTTACTCTTGAAATTTCATTGAAATAAGGAAAATATAGCTAGTTTTAAATAAAAGGTACCCTACTTGAAGAAATATCGCTTGCTTTCGGGCGAATCTAAATGGGTTTGTACTACTGTGAGACTTTATACATCTTGAATTTATATGAGATATTTTTTGTGCAGGGTCTATATCCATGTGAATCTGGATTTGATATTGATAGTGTTACACTGCATATTTCAAATATTAAATATTAAAGTTTAAAGGGGTTTGTGTTATTGTATCATTTGATTTCCTTGGTTGGCGTTGTTGGTCTTGCTAAAAGGGTAAGGCCTAAATCTGAAAGCTTCGACAACATGGGTATGGGGCATGTTCCTTCTTGATGGAAGGGGATTTTCCAAATTGGTACAAACTTCAGTACAACTCACTGCAACAAGTACCTCCATCAATATCCATTTCAAGAGTCAGTGCCTTTTCCATTTGTATTGATCGGGATGTTTATAATTTCTTGTCTATATGTCTGCTTTATGGCTTCTCAAAAGAGCCTTTATTACAATGTTAAAGAAAACCTTGTTCCTTCATTTTTTTTAATAATTCTGGATAGGATTCTCTACTACTTATATCAAGTTGTTCACACTAACAAATTTCAGGTTTGTCTTAACATGGCAAACACAAGGATAGCCAACACTTTTCATAGTCCTTAATTGAGTAAGAAAATTTCAATTATGTATTTACAATGCCTCTCTATATGTATTTCTAATAGAAAGAAACTCATTTTAATTACTCATACATTTCTCAAAGATCACAAATCTGCAACATAATTAGAAAATTCACATATCTAAGTAAAAGCAATGATAGTGGTAATGAAATCAGTCATATCCATAATTGGTTAAGAGTCAAGTCCCATTATACATGTATTGTAATAGATCTTAATGGCCCCTTCTAACAAAGGGACCCATCGACCATTCTCAAGAGTCTACTCAATGTATTTTCTAGTGAAAAAACCACTACTCTTTTCATTATAAAAAGTTTACTCAATGTATATAGAGACCCTACTATATAGAATGTCTGACATAATATTTCGATACCTTATAACCAACAAAATGACTAGTCAGATCACATTTGAATAGTTGAGGTCCAAACTCTTCATCAATACTAAGTACTATAGCAATTATGCAAACAACTAATGTGTATTAAATAATAAATAATAAAACCACCATAGAAAATAACAGTTTTACGTACAAACATTGCTGTATTCATTCATACTAGTCAACGTTCAATTTATATGAACTGTAATGGAAGAACCGTAGATTTTTTCCCAGTTTATATGAAAATATTGCAAGCACTAACCTACTTCAAGTGGTCTCATGTATGCATGTTGTGTATAAACTTGAGACTTATCTGCAAGCTTGCAAATATTAAAAAATAGAGCATATTGTATAATTAGAGATAAAAGAAAAAAAAATCAAATCAAAACCTAAAATATGTCGTCACACAAATCAAATTATAAGAAAAAATACGTTGGCAATCTAGAAGTAGGGGTTTTAAAACCCATGTTGTTGTGTTCGAAAAATCGAAACACAACATTTGCATTATGCAGATAATTTGATGTAAATGAGCAATGTTGTATTTAAGCTCATAGTTTTGTAAAAATATCTACTCCTTTGATATTTTCTACATGACCACTTCTGGTCTCAAAAAGATAACCTATCATATTTGGGATTAATTAGCTGAATAAGAACCTAATTACCCCATAAAGGTGATTGGGCCACATAAAGCTAATTTTGATATTCAATCATATCATATTATATTAAAGTCACATATGAATTTGAAATAATAGCGTGCAATTCACATTTGGGCACATTTCAAGAGGTATTAGAGAAAAAATGGATCTATATGACATAAAAAGATCTTGGCAATGCAAAGGGAATACTTTTCTCTTTGAGATTCAGATTGAGGCAATGGTGTTTGTTAGAAACTAAACTCACAAGTACATCCAATGAGAACTTACTTGTAATTTTGTAAGATCAAGGAGATGTAATCACCACAATTTACCAATCCAGAATGGCTCAATAACATTGTCCAATCATGTACACCATTTTTGTACCTTGTCTTCAACAGAGCATAACATTTAGCTGGAGTTTCTAATTAAGGTGACATTTTTTTTGGAAAGTACAATTACAAGGCATTAAAATGAATGATCTTATAGCCTTATAGGTTATTTCATGAAGCAGGGTCAAAGTTACAAGCTCTGAAAGCTGTTACCTTTTCAGCGCCAAACCCCTACTAGAAAGGAAAAGTCATAAGAACTTTCAATTGTAGTAGGAAAACCAGGTGTTAATTTTTCTTGTTAAAAGAAGATGTCTAGCACACAAATTCTTAGATTTAGATTTTCATTAGGAGGGGAAATCAATTGAATGCAAGTTATCTTTATTTTTAAATAAAAGGCTTGATTGGGAAAAAAATGTTGAAAAGGAGCAAGGAAATATTGAAGTTGATTAAAAATCCCTTGGTAAAATTTTTGAATGTACGTGATAGAACATGTGGTGTATTGTCATTTGTTTGATTTCTCTGTGGTGAATTTTGTCTTTGTGTTTTTGATAATTAGTTTTTTCTTCTACTGAAAACAAAAACAATACAACATGATAAGGAGAAAATCAAGCCTTTCTCTCTTTTTGTTCATTAGTTTGTTGTTGGTTGTTAGAACTCAACTCCATTGTAGGATATAGCTACTAAAAAATCCAGGACCTTTCCTATCTACATTCATATAATTGAGATTTCACATTCTATAGGAATCTAATTGGAAAGTAGCCTTCCTGAGCATTGCTTCATTGAATTAAAGTTTCACTATCCAATTTGTTGTTTGCAATAGGAAATTGATTGGAGTCAGAGGTATGAGGCTACAAATGGGCCTTTAAATGTTTTTGGGTGAAATTCGTTCTCCATGAGATAAATATGGACATGGTATTCATACATTGCCTACAATAAGTGGGAACATTGTGAAAAATGCAAGTATAACTAGATATGCAGGAGTAATTGCAAACAGAGGAGCTCCCAATGCTAGAGTTTCATCCTACAAAGTTTGTTGGCTTCCCAATACAAATGGAGGATAATTCTATGATGTAGGTATTCTTGTTGCATTCGATGCAGGGATACATGATGGAGTTATGTGTTCTTTGTTTCTATCAGATTTGGCTCTGCTCTTTCTAATTATTTTCAAGGTGGAATTGCAATTGGAGCATTCCATTCAGTCTAAAAAGGAAAGGTAGTTGTATGTTCCACTAGAAATGATGGTCGTACTCTGGGGATAGTTTCAAATGTGGCACCATGGATCATAACCATGGGAGAAAGAAACATTAATGTAAAATATCCTTCAAGTGCTATTAGTGTTAGTCCAAGGAATGAAAAGCTACATCTCTCTATGATGATGAGTTTTAACATTTTTTATATAATAATGTTGCAAACAACTTCGCTTCCTAGGATCTCTAGTTGGTTCCTTAAAAATTTGAGTTATATATGCATCTATATATGAATATCTCCAGAATATCTATTGTCGCATCCCCTGATGATGGACTCACTTGGTAGTCCAAAACGTTGGGTTCATAAAATTGTATAACAGGTCATTCCTCCTCTATTTAAAACTATCCTCACCTATATGGATTCATTATATATGCATCTACTATAATATGCTGGAAAATTTATTATTCAAATGGTAGTACCTATCTTTACCCATGAAAATCCTTTGGAAACTATTTACCCATCAATAAATGGTCCATTAGTAGATTATGTTGAAGCTTCACGAGCAGTTAAAGATGGATCTCATGTTTGAAGAAGTAGAATTTAGCAATAAATATTGTTTGGCCCTATCCTCTAGAGTGGGCTATCAGAGCTAGCCATTATGCCTTAGCCAACAAAGCACATGCTAAAAATGAAGCCTCCTGAATACATATGATGTGAAAATATGGAACGGTATAAGGGATATTGTATGACCCATGAAGGTTGTTGAGCATGCTTCAAACAGGTTGGTTGGCCATATGCTCATGAAGTCAATGATTATGAAGATAAAAAGTATGTAAGAGTGGATGATTGGGAACACATTGAGGAGGCAAGAAAAGGCCTCAACAAACAATGTTTCAATTGCACTAATAAACAAATCCAAAGCCCAAAACCTTATGCATCACCAATACAAATGACCATTCCAATTGGTAATATTCCTTTTGAATTCCCTTAACCATGTTTCTTTGTGGAATTCTCACTTTTTGGCATCCTTCCCTCATTGTTTGGTCAGATTTCTGTGTATGTCACCCTGAAGCATAAATAAGTTGAAATCCTTTCAATATGCTTACAAAATGGTAGTAATATGTGGTTCTATTGTTCCTCTCACATGTGTTTGTTATTTATAACCAAGCTCCTTTCTTATTCCAAATCTGGGTTGCTTTTCACATTTGGTTTGTCTCAAATGTTTAATACATCCATCTCTAGACTGCTTTAGAACATAGCTTACATAATTTTAAATGCATACCGTACACATCAAACCTTTGTTAAATCCAAAGAATGGGGAAACGTATGGGAGAAGGAAGGAAAACTGCTTCCTTTTGGGTGTCCCACCATCTCACAGGGGTGTTTTGTTTTACGATTGTGAGAAATGAGATTGATGTTTGGAGACTTAATAATGAATGTTTTATGTTTTCACTTGTCTAGCTAGATTATGAATGGTTTTTGTAGTTTGATTCTTAGCCATTTTGGTCTTCTTTCCAAAAAATAGAGTTGACTTCAAAAGGGTTATTATGAGATAATATCCTCATCTTTATCAGGTGAAAAGAAACTCCAAAAGGCCACAATGCTTTGTCAAATTGGTTTTACAAAGGAATCATTGTGAACACAATTCAAAAGCTAAAAAGGCCTTTCTGCGGATTGTTCATTTACATGGCAAGTATTTGAAAATTTATCAACTTTGCAGAGATTGGTGATTTCAATATAATTGTTTCACAAATAGGGTGGTAGTTTTTCTTTTATATAAATTATTTTATTTTCTGTAATCGCAAATTGGTAAATTCTTATAATGCATATGCATGCGTCAAGTTTGATTTTTTTATATCTATATCCTTCTGATAAAGCAATTGTGATTTCCTTTAGTTCATAAATTTTCTTAATGAAAAGAAATTACGATCTATTCTTGACTGTGTGGGGGTAACGAACCACTCAAGGGTTGTTTTAGAATTTTCTTTATTCTCAACATGATGCTGGTAACTTTTCCTATCTTTTCCCATTAAGAAGGTGCATTCTTTGTATCCCTTTTTTGGAAATTTAAAATTATTTAATTAATAAATTTTTCACTCAAGGAAAGTTGAAGTATGATCTTGTTGTCCCTTGCTTTTTAGATATGCATTTTTTATTTATGTTGTGGCTTTGATTTCATCATTTTTTATCAGTGCAAGGATAAAGAGAGAAGATAAAAAAAGGAGTGAAGATAGAAAGCATGAATTTCCAACTGGGAAAAAAATTGTATAAACTATTACATACAAATTGTGTATGAACTACTGTTGCAAGTGTGGGGTTTTGCTGGTTGCAGCATAGATTAACACATCATTACAACTTGGGACGAGTACATGGAAGCTACAAATTGGACCAGAGCTTGGATAATCGGAAACTAAGTACTGAGTGAGAGTTGGATTGTGGAATGTTGTTTACCGCTTCGAGTAAATATGCTACAACCTGGAGCTTAGAATATACATGGATGTTGTCATAGCATAATAGAAAAATAAATTGACAACATGGATGTGTATCCTTAGGTTCCCACATATACATATATATGGTGTAGCTCTAGTGGATATGAAGAGTGTGAATTGTAGTTTTAATTGATGAAACAATTTAAGGAGAATGTTGGATATTTGTGACATGTTGTGTGGGTGAAATCATTGTCCAAACAAGGACTCCTTTGTTACATTCACTATTCCTACAATGATCTCCATTTTCAATAGGCTTTCTTGTGTAAAACTAAATTAGTTCATAGAAAATATTGAGAGTGGTTAAGGGTTACACGATTAAAAGAGTTCGGTGTTGTGATAATTGCCATCACTATGACATTGAGCGTTCCTAAAGGTGTGAGGTTCTGATGATTTTTGCTTGTAGATAGAAGAAGACACACTTCCTTCAAGTACAAAAACATATAACATAATAGAAAAATATATATAGATAGAAGACATTCTATGATAAATTACTCTTTATTTGATTTCTTTTCTATTTTATTTTATTTTGTAAATCACATCTGAAAGAATGGATGACACTAATAAGCCAATAAGGAATGCATCGTTGCAAAGAGCAGGCCCTTTCAAATATGGTGCGGGTCATGTCAATTCAAATGTGGTTGGAAATCCTGGCATAGTCTATGATCTATTAGTCAAATACTACTACAAATTATTCTGCTACTTGAATTAATTATTATAATTCAACAAAGATCAGAACCATAACATGGATGGTGTTTTCTTGTCCAACACACCAACTTAAGATACATGACCTCAACTATCCTTCAATTATGCTCTCACAATTGCAAGGGTCTATGATTGTGAAAAGAAAGGTGAAAAATGTGGCAGATGGACCTACAATTTATAAGGCAAAGGTGAGGTCTCATCCCAGAGTTTTGGTGTTAATTGAGCCCAAACAACTTGAGTTTTCTAAGAAAGGGGAGGAGGATTTCTAATCTTTTTGAGCCTACAGTTTGGCGAATATGCCCTTGAAAATGGTTTTTATTATGAGTAATTGTTTCCATTTTAATTTTGTATATACAAATTTTAGCTAAGAAACTTATGAAGATGCATATCAAATTGGGGCTTAAATGGGTATTTTTTATTGTGAGAATGAAACTTCATGTATTTTGTATTCATAAGACATGGATTATTCTACAGGGTCTGCTGAAAGTTAATGATGATCAAATATTTCTTTTAGCTTCAGAAGTTGATGGAATTTAGATAAGGTTTGTTCAATTGAAACTGTTTTATGTCTTTTCACCTTTGACACTTACACAAACATTTGAAAGAATATAACATTGTTTGCTTTTGTTTCATAAAATATAACAAAGGGTACATGTGGGGTTTTATAGGTTATTTGATGCAATTATAGAGGCTAGCGATGGAAGTGTATATGACTTAGATGCAAGCACCAAGTTTAAATATGATAGATCCTTTCTGGATCTTTTAGAAGCAAAACCCCTTGGCAAGCTTGTGAAATATGATCCAATAAAAAAGAAGACTATAGTTTTAATCATTGGCCTTGGGTTTGCAAACAAAGTTTCCCTTTCAACAAAAGAAGAATACATCCTCATATGTGAGACATGGAAATAAGTAGATAACATGTGTACATCAACTTTCTATTATGGAGGGTAAGTATTGTATATTGAGAAATCCCAATAGGAGAGGGACACAAAAAAATGGAGGGTAAGTATTGCATATCCTTTATTTGGTTGGATGAAATCTATATGATTATTTTTACCCATTTTTCCATTACTACTACTCCTTGCAGCTTTTTTGATAGCTTTGTTTGATATTAATTTCACTTGAAGAAAGGTTGTAGCCATGTTAAATCTGGCCATAACTTATTATAAGATCGTGACAGATGATGCATATTTGATCTTAAATTGGTTCTAGGTTTTGAGCTTGTGAGGTGGAAGGCTTAGTAGTTGTCACTGTGGCTTAGCATGTTTGCACTAATAGAGCACCACAGTGAGAAGCTACCAATTAGGGTAAACGATCAATTGACACCCTAGCCATTGGGCTTACCAGTAGATAACAAAAGCAACACACATAGGCTTGATGTCCATTTGAAAATAGTGCCCACCAAAAATAACACAAACCATGAGCTCTATGACAACCTAAAACATTCTAGAATTGTACATCATTTAAATTGAGTACCAATCCGTTCAAAGCACCTACTTAATTATTGTTACCACATAACTGGCCATGCAAATCTATCTTTCCCCGATTCAAATTATCAGAGTATAATTTATGTGTATTTTGTGGAAATTAAAGCTCTTGCATGCATAACAAGACAATAAATTCATGTATTCAAGGTTGAATAGACAAATTATAACATATGTGGCACCTTCTGCTTGTAGTCGATACAACCACCTTGTTAAGTTTAGCAATGATTTGCGTTAAAAATTATTTCCTTTTAATCAAGAAATAGCATTGAAGCTTCAACCAATGTTGCTTTACAATATAGAACATGGTATTTTTGTTAGTTCTCTCAATTCCATCCTCCAAAAAATTACAAAATTAAAACAAACACACACACAAATAATAAAAAACAATAAAATTTAAAATTTAATATATGAATATCATTTAGATGATTATGAAACCAAGCTACAACTTTTTTCAATTTAACAATCCTATCAGCCTACCTTTGCACCTCTTTGGGGCAATTGCTAGTTAGTTAATTTATCTTTTCCACACACACACACACACACAAACATATATATATCTTTTTTCAAGGCATTCCTTAACGTTTATTTTTATTGATATTTATTTTCTTTCTATTTTTTTTTTTTTTTTTTAAATAAAATTTTAGGTTTGTTGTAACATTACTTTTTATTATATATTATATTATTTATTTTCATGATTGTTATGAGTTTACCGTTGCATGGAAAATACTTTGCTTAAATTATACTTATAATTATAATGTATTTTTTAACATTCTGATTTAGTCAAATTACATAAAAATAAAATAAAATAAAATACATAAAATTAATAACAAACCTAGATCCATCTTAATTCCAGATTTATCTAGTGCCTAGAGAGATCAAAATTTTCACGTGCAAACCTCCTTTTTGTGTGTAAAAGAGATTTGATCCCTCTAGATATTATATTCAATGGATTAGTGTTAATGTATTGGTCATATATTTATTTAATTTTTATTGATTAGTGTTACTGTTAGTGTGTATATTTGAATATTTAAATTTAATTTTATATTATTCATTGAGAACATAATAATATTTAATTTTCAAAACTACTAAATCAAGAATAGGGGTGGTAGAAGTTGGAGGGGTTTCATTTGCTTCAATGAAAAAAAAGAAACAACCTTCTCTAACAACCAAGTTTAAGCAAGTCTAAAATGCAACTAAACGAATATGACTAACAACCAAGCCGAATCTTATGCTCTTCTGCAGGGTTTGATGCTTGATTTGTAAAATTCCATGGATATACCAATGGACAGTTCATCACAACAGATCTGATAAAACTATATTTAAAATATGAAATTCTACACTATTACAATTTTATTAGCTTTTGGATTTGTCCATTTACTGTTAACAGCTCATGCATACAAATTAAAATTATGCAGAAAATAGAGAACGACAAAATAAAATCTCACACACACATTTAACACAAGATATGTTATGGGAACCCCTTTGCGAGAAAAATTGAGCTGAAATGTGAGGCCACTCCACTTTATTTCTTTGAATAAAAATATGGCTACGAGTACAGAGAAGTATGGTTTATGGCTTTTAGGTTGCTATAGTGCAAAAATCCTTTATGTGTGCTCTATCTCCTATCCTTCTCGCCTACTTTTTCTCAGTTATGGAACAAATGCACTAAAAATAATGGAATCTCTTTTCCTCTTAGTGGCCCGATTATAACACTACTCGATAACCTACTAGTGGTTAGGTTTGACTACCTCAACTCGTATCCAGAGATATAAAATAGACTCTTCTAGAGTCCTCTACATCATAATAATATGGCTAGCCCCTTTTTCATGTATAATGGGGATTGGCGTGACATCCTCTCAAATTATGGTGGTGAAAACAAGAAGCTCAACTTTTGAGTGACATAAATTTCGCATACAAACTCCAATTGACATCATTCTTGCGTCGTTGGAAAGATGTGTGTGTGTAGAATAAAACCTAAAGATGTGACACTAAAGAAACAAAGTTTTACCCCCAAAAAATGTTGTTTGATTCCTAAAAATGTTCCCGGAAGGTTATAGACCCTCCTTTTTCAAACTAGGTCCCACTGGTAAAAAATGGTCCCGTGAGCTGATTCCTCCACTTTTTCCACTCTGAAAGCATCAATATGGATGAAAAACAATGTAACAATCCAATCTATATCAATGCTAGAAAAAACCAAAGGATCCAAAATATCACAATCATTAGGGACTCTCGAACTATTATGCAAAGTCTCATTAAAAATGCTCCTCCAAAATATCATCATTTAAAAGAACTAATAAAAAGAATTTTGAGGATATTGTTAATAATACATTAACAATATGTCACATACCTTGATTGAAATAAAAATTCACAAAGGCATTAATGCCTTGAAGTGGGATGGCCACATGGTGAAACCAAGGCCTCCATACCATGCAAGATACAAGCCATATGTAGAATCAAATAGAGGGAAGAGATGCCCCATATGCTTTATCGTTAGACATAGGCATGTTTGAAGAAAGTATGGAGAAATTACAAAAAGGGAATATGGGGAGGACATTGGTAAGGATTCACATTCGGTCACTAGATTATTGATCAAGGGAAGAGTAATTAAGGGTCATGTCTCTATCTACATCGATGAAGGTGGAAGCAAGATGACATGGGAGGATCATAACTTTGGTACAAAGGAGGGAGGTCAGAGCATGTATCCCAATCATTTCTTTCGCATAGGGGAAAAAGGAAGAAACAACCTAGGGAAGGTACACAACATGCAAGCAACAAGTATTTACATCATGGTGAATTTGGGATTCATTAAAAGGCGTAAAAATAATTGGTTTTCCCCCTGGCCTGAAAACAAAGCATGCCTAAATTTGATCCAAATTTTGGGTAACATAATTCTTCAAGCTAACTTGTTGCAACTCTATTTAGGAGATTTGTATGTGTAACTAATCTACAAAGGATTGAAAGCATTTTGGGGAATTCACACACAAAATTGTGGTAAGACAACTCATATGTTTACATTTCTTTTAGATATTCACACTGAGGTAAAATTTATAGTGTCATTAAGGAAATTATGAAGCTATTTTGGTGCACATTTTGGTTAAGACCCAGTGAAAATATAATTTGTGAGAATAATTGTAGTGAATCCATAGCCTTCTAAGATCATAATATAGGGAGCCACACTATCAAAAGGTTAAAATGGCTACTCTTTGGGAATTTTTTTCTATCAATTAAGTAGACACGTAAGTTTCAACCTGTGTGATGAAAGAATCAAGATCATCCTTCGACTATGAGTGACCATACCTGGGACGTGTCTCATGAGTGTAATAGTAACTCACATAAAGGTTTTTAGTACATTGTGGGATTGTGCATTTAGAGCATATATACTTCATGTGTGTAGATAAGATAGTTTTTAGGAGGTATAAAGAAGAAACTTTGTACCCTTGGTGCAAGAACTTTACTTTTGCATCAGGATACATTAAGGCCGAATGTCCCAATGTAGAAGTACAACATTTGATGGAGGAAATAAATCTCCTTCAAGAATAAATCCTGACCCTACATATGAAACACAATCAAACTGTAACTTCCTCCTCCCAAATTTACCCAGATTCACAAGCTCTCCAAGGTAAACATGAGACCAATGTCACTAGGACATGACCCGACCTCCAAGTTCCAGTTAAGGAAGCGGGGCTACAATTGAACACATACTAACATTGTACAGGGAGTACAGATCACTCAGGAGTTGAACAACCACCCTAGGTGATTAATCTCTGAGTTGGAACCTTTTTTCTCTGACCTAGCACCCCAACCACACAAACAACAAGGCAAGAGTGTGGTAATGAGGCCCCAATCACATGTAAAATCCTACTTCCATGCAATTATGAACTAAAATCCCCAGTTTAGTGCCATCGGTTCTGAGATCTGAGCCACTTTTTCTAGCTAGCCTCCAGACCACCACCCAAAATTGCGTGTAACTTTCTAGAATCATAATTAACATGACAACAATGCAAAACATTCAAATTTGAAGTAAGAACTTGACTTAGACATTCCTAATCCACCTCTATGGTCTAGACATCACTAACATCAACTATATTGGTCTCTACCCAAGTTGTCTAGGGCTCTAGGAACTACTAACTCAACCCACAACCTTCCATGGCTCTAGAGCGTTTATTCCAACCGCGACTCCAGGGACTAGTATAAACTCAACCCACTAAGGGCTCCAAAGAATTTGTCCCAACCTACGTCTCTAGCAACTAATAACTAAATCCAAACTGTTCTAGGGCTTCAAAAGCATTTGTTCCAACCCATAGTCACCGAGAACTTAAGAACCAATAAAAAACAAGTGGAAAAACCCACAACACCATAGTTATCCAAGAAATCGCAAGGCAAGGTTGAAACCACTATCAATCTGGAAAAATATCCATGCCATTGACAACACATAACCAAACAATAACATGCATATACCATGCATCCAAAAATCAACAAGGAAATCACATATGCAACTTGTTACCTGCAAAGTATCCATGTTGTAGTTGTTGATCCAACTTTTCCCTTACGCACCCTTGCTTTCCTTTTCTTTCTTTCTCCAATCCAAGTGAATGCTAGAGTGCACCAAGCATGCTCCAAGAATGTGCTAAGTGTGCAAGAGTATGAGAGAATGAACTAGAGCTTCACCAAAAAATTGTCAAAAAACAAAACTAGCCAAATGCCGTGAACTAATTCTTTGAATCCTATTTATCATTAGTGCCTCTATTTTATTCATTTTCCTTTTAATTTCCCTTGCATGCAAATATGTGCCTCTTCACCTTCCTTTTCTCCAATTTTCCTTTATTTTCATAAATAAATACCAATTATTGCCTCTTTTCCTTTGCCAATTTCCATAGCCATTATCAATCAGGAGTGATGCCCACTACAATGTTTTTCCCAACAACTTGTAATACGTGTCCCATAACCTTCGTCTTATTTTATTTACATGGAAAATCAACCAGGGGTTGTTACAAACCCCTCCCCCTTGGGGGAACATCGTCCTTGGTGTTCAATGATGCTTATAAATAGAAAAACATGTTTTTGAAGTAGCTTTACAACACAACTCAATGTAGCATTTACATCATACCAAATTGTTGAAACCATGAACACCATACTGCTTATTGGAGCTTTATAACACAACTCGTTGCAATATTTACAACATATTCTCATTGGAGATTTATAACACAACTCATTGCAGTATCTACAATACACATGTGCATATAAAAACATAAACCAAAACGTATATACCAAACAAATATGCTCAACTAGCAAATAAAGAAGGATACAAAGCCCACATTTGATACGTGATCTCCCGTGTAGCTTCATTGGGCCTAAAGTGCTTCAACTACACTTTAAATTGCTTGATTTCTCTGTTCCGGAGCATGAGTTGTTTATGCTGCAATATGCATTATGGTTCTGGATGGAATTCTCCATCTAGTTCCACCTACAATACATACCAATCAATCACATGATCAACATCCTGCACATATCTCTTAAGTAATAAAACATGGAAAAAATCACGGACTTTCACTGTTGGTGATAGTGCGATTTGGTAGGCCATTGGTCCAATCCTCTCAAGGATCTCAAAAGGCCCACAATACCGAGGTACCAACTTCACACATGATCCAATCCTCAAGGAGATCTTCTTGGGCTTGATGTGTAAGTACACATGATCCCCAACCTGAAAATCCTTGAATGCTCTATACTAATCTGCATAGTTTTTTTCCTTGTCCCGTGCTTCGTTCAAATTCCTTTTAATAACCTGCATATTCTGCTCCATCTCAAACAACATATCTGGTCCAATCAACACTTTATTCACTGGATCACTCCAGTTGATTGAAGTATTACAACTCCACCCATAAAGAGCCTCAAATAGATTCATACTTAAAGATTATTGATACCCATTGTTATATGCAAACTCTACTAGTGCAAGATACTCCTCCCACTTCTACTCTTGATGCATGAAATACATTCTCAACATGTCCTCAAGAATACCATTAACCCTCTATGTTTGTCCATATGTCTGCAGATCATAAGTTGTACTGAAGGCTAACTCTATCCCCAAGCCTACAAATAACTCTTTCCAAAACTTGGAAGTGAACTTGGAATCTTTGTCTGATATGATATTCTTGGGAACACCATCCAACCTCACTGTCTCCCCGATGAAGATCTAAGCTACCTCACTAGATAAATTAGTAGCCTTCACTGCAATGAAGTGAGCTACCTTGCTCAACCTGTCAACCACAACCATGATGGAATCATGCTACTTTAATGTCCTTGACAAACCTGTAATAAATTCCATGGAAATGACCTCCCATTTCCACTCTAGAATCAAAATAGGTTGCAATAAACTATTTGGATGCTTATACTCTGCTTTCACTTGCTAATAGTCCAAACATCTAGTGACAAACTCAATTACCTCTTTCTTCAAGTTCAGCCAATGGTAGAACTTATTAACTGCCGATAATATCTTCTAACATCTCGAGTGAGTTGAATACAATTTAACATGAAACCCCCCCAAGATAAGCTTCTTGAGCTCACTACTATCCAACACATAAATCATGTTCCTGAATCTAACCAAGCCATCTGTCATGAGGTGATACTCCTCAGCCTTATCACTTTCACCCTGCTGCTGCAATCTCTACCTTGGCTACTGGTACCTTTCATCATGTTGCTCTTCCTATAATATTTTCTCTTGCAAACCTATCTCATAAGAACTCACTACTATAATAAGGTTCACCTACACTCTCCTACTGAGAGAATTTGCAACCTTGTTCTCCTTACCCTTGATGTATTTGATCTCAAATTTGAATTCACTGAGAGTAGCCAACCATCTAGCTTGCGTGCCATTCAGATTGGGTTGGTCAAACATATACCTCAGTCCACTATGATTACTCATCAGAATAAAACTCCTGCCAAGAAGGTAATGTCTATACATCTTCAATGCATGAATAATAGTTGTCAACTCAAGATCTCTAGTCACATAGTTCTTCTCATGCTCATTCAACTTCCTTGACTCATAGCATACCGCTTATACTTTCTACATTATGAATCCACTAAGTCCCTTCATGTAAGCATTTGTACATACCACAAACTTCTTATTAGGATATGCAATCTTCAGTACTGGAGCATTTGTAAGCAACTTCTTTAATAGCTCAAAACTAACTGCACACTCCTCAGTCCATTCCAACTTATTTCCTTTTCTCTACAAACATGTAATGGGAAAAGAAATTTGTGAGAAGTTCCTTATGAACCTCCTATAATAACCTGCTAGTCCCATGAATTATTTGACCTCATCCACATTCCTAGGAGCAGGCCACTCCATGATAGCTCTAATATTTTTTGGGTCCACTATTGTACCTTCCTTGGAAACAACATGTCCCAAGTAATTAACTTCAGTTTGAAAGAAATTGCACTTTCTAAACTTGGCATACAATTGATGCTCTCTTAGCAATCTTAATACTACTGCCAGGTGTTGTGCATGCTCTTCCTCATTCTTAGAATATATCAATATATCATCAGTAAACATTATCAAAAACTTGTCCATATAAGGACACAACACACTGTTCATCAAACACATGAAAATAGTTGGAGCATTAGTACGAACAAAAGGAACCACTACAAACTCATAAAGACCATACCTGGTACATAATGTTGTCTTGTAAATATCTTCTTCTTTGATGCGCACATGATGATATCCTAATCTCAAATCAATCTTTGAGAACACAACTTCTCCCTCCAACCGATCAAATAATTATTCAACCCTCGACAATGGATACCTATTCTTAATAGTCACCTTAATCAAATCCATATAATCAATGCACAACCTGATAGTATCGTCCTTCTTCTTTACAAACAACACTGGTGCACCCTAAGGTGAAACACTTTGCCTTGTGTATCATTTATCAAGCATCTCCTTAAGCTAAAACTTCAATTATACCAACTCGAGAGTGCTCATCCTATAAGGTGCCCTTGATGCTGGTGGTGCTCCTAGTACCAACTCAATAGAGAAATCCAATTCCCTACAAGGAGGTAATTCTGAAATATTTACTGGAAAAAAATCTTGAAACTTCTACAAAATAAGATACCTCTTCAAAACTTCATCATCCTCAACATCCTTCCCTTTGTCACTGGAAATATGAACGAAAAAAAATACACATTCTTTCCTGCATAGTTGTAGCCATTCTCACTGATGTTGTATTCTTCTTTCCCTACAAGATTCTCTTTTCTTCATCATCATCTAGACACTCAATAGCCTTATCATAACAGTCCACTTTGGTCCTGTGAATGAACAACCAATCCATGCCCAAAAGCATATTGTATGAACCCAAAGGAAGCACATTTAGATGTGATGATGTAGGCATACCATTCAACTCAAATGCATAAGATCTCACCTAATAATGAACTCTTTTCTTGGTCCCTATAGCCAACTACACCAACCAAGACTCTACACGCACTTCTTTATTCAAGCCACACTTATCCAGTGGGTTAGGACTAACATAACTATAATTAGATCTGGAATCAATACAAATGGAAACAACTTGATCATATAGCTTACCTTCCATCTCAATAATGGATGTCTGGTGGTCCGCTTGCCTATTATCAAGTGTTTCATAGATCCGAGGAATACTCTGACCAACACCTCCAATTGTATGTGCCTCCTGAGCACTGTAAATATGAGTTCTGCCAACCTAGTGTTGTGGACAATATATCCTGCGATGCTTTCCACCACAAGTCCAATACTACAAAGGATTCCTTCCATTTCCTTTGTTATGCTCCTCAGACTGAAACCCATGTCCTTTGTCAACTACATTGAACTTATTCGAATGTACTACATTCTCCTTGTCACCTACATCCTGAGGTCTTCCTCGCTTCTTAAACCACTTTCCTTTAGTCTTCTCACTATCTTTCCAATCTCGTTTAGGCTCACACTTACTATTAAACTGCTCATAGCAATGCTTCAACTTCCCATTGACTTCTTCCAATGACCGAGGCTCATCATACTCAATATGATCTTTAAATGCTAAGGGAAACCACTAATGAACCTTTGGACCTTTGTCTTCTCATCCTTAGGATATGGCACATGCCTCAACAACTACATAAACCTAGTCGTATACTCTTCATCTGTCATAGAACTCCTTAGCCTTTCCTTAGTAATATCTCTTTGACAAGTACTTTTTTCAGAAGAGTCTTTTAAACTCATGCCAACTCAACTCCTGTGTCTTAATGCCTTTGACAAATTTCATGTCTTCCCACTAGATATCTTCTTTTCCTTTGAGACTGAAAATAACTATCATGGCTTTCATATTCTCCATATAATCATGCAGTTGAAAGAACTTCTTCATCCCAAGCAACCACGCTTCTGCATCTTCTAGTTTCTTCACATCCCCGTCAAAAGTAGGAGGATTGGATTTATTGAACTCATATGGAAAGTATTTCTTGTCACTTCTGCTATAAGTATGATGGTGGTGATGACCATGATGTTTCTCTGAACCAAAACTAGAATAAAACCCATAAGCACTACCTCTCATGTTAGATGTATCCAACCATCTTCCACCTCTCACTGTGTCATCCTTGTCCAACCTATATCCTGATCGAGACCTGCTGCCATATACCCCATTAGTCCTTTCCTCCTGTCAATGAATGATTCTTGGTTCTCCTTGTCTCTACAATTATGGTAACTCTGAAGGATCATTGCATTGACCTTTGCTTGCTTTTTCTGAGCTCTGGAAAGTCTTTCCTATGACTCAATTATCCTATCATTATTTTACTTACAAATTTTGATATATTCCTTTAGGCTTCTCAGTGTATCTGCTATATTAGGAAAATACTCATCTCCTTGTTGCTCAGTTGATCTATAAGGAGAGTCACTTGAACTGTAATCCACCATTTTTCTCGTCATCTTTGATCTTCTATTTCCTGCAAACTTGCCATGTTAGATAAACCAAATACATACATAATCAAAATCATACCTTAGTGAAGTTCATGGGAGCTTATATCATTTGCACAAATTAGTCCATATTAGCACGATATAGATACATAATAACATCAACATATTAACATCATCATGATGACAAAAACTAAAACAATGACTATCACAATGCATGCATAGCAACATAGATAACTAACATGCATGCATAACAATCACATCTACCCTGAGGTCCAATGTTGCAACCCCTCTCTGATACCACCCTATGGTATTAGATATTACTTAAAGAGAACGAAACCCGCTCTGATACCACCCTGTAACTGCCTCCTCCCACATTTAGCCAAATTCATAATATCGCCAAGGTAAACATGAGACGAGTGTCACTATGACATGAACCAACCTCCAAGTTTCAATTAAGGTAGTGGGGCCTACAACTAAACACTTACTGACATCCTACAGGGACTATAGATCACTCAGGAGCTAAAAAACCACCCCAGGTGATCAATCCATGAGTTATAACCTTTTTTCTCTAAACTAGCACCCCAACTACATGCATAACAATGCAAGAGTGTGATTATGAGGCCCCATTTGCATGAAAAAGCCTGCTTCCATTCGGTTATGACCTAAAATCCCTAGTTCAGTACCAAACATTCAAATTTGAATCAAGAACTTGACCTAGACATGCCTAATCCACATCAGACATTTTGTCAAACATATGGTAAACATGTAAGCTATAGGTCATGAAAGCATATCTAATCATAAACTTCTGAATTTCATCTCTGAATAACCAAGAAGGCTCCAAGCCCTCTCTATCTAACCGCAATAGCACTTGTTAGTCCATGCATTCATCAATCAATTGAAAACTTATCAAAAAATGTCAAGAGCCATAGATAGATTACATCATATAACCAACAGATAAACAACATAGAAACCATGACAAATCAACCATAATATCAACATCATAACTAGTGTAAGTATTCATAAATCACAATAGGAAAATATCTCTTATTCACATATGAAAATTATAACCAAGCCAGGGACTTCCACGTACCACCCAACCATAAATTGGGCTGAAAAGAATCTCTCTTTCAACCAATCACCCCCACGCCATATTCCAATCATGAATGTGGGATCTCATGGAATAAAACAAAACAATAGAAAACTAGGGTTCCAGAGGCCAAACCACCTCAACCCTCAACCACAGTGATTCCACCTCTATGGTCCAGACATCACTAACATCAAACATATTGGTCTCTACCTAAGCTGTCTACGGCTCTAGGAATTAGTAACTCAACCCGCAACCTTCTAGGGCTCCAGAGCATTTGTTCCAATTGCGGCTCTAGGGACTAGTAAATCAACTCACCAAGGGACCTAGAGTTTTATCCCAACCTATGGCTCCAGGAACTAGTAACTCAACCCAAACCTACAAAGTATCCTTGTTGTAGCTGCCGATCCAACTTTTCCCTTGCACTCCCTTGATTTATTTTTCTTTCTTTCTCCAATCCAAGTGAATGCTAGAGTGCTCCAAGAATGATCTAAGTGTGCAAGAGTATGAGTGAATGAGAGAATGAACTAGAGGTCCACCACAAAACTGTCAAAAACCTAAACCAACCAAAAGCTCTGAACTAATTATCTGAAGCCTTTTTATCATTGCGTTGACAGTGCTTGACCCGCCAACATTCAAGGGAATCTCCCTGGAAAGAAGTCCCAAATAGACCTCAGACCATTTGGAGTAGGAGTCCCAATAGTGGGTGCTAATGTAGTGCCTTGACCATGGTAGCGAAGAGATAAGTATGATGACTTTGGTCGGAAGCAAGTGTGTGGTCTGGTATCAATTCAAGTGAGATGCATGGGGATTATAACATGCGGAGGGGAAAATGAAGCGTGCCCCTTAGAATCCTGTAATAGTACACAACTTGAAAGGAGCACATGAGCGAAATGACATCACAAGATGGAATGCAGAATAATCCACAAACCAAAGTGACAGGTTAATCCAACAACATTCATTCAACAAGATTCATACAATTGCATACAAAGTACTTCATAAGAAAATGCGTAAGTTAAACAACATACATGCTAAAACAACCATAATAGTCCAACTACAATGACAACATATGCATGAATGCGTGATGTCTCAATTATTATTATAACTGAAAGTTACATCCATCCATACAACATTGAAAACCACTAGCCCCAATAGTGGAACATTACAGTCAAGAACACCTGATCCTCCAAAGGAGTATACTTGCTCTACACTATGGAGAAGCCAATGCTCGTCACAATATTCCCAAGCTTTCTCTAAGCCTAAGCCTAGCCAAAATCTTGGCTCCCAAAAGCCCATTCTATGAGCTATGAGGTTCTATTTATAACAAAGGGTGGGGTGACCCCTGACATTCCCCTTTGTGAATCTTTGACTACCCTCGTGACTCTTCAACTTCCTTACAAGTAACTCATTACATAACATGATGACCTTTCACATTCCACTAATGACACTTGGAATTTCACTTGCAACATATTTACAAATAATATTACATTTTCCACATGTACCCATGTAAGAAAAAATAGGCTAGAGACAACCTAATAAGACAAAACAGTATGATTCCGAAGTTTGGGGAAAGACCAACTCGACAACCTCCACTTGGTGCTTTTAGGTCACATGTTGATGCTAAGCTTGGTATTGCATGATGATGTCCCCAAACTGCTTGATATTTCCTTTCTGATAGAAGATGCTTGCCTCCATAGCATAAGGTTATATGGTCTTGGACCTGTGTCCAACTTGTTCTGAAGCATGTGCAGCATGGTGTTGACCATAACGAGACCAACAATGTACATCTGCATGTTATGTGTTCTTAGCTCCAATTCTTCCTTGGTGACCTCTTGTCTTAGCTACTCCATGTACTCATTGATCTCTAGCTAGACTTGGTTCTTGTGTTTAGCATTGGTGAGGGAACTTATACCTATTCACTCTGTTCCTTAGGCTATTGGCTATTCCAACTCATCAACTTGCATTGGTGATGTTTTCTCTGTCATTGTGCCTTGTGTTTGTTCTTCTTCCCGCTTATGTTTCTCTTCCTATTCTTTCCTCCTAAGCTCCCATCCTTCCTTCGATTGTTGTTCTTCTTTCTACAATCTCAGTTCTGCTACCTGCAAGCTCTGCTTTTCTCTCTTCCTCTGCTCTGTTGTCTGTGTCCTCTATTTCCTTTTGCTTCTACTACCAAATCCGTCTACATGAAGATTGAATCCACTTTTACTCTGCAACTTTATTCTCCCTCTATTATGTTAGCAACTTCCTCTTTCCCTGATCTTGTACTGGATTGTTGCTAGACTTACTACCATGTTAGCGTTGACTCCTTTTCTATGAGCAATTGAGTGTCTGCATACATTAGCAAGTTAGTTGGCGCTTTCTCAACTGCTTCCCCAGTACTGCTTTCAGTGGTATCTCTTGAAGTAGCTCTCTTTGGTGCCATGGTACAATTACTACTGGGGATAAGTGCTTCACGAGTGTGGTACTTGTGGGACATAAGGGACACTCATGGCAAGCAAACATTAGCTATTACAAATCTAACTTCACAGCATGATCAAGCAACTATTAGGGCATTTTATGAGAGGGATTACACAATTTTGACCGACAGGGGTGACTAATTGAATGTGGGAACTGTGCACTATGCAATCCCAATAGTCAGTGTGGAAGCTTGATAACTAGAACTGCGCAATGTGTAGTTCAGTCTGGGCTAGGGCCCGGGAGAGATTGTACATTGCGCAGTCTCAGTGGCCAAGATGGGAGATTGGCTCCTGGAACTATGCAGCTGGAGCCAATCTAGGATAGGCTCTGCACAATTCAAAAAGCCAAGGTAAAGGCCTTGAGCTCCTATATTGCGCAGTGCATGCAGTGAAGTGTGAAATCTGGGAAAGGGGAGCCCGAATCTGCCCATGGGAGTGTGAAAATCAATCAGATCTGAAGGATGATGTGATGTTAGGTGCAGCTCTATCTAAGTGTTGATGCATGCATGTGAAACAAGTGCAAAAATTGATTAAACTAAAGGAAAATGAAGCATGTGAAGAGAGTCGCCACAACAATGATCGTCGGTGCAAAATGGGAAATCTCATTCGACACTTGGGAAAGGCGATCTATAAATTGAAACAAAACTTCTACAAGCTAAAATATGTTAAAATGCTAGTAGTCATTCAAAGAAACAAGTGAAACAACACTCTCACAAGCTAAATAACAAAATGAGACAAAAAAAGTGGCAAAAGACAATAAAAGAAAAACTCACCTAAAAGAGCAACGACAATGCTCTGAAGGTTTCTTGATGTCCTCAGGAATGCTAGAGCTTGATGATCGAATGTACAAATGATCTCTAGAGGTGTCCATTACATAGAATTGAGCCAATTTGAATTTATGACGCGTATGCCTAAGATCAAGGACAAAAGTGACACTTGGCAGAAACTTCTAAAGATAGCAATGTGCCACCTTCAGGAAACTAATAATAGATCCCTGCTTCCTAGGGATGCTTCTTACCCTTTAGTTTCTTTTCTTTTCCAGGGGAGGAAACTTCCAAGCTTTTCTCATAAATATTGCAAGTTCTGGGAAGGATTGGGAAACTCTCTAGCTCATGCACTGTGCAGTTTCTGAGCACAGTGAGGTCCTGCGCAATTTTTGGGCTGAGTGGCTTTGGGCTGCCTCTCATGTTCTATGCAATTTCCCAGTTGAAGGTTGGATTTACACTATCTAAGTGCAATTTTGGAGCTGAAGTCTCACTGTCAGCTTGAACTGCACAATTCCCAAGAGCAAGGCTGGTTGCCCTCAAGGATTGCACAATTCTCTATGGAAAGCCCAAAACTGGGTGGAAACCAAGTCAAGAGATCATCTTGTGGGTTAGATAGTAAACCAAATAAGAAAAAACAAGCCATAATGCAAAGGATGAAGCTCAATCAAAGCACAAGTACTTGGGTCAATGTGATATGTGCTGATGTAGTTTAGAAGGGAGGCTCCAAAACAAAGCAAAGGCAAAATTTTGGAGGGTGGTTGTAGCTACTACAACATTGGCGACACACTGGTAGAACTCCAGCTCTCTGTATGGACCTTGTTCGTATAAAGCAAGTCTAGCTCTTCTAGAAGTATTGTTTGATTATTTGATTGTCACAACTTCTTCACCAGCTTGAGTTAAAGATGTTGTCCCTACCATTCTCTTTATCGATAACACAAATACCAAACCAAGTAAACCAAGTTGTTTCTATTGAGGATGATGGGTATATAAATACAAAAGTAATATAGATTGGCAAAGTTTTAGTTTCATCTTTGGTGTTGCTCCACTGCTAGTAGGCCTAGAATGTACCCTGACTGAGTCACTTCAGAAACAAAAGAATTGCTCCATTTCCAACGAGCCTAGACAATACCTCGGCATACTTACTTGATTCACCTCTATACACAATAAGCCTTTCTACTCTTTCACATTTATTTTATTTTTCATTTCATTTCATTTTCATAGAACTGTGCATAGGCACTTATTTATTTCATGAGGTGAAAGAGGGATCCCAAATTATTGAGATCAGAAGAGGTTGTCCCTTCAGAGAAGGATGTATATATATAATTTGAAATACTTGTTAAGGTTTCCCCCCTCTCCTTACTCTACTTGATTGAGTTGACAAGGGTTAACCGAATATACAAAACTGATTAGAGTAGGTGGTACTAGTTAAAAGTGCAAGCATTGTGATTTCACCAAGACTCACTCTGAAAGGAACATATTTTACATCAAGGTATCATCGAATAGAAGAAATGAAATATCTTCATAACGAGAGGGAATAGAAAGATAACCGAGTCTTGATAACTGTACAAGTCCTCTTTTATATCACCATGCTTGTCTCAAGAAGCCAAACATGGTTTCACACAAAACTAATCCTATGGGTGCACAAGCAAAGAAGAAAAGGAAATAAGTAAGAGAAAACAAAACAAAGTAAGAAAAAAAAATAGAAAATAAAACACTATTCAAAAACAAAATAGAAAATAAAACACTACTCCTACTCCTAAGCTATGAAGAGCATGGGCCAACTCACGTGAAGTGATATTTCCAATGCAGCCACCAACGCATTGGTTGACCCATGTAGGTGATGGCATGGTTGATGAGAAAGATATTCAAGCATACCAATAGACAAGAAAGATAAAGCAATGCAAACCAAATCGTTCGAAGTTTGAATGTGTCCACAGAAAAGAAAAAATTGAAAGCACATGAAAGGCACTCTACAGACGTATCATGGTGTTGTGTCACATTGTGCATGGACGACAAGCATGTACACTCCTTCTAACTTGACAAATGGGCAAACATGAAGATTTTTTTTTTCGTTTCGCAATGGTACTTTCCATGTATGAGTCATCCAGTGCATGAGAAATATGATCGTGTAATTCCGGTGGAGGATGTGAAAATTGTGAACTAGATTCATTTTCAATGTGAACAAGAGAGTGACGAGGAGCCTGGGGAGATTCAACAAATTTATGATCCAAAGTGTGGCTGACCTCAAGGAAAAAAGAACCTGACATAACCATCAACTTAGGTTGAAGTGCCTCAACAAGTTGAGGGGTTTCCACTTTGTTAGAAGATAGATTGTCAAATATCGGTGGCTTATAAAGATCAACAGTTGGTGAATCATAATCATGATCACATGAATGAGTGAAAAGATCATGAAAGCCACGATAAAAAATTCAAGATGGAAAACGAAATCCTCTTAATCTAATGAATCATATAGAGGGGGTGATGAAAAACAAAAATCTTCACCCTTTGAGTTTCCAAAAATGAAAGATGAGAGATCTAGTGGATTCAGGAAGAAATATTTGTCCTCTCCGCATTCAAATGACATATTGACATCCTGTGCGTTCTGTGAATGATCGGAAGTGGAAACATCCAAAGATGAATTTTCACAAGAGGGAACGTAAATGGCATAATCACAGAAGATGTCAGGATAAAGTAGATGAGGTGCGGACATAAGGAGGTCATCCTTAACTGCAACTCCTTGTTCAGATTCTCACACATACTCATAAAAAATGATAGCATAGGTTGATTGTTCAACACCAAGTCCATCCATAAACTTATCCTCATGAACATTGCATGTCCAAAAATGAATGAACACAACATACCAAAATATGGAGGATCAAAGGAACCAGTGGGTGGAGGTTGAGAACATGAAACAATGTGACAACCATCAGGCTTGCAGTCCAAATCTGCGCAGAAATCCAGAGTAGGTGGGGTAGGAGGATATGGTGACATTTTAACAACTAAGTTCACAAATTCTCCCACCTCGTCCTCCGGAGATAGATTCATTTAATGAGAAGGGGATGAAGGGTCACTTGGGACAACAACCTTGTTCGTCTCAGATTTAGAAGCTCTAACACTGAGGTATGCTGGGAGGGGTTCGAAAGATTCTAAGTCATGTGGATTCTCAGATATGTGAACAAGATACTAAAGTATTTAATTATGAAATTTCAATTCAACTTCGTCTTTTGAAAATTAAAGAAAGTAATGATGGAAACGATCATAAAAGTGCGCAATTGATTCGTTAAGTGATTTTCGTAATTTTAAAATTTTACGATTAAGTGCTTTTTGGTCATAATAGATGAAAGAACGACCTAACTCTTAAAACATGTGGTTGAAAGAGTGTATAGAGGCTGTAGGAAATGTGTGACACCATTTCTTGACGCATCGTTTTAACGTGTAAGCGAACAACCCATAGGCATTGTTTTCCGAGGGGACTTCATTCCTATCACAGAAACCTAGAAAGAAAATTTCGTGAATTAACAAGGATGTTCCACTTTCACCATCATATTTAACTTGTGACAAGTCATCTATAACGTGCACTAGCGCATCGAAATCATGAGTGTGAGAAAAACATGTCGGGGTTGAGATTGTGATGTAAGTCATGAATGATGTGCAAAGATTCAAAAAAGACTTTAAGGGCTCAACTTGTCATCTGGCCCTCCTTCTAGTGCCAGAAATATTGACGGTGTTGGACCAGTCAACATTCAAGGAGAGCTCCTTGATAAGAAGTCCCCACTAGAATTTAGACCGTTTAGAGTTGGAGTCCCAGCAGTGGGTCGTAATATAGTGCATTGACCATGGTAGCATGCAGAGATAAGTATGATGAATTTGGTTGAAAGCAAGTGTGTGACCTTACACTGGAGTCAAGTGAGATGCATGGGGGTTCTAACACACGGAAGGGAAAATGAAGTGTGCCCCTTAGAAGCCTGTAATAGTACATAGCTTGAAAGGAATACATGAGCGTAATGACATTATAAGCTGGAATGAAGAATAGTCCACAAACCAAAGTGACAGTTAGTCCAACAACACACATTCAACAAGATTCATACAATTGCGTACAAAGTAGTTCATAATTGAATGCGTAAGTTAAACAACATACATTGTTAAAGCAACCAAAATAATCCAACTAAAATAATAACATATGCATGAAAGCATGCTGACTCAATTATTATTATTATAAGTGAAAGTTCCATCTATACATACACCATTAACAATCACTAGCCCACATAGTGGAACATTACAGTCAAGAAAACCTGCTCCTCCAAAGAAGTATACTCACTCTACGCAGTGGAGAAGCCAAGGCTCATCACAACACTCCCAAGCCTTCTCTAAGCCTAAGCCTAGCTAGAAGCTTGTCTCCCAAAAGCCCATTCTATGAGTTATGAGGTTCTATTTATAACAAAGGGTGGGGTGACCCTTGAAATTCCCCTTTGTGACTCTTTGACTACCCTCATGACTCTTCAAATTCCTTAGAAGTAACTCATTACATAACATGATGACCTTTTAAACTCCACTGGTGACACTTATAATCTTACTTACAACATATTTCAAAATAATATTACATTTTCCACATCTACCCATGTAAGACAAAATAGGCTAGAGACAACCTAACAAGACAAAACACTATGATTATGAAGTTTGGGGAAATACCAACTCGACAACCTCCACTTGGTGCTTACAGGTCACATATTGATGCCAATCTTGGTACTCCATGATGATGTCCCCAAAATTCTTGATGGTTTCTTTCTAATAGCAGACTCTTGCCTCCATAGCATACGTGTATATGGTCTTGGAACACGTGTCCAACTCGTTCTGAAGCATGTGAATCATGGTGTTGACCATGATGGGACCACCAATGCACTTCTGCATGTTATGTGCACTCAACTCCAAGTCTTCCATCGTGACCTCTCATATTAGATGCTCCATGTACTCATTGATCTCTATCGAGACTTGGTTCTTGTGTTTATCATTAGTGAGGGAACCGATACATGTTCATTCTTTTCCTCAACTACTGGCTGTTTCAGCTCATCAAACTGTATTAGCGTTGTTTTCTGTATCATTTTGCCTTACCTTTGTTCTTCTTCCCACTTCTGCTTCTCTTCCTTTTCATTCCTCCTCAACTCCCATCCTTCCTTTGGTTGTTGTTCTGCTTGCTGCGATCTCAATTTTGCTACCTGCAAGCACTTCTTTTCTCTCTTCCTTTGCTCTACTGTCTGTTTCCTCTTCTTCCTTTTTCTTATGCTACCAAAGCTACCTACATGAATATTGAATCCACTTTTAATATACAACTTTTTTCTCCCTCTATTATGTCAACAATTTCCTCTTTCCCTGATCTTGTATTGGATTTCTACCTTCTGCTATTGCTACTAAACTTGTTGCCATGTTAGTGTTGACTCCTTTTCTATGAGCAGTTGAGTGTCTACATACATTAGCAAGTAAACTGGCACTTACTCAACTGCTTCCCTAGTAGTTATTTCAGTGGTCTCTCTTGAAGCAACTCTCTTTGGTGCCATTTTACAATTATTGTTGGAGAGAAGTGCTTCATGAGTGTGGTACTTGTGGGATAGAAGGGACACTCATGGAAAGAAAACATTAGATCTTACAAATCTAACTTTACAATATGATCAAGCCTCAATTAGGGGATTTGATGAGAGAGATTGCACAATTTTGACTGACAGGGGTGGCTGACTGACTGATTGTAGGAACTGCGCACTGCGCAGTCCCAACAATCAGTGTGCAAGCTTGATGATTGAAACTATGCAATGCACAATTCAGTATGTTTCAAGGACAGGGAGAGACTGCACATTGCTTAGTCTTAGTGGCCAAGATGGGAGACTGACTCCTCAAACTGCGCAATGCACAGCTTAAGCTAGGCCAGGATAGGTTCCGTGCAATTCTAGAAGCCAAGGTAGAGGCCTTGAACTTCTAGATTGCACAGTGCATGGATTGAAGTGTGAATCCAGGCAAGGGGAGCCCAGATTTGTTCACGGGAGTGTGAAAATCAAGTAGATCTGAAGGATGATGTGATGCTAGGTGTAGATCTGACTAAGTATTGATGCATCCATGTGAAACAAGTGTAACAATTGATTAAAATGAAGGAAAATGAAGCATGTGAAGAGAGTCACCACAATAGTGATCGTTGGTGAAAAATGGGAAAAATCATGCGACACTTGGGAAAGGCAATCTACAACTTGAAACAACACTTCTAAAAGCTAAAACAAGTTAAAACACTAGTATTCGTTCAAAGAAACAAGTGAAACAACACTCTCACAAGCTAAACAACAAAAGGCGACAAAAAAAGTGGCAAAAGATAATAAGAAAATATCACTCGGAAAAGCCACGACAATGCTCCGAAGGTTCCTTGATCTCCTTGGGAATGCTAGAAATTGATGATTGAATGTACAAATGAGATCTAGAGGTGTCCATTACATAGAATTGAGCCAATTGGAATTTATGAGGTTTATGCCTGAGATCAAGGATTGACACTTCGCAGAAACTGCTAAAGATAACAATGTTCCAAATTTGGGAAACTAATAGTAGATCCCTGCTTCCTAGGGATGCTTCTTACACTTTAGTTTATTTTCTTTTCTAGGGGGTGGAAACCTACCATGCATTGCCCAGAAATATTACACAGTTCTAGGAAGGACTTGACAACTCTCTGGCTCATGCAATGCGCAGTTTCTGAGCACAATGAGGTTCTGCACAATTTTTTGGCTGAGTGGCTCTAGGCTGCCTCTCATGTTCTGTGAAATTTCACAGCTGAAGGCTAGCTTCCCACTATATCTGCGCAATTTTGGAGCTGAAGGCTCATTGTTAGCTTGAACTGTGGAATTCCTGAGAGTAAGGCTCATTGCCCTCAAGGATTGCACAGTTCTCTAAGGAAAGCCCGAAAATGGGTGGAAACCAAGTCAAAAGATCGACTTGTGGGTTAGACAGTAAACCAAGTAAGAAAGCACAAGCCATAATGGAAAGGATGAAGCTCAATCAAAGCACAAGTACCTTGGTTAGTGCGAGATGAGTTGTTGCAGTTTAGAAGGGAGGATCCAAAATGAAGCAAAGGGAAAATTCTGGAGGGTGGTTGTAGCCGCTAGAACACATTGATGCCTCTATTTTCTTCATTTTCCCTCTAATTTCTCTTACATGAAAATCTGTATATCTTCACCTTCCTTTTCTCCTAATTTCCTTATTTTCATAAACAAATTCCAATTATTGCCTCTTTGTCTTTTCCAATTTCCATGCCATTATATTCACGAGTGATTCCCACTACAATGATTTTCCCAACATTCATCTTAGAATATGTGTCCCATGACCTTGTTCTTATTTTATTTATGTGGAAAATCAACCAGGGGTTGTTACACAAATCGTTATTAACCTTTCAACAATTATGGATTTTCTCATATATTAGAGGTCCATTATGCAAAGGTACGAAGACGATCTTAATAGCATCTAACAACAAATAAAAGGTCTACATATAACAAATATCCCTAGAATAAGTCTCCTCAAATAATGAAACATCCATAGGTGCTCATGAACTAGTTCCAAATTTGAACAAAACATCCCAAAACAAGATGAGGCAAGAATAAAAGATGAATGTCCAAAATCAAAATTATAACTATGATATCATGTAAATATTGCCTCATTTTATTTGTTTTTTAAAACAATTTTCATAATTTATAGCATATATATATATATATATATATATATATATATACAAATAAAAAATATTACTCTGATTATAACCATTAATATTCAACTCGTAAGACTAGCACAACCACATTAAAGGTATTAATGTCATTGATATAAGAAGAAGGCTTCATTTGTATTTATCATTGATAAATACACCATTTGTATCTACCGAGAAAACATTATTACAATAAAAATATTATTATTATCATTATAATTAATATCATTAGAATACCATTATTATTTAATATTAAATGTTATTTATTATTATTTAGTTTGAAATTATCTGATATAAGTATGAACCCTAGGAATATGAACCCTTAGATTAATAAACTCTAGGGATTGATATTATAAACCCAAGAGAATAATAAACCCAAGGGGTTAATACTAAAACCCTAAGGGATTATAAACCCAAGGGAATAATATTAACCCAAGGGATTATTACTAAAAAACCACAAGGTTTATATTCCCTTGGGTTTATAGTATTAATCCATTGGGTTTATAATATCAATCCCTTGGGTATATTAATCTAAGTGTTCATATTCCTAGGGTATAATACTATTCATAGGTTTATAATATTAATCCCTTAGGTTCAATATAAATCATGGTCAACCAAGGGTTTATATACCTTAAATTTATAATATTAGTCCCTTGGGTTTAATAATATTAGTCCCTTCAGTTTATAATACCTCGGGGTTTTAGTATTAATCCTTGGGTTTATTATTCCATTGGGTTTATAATATCAATCCCTTCGATTTACTAATGTAAGGGTTCATATTCCTAGGGTTTAATACTAAAACCCCAAGGGATTATGAACCAAAGGCAATAATATTAACCCAAGGGATTAATACTAAAAACCCAAGGAATTATTAACCCAAGGGAATAATATTAAACCCTAGGGATTAATATTATAAACCCAAGGTATATAAACCCTAAGAAAAATATTATAAACCCTAAAATAAACATGGTTTACCATGGTTGACAAAGGTTGATTTTCATTTGAGACAATTCTTGTCATAATGCAACGTTGGTCCATGGTTGACCATGATCAACCATCTTTATTCAAGGGTTTATACTATTTATCTTATGGTTTATATACCTTGGGTTTATAATATTAATTCCATTGAGTTTATAATTCCTTAGGTTTAATACTAAAAATCTAAGGAATTATAAACCCTAAGGAATAATATTAAACCCTAGGGATTAATATTAATTACAAACTATATAAGTAATATTATACCCTGGGAATATTATACCATTTAATTTATAATATAAAACCCAAGGGATTATAAAATCAAAGGAATAAAATTAAACCCACAAAATTAATATTATAAACCCAAGGTATATAAACCCTAAGATATTAAATACCCTTGAATAAACATGGTTGGCCATGGTCAACCATTGTCCAACGTCGTATTGTGACAACGATTGTCTCAAAATGAAAATCAACCATTTTCAACTATGGTCAACCATGTTTATAAATCCAATGTATATAGACCCTTGGTTGATCATGATTTTTATTGAACCTAAGGGATTAATATTATAAACCTAAGAATAATATTATACCCTAGGGGAATAATAAACCCAAGGGAATAATACTATAAACCCAAGGGATTATTACTATAAACCCAAGGGAATATAAACCCTAGGGATTTTAGTAATAATCCCTTGGGCTTATTATCCCTTGGGTTAATATTATTCCCTTGGGTTTATAATCCCTTAGGGTTTTATTATTAACCCCTTGGGTTTATAATATCAATATGTTGGGTTTATAATACAAAATATTATAAATCCTTGGACCATGGTTGACCATGATTGACTTCAAATCGAGAGAATGTTTTTCACAATGCGAAAATGGACCATGGTTGGAAATGGTTGATTCTCATATTAAGGCAATATTTGTCAGAATGTGACGTTGGACCATGGTTGACCATGATTGAACATAGTTGACCATGATTGATATTATAAATCCAAGGGAACAATAAACCCTAGGGAAAAATAAACCCAGGGGATCAATACTAAAAACCCAAAGGACTATAAATCTAAGGGAATACAATTAAATCATAGGGATTGATATTATAAACCCAAGGGATAAAAATTATAAACCCAAGGTATATAAACCGTAAGAAAAATGTTATAAACACTAAAATAAACATGGTTGTGCATCGTTATTTTCCATATTGACCATGATTGATTTTCATGTCAAAACAATCTTTGTTACAACACGACATTGGACAATGATTAACCATGGTTGATTTCCATATTGAGACAATCTTTGTCACAATGTGACATTCAACCATGGTTGACCATGGTTGGCCTTGATTAATATCATAAACCAAAGGGAATAATAAACCCAAGGGATTGATATTATAAACCCAAGGTAATAATAAACCCAAGGGATTAATACTAAAACCCCAAGGGATTATAAACCCAACAGAATAATATTAAACCCAAGGGACAAATATTATAAACCCAAGGTATATAAACCCTAAGATAAATATTATAAACACTAAAATAAACATTCTTGAACATGGATGATTTTCATATTGAGATAATCCTTATCACAATGTGACATTGCACCTGGTTGAATTACATATCAAGAAAATCTTTGTCACAATGTGACGTTGGACCATGGTTGATCATGGTTGATTTTCATATCAAGACCATATTTATCACAACGTAACGTTCGGCCATGGTTGTTTTTCATATAGAGACAATCTTTGTCACAATGCGATGTTCGACCATGGTTGACCATGATTGTGCATGATTGTCCATGATTTTCATATAGAGACAATTTTTGTCACAATGCGACATTCATCCATGGTTGACCATGGATGGCTATGATTGACCATGATTAAGCATGATTGATATTATAAACCCAAGGGAATAATAAACCCAAGGGATCGATATTATAAACCCAAGGGATTAATGCTAAAACCCAAAGGGATTATGAATCAAAGGGAATAATATTAAACCTAAGGGACAAATATTAAAAACCCAAGGCATATAAACCCTAAGATAAATATTATAAACACATGGTTGACCATGGTTGATTTTCATATTGAGACAATTATTATCATAATGCGACATTATACCATGGTTGATTTACATATCGAGAAAATATTTGTCATAATGTGACGTTAGACCATGGTTGATTTTCATATCGAGACAATCTTTGTCACAATGCGACATTCGACAATGGAAACTCAAGTAGATTTTCATATCGAGAAATTTTTTGTCATAAGGCGACATTCGAGACCATGGTCATTTTACATATCGAGACAATCTTTGTCACATTGCGACGTTGGACCATGGTTGACCATGATTGATTTTCATATCGAGACAATCTTTGTCGAAATGCAACATTTGATCATGGTTGACCAATATTGACCATGGTTGGCCATGTTTCATTCTATAAAACATGGTTGACCATGATCAACCATGGCTAACCATGGTTGACCATGATTGTCCATGATTTTCATATGGAGACAATTTTTATCATAATGCGATATTCGACCATGGTTGACCATGACTCACTATGATTTACCATGATTGACCATGTTTGATATTATAAACCCAAAGGAATAATAAACCCAAGGGATTAATATTATAAACCTAAGGGATTAATACTAAAACCCCAAGGGATTATGAACCCAAGGGGATAATATTAAACCCAAGGAACAAATATTATAAACCCAAGGTATATAAACCCTAAGATAAATATTATAAACATATGGTTGACCATGGTTTATTTTCATATTGAGACAATTCTTATCATAGTGTGATGTTAGACCATGGTTGATTTACATATCGACACAATATTTGTCACAATGCGACGTTAGACCATAGTTGACCATGGTTGATTTTCATATTGAGACAATATTTGTCACAATGCAACATTAGACCATGGTTGAACATGTTTTATTTACATATCGAGACAATCTTTGTCATAATGGAACATTGGATCATGGTTGATCGTGATTGATTTTCATATCGAGACAACCTTTTTCACAATGCGACATTCGACCATAGTTGGCCATGTCTCATTCTATAAAACATGGTTGACCATGACCAACCAGTTGACCATGATTTTCCATGATTTTCATATGGAGACAATTTTTGTCATAATGCGATATTCGACCATGGTTGACCATGACTCGCTATGATTGACCATGATTGATATTATAAACCCAAAGGAATAATAAACCCAAGGGATTAATATTATAAATCCAAGGGAATAATAAACCAAGGGATTAATACTAAAACCCAAGTGATTATGAACCCAAGGGGATAACATTAAACCCAAGGGACAAATATTATAAACCCAAGGTATATAAACCCTAAGATAAATATTATAAACACATGGTTGACCATGGTTGATTTTCATATTGAGACAATTCTTATGACAGTGTGACGTTATACCATGGTTTATTTACATATCGAGAAAATATTTGTCATAATGTGACATTAGACCATGGTTTACCATGGTTGATTTTTATATCGAGACAATGTTTGTTACAATGTGATTTTAGACAATGGTTGATCATGGTTGATTTTCATATCGAGATAGTCTTTGTCACAATGCGATGTTGGACCATGGCTGATTTTCATTTTGAAACAATCTTTGTTGCAATGTGATGTTCGACCATGGTTGAACATGATTGTCCATGATTTTCATATGGAGGCAATTTTTGTGACAATGCGAGATTCGACCATGGTTGACCATGGCTGGCTATGATTAACCATGATTAACCATGATTGATATTATAAACCCAAGCAAATAATAAACCCAAAGGATCGATATTATAAACACTAAAATAAACATGGTTGACCATGATCAACCATGGCTAACCATGGTTGACCATGATTGTCCATGATTTCCATATGGAGACAAATTTTGTCACAATGCGACATTCAAAACCATGGTTGATTTACATATGAAGACAATATTTGTCACAATGGGATGTTGGACCATGGTTGACCATGATCTAGTTTCATATCGAGATAATCTTTGTCACAATGTGACATTCAATCATGTTTGACCAAGATTGACCATGGTTGACCATGCTTCATTCTATAAAACGTGGTTGTCAACCATGCTTTTCATATCGAGACAATCATTGTCACAATGTGACGTTGGCCCATGGTTGAACCTAATTAACCCTGGTTGACCATAATTGATTTTATAAAACATGGTTGACCTTGGTTGAATAAATTTAAACCGAAGGGACTAATACTATAAAGCCATGGCATATAAACCCTAAGATAAATATTATAAACACTAAAATAAACATGCTCGACCATGGTTGATTTTCATATTGATACCTCATAATGTGATGTTGGACCATTGTTGACCATGAGGGATTTTCAAATCAAGAGAATCTTTGTCACAATGCGTCATTGGACCATGGATGACCATGGTTGATTCTCATATTGAGACAATATTTGTCACACATCAACATTGAACTATGGTTCACCATTATTGAATTTATGTTTAAAATAATTAAACTACTTAAAAAAATTAGTGAATACAATACATAACTCACTAAATTTATTCATAATAACTTATGATCATAAAAACACTGGAAGAACACCACTTTGCAATCTTTCACTCTTTAATATTCAACATTGTCTAATTGTTGAACGATTATTCTTGCATTGGATATTAAATAATCAAGGAATGAGAACATGAACCATTGTAGATATTTGTGATCATTTCAATAATTTAAAATATCCCTTCTAAATTATATGATTAGTTTGGACTTTTATAAATTATATATAGGTACGCCTATGGTTAATAATTAAAACAAATACCTCTTTTAGTTTTATAATGGTACATCGTTGATTAATAATTCCAACATAGTTTTACTTAATCATTCCAGCATAGTTTTACATCTATTATAATTTTATTTTTAGGTGATTCCAATGTTTGTAGGAAGGCTGTCGGATCTCGACGCTGATAGTGGATGAAGAGCTCAAATTAGGGCATCTCTATTTTCTTCTCCCCATGTGCAAACTCAACCACTCGCTCTCTCTTTCCGAGATAAATTCCCTCGCGATAGATCCAAATCTATTTTACAGAGGTAAACTTCCAATCTAAGAGCATCGCCAAAACCATTCTTGTTTTGTGCGACTTGTTCTAGCGTCAATTACCTTTCATGAGATCCAAGAAATCGCCATCGGAGAGGCATACATTTTGTTCAAAGTGCGTGGTTCATCCATAGTCTCTATCGTTCACTGATTCCATTGCATGTTCCCTATCTATTCTGAATTATGATGGTAGAAATCTCTGCATAAATTAATTAAAGGTATGGTTTCAATTGCATGGTCGTTTGTTTCAAAGAACCAGTAGTGTTGGGCCGACCCGAGAGGCATGATCCTGAAATGACTAGTAGCGACATTTACATTGAAAGATTAATTTAGCATTGCTCGTGAGCCTCTCATGGAGGACCCAAGATACAATTTTCCTTCTCATATGCTTTTCATTGGAAGCCTGGTAGGATCGACAACAAAATTGTAATTACATCTTCCACTTCTCATCGCCTGCAGCAAACCGAAATGCCCCTCGTTTCCTGACTCTAGTAGTTGACAATACCGACCTAATTCTGGCATCATCGACCAAGATATCTTTGCCTTTGAATCTCCAGGGACTCTGATCATGTTTTCCTCTACCACCACCTGTTTGTCAAATGCTTCGATGCAATTTTATTTAAAACATTAAAAAAACAACATATCATACTTCATGTTCCATGGCTACATGCCTATTGATATGCGATGAAGCATATTCACCCACATTTAATCTCCATCCAATTTTTTTTTTTACTGAAAAAAGTCAACATCAGCTCTTCCACCCCAGGTTGAAATAGGGAGCCTTTGGTATGAAAAACAATCATTATGTAAACTTTTGAGTCAAAAAAATAATTCTAATTATATTTGGGTTTTCCACACACTTTGCTCCTCAAGCACACATTAAGCCCCTCCTTCCATGAGCATAAATTTTTTGCTCCCTCCAAACTGTGATTTGGTCCAAACCTTGGTAAGACATTCTATTGCTCTTATTCTATAGAAACCTTAGCGCATTGGTCTGACTAGAAAATATGTGATTTGTCGGTTAAAACCATAGGTCCAACCAATAGAAACCCTAGTGACACCTTCAATTGTATTGTGCCTCTCCTATGTACCTTAAACTTGTTCATGAGGTCAAAACAAGGGTGCTGGTCTTCATTCAGAGATGTGGCTCTGATACCATGTTATTTTTCTTAAAACTCAACAATCAAATATGTGAATTATGTTAAGAAAAGAGTTGAAAATTAAACTTTAACTTCAATCCAAAAATATACTAAGTTTATTAACTAGTTTTCAGTGAAAAATAATGAATAAATGAAGACAAACACACCATAAAACTAAACAAAACAAATTTAACCCAGGAAACCCCAACTGGGAAAACCTGCAAACTTGGTGTTCTTCTTATTATGCTCAACAATGTATTAAAAAAAAATGCTTACAAATGTGAGGGAAAAATTCCCTTTACAAGTGTTATATTATGAATAAGGAATGTTGAAGGATATATCAATGAAATAAAAGTAGTGTGATTTGTGGCATACAATGAAAGACACTAGAGGCAGTGTTTCTTGGTGTTTGTGGATAGATATGGTGCGGTATATGGATTCTCAATACTATTGTATACGTGTATTTTTTCAAGTGCATTGTTTATGTGTTGTCTTTTACACTGCTTCTTTGTGCCTATGTTGTGTAATGTATGGGACAAACATGTATGGGACTTCCTGGGCCTATGAAGGTGTGTGATACACCTATATTCTTGTTGGAAGAAGACTACTGAGATTGGTAGTTCCCATATTCGTTGAGTATCGATTGGGATTAATCATATATATATATATATATATATCTATATATATATATATGTATATGTATATATATATGTATATGTATATGTATATATGTATATGTATATGTATATATATATAGATATATATATATATATATATATATATATATCTATATATATATACATATACATATACATATATATATCCACCACTGGATGCTTGACGGGATTGGCAATCGATCCAGTATGTGTACAAGGTCAAAGAGAAGTGAAGGCACTGGGTGCTTGTTGATATTTTTAGCCGATCCAGTCTATGTACATGAAGAAAGAAGGCCACTGGATACTTGCTAGGTTTGGAAGTTGATCTAGTATGTGTAAAGGAGTGTAACAAAGAGAAAAATCCATGTTATATTGAAAACCTCTAAAGAATACAAATACTTCAAAAAGGACCATTGGAAGATGCCTGAATTTATAAATTAATGATTATCGAATGGTTGGTAATCCACTGTGCACATACGATGTGTTGTAAAAGCTGAAATGAGTTGTGTATATAAATATCCATAATCAATAAGGCTTGGTCTAAAACCATGTTTTGTTGCATATGGTTATTAAACATTGAGGATGTTGTCCCCCTCAAGGGGGAGGGGATTGTGACATCTCCCAGTTAATACTTTTTCTCTTGTAAATAATTGAAATTATTCTAAATTATTGAGAGAGGGACACATATTCCATTGCTTGAGGGGATTAATGATTTAAACATCAGTCCTGGTTGATTGAGTGGGATAAATGTGCCATGAAATTACTAAAGAAGAAGGACAGGGGCAGATGTTCTTTAAATCTAACCATAAGCAAGGAATATGACAAAAAAATTAAGACATTGATGGGTTGTGTTGTCAAGCAGTTGAATGTTGTACAATTGTGGAGAGCGATGGACACTTAATTTTTTTGGAAAAAGGGAAGGAGAGAGGGTGGGAGAGGAATTTTTTTTTTCATTCATTGATTCATGCATGTTATCTCCCTCGAGGACACACACATAAAAGACACATAGAGAGGAAAACCTTTCTAGGCATGCAAAAGCTATGGAAAAAGGTAGAGAAGATAACATCTCAAGATTTGTGATTGAGCACCAGAGAGAGTTTAAATGTCTAAAAAACCCTCTTAAAAGCTTGTTTAGCATCAACAATATAGGGAGAGCAGAGGCTTGCCTTTGGTGGATGAAGGTGGTGTGGCCTGGTGGTATCTAGTTCCAATTGTTTTGTTGGTTAAAAGACCCCAAAAGCACTCCACCTGAAGCTTTGGAATCTGGTTCGGGCATGACAATTGCAAGTAAGAAGTGCCTGCAACTGTCTATGGTTGGGAGGAGAGCTAGATTCCCACTCTTAGTTTTCAGAACTCTTATAAGATAAGTAGAACCTTATGTTGATGCTTGTGATTAGTATAATGTATCTTTTATTTGTATTAGGAGAATGTCATGCTAATGTCAAGGAGTGTTGGTTCTTGCACACATCAATTATATAAATGTTGTAGGAGGCATGATATGTAAATGTATTATTGACATGATTGACTAAGATGTTGGTTGGGAATATTTTCAAGGCATTGGAACAATGTGTGATTGTATTGGTTATGTTCTGGTGGTGACTAGCATGGAAAATCCTTATTACTTGCAGTGACATAATCTTGATTTATTGCAAGCTTTTGCTAGCCCTTATTTATATTTATGAGCATGGATAATGTATATTCCTCGATATCTGCCCCTATTGGGTTGTATATTTCACATGGATGTCATTCCAAGTCTTCCATTAACATATTCCCAAGTTCTTGGGTCTGCATTTCTATTTTCTCTAAGCTTAGGCATAAATAAGACTTACTTTTTGTGATGTTTATGAGATTATCTCATAGGCTTGTGTTATCGCTGCAAAAAACACCCTCCAAAATTTGGTTTGCACTTGAATTTTGGAGCCTATTGTGGATATTGTGATCGTTCGTTGCTTAGTCACTTTGTGGTTGATCGATAAGTGTCAACGTCACCTGCTCACACATCCTTTGTCCACAAAAAGTTCATGAGCGCACTCTTTTATACAGTCTTGAACAAGCATGTCATAATCCATCAATATAGAGATTGTGCGATGATCAACCTATGTTGATAGTCAGTGTGTGCTTCTATTTGGTTGTGATTGTGCTTCTATTTTAGTGATTTTTTCAAACTATCTCTTTTGCGCGCATTCACTTTCATGTTTTCAACTATTGCTTTCACTTTATTTCACCTTAATTAGTGTTGTTTTCATGTTATCTTTAATCTGACATGTGTATCTTTCACCGCCGTTCGCATATCACAAGTGTCGGATCCAAATGGAAATTGGCATCCACCCATGGTATTCATCGACCCATGGTATTTATCCACTCATGTAATATGCCCATGGTATTGTAAGTGACATCCACCCATGGTATTCATCCACCCAAGATATTTATCCACCCATGGAATTTACCCATGGTATTATAAGTGGCATCCACCCATGGAATTTACCTGTGGTATTATAACTAGAAAAAGACTATAAGTAACAAGCCACATTTTGTAAAAGGACAGATGGCCCACCACAATGTAGAATTTACAATTATTATCTATTTTAATTAAAAAAAAGTTTCTTTGTGGTTTTGTTTATTAAGTTTTCTCCTCTTTTTCTTCTGGCATTTCAATTTTTTAGACCTTGGGAGCCTCCCCCCAAGATCCGGATCCATGGTATCAGATTTAGGTTACGACTCCATTGGAGTGAGGGTTTGACGCATATTTTAGTTTCAATTTTTTGTAGCAATCTTCAACAAAATTCATGCACGTGCTACGACCTCCACAAAGCACTTTCTTGGGCAAAGCGGGAATAATTGTTTTTTTTTTTTTTTCATTTTTTTGTAGGACTTTTTTGGGCCGGGAGTTTTCATATCAGATATGAAACTTTTAGTGAAAAATTTACAAAAATAAATAACACATATATATTTCTTTCAAAAAAATACCAAAATTCAAAAAAACAATCATCTTAATCGGAGTCTGGATGAGGGAGATATCACTGATTTAAAATTGGTTGTGTTATAGAAATTTTTTTGATGATAATTCATGGACAACGACTCGCCTATTATTTTTTACAGTTTTTGTGCAAAATTTCAGAAAATTAATTGCATATATGAGATCCTCTTGAAAAATCACCCATTTTCAAATTTTTTTTGGTCGAATTGGAGTTCAGATGAGGGAGATATCGTTGATTTAAAATCAGCTATTTTTTTCATAACTTTTGTGACGACGAGACATTTGCAATGCGAATCTGAGTTTCCAGAGTGTCTATATAAGAATTTTAACTACATGGGAAGATGCAGAATGATCATTCTATTTCCAAAAATAGGTTATAATAAATATTTTGAGTTATATTGACCAAGTTATTCCCATTTAAAATTAGTTTTATATCTAGAGCATCATTCAGGACGGGTTCCCTTTGGAGACGTGTCCTCTCACCTTGCTTTAGTAGGCACCTGCTTCACATTCATCAGTTTCAGCATAGTAGCATCCGACTTGGGTTCTTTAGAGACGTGCCCTCCCACCCTAGTCTATGTAGGCACCTGCCACTTCATCAATAATTAACATCACGGTTATGGGTCAATCGCACAAAATCCTTGTCATCGAATTCCATTTGTTAGGCCACACACTGTTAGTATCACAATTGGTCACAAGTATTACAAGGTATCTCTATCCTTAGATCTTTATTTGTCATGGTTATGGACCATCCACAAACCCACACTTCATCGAAGTCCATTTTGAGGCCGCACACTGTTAGTATTACAGTTAGTCACACACATTACAAGGTATCTCTATCCTTGGATCTTTGTTCATCATGGTTATGGGTTAACCACACAAAACCCTTCTCTTTAGTGGCTCTTCATATTCAACAAAGGCTTCCTAGGAGGGAACTTCACACAATGGGGACCACTTCTTCTTAAGGAGAGATGAATGATCCGATTGGAAATTGACATCCACCCATGGTATTCATTGACCCATGGTATTTATCCACTCATGTAATATACCCATGGTATTGTAAGTGACATCCACCCAAGGTATTTATCTACACATGGAATTTACCAATGGTATTGTTAGTGGAATCCACTCAGGGCATTCTTTCACCCATGGTATTGTAAGTGATATCCACCCATGGTATTCAATCACACATGGTATCTACCCACCCATGGAATCTACTTGTGGTATTATAACTAAAAAAAATACTATAAGTAACAAGTCACATTTTGTAAAAGGACAGATGGTCCACCATAATGTAACATTTATAATTATTATCTATTTTAATAAAAAAAGTTTATTTGTGGTTTTGTTTATTGTGTTTTCTCCTTTTTTTCTTCTGGCATTTCAATTTTTTAGATCTTGGAGGCCTCCCCCCAAGGTCCGAATCAGTGTCACTCCCACTTTTCTCTTTATATAGCAAATGTCGTATTTTGGTATGGGAAGTGTTGCTTATCATGTAAATTTAAGTTTTGGATTGTTTCGAAGGGTAACTTTGAAGTTTATGAGTCCTTCTAGTCATGTAGACATGTTTTACATTCATTCCCAAATATTTATGCATTGTCGCACAAGTCTCGTCACTTTCATCGTAAAGTGTACCTTTTGTGTGACACTTGGAGAGGTATGTTGTATCACCGTCGCATTGAGGATATCATGTTGTTCTTGTTTTCTAAGTGATCAATGTTGTGTCATCGATTGTTTGATTGTGTGATCATGATCTAGTTTTGTCTCTGTTCACCCGAGCTTCAATGATCCCATACTTAGCCTTATCCGGAAAATTCACTCTCGGGCAACTTGACTTCACTTAGCCTTCCTGAACCACACACTACACAGTCTCAACCCTTAAGTCCCAACCTCACCTCTTGGAAATATGAACTACACATTCACAATGTCCAACCTTGATCCTTGAGCTCCAAGACTGTGCAATTTTTGCCATCCAGTCAGTCATAATTGTGCACTACACAATATCAAGCCTCAAGCTTTCAGCCTAACACCTTGAGCTATGCAACTGTGCAATCCATCAGACCGTTCTCCCTCTAGAAATGAATTTTAGGAAAATCTAAGCCTCAAGCCTCAACATTGAGCTCTTGATCCCCTAAAATGCACATTCACCAAGCCTGGCCTCTAATAATTGCACATTAGGAAACTTCAAGGATAAAGCCTTAAGCTTGACCTCCCAAGTCTCTTAACAATGCAATTCCTTAAATTTGTCTTTCCATAACTACGTATTGAGCAACCTCAAGCCTTAAACCCTATCCTTGAGCTTTTGAACCCCTCAATTATGCAAGCCTTTAACCTTTACCATCCTAAATTTCACATTGCGTAGTCTCAAGCCTCATTCCTAGAACTTCACCTCTGGAACTACAAAATCCTTGAGAAAATCACTCAATCAGTCACTCGGTTCCAACCCTAACAAGTGATTTCATGAAACATGTTACATTAAGATTTTTTAGAATGATGTCAACTTGTCATGAGTGGTTTTCAATTGCAGGTACTCTATCTTATCATGGCAGGATGATGATGGATGAAAAAGAGAAGGTGACCATGCTAGAAGACACCTATAGAACTGAAGAGATAAGATGATCGTCAGGCGAGAAGACGAAGGAACAACAGAGTACAACAAAAGATTGAATGTTAGGACTGCATGAAGACTCCATACTGATTCACAACCACTTGGAGGGTGGATATGAAGAACAAAGCATATCTCTCATGAAGACAAAGTATTAGATACATCACTTATCAAAGACAAAGCAATGAGAGGAACAACTTGGCACTACCACCTTATCTTGAAGTCCATATTATTATTTTCAAGTTGTAACTTATGCAAGTGTCATCACAATGTCATGTGTGTCCATGTGTTTTGCCACATCCCTTGTGTATGTAATGAAGTAAATATCAAAAGCAAAGGACAAAATGTAATGTAAAGTGGAAGAGTCATCCACAAAATTTCAAAAGTCATGAAGGAGTCAAAGAGTCATGGAGAATTCAAATAGTCATGAGGGTGGTCTAAGAGTCACAAGGGAGGTGAATGGTCACCCCATTTGTTATAAATATACCCTCATATCTCATGCGGAAGGACTTTTCACCTTGGCTCCTCCTAGCTGAAATTGCAGAGAAAGATATTTCTTTTGGAGGAGCAAGTGGTTGCTCTAACGCTCCACTACTGGGGCTAGTCATGTCCACTGTCTTGATGTATCTTGGAACTTTTGATTAATTCAGAAGCTCATTGAGCTAACACACTTTCATGCGTATGTCATAAATTTGTAAGACTATTCTTTGAATGTTTGTGATGTATGTCGTTTTCATCTATACTAAGGAAATTGAACTATTTCGGTGGCTTTGGTACTTATCTTTTTAAAGGTGCATTGTATGCGTTTTAACAATCGTTGCTTCTATGTGAGCTATTTCACTAGTTGTCCAAAAATTCATTGTATATGATCACATGTATTTACTAGATTAGTACTATTACTTGTATTTTAAAGGCTCACTTTTCTCTCCCCTTTCAGTAGAAGAACCTTGATACATTCTATAGTTGAACATTCCACAAGGAATACTCACTTGCTAATCCAAAATTACCTGTGCATTAATCTCTCATGCTGAACATTGTAGCCAGGGAAAATATATAAGAATATATAATAGATGGGCTTTATTTCCGAAAGGGATCCTACACCAAAGGGATGAAGTCTAATTGGTACTTTTCATTAAGGAGAACTCCTTAATTGACGAATTTCTAACACCATCAACAAATAGCCCTGGAAGGAGGGACAGATGATAATATGTGCATGTTTATTATATTTTGAATCTCTTATATGAAATGGTTCATCCCCAAATCATATTCCCAGAATGTTTCTCTATCCTATCCCCTGGTGAAATTTTCATCTTCGTGCATTGGGAAACCTCAATCTTTAAGCCCCAACCTTGAGTTCTCGAACCCCTCAATTGTGAAATCCTTTGACCTTGACCATCCTGAATTGTGCATTGTGCAACCTCAAGCCACAGCCCCGGAACTTGGCCTCTGGAACCACACAATTCTTGAGTCAATAACTCAATCAGTCACCTGGTTCCAACCCTAACAAGTGATTTCATGAAGCATGTTAGATTAATAGCTTTCAGGCTGATGTCAACTTGTCATGAGTGGTTTTCAGTTGTAGGTACTCTATCTTATCATGACAGGATGATGGTGGATGAAAAAGAGAAGGGGAACATGCTAGAAGACACCTATGGAGCTATGATCATCAGGCGAGAAGATGAAGGAACACCAGAGTACAAGATCAAAGGTCAGGACTACATGAAGACTCCATATTGATTCAAAATCATTTGGGGGATGGATATGAAGAACAAAGCATATCTCTCATGAAGACAAAGTATTAGATACATCTCTTATTGAAGGAAAAGTAGCAAGAGGAACAACTTAGCACTACCACCTTATCATGAAGTTCATATTATTATTGTCAAGTTGTAACTTATGCAAGTGTCATCACAATGTCATGTGTGTCCACGTGTCTTGCCACATGTCTTGTGGATGTAATGATGTAAATATCAAAAGCAAAGGACAAAATGTAATGTAAAGTGGAAGTACAAGAGTCATCCACAAAATGTGAAAAGTCTTGAAGGAGTTAAAGAGTCATGGAGAAGTCAAACAATCATGAGGGTAGTCCAAGTGTCACAAGGGAGGTGAATGGTCACCCCATTTGTTATAAATAAACCGTCATAGCTCATGTGAAAGGAATTTTCATCTTGGCTTCTATTACCTGAAATTGTAGAGGAAGATAGTTATTTTGGAGGAGCAAGTGGTTTCTCTAATGCTCCACTACTGGGGATAGTCATGTTCACTGTTTTGATGTATCTTGGAGCTTTTGCTTAATTCAGAAGCTCGTTGAGCTAACACACTTTCATGCGTATGTCATAAGTTTTGTAAGACTATTCTTTGAATGTTTGCGATGTATGTTGTTTTTAACTGTACTAAGGAAATTGAACTATTTTGGTGGCTTTGGTACTTATCTTGTTAAAGGTGTGTTGTATGTGTTTTAACAATCGTTGCTTCTATGTGAACTATTTGACTAGTTATCCAACGATTCATCGTCATGTATATGCTCATGTGTCTTTATTAGATTAATACTATTACTTGTATTTTAAAGGCTCACTTTTCTCTCCCCTTTTGGTAGAAGAACCTTGATACATTCCATAGTTGAAAATTCCACAAGGAATACTCACTTTCTAATCCAGAATTACCTGTGCATTACTCTCTCATGCTAAACATTGTAGCCAAGGAAAATATATAAGAATAGATAGCAGTTGGGCCTTATTTATGGAAGGGAAGCTACACCAAATGATTCGAAGTCAAATTAGTACTTTTCATTAGGGAGACACCCTTGGTTGAATTTCTAGCATCGTCAACAAATGGCACTAAAAGGAGGGATAGATGACAATATGTGCATGTTTATTCTGTTTTGAATCTCTTACCTGAAATGGCTCATCCCCAAATCATATTGCCAGAATGTTTCTCTAACCTATCCCCTGGTGAAATTTTCATCTTTGTGAAACAACTTAATGAATTCTCACAATTTAAGTTTTATAGTGAGGATGATACATCCATTACCGAGCATGCATATGCTTTTCTTAGGTTTTGTGAACACTATGAAATTGACTATGAAGATGTGTCTTGTATTCTTTTCTGCCATACCCTACCACCTGATTCTGTTCATTCTTTCGAAAACCTCATCAAGGAGCTTCATTTAGCATTTGATAGGTATGATTACTGCGATGTTTTTAAAAGAATCAATTAACTAAGAATAAAATCTAATGAATCGGTTGAGGAGTTTCCTAATGAATTTCTTCACCTTTGTTATGAATTTCTAGAAGAAGATACAGATTGGGATTTATTGAAACAAAAGTTTGAGCGTTTTCTTCATATCTCTTTTCATGGTGAATATGAACCCCTTGATGTTTTCGCTTCCCGAACTCTTGTAAATCATGAGACACCTCTAATTTCAAAGGAGGTAAGTACAATTCCTTTTTTTCCTTGTCCTCCTCCTTTTTCAGTTCCGATATGGGCACCTCCTTGCAATGATGCCGAAGTTGGGAAATATGTAAATAAAATGGCTGATCCATCTCTTCAACCTTTATCTATTTCTCATGATTAAGATCCAATGGAGGAAATCTTGGAATGGTTCATGGAGCCTATGGTGAATACTAATCCTTACAACCCTCAAGATGATACTAGAATTCTCAACCTCAATCCTCAAACTTTTCCCACTAAAAGTCTTACTTCTTCAAGAGAAACCTGTCATCCTCTATCATCTACATGCCATGACTCCTTGTATTATGATCCACGTGAACAATCTGCTCCACCAACTAGTTCTTCAAACTCTATTGATTTTAAAGTTTTTGGTTCAAATTGCGATTAGGTACATGACAGTCACATTATATAGGTAGAGGAGAAGGAAAGTGAGGAGACTTTCGATCTCTCGTCCCTCTTTCAAAACCCTTTAGGTTAGGATTTTGTTCCTTGATTCTTGGATGTTTTTAAATCTACTAATCTCAACAGTCAATCGAATGAAGTTGATTTTCTTAATTAATCTATAGTCTTGGGTAACAATCATTTTGATGATAATGAATATGTTGATGTATGTGATGACAAATGTCAAGGTACATCAACTGATCTTTCCGTTTCACATGAAGATTTTAATTTAAAAGATTTAGATCTAGAATCTGTTTCGGTGAAAGACGATGTTCTTATCGAAAATTCCTCTTCATCTCACTATCCCTTGTGTTCTACTATCCACAATGCATCAAATTGCGATGAGGGTACTCCCTTCTCTTCAAGTTCTTCATCTGACGAGTTAAGTTCTCCATTGACACAAGGGAGTGAGGTTATACATGATGAAAAGGAAAAAAAATAGTAATTGAGTATTCTTTTCATCCCTCATCATCTATTATTTTGCATGAAGACAACTCTTAAAATTAGATTGATCGTGAAATTTCTTTGATTCATACATCTTTAGGTTTGCGATCAGAAGAATCTTTCGTGAGTATATATGGTTTTTGAATTTTTTAAACCTGATCATATCAGTGAAAAAGATGGTTTCCATCCGGGTTAGTAGTGGTCTCATTAAAATCAGTGAAAGCAACTATCCTCACACCATGCATGATATGATTCAATCTTCAGAATGTGATTTTACAATCCTTGAAAGTTCTAGGACTTGTCAGGCAATTGAGGCACTTCAAATTCCATTGATGGTTATGTCAGAATCTTGAGACTTTGGTAAGGTCCCTAAACTAAGTCAGATTTGGTTTTTCTTGTAAAATTCTTTTCTTCACTTGGTTTCACTAGATGTAAATTCCTTCTTGAAAGAGGTGTGGATTTTAGATATAGTCTTTTGAACTTTCAAGATTTAGTTTCTGATAAGATTCAAGATTTTGTTTCAGTTGATTCTTATCCATGCAAGGCTATTGTACTTAACTCGGGTTTGGAGTGTTTATCTCTCATATAAGCATGGAAATACAAAGTTGACCATTCCAAAGACTATCTTTGGCTGAAGGAATCATGCCTATCAGATGCATTTCAGAATAGTTATCTCTTGGTTTTTCTTATGAATTTTAGATTGCTAATATTTTTCTTCATCGCACCTAAAATCCTCTTGAGTACTAATGAGTGCATGAGCTATCTGGCAAATGAAATTCTTCTTCACTCATTGTATCTTGAATGGTTTCATGTGTTTTCTATACTGGCATTCCTTTTAACCTCTTTTGATGATTACGATGCTAGTGAAAAGTGTTAATAGTTACAAGGAAAAGGTTTATTACATTTATCATGTCAGGAAGATGATTCATTTTTTCAAAGCATTCATAAATATGTTCAAACTGATTTATCTTTGCTGTCTATTAACAGAGAATATCATGCCATAAAAAATCTATTTGATCATAATATTAATTGTCATTCAATTTATCATTCTCCCACCAACATATTTGATGAAAGTTGTTTCACATTGATTAATCTGTATGGTTTATCTCACTATTTGGATACATGTCAAGAAGTTGAGGCACTTCATCCTTCACTGATGGTTATGCTAGGCCCCCACTATATTGACAAACCTTATGAATATGATTAGACTCATTTTTCCTTCCAAGAATCTCATCTTAATCCCACACTTTTTATTGAAAATTATTCTTATCAAGGATTTCAAGTTTTTCAAGAGGATTGTCTCAAATTTGATGATCCAATCACTTTATGGTTGGAGCAATCTTACTTGGCAAGCTCTAGTGCAAATTAACAAGTTTAGATATTTTCTCATGTTTGCTAAGGTTGTAAGTACAGGTGAAGATACATTTGCAAGAAGATTCCCAGGTTTGTTTAATAATGGTTTTCATCGAAAAGGTAAGAATGTGAGCTAGTTAGAAGTAGTGGCTATGACATATCTTTCTGCTGACATGAAAGACCTTCATTTTTTTTTGAAAGTTATTGAAGCTCTTATCTTTTCTATTGCACACTATTTTATATCTGTTTTATTTTCTCATATCTTTGCGTGTGCAGGTTAGGAGAAGCTACGGTGGCTACATTGGAAATTTCATTATACGTGACCTTGACCTTCTAGCTAGTTAGGTTAGGAGTAGGTATAGAAACATATTAGATTCTCTTGCACATTCATCCTGTACTCGTTTTCTATAGTCTTTCTTGTGTTTTCTAACTTTTTTCTTGCATTCTATTTTCGGTTTAGCCTCCTTTTATTTTTTATTTCTAGTTTTGTTTCCTTGTCATGTCTTGTCTTTTGCATTTTTTAATAAGACTTCACATGAAGAATGTTACCTTTGGCTCAAAAGACATTGTATCAAAATAGGAAAGGGCCTTGTGACACTGCAACATTTGGCTAAACTTTAGTCCTTCTTATTCGTCTTGGTTTCATACCTTTTGGTCAATGATGTTTTGATGGAAAATATGATCCTTATGTAAGGAGAGATTTATGTAAAACCATGAGACCCACATCTATTCTAGAAACCTCATACCTACACTCGATTCTTAAGTTTCATTATTTTCCACATCGATCAAATCAAGTAGAGAAGGATAAGGGAAAATCTAAATGAGCAAACCAATATAAGAGGTTTTATATATGCTTCTCTAAAGGAACAAACTCTTCTAATTTCAATAAGTCGGGATCCCTTTTCCACCCCATGAAATGAATAAGTGACAATGCAAATTACTATATAGATAAATAAATAAATAAAGGGTGAAATGAGAGAAAGAATTCCTACGTAGAGAGGTGAAGAAAGCAACTCCGCTGGAGTAATGTCCAGACTTGTTGGTAGCGGAGCAATGTTTGTGTTCCTGAAGTGACTCTGCCGAGGTACTGTCAAGGCCTGTTGGTAGTGGAGCAACACCAGAGATGAAAAAATATACTCTGAATATCTTAAGCTCGCGAATAACATTACCCTTCTCCTGATTCAAAACATGACGATATAACTAGATTTATGATTGTGTTCAACTGAGAAAGAATGAAGGGGACTATGTTTATACATGGGCTAAGTGGGGAAGCCAAATTAATCTGAATGATGAATCAATACTCCGTGAAAAATTAGAGCCTGTGTGTAAGATTTTACCAAGGAAGAGAAGTTGGAGTTCTACCAGTGTGTTGTCGCTGTGACAAACACCCTCCAAAATTTGGTATACACATGAATTTTGGAGCCTATTGTGGATCTTGTGATTTTTCATTCCATAGTCACTTCATGGTCGATCGATAAGTGTCAACGTCACTTTCTCACACATCCTCAGTCTGGAACAAGTTCGTGAGTGCACTCTTTTATGCAAGCTTGAATAAGCATAGTTCAACCCATCAAGACAGTGATTGTGTGATGATAAACCTATTGTCAATAGTCAGTGTGCGCTTTCATTGACAATCTCTCTCTTTTGGTTGCGATTGTACTTCTATTTCAGTGAGTTTTTCAAATCGTCACTTTTGCTCGCCTTCACTTTCGCGAATGTTGATTTCATGTTTTCGACTATCGCTTTCACTTGATTTCACCTTTATTAGTGTCTTTTTCATCTTATCTTTTCTATGGCATGTGTCACTTTCACCATCATTTTCATATTGTAAGTGTCACTCACACTTTTCTCTTCATACAACAAATGTCATCTTTTGGCATGGGAAGTGTCGCTTATCGTGTAAAGTGGAGTTTGTCTTGTTTCAAAGGGTAAATTTGGTGTTTATGAGTCCTTCTAGTCATGTAGACATATTTTTCACTCATTCCCATATATTTATACTCTCGCATAAGTGTCGTCACTTTCATCACACTTAGAGTGGTATATTGTATCACCATTTCATTGAGGATATAATGTTGTTCTCATTTTTTGAGTGATCAATGTTGTGTCATCGACTGTTTGAGTGTGTGATCATGATCTAGTTTTATATCTGTCCACTCGAGCTTCACTAATCCCACACTTAGCTTATTTGGAAAATTTCACTTCTGGGCAACTTGACTTCACTCAGCCTTCTTGAACTGCGCACCACATAGTCTCAACCCTCAAACCTTGACCTTGCCTCTGGTAGTTGTGCACTGCACAGTCACAGTGCCCAATCTTGACCCTTGAGCTCTAGGACTGTGTAATTTCTACCCCCAAGTTAGAAACAACTGCACACTGCACAGTGTCAAGCCTCAAGTTTCCATCCTCACACCTTGATATGCACAACTGCATTATCCATGAGACTGTTCTCCCTCGAGACTTGTGCATTGGGAAACTCCACGCCTCAAGATTGAGCTCTTGAGCCCTTCAACTGTGCAGCCACCCAGCCTGGCCTCTTAGAACTTCACATTAGGAAACTTCGAGGCTCAAGCCTTAATATTGACCTCCTAAGTCCCTTAATTGCATAGTTCCTTAAGTTCATCCCTCTAGAACTGCGCATTGGGAAACCTCAAGCCTCAAGCCCCAACCTTGAGCTTTTTAACCCCTCAATTGCGCAATCCTTTGACCTTGGAAATCCTGAACCGCGCATTGTGCAGTATGAAGCCTTAGTCCTGGACCTTGGCCTTTGGAACTGTGCAATCCCAGAGTCAATCACACAATCAATCACCTGGTTCCAACCCTAATAAATGATTCCATGAAACATGTTATATTAAGAGTTTTTGAACTGATGTCGGCTTGTCATGAGTGGTTTTTAGTTACAGGTACTCTCTCTTATCATGACAAGATGATGATGGAGGAAAATGATAAGGGGACCATGCTAGAGGACACCTATGGAGCTGAAGAGATAAGATGATCATCAAGAGAGAAGTCGAAAGAACACTAGAGTACAATAGAATATCAAAAGTTAGGACCACATGAAGACTCCATACTGATTCACAGCCCTTTGGAGGGTGGATATGAAGAACAAAGCATATCTCTCATTTAAACGAAGTGTTGGATATATCTCTTACTGAAGATAAAGCAACAAGAGGAACAACTTGATACTACCACCTTATCATGAAGTCCATATTATCATTGTCAAATTGTAACTTATGAAAATATCACTGCGATGTCATGTGTGTCCATATGTCTTTCCACATCTATTGTGGATGTAATGATTTAAATATAAAAAAGAAAAGGACAAAATGTAATGTAATGTGAAATTCCAAGAGTCATCCATAAAATGTGAAAAGTCTTGAAGGAGTCAAAGAGTCATGGAGAAGTCAAACAATCATGAGGGTAGTCCAAGAGTCATAAGGGAGGTGAATGGTCACCCCATTTGTTATAAATACATCCTCATAACTCATATGAAAGGACTTTTCACCTTGGCTCTTCCTACCAGGCAATACAAAGGAAAATAGTTCTTTGGAGGAACAAGTGGTTGCTCTAACGCTCCATTACTGGGGATAATGGTGTTCACTATCTGGATGTATCTTAAAATTCTTTATTAATTCATAATCTAGTCGAGCCAACACACTTTCATGCGAATGTCGTAAATTTTGAAATTCTATTTTCTGAATGTTTGCGATGTATGTTGTTTTCATCTGTAATAAGGAAATTGAACTATTTCAGTGTCTTTGATATTTATATTGTTGAAGGTGTGTTGTATGTGTTTTAACAATCGTAATTTATATGCGAACTATTTCACTAGTTGCCCAACGATTCATCCTCATGTATATTCTTGTGTGTCTTTATTATATTAATACTATGACTTATCTTTTAAAGGATCATTTTTCTCTCCCCTTTAGGTAGAAGAACCTTGATACATTTCACAGTTGAAAATTTCACAATGAGTACTCACTTGCTAATTCGAAATTACCTGTGTATTACTCTCTTGTGCTAAACATTGTATCCAAGGAAAATCTCTAAGAATATATGGCAATCAGGCCTTATTTTCGGAAGGGATTTTACACCAAACTATGAGAATTGTAATTGGGACTTTTCATTGGGGAGAACCCCTTGGTTGATGGATTCCAACCCCATCAACAACTTGATATCTTAACTCAATTGTTTCCAACACCCTAGAATTGTGACATTTCCATCTATTCTAAATGCATGATGATAACTACTTTCTTAGTGACAAGTGCTCTATTCTATATGTTTCTTGGTACCATGGTGTTAATAAAATTTGGGTTCTATTAACCTGTAGATTTATGTACAGGAAGGTTGGATTGAAATGTATATCGTTCATTTTGATTGGAGGCAACTATTGGTCTTTGTAGTATGCTAGCCTTACTAAATGAGTTGGGTCCTGAAAGGAACTCCAACCTCTATGTATTGGGTTCAATGGCAAAACTTGTATATGAGACTTTTCATTTGCCTTATATTACATTAAGCATATTCTTAAAAGGAAGTCTAATACTAGGTTTTTTAATACCAATAGGAACTACTATTATTATTCTTCCCTGGTCACAAATATTGGATTCTAACCATGTTCTATTTAACTTTTGAGGAGTTTTATGCACTTACTATGCAACTAAAAAACTGTGGATATTGAATAGTTTTGAACCAAGAAATTGGTTGTTCATTTATAGTCATGGTGGAACCCCCTCAATGCAATCAATTCAATAAATAACCCAATGACCTGCTCTATTATGATTAATGTCATTTGTGTCTGAAGGATCTCCTTGAGTACTATTGCTTGAATGTATTTGTAGTGGCTTGGTATCATTGGATTTTAAATAACATCATTATTTAGTCTTTCTGCATAACAAATTGTGGTGGAACATTGGTATGATACATTCGATATATATCACCGCAACTGAACCTCTTCATCGTGTTATAAACATAAATCTGGTGGTAAATAGGATGCACTTGAAGGTAAGTCACATAGTGCATAACTAGGATAATTCATCATTTTTATGGATATGATATTCATGGTAAGTTGAATGTTTTAAAGGCAAGAACCATATAATACATTACCACTCGTTACATGGAGCCAAAAGCTTAAGCCCTAATGTTTGAGCTACAAGCCATATGTCCATGTTGTGTAACCATGAGAAATTGATAAAGAGGAGGGACTTAGCCCAAGGGCCATAAAATGTATATGTCCATGTGCCATGGAAAAAGGGCAGAGATTAAACATGATGGATGACAATGATTCAAACTAAGAGATCAAGGGCTCGAATTTCCGTGGGGCCTCCCCCTTGTGACGTCAACAAGGGACGGGGGGAGGCCCCACCAACAACATGACCATTGAATGGATTATAGGAGATTAAGGGCTCATATTTCAACTGGTATCCCCCCTTGTGATGCTAGCGGGGAAGGGGTGAGGCCCTATACCCCATTGGATGAGCTAGGAAACTATGAATAGTTGGATAGATGGTGTGGAAATTTGATCAGAATGGTGATAACATAGGGGCTCTATGACATCAAAGAGAATGGTTTTCAACAAGAATAATTCTTCTAAGAATAAATCTTTCTCGAGGAGGTTAGCTCCAGGGTGATGTGGACCTTAGAAACTTTGAAGCCCTTGCTCACCATCATGGAAGAGTCAGGATGATCCAACATCAGGGTGACATGTGGAGGGTGTTAACATGGGTTGGCGTGATTGGTGGATGAGACAAAGGAAGAGGTGAAACATCCTGAAAGATAAAAAGGTTACACAAGAAGACAATGGGGTTGAGGGCTAAGGCCTAGTGGTTGATCATAATGTATGAGATGAGAATCCTAAGCATTGAGGGCTAAGTAGGTGAGGTCGCACCATTACATTATCAATGATTTGGAGTGAGGTCTCTCGGAGTTTTCTCTAAGATAGTTCTCGCTGAGAAAGGTTCTTACGACTTGGAGTTTTCCCCAATATAGTTCCCACCAAGAATGGTTTTCTTTTGAGAGGGATTTTTTCCCGAAAGAGTTGTGCTGAGAGGAGTTTCATTCGAGGCTAGGGTTATCTCTGAGATGGAGTTTTTGGTGAGATGCGTTGTGGGCGACAAGGGTTCTCAAGAGGAATTTCATTGGCGGTAAAGGCCTTGGAGTAAACATTTCTCGGAGGAAAATGACTCGACGAGCCAAGGGATTATCTGTGAAAGATAGGTTGAATATATTCCATAGAAAAAAATATAAATATGAAAAATTGGGTTGCTTTATTTACTTTTGTTGTTTGAATTGATAACCATTTTAATTGATTATTAATATATTTTTACTGTTTTCTTATTGATTTAAGTAAAATTATATTATTTTTTTACTATATTTTAATTTATTTGTTAAAACTCATTTCATTTTTATGAGCTTAAACAAAATTTTGTAATAAATAATAAATACCTAGGTAATATAAATAAGTGGTTTTATTTTTTAAAAAATTAGATAAAATCAAATGAATATATATTAATTTTTAGGTGTCTAGTTATTTAATTCAACTAATAAAATCTTAAACATGTTAACTAATAATATTTTTTATTTTGAACTTGTTAGTAATAATATTTATTATAAAAGTAATTTAATTATTAATTAATTAATGGTTAATAAGATTTCATTTTAATATTATTATTCCTCGGTAAGGAAGGACTTTAATAATCTGTTTACTTATTGATCACTATGACTATGGAATCCTGTAACAAGGGTACTCATCCATGTGAACATCAATTGGATCTGATCTAGACTTCTTGCTACTCTCTCATGGGCCTTGCCCATACTGGTCATCTAAAGCATCGTGCTCCTCCTCCATTTGGAGGTATCACTACTATCAATGCAAATTCCTCCAATCTAGAGGTCAACTCATTGATCTTTGCCGAAGCTATTGTCTGATGTGTCTTCTTCTCCTTCTTCCTCTTTGGACAGTGGGTGATGTAGTGACCAAATTTACCACATATGAAGCAATTAACCTTCGATAGATATTTCTTCTTCTTCTCTCTTCCTTTTGAGTTCTGTCCTTAACTAGGACCCTTATTCTCCTTTCCCTTACTTGCAAGGGCTACATTTTCTTCTTCCTTCTCCACCTTCGGTCCCTTGCAGCTATTGCTGGTAGTACCTTCAACAAGACTGAGCCTTATCTCTTCCTGAGTGAAGTCACTCCACATGAGTTCTCGATCTGGTAGCTTATCTTGTCACGTGATTGCTTAATTGAAAGTTCACCATTACTTGGTAAACCCATTTAGAATTGTTCACACTAGTTCACTACTTGCTAGTTTTTCTCCAACAGTTGCAAATTGATCTCTGACTTCTTGAATCCTGGTGAGATAAGAAATTACGCTCTCACCCTTTTGCATCTTGGTTGTTCTCAACTTCTCCTTAAGAATCCTTTTCCATTCCTTTGATGGATCTTGGCACAGCTTCACAACAAAATCCCACATGTTCTTTTCCGTATTCTTGTCTGCAGTATGTAGGACAATGTGATCCTGAACCCCGTTTAGGACCATCCTCTTTTATTTGACCATATCCTTCTTGTACTCATGAAACTAGATAGGATATTTCGATTTAATAACTACAGTTGTCACAAAATCCTTCAAACCATGCACATCCAATAGGAATTGCATCCCGACCTTCCAAACACCAAAGTTTGAGGCTCCATCAATTCTGTCATGATCTTTGAGTCTTGTTGTGGAAATATCTAGGAAACTCAAATAAAGTAGAGAAATAAACACTAAAAATATCCTTCTCCTTCCAGTAGTCTACCTTGGCCTTCCTCTTGCACTCGCACTCCCTACTGGAAATGTGTAGATATGCTCCTACTCTTGTCTTCGGTGTCCTTCTCGGAATTCACTTTGCTTGTTCATGCTATTGGGTGTCTCACTCTACCCCCTAAACTTCCTTCTCTAGAATCAAGCACACACTATTGACCCTAAAACTCACCTACTGGATTGAAAAGTTTGCTACGACTTTCTACTGCTAGAAATTTAAGCCTCCTTTCCTGCAACCCGAAAACTAGAAACCCTATGAGAATTCTGGAAATTTTCTCTGTGTGCTTTTTTCTTCCTTCCCTATGCAGATTTGTAACTACAAACCCTTGTTTCAAATCTATGCGCCCATATCTACTTTGAAAATTTATTGATCTACTCTTCGGAACCTCTTCTCAGTAACCACCCTGCTTATTTATTGCTATTGCTTCTAGGACGAATCAAATTTTTCCTTCAACCTAAACTAGAAATCAATTTTCCAAACCCAACAATCTTCACTGCCTAGCTAGCATGTACAAATTTGGAAATAGTTCTTCAAATCTCCCTATGAAACTACATGATTTCTCTTCCTTTTTTCTCTAAGCCTTTGATTTAATCTTCAATTCTCTGATACCATGTGAACATTCACTGAACTGCAACAATTGAGTATTATTTTCCTAACTTAACAATTTATTTGTCTTCGATTAAATTATTAACAAAAAATAGTGTGTAAACCACACTGCAATTATTCACCAAATAAAATTACACTGTGGAAATAAAATAGGAGCTGAGAAATATATGCACTCACACAAAAATAATGACACCATTATTTTGGACTAAATATCCCCAAAGAAACTTTGAAGGGAGAACCAATGCACTAGATGAGGGTTTATTTTACTATGAAACAATTTGAGAATTATTACAATTGGTTTCCCAAATAGAAAATGTACCAAAATACATTGGAAAAATATACTAGAGATCCCCAATATCCTATGCAAATCAACTTTCCCTTCTCTGGCCTGCACACACCCCATATTGAAAACTCACATTGTTGCCTGCAATGTGCACTACTGGCTTTAAGTTATTCACACAACCTTGAAACGACCTCTAACTAAGATGTCCTACCTCCCTCTACCTTTGGAATGAATTTTCTCTACCTTCTAAACACTGATCCAACCTCCAACAACTAAATTAAACCTCTTTTGGTAACTCACACTGGGAGTTTCTAGCTATTCGCGCTAGCTGTATCATCCCTCTCTGTAGATAATTCAACATCCCTTATCCTATCTCTCTGACACTAGAAAATCACTAGGAATCTCTCAGGAATCCTGCTCTTCCCAAATATCTACTGCCTCCTCTCTCTAATGGTCTTTTCCTGGCTTAAACTATACCCTCACTGAAAGCTGTGAACTAGGTAGCTTGATTTGCCTTGCTCACAACTAATGACAGTGATACTCTCTCCAAGCCCTTCAACTTTCTCTTACAATCTCTTGTTGGAATCTAAACAACCACGATTTAATCTCCATTGGCAGCTAAGATCAATTAGACTTCATCAAAAGAAGTCTCTAGAGCAATCTCAAACATCCTTAATTAATTAACTTTGATTTACCACTTTTCCTAAGTTAAACTTAGGAAATATTTTAATTATGAAAAAATAATTTAATTAACTTGTTTGCCAAGCTTATCTCATTAAACCTTATATGGGTTTTGGATATATTGTGTTCCTTAGCCTCTTAACATCATCTGAGACTAGGACACCTATACGATGCTACCATATCCATAAAAAACTAACAATGTGAGAAAGGATGAGTTAGTTTTGCTCTTGTGAGATGTCTTGGCACTTGTCAACATGCAATAGGAAATCATGTAAAGGAATTAAAAAGAAAGGGGACACTCTTGCAAGGGAGGATTCAGATAGATGAGAAAAAAGAAGGAATTTTAGGGTTGGTATTAGTAGATACGCTAAGAAAAAGGAAAAAGGAGATTCAAGTGAGGTGATAGCGCGACAACAAAAAGGTCTTCATATTAACAATGCACATAAGGCACTTGGAAGGATTCATTGAAGCTCAGACTTAGGAGCTATTTGAGGGACATTGAACAAAGGCGAAGTTGTTGGGTTTGGAAGGTAGAGTAGCAACATAATCTATACTATTGCGCTGCAGGTGGAGACTCTGGGTACTCTAGGACTTCTCATGGCGTTTTCATAGGTGGATACCCTGTAGGTGGATTCCCATGAAATCTATCAAGTGGAGGCATCGTGTGCTTTGGATTCTTACTGGATTGCAGGTAGAGGCACTGTGAGCTTTGGATTCATGTAGTGTGAATCAGGTGGAGACACCGTGGGCTCTGGATTCCTGTAGTGAGTGTTGGGTGGAGGCTAAAAGTAAACTAATATTTGTTATACATTTAAAAATATAAATCAAAACACATTATTTAAACATATATATTTATTTACACTTCTAATGTCATAGTATTTTTTTTTTGTGAAACACCTGGGTCTTTGGACTTTGACAGTGAGGTGAAAATAAATAAAATGTAACAAAAATATATGTGATTATATCCTTAAAAAAGAAGAACATAAATATCACATGTAATTTAAAATGTATAAAATGTTTAATATAATGTAAATTTAAATGAAATAAGATTAATATATTAAAGTGATGGGTCTTCCCATTGGGTATAGCTCAGTTGGAAATCACCTTGTTATGAAGTAATATGTAAAGCATGAGATTCAAATTTCAAATCACCGTGGATTAGACCAACAAAAATAAAAGTGATGGGTTTTAATAGTAGAAATTAAAAAAAAAAAAAAATTTGAATACAAGGTATTACCTTTTTTGGATGTAAATATACAAATATATATGTTGAGGAACTCATAAGAAGATTTTTAATACCGTATAAGCAATATATTGACATATTCTAGAACAAACCTCTTTTTGAAAGAATATGGATATCCGTTCCCTTTTGAGTTTAGAAGATAAGTTAATTAGGAATAAATTAAAATCAAGAATAAATTAAAATTCAAATAGGAGGAGATGACACCCAAAGTAGTGGCTACTAAGCCATGGGGCCTTTTGAAAGAATATGTTTCTATCTAAGGAAAGGGAGGAGAAAGAATAATGAATTTTGAAAATGAGAGTGAATATGGATAAAGGATTTCTTTAATGCTTAAAGATATTTGAACGATTTTCAAAAAACAAACTACAAGATTGGATCTATGGAAGAAATCAATATATTCTTTTTTTGAAAGAGCCTTAAGAGGTAATGCAAGGGTGGTAGGTGCGTGTGTGTGGGTGGGGTGAGTGCCTAGCTTTGACCTTGAAGGAAAATTGAAAATTTCTCATGCTTGAGAAATAAACAAAAACTCTAGCAATTAGGTTGAAGCTCTAGCTCTTTAGTTAGGATTCAAGATAATTTAGAACAAAAACATTAAAAGATGAGAATGGCTCAAGATTTGATCGTAGTCATATATGAATTGGTTTAAATATATCTTCCTAGAAACCCTCATCTTATCTTGGTTTAAATAGATCTTCCTAGAAACCGTCATCTTAAGTGATTACATCCAAAAATTGTTAGAAGTTTCTGAGGTGATCAAATTTTTTCATGTTCTTAGAGGGTTTTAATCATGTTCAAACCAAGCATGGAGAGGGATCAAAACACGGGCATGTTCAAACCAAGGGTGGAGAGGGATCAAAACTTGGGCATATTCAACCTAAGGGTGGAGAGGGATCAAAACTTGGGCATATTCAACCTAAGGGTGGAGAGGGATCAAAACTTGGGCAAAATCACGGGTTATCAAAACCTCGAGCCCAAAAAACTGCCAATGGTAAAGTGAGTATTTTATCTAAATTTTATTTTGATTATTATTATTATTATTTTCAATTATTTTAATTTATTTTTTAAATGCTATTTTTATTTTTATGTAATTTGATCAAGTCAGAATATTTACAAGTCATGACAGGGCGGCGAGACATTACAACACACCTCTTCTATATAATAATGGACAACGCAATAAATTATTATTATTATTATTTTTTTAAATTAAATAAATTTATATTAATAATTTAATGTGAAACAATGAAATAAAAATCTTAAGAATAAGTCAAAATGATACAATTATTTTATTATTGAAAAATGTTAAAAATATATTATTATATTTAATATTAAAAAAATTTAACAACTATTATTATTTTAATATAAAATTATTTTAATACATATAACCAACTTTTAACCCACTTAAATTTAAAAAATAAACACATCAAACAATTTAATCTCTCAAACCTTATTGGAAGAAGGTAAATAATAATAACTATTTGACAAAAGTACCGTTATATATTTATATATAACTAAACATTAACCATTACTCTTGAGCGTTAAATGGTTTTATATTCATAATTTAATATGGTTTTACATTCATAATTTAAAGTTATATATAGTTAATTATTATTATTTTTTAAATAGTCAAAATGAAATGATTATTTTATTATTAAAAAGAGTTCTCAAACCTTATTTGAAGAAGGTAAATAATAATAACTATTTGACAAAAGGACCGTTATATATTTATATAACTAAACATTAACCATTACTCTTGAGGGTTAATCATTCCTCTTGAGCGTTACATGGTTTTATATTCATAATTTAATATGGTTTTAAATTCATAATTTAAAGTTATATATAGTTAATTATTATTATTTTTAAATAGTCAAAATGAAATGATTATTTTATTATTAAAAAGAGTTAGAAAGGTATTATTATTTTTATATTAAAACTGTTGAAACATATTATTATTTTAATATTAAGAAGAAGGTTGGAAGTCTCAAATTTTATATAAATAGGATTTGGGTTCTATCTCAATATCACTTCTTTTAGATTTGTTGTAATTGGGTACACTTCTTTTAGATTTGTTGTAATTGGGTATAGGTATTGCGTTGATGTGTGAAGATGTGGAAATCAGGGGTATCACTCTGCATTGTTTGTTTTCTTCCTTGTTTGTTTTGGAGCTTGGCCACCGCCGAAGATGGTAAGTTGGTTTTTGCAGAAATAAATCTGCACAAATATATGTTTGGTATATTAACTTCTCATAATGTCATTCTAGTGGATTTTGGGTTGCTGCTGATGTTACTACATTGAACAACTGTCTATATGCGGTTTTTCCCTACAGAAATGGTGTAATTATTTTTGGACTATAGAAATGGAGAAATGATCTGATTTCAACTTGTTTTTTATTTGATTTGTATTTACTATTAGGCTTGATCCCGAATGGAGATTTCGAGGAGGCTCCTCCTCCAGGGGCAATGGTGGGCAACGTGATCGAAGCCCCCAATTCATTACCAAAGTGGGAGACGAAGGGTGTTGTAGAATATGTGTCTGCATCATCCCAAGATAACAACAACAACAACACAGTGCTGAATCTGGTTCTTCCCAAAAACGGATCCGCGGTGATATTGGGAAACGGTGGGAAGGTATCCCAGAGGATTCACGGCCTCAAGAAGGAATCGCTTTACTCCCTTTCTTTCAGCGCGGGCAGCACATGCGCAGAAACGCAGTCACTGAATGTGACTGTGGTACCCTACGAACCCCAATTTGTTCCCATGGAAAGAAGCAGGTTGAATAGTTATGCTTGGACATTCACAGCTATGCATGACACCCACCAGCTCATATTCCGCAATCCGGATAAGAATTTGCAGCATCCCAATTGCGGGCCCCTCATTGATGGCGTGGGCATCAAAGAATTGTCAAAGAATTATGTAAAAGATGTAAAAGAAAATATGTTGTGGAACGGAGACTTTGAAGTGGGGCCATCCGACTTCCTCAACGGCACCAACGGCATCCTCGTTTACCCAGAGCACAACAACTTCTATTCTCTTGAATCTCCCCTTCCCGCCTGGCGGATCGCCTCCGTTAAACCCGCCAAGTACATAGATTCTGCCCACTTCAGGGTTCCGCAGGGCAGCAGGGCAGTGGAACTTATGGAAAGTGTGCTGTACCAGTCCAGGTTCGTACAGTACGGGGCCAAACACCGCTTGAGTTTTGCTGTGGGAGATGCTGGCAACGGATGCAAGGGAGCCATGGTGGTGGAAGCTTCTAACGGTGAGGAGAAGTTCAGGGTTCCTTACACGTCCAACGGGACTGGAGGCTTCACCACTGCTACCTTCGAATACGTTAACCGTCATTGGGATACTACTCGTATAGCCTTCAGGAGTGAGTTCATCGGGAGGGATGACTCTGGTGCCCCATGCGGTCCGGTGCTTGATGACGTCAAACTTGTTCCTCTACTTTAGTCCTAATTACCTTTTTGCTATGGTCTACTCAAATAAATTTTGCCATGCAACCTCAACCTCATAATTAAGGATGCGTGTGTGTGTTAATGGTTTTACAAGACCTAATTCTTCATCTGTATGATTTTCCATAATTCAATCCATGGTTTTCCAATAATTCAATTCATGGGTCTCTATATATGATGAGAGTTCTATATATATATATATATATATATATCTCGATGAGAGTTGAATCATACTCATGAGTATGCGATATATTTGCTTGCATCCACATTATTGATAATATAAATAAAATATTCGAGTTAATGGTTGTTTCATTTCAGACAAAATATTTTCGCAACGCAATGACGTTAAATAGAATTTATAGAAATTTTAACGTGTTCCTTACGACACTTCAATTTATCAGATGGTAGATGTGTCTAGCAACGCAAATGCAAATGTTTCCATCCAGATGTGCTCCCTATATCGAAATAGAACGTGGTCATCATCCAATTATCATAAATACTCATTTTTACATCGATCATAATAAATATTAGTCTTTAAAATCTGGTTTACTTATTTAAATTAACTTGCTTCATCAACATAACTCATTTGCTTCTTTAAATAGTTCATAAAGTCATTTCGTCTTTAAAATCTGGTTTACTTGTTTAAATTAACTTGCTTCATCAAAATAATTCATTTGCTTCCATAAAAAGTTCTTAAATTCATTTGGGTGGAAGGCATATATTGGAATGTCGTGGTCTATTCTTTTAAACGTTTTCACTAATAAAATTATATAAAAATAAATAATTAACAATTTACTTATTTTCAATATCAAAAATTCAGCCGGACAGTCAAATAAGGTGAAAAAATAAAATGAATGAAATTTAAGTTTTAGAGTGTTTGAATTTAAAAAAAAATAAATTCAGTATCATCAAAATTTTTATCCTCATCACTACAGGCAATAGGAAGAAGAAAAATGCGCCTGACGATTAGGGTTGGTGTTTTCTTAACATTTTCCATTTAATGAGGGAGGTGAATTGAACCCTCCATTTCTTTAGGAAAATATGAGTAGTAAAATATTAGTGTAATATGCGTACATCTGATTTTCAGTAATATTTGGTGGTATTTGCAGATTAAAATTAAATACAAGCCATGCCGTGAGAGGTTGAAGCGGCCACAACTTTGGTTGAATCAGATTGAAACCATTGGCCCGTTTATACAGAGATGTTGCCATGCCCGCCATAAATAATGGCAAAGGAAAATGATATTAGAGAAAAATAGCCGTAGTCTAAGGAGATTGTTTTTTTATTTGAAGTAATAGAAATTTTAATCATATTTTGAGAAAATTTGGTAGAGATTTTTGTAAGTCTGGTAGGGATTTTTGTAAGTCTAGTTGTTAAACTTTAAGATTTTAAATGTTTTAGAAGTTTTGATGGTGCTGAATCTATTTCCACTATAAAAATATGATTCAAACACTACTTTTACAAAAATTTTTGAAATATTTTTCCCCAAATTCTGACCACTTTTAGACATCAACACAATTCCTATGCCTTCATAAACAACTAAAAAGATAATTAACTGTATATCCTAAAGTCCTTTTATTTTAATGATTTGTAAGCTATTATAAAATATTTTGGTGCTGATGTCGGCTCAAAGCATTACAAAAGGATGAGTGTTTTTTTCATGTTTTTTGATTTTAAATTTTTCTTTTTGTTCAAATTACAAGTTTCATGGGTAACGGTTGCACAATCAAAGTGTTCTAGGGGCTTTTCACGGTGATGAATCCATATATAGTAAAAAAATCACTTTAAATAACACAAATCAAGAAACCAGTTTAAATAACACAAATCAAGATTTCACCACCCTGACGAGAAAGTCCAAAAAGTCACACTAAATACAACTCCTATATAATATTGAAATTTAACATTTGCTTCCTAATGTTCTATCCCTATTCCAATGTGAATGTTTTACATGACTCAAGGTTTTGAGGTTTTTTTGGGGAGGGGTCATGTTAATTTTCTTTTATCATTCTAATTCTATATATATATATTCATTTTATTTTTCTATGAAATATTAATATTTTAAAAATTATTTTATTTCAAAATATTTTATAATAAATAAAAATATAATTTTATAATAAATCAAAATATAATTGTATATATAACTAGTACAATCACATTTACTAATATGGTTGATATATGCCAATAGTTTTATATGAAACACATCTACAACCACATTTACCAATGTGGTTGATATACTTGAATAGGCATATATCCACCACCCACCACATTAATAATTGTTAGGTGTATTTTGTTAAAGGCTAACTATTTCTCATTATTAATAACTATATAAATAATAATAACCATATTATTTTTTATTTATATAATTATAGTAACATTATTTTTTTATTAATTTAATGTTAGTTGTTTTATAAAATTTTGCTAATATATTAATAGTTATATTTAAAATTAAAAAATAATTCACATATAACATAATAATAACATTTAATTATTATTAATAATGTGTATTTATCTTTACCATGTTATATTGCCATTATATTATGGTCAATAATTATTATATATTTACTTAGAGTATATTAATAATATCAATTATAGATAGATTATATATTAAATTAAAATATATTATACTATTCATATTTTAATATAATAATATATTATAAAATTTAAACCCTAGGGTTTAGTATTAAAATCTTTGGGGTTTAAATCCCAATATATTAAACATTAGGGTTTATTGATTCTTCTTTGTGTTTTAATTATTGATCTCAAGATATTTCTTTTTGTAAGCTGAGGCAGTGCCTTTCTTTTTCTATTCACATAAAACCGGGTTAAGCCATGTACACTGTTTTGGTGGCCCAACCCGCCCAGATGGGAAACCAAGTCTGTTGGCCACCTCAAATTAATATAAGCCATCTAGTAGCAAAAATGAGTAAGTCTATCAATCCAGGCTAAATAAACTTTGCAACAAAAAATACTAAGCATATGTCTGACAGTCATGAAAACAAACAAGAAAATGGAATACTATCTTCAGAAAACCAACATGGTAAACAACTGCAAGAACTAAAATGTCATTCTTCCACAAGCTCGGGTGGTGTTGCCACTTCCCTCTTAGCTGGAATAAGCTGCTTCAGCTGTTGCTGGATTTCATCCAGCTTACTATCCTGCATGATCATTGTGATTTGAAGGTTCTTCATTTCCTTCTTCATATTAGGCATGCCCTGGGCCAATTCCACCATTTCACCTGCAACTTGCTCCAACGCCTTGGCAAGTAAGCGTTTCAACACCCAATAAATGTGCAAGGCCTGTTTATATAATGTCATCCGTCCCCTGGTGTTACCCGGGTCCAGAATGAGGTTCCCCCATTCTTCCATTTCAGGCTCTGAATCTTCTTCCATTACGTTTTCTTCTAGTTCCTTAATGAGCCTGTGGATATCCTCATCAGTGCCTTCTCTGTACGCTCTTTCAGCCTCTTGAACAGATGTCCTCATAGTTTTCCGACTGCGTCTTTGAGGGGCCAGCATTGAGGTTGTTGGGTTATTGCGACCGGGCTGGTTTGACCGGCCTCTTCCACCACGCCCCCTTCCCCATCCCTGGCGTGCCATTTTCCTCCTTACAACCTCCTGTTTATCATGGCCAACAGAAAAGGTTAGATTCTCTGCAATTGCTTTTGTTCCCGTTTCCTGAGTTCCCTTCTCCCAGATTTTGCCCTCCTCTCTCCAAGTTCTCCCGATGGTCTGGCTGCTTCTAGGCTTTCCTCCCCCGAGCCCTGACAATTGTTTACTCTCTGTAGTCTTCTCTACCTCCCAGATTGTTTCCTTCTCCTCTTCAGGCTGTCCCTGAGCGCAACACTTACAGAAGCCCAACAGGTCTTTACCCTGGTTTCCATGGTTCTTTCCCATGTTATGCCCTTCCTCTGAATTTTCCTTCGTGCCACCTTCCATCTTCTTATTGCGAGTTACAAGGGGTATTTCCCCCTCTGGCATACTTCTGCCTTTCTTTGCGGAAACATACATGGACCTTTGCTTCGCCTCAGCTGAAACTGGTTCACCTTGCGCTCCTGCTATCTTCCTCCTTCGCTGCATAATGACCTCCCTTACTCCCTTCGCCACCCTTATCAGCCGTCTCCCACTTGTCCCGCAGCCCATCATTCCTCCGCCGTCGATTCCTGCTGTTTCTTCCCCCATTCCCCTGTCACCTCTGTTTCTCGGGATGCTATCCCACCTGCATGCCGCCCCCACGTCCTATTTTATTATGGGAATGTTTGGTGGCCGGCCATGCCATCCTCTCCTCGTCATGATCCATGCCCACGTCATATCTCCGTCTCTCACCCCGATCGGGGGTATTGATCTCAAGATATTAATAACCTCTAAGAATTAATATTTTAAATCCAAAAAACTAATAAACCAAAGAGATTAAATAAATTATAATATTATAAACCAAAGCGATTAATAAACCTAATCATTTTATATTATAAATCCAATGAATTAGTAAACCCAAGGGATAAATATTATAAACCTAAAGGATCAACAATCCAATAAATCAATATTTAAAACACATGGGATTAATAAAACCTATTAATTAACATTTTAAACCCAAGGGATCAAATTATAAACTTAACGAATTACTAATATTATAAATCCATGAGACTAATAAACCCAAAAATTTAATACTATAAACCCAAAGAATTAGTAAACCCAAGGCATACATATTATAAACCTAAATGATAAAGAAATCCAACGCATCAATATTAAAAAACAATTGATTTATAAACCCAGGAATTAATATTTTAAACCCTATAATGATCATAGTTGAATAACAACAACAACAACAACAACAACAACAAAAAACAACTACTACTATCTTCATAGAAATATTATTATTATTAAAAATAATTATTAATTTATATTAATATTTAATTATAATTATAATTATAATTATAATGTTAATAAATTATTATTATAATAATTTTAAAATAATTATGGTTATTACTTATTATTATTAATTATTAATTAATTAATTAACGATAATAAATTTATTTTTATTATATATATATATATATATATATATATATTAAATTTATATTAATTGGTATTAATTAATCAAACTTAAGGGATTCATAATTTTTTTTTTTGTTTTTTGTTTTTTTAAAGCTTGGTAGTGTTATAGACATTTTTGTGCCTTACAGCATGAAGCATGAAATGTCCATAATCTAAGGGATCCAAAGTCCCTAAACATGTTGTTCCTACCCCTAGAGGAACAAGGTCAGCAAACCACAACACTGAATAACAGTTCTTCACCTGAAAACACTCAAAAACAAGGCAATTCTGGATCATGTCAACTGCTCCACTTAGCATCTGCGCTGAATGTCAACTGCTCCACTGTCTACCTGCGCTGAATGTCAACTGCAAAGAAGGCTACCTGCGCTGGGCGAGTTGGGACATGTGGCACAGTCATTCCTCAAGGTGTCAATGCCCAGGAAGCTTCCAAAATGACACTTGGATCAGGGAATTCGACTGGTGATGAGTAAGAGGGTCTAGATCTCCAAGTGGAAGCAAGAACCTCCAAGTGGACTCAAGAACTGAAGAATAACTAAAGTGAGAGAGGACACTAGTCAGCTCCATGCCAGCCTCAAGCTGACTCATCCTTTCTCCAAAACTCCTATATATAGAGCTCTCTCATGAGGTCTAGGGGGGCTGGAATCTTGTGAATGTAAGGAAGTGCTGTTGGTTTGAGTTTAGAACTATTGGGTGATTTTCTTTGAAGGAGGTGAAGAGGAGATTTCTTTCTGCTGGGAGGTGATGCTGGATTGGGACTTTTATGGTTGTATCACTTCCTGAACTTTACTTCTTCCATTAATAAAGCATTTGAGGTTCTTCTATATGCATGTATCTCAATGATGTATTGTTATATTTGTGTATTTGATTTATTCTAATCCTTGAATCAATTATGAATGTATGCTTCTTGTAGTTTCCCTCTCTTGCCATTTTGCAGGATCTTGGTGTAGCTGGGCCAGTGAAAGAGCAAGGAGCTGGGAGCAAGCAGCAAGGAGAGAAGATTGGATCAACCATTAGTGGAAGACATCGGTTAGTGGATCTCTTTCTCCCCTCTTTTACATCTCATAAAGAAGTAATCTCAAATAACTTTGCTTTGATTGTTGCTGAGGTACTATCACCCTTAGAGTGGGATAGGGTCATTCCGTATTGGATACTTTTCCCAACAACAAATTGGCGACTCCACTGGGGATCGTATCTTGTTGGTTGTTTGTGTTTTTTCTATTCATTTCCTAAACACAGAGAGTACCGAATCGAACTGCATTTGGATCTTTCAAATGCAAAGTAGAGGGCAGCTACTCTGGCTCAGTTTCTAGGCATGTTTATGATTTGAAGAGCTGATCCACAATGACTCTGAACAGCTCTTAGTGATAGCTTTTCATCCTCCTTTTCATCCTTTAGTGTGTACTTGATTGATAGCTTCTGATTTGGCCAAAAACTGTGGATTTTTGAGCAATCTGTAACCCGGAAACTGAGAAAAACGAAAGTTTATCTCTTCATTGCAGGCACTGTGAAGGCAGTCTGCATTTCATCGCAGGTCCCGAAGGGGCTACCTGCGCTGAATGTCAAACTGACAGTGTACTACCTGCGCTGAACCAGTTTTGCCTTGTGCAACTGGGGTTCCCTGCTGTTTATTGCCCTGTTTTCATCCTTGTTTTTGCAGCCTGTTATCAGTCAATGTACCTATCTGAAACCACCTTTCCTTGCCACTATTCCGCCTCGGTTGTATAAAGAAACTGTATTTGTTCTTTGTGTATTTCTTACATCATTTGCAGTTTCCCATAACGAAAGTGAACTAGTCTTGCTGTGGCCTCTTAGATCTAGACCTGTGATAAGTGTCGTTTTGGTCTTGAGAGTTAGTTTGTTTGCTGTTCATAGTTGATTGAGCTTTTGCTTTCGTCATATGGTTTGAATTTATATATTTCTAGTGTCGAAACAAGTAAATCTTAAGGTGTCTTTTGATTTTGGACTAAAGCTTGTTTGCTTTCACTTGAAATTGAATTCAAAGTTATACAACAGCTTTCTTTTTGTATTACATCAACATTAAGAAAGAGAAAAGAAATACCTGCATTGTGCATGTGCATTTTGACAGCTTGTATGTTGATTTAGGAAAAAGTGCATTAGTGTGTGCTCTATGATCTGTGTGAAAAGATGATGTCTTTCTTTTCCCTCAGTAGTTAAGATTTTCAAAGTTGAAAGATTGAAAAGCTTGCTTATCATCTTGGACTGCATTTAGGAAGTTGTATTATACATCTCGTGGTGATCCATAAAGGCAAACTGCTAAACAAGATCAACCTTAAAATAAATTGAATTTACATAACAACGCATTGAAACATAACGCAAACACATAGAGGTCTAAGCAAGAGACGTGTTCTGGCGTCGTTAAACGTGATATCTTAGCGTTGAGTGGTTGGGTGATTCCTCCACGGTGAAGCGATAAGTATCAATACGGACTTGTGCTCCCACGTACCGTCGCGTATATATTGGGAGACCCCTATAGGAACAAAGCCTTTATCCATAGGAAACCGTGTCGGCCGCCCTACTGATCGCAATGCAGTGAACACAGCATTCACGAAGATCGACCACTCGTACCGTAAAACGTATTCTGTGGTTTTGCGAAAAGTTTGGCACACCCTCTGCCTAGATCTCCAGAGCAGTTTCTTTTGGCCTTTTTCAAACTCTATAACTGAAAAAGTCCATCCGAGCATTTGTCACTTCGGGCTCGTTAAAACATCGAAGGAGACTAGAGTCATCTTTAGCTTTTTCTCGACTCTTAAAAAGTGAAAAAGCAAGTTGTGTCTAAAGCGTCGTTATAAAATTTATTTTAAACGGAACATAATCACCTCCTATTCCTGCGTTGATCTTTAGGTTGAGAACATGGAACGCCCCAACCAAGGAATTCCTCATGATGGAAATCCTAGTCCTTTCTCCTCTTGGGGAGAAGTTGGTGCGCCCCACATGGCCACATTGTCGCTTCCAGGACTGACAATTGGCCTGCCAATTTGGCTATTCTCAACCAATGTAGTTCAGAACACCATGGTTCCTGAATAGTCGAGTCAACAGTTAGATCAGTCTAGAGCTACCCACCAGCCTTCTACTTCCTATAACTCTTCCTCCAATCCTTCATCTTCGCAAGGTAGAGCCGGCAAAAGCCAAGCTCCCATGGAGAAGAAGGAGAAGAAGAAAAGAGAGAAGAAGAAGAAGGAGCCTAAGGCGACTGGGGGCAAGCAAAAGACATCTGACAAAAATCCACACACAGTACAGACCGGGCCTAAATTGCCATGTGTCATATGTAAAGGAGACCACTTCCATAGAGATTGTCCCTGTATTCCCCGGATACTAAGGGACTGGTCCCCTCGTTTGCACAATTCGGGAGCATCAACCTCTAATAGCCATGTTGAATGCTTACCATCAACCAGCGAAAGTGAAGGTTCAAGACAAAGAGGGGGAGCAAGATCCCCCTGCAGACTGTGTGAAGGCGATCACGCCATCCACCGTTGTCCCTTCTTAGACGAAGCGAAGAGAGTTTTGGAAGATCGTCCGGTGTCACCGTTGAGACTTCCTCCTGGATACAAAAAACTCGTGCCAAGTCCTTCGTTGGTTGAGAATACAGCTGGCCCGCTCAAGTGGTCAGCTGAAGCATCAGTCATTGAAAATGAACCTACTGAATCCAGACCGGACGAAAGTCCAAAGGTCGAAACGGCAGTTGACCCGGTTCCCCCTTCAGAAGTTTCATCTTCAAATGACACCGTCACTGAAGATTCATCTTCAAATGACACCCTCACTGAAGAGAATAAGGATGACACCATCCAGATTCTTTTCATCAACACAGACTCTGACGAGCATCAGGGCAATGCGCCCATTCCTTTATCGTAGGAAGGAACATCGTCAGGGTCATATCCGGCTGTGTATTCGGTCCCACCACCAAGCAACCTGGTTGTGTCCTTTGATTGGAATCAACTAGGCAGACCCCGGTTGCCAGCCAGTATACCATTCAGAATCATAGTCCAAATTTACAGAATGGTAATGGCTGGCACTATCATTGATGAAGGGGCATCTGTGAGTATCCTTTCCTCTGTTGCTTGGAAAGCACTGGGTTCCCCGGCGCTTTTGCCTGAGATAAGAAATCTCTCGGGTTTTGATAAAGGAACCAGTCGACCATTAGGGATCCTCCCTAATGTGCCTGTTACATTGAAAGGGAAGACCGTTCAAATGAACGTGATGGTCGTTCAAGGACCCTTGGATTATAACCTACTCCTTGGACGAGACTATATATATTGCATGGGAGCAATAGTCTCCTCACTCTTTAGAGTAATGTGTTTTCCACACGAAGGAAGAATGGTCAAGCTCGTAGACCAACTTTCATTTCCGGGATCACGCATCGCAAATAGTCACATACCAACCCTGAATGGTCTATTCAATCAAGAAATGTCTCCACCCCCAGTCCTCCTTCCCGATGAGTGCGAGTGATTCGGAAAGATGGGACTGGAACCCAGGGGGCATGCATCCTGGTCTGCTTTGGGCAGAGAAAACCTTGGGTATAAGATAGAATTTCCGCGAGAGAATATGACTAGTCCGTACCCCGTCCGTGGATGGAAGAGGGGTTGTTCTGGAATAAGATTCTTTTGTCAAAGTTACGTGTTTGACAAAGGTCATTCACCCTTGTCTATTTCGGTAGACAGTGCCGAGGAAATGTTTTGTTTGAAAGATTAACGAAACAATCTTTGGGTAACCAGAAAGAGGCAAGCCTCCCTCAATAACACCAATGTTTTGTCTTTGAGTAGTGTTCTTCTCTTGTCGCAAGTAGCTGCTCTCTTGTCGCAAGTAGCTGTTCTCTTGCGATCTTGCGAAAGATCTGTTAAAAGTTGGGCTGACGAGAAGACAAGTATCGTGTAAGACCCGTTAAAAATAACGAGAAGACAAGTATCGTTAACATTAGACTGGCAAGACGACAAGTAGCTGTGAACACCCAAAGAAAAGCAGAGGTGGGGGAGAGGAGGGGCAGCCTTGAAATTGTATTTTATACCTGGGGGCATGCAAACCTTTTGGAGTGCAAGCAAAGAGCGGTTATTTATCTGTTTTTTGGATTAGTCGTTTCCGAACTTGCATAAAGAAAGGATATGGAGTAAAGCTTAGTGAAGATGAAACTCCTTAAAAAATAGAGATCTCACAGGGGACATTTCTTATCTTATGACTGGTATATCGAGCAGTTTTACCGCGGAATTTATGCTCGTTAAAAAATAGAAAAGCGAGATCCGAGCAGTTTTAGCACATAGTTCATGCTCGTTAAAAAATAAACATAAGATTGAGCAGTGTTTTGGTGCATTCAAGCTCTTTAAAAAATGAACCCAGTACCGGTAAATAACCATTTGAGACTGTAAATTCATCAGCCATAAAAGCCTTGGTCGTGTTTTGCACCTGCCACCTCCACCGTCATTTGGCCGATCGTTCACCTCCATATGATTGTTTACCCATTTTGAGGAATAGCTGCGAAGAGTGATTTCACCTAGCCATCCTTGTGACACTGCCGTGATTGGAAAATTCCAACCTGTACCTGGAATCTGCTGCTATCCTTGTTTATCACTCGTTCCTCAAAAGACGAGTCTTTTTTGAGCTCTTTTCAACTGACTCGTAAAATATGAAAAGTTTGCCGAGTTTTGGCCTTCCAGCTCGTTAAAGGACCGGAAGAGCTATCCCTCTAGATTTTAATCTTTTTGGACCTGAGGGATTATTGCACAAAAAGGTCGAGCGCTTGTTTTATTCGGCTCGTTAAAGTTATCGAAAACTCATCCCTTCTGTATTGTTTTATACTTTTTTGGACTTAAGGGATTAGATGACGAAAAAGGGAATTTTGGAGTTAACTTTCCGTACCTTTTCAGACTCTCTAAAAATGAAAAGGACCGAGTTTTCCTTGTCGTTAGACTCGTTAAAATGATTAAATAGCGACAAACTTGTCTTTAGACGAGAACGAGTTTCCCTATCGCTAGGCTCGTTAAAACATAGCGATGGGCTTGCCCGAAGGGCAGGTTATAGAACAAGCATATGTTATCCTCCTCAAGCTTGACAAAAATAAAGAGGTACTGGTCAGAAATGACTGGGGAAAAATTGGGAGAATCTCAAAGCTGTAATGGTAGCAAGTCGCTCTTGAACATGACACTTTTCCTCCGTATCACATCGGGTTGGGTTGTTTCATTCACCGGTCTCATCACCATGGTCTCGCCAAACCATCCACATTTGGGGTAATGCTACCGATCCATCGCATCAGTGTCGTTATATGTTCAAGAGATGTTGTTCAGAAAGAGTCAACCGTGTCCCATCCACTGCCATACATTATCCTTCATCCATCCATGATCGCCACCCTGAATCATATGTTACAGATTGTTTTCACCTCCATCAAAATCATTAGCTCTGTTCCGTGTCACTGATGTGGGATTCATTAAGGCCCTCCTTTGACGGATCACTTCTTGTCGACTTCAGCTCATTATCCAAGAAGTTGATCTAGGAACAACCCCCTCAGTACTTTGAAGCTTGCATGCCTCAATGGCAAGTTTCTCACTTCCGGCGACAGGTATACATCAATGACCTTCGACCAGAAGATTTTGCTTGGTGTTCGACGCCAAGTCCTTTATTCACACCACGTGAATTGTATTGCAGTACCTTGAGGGTCATTATCATTATCGGTGATTCCTCTCGCGCTTGTTAACGGTTTACATCATTGACCGGTAATCAAGCGATGTCTTTCCATGTTCGACTTCAGCGCAATTCTCACATGGATCGACTTGTACTTAGAGTGAAGATCGAACGAGTTTGAAGACCCCGGATCTAGTTTCATCCATCCGGGCTGCGATATATATTCAGGAAATATAAAGACATTTGATATGTACATCATTGCAGCAGATGATCATCCTACTCAAAGGATGATAATTTCAGCAGAGAATTATCAGTCTACTATCAGACGATCGTCTGTTCTATGTACCAAAATGAATTTATAAAGCTGAGCATGGGAATGCCCGCCTCAGCTAGATCATGAAAGCAGAATGAAAAATAATGTATTGTATTGTATTTTATTACAGGTCACCTCTCAGCGATTGAATGAACTTCGGATCCTCCTGATAAAGCATTTCACCCGATAAACGACCTCATACTTTAGGGGGCAACTGTTATAGACATTTTTGTGCCTTACAGCATGAAGCATGAAATGTCCATAATCTAAGGGATCCAAAGTCCCTAAACATGTTGTTCCTACCCCTAGAGGAACAAGGTCAGCAAACCACAGCACTGAATAACAGTTCTCCACCTGAAAACACTCAAAAACAAGGCAATTCTGGATCATGTCAACTGCTCCACTGAGCATCTGCGCTGAATGTCAACTGCTCCACTGTCTACCTGCGCTGAATGTCAACTGCAAAGAAGGCTACCTGTGCTGGGCGAGTTGGGACATGTGGCACAGTCATTCCTCAAGGTGTCAATGCCCAGGAAGCTTCCAAAATGACACTTGGATCAGGGAATTCGACTGGTGATGAGTAAGAGGGTCTAGATCTCCAAGTGGAAGCAAGAACCTCCAAGTGGACTCAAGAAATGAAGAATAACTAAAGTGAGAGAGGACACTAGTCAGCTCCATGCCAGCCTCAAGCTGACTCATCCTTTCTCCAAAACTCCTATATATAGAGCTCTCTCATGAGGTCTAGGGGGGCTGGAATCTTGTGAATGTAAGGAAGTGCTGTTGGTTTGAGTTTAGAACTATTGGGTGATTTGCTTTGAAGGAGGTGAAGAGGAGATTTCTTTCTGCTGGGAGGTGATGCCGGATTGGGCCTTTTATGGTTGTATCACTTCCTGAACTTTACTTCTTCCATTAATAAAGCATTTGAGGTTCTTCTATATGCATGTATCTCAATGATGTATTGTTATATTTGTGTATTTGATTTATTCTAATCCTTGAACCAATTATGAATGTATGCTTCTTGTAGTTTCCCTCTCTTGCCATTTTGCAGGATCTTGGTGTAGCTGGGCCAGTGAAAGAGCAAGGAGCTGGGAGCAAGCAGCAAGGAGAGAAGATTGGATCAACCATTAGCGGAAGACAACGGTTAGTGGATCTCTTTCTCCCCTCTTTTACATCTCATAAAGAAGTAATCTCAAATAGCTTTGCTTTGATTGTTGCTGAGGTACTATCACCCTTAGAGTGGGATAGGGTCATTCCGTATTGGATACTTTTCCCAACAATAGGTAGGATCCTTTTTATATTGATATTTCATGAAAATAAGTATGATTTCTACAAAATTGCAGGTGGCCTCAACTTGTTCGCAGGAAACCAGGTCTTTTGGCCACCTATCTGCATCAAACCCCGTCCAAAATTTAAAAAGAGTTTTCCTTGCCATCCATGCTGCATTGGTAACTTTATCAACTATATAATTCTTGTTAAAAAAGTAAATGCTAGTCATCATATAGACACCCTGCCCAAAATTTAAAAAGATTTTTCCTTACCATCCATGCTACATTGGCAACTTTATCAACTATATAATTCTTGTTAAAAAAGTAAATGCTAGTCATCATATAGACAAAATTATACTGACACGTCTGCTTCATTCATCTCATGAATCCACAAGGGCTGGGGCTTTCGTGATTGAACTCGGGACTTCACTTCTCATTATATTTTCAAGGCTTTTTCAATCCCGTGAGGTTGTTGTGATACAACTGCAATTGGAGAGATTGTATCCACCTTTGTAGGTCATTCATACATGCCTCAGTTAGTCTATACTCCACCGAGTCTTCTCTTTCCTTATAGGTTGTCATAGTGCGGGCAAGATGTTTTTCATGACCCAATACTGCTCGATAGTTTGTCGGAACCAAGTTTGGCATCCTGTGGTATTCTCTGGGTCTTTGATAATTGTTTCCCATTCCTCTGCTTCAATCTCTTGATTTTCGATGTTAGTGTTTAATTATCTTTACCATTTAGAGATTACTACTTTCAACTCAGGCAATGTTCCTATGTAGTATGTGTTAATCAGGTTCTACATGCTCTCCTTCCTTGTTTTCCTACCTCTTTTGCTCAGACCTTTGCTTAAATTCCGTTCCAATCCTTTCATCTTTTTTTCCAGCATTTCTCGTTTAGGGGAAATCTTAAATATAAACATTTATCTTAAAATTTAAAAACTTTAGCAAATGTGAGTAGTTAATAATGTGGAATGTATAAAATATTTGATATTATCTTTGTAAACAAATTCAAATGTCTAATAGTTTTCTGTAGTGTCTATATAAATATTTCCACTCTATATCGAATAGAACCTGGTCATAATCCAATTATGATAAACACTCATTTTTACATTGATCATAATAAATATTAGTCTTTAAAATATGGTTTACTTATTTAAATTATCAAAATAATTCATTTGCTTCCCTAAGAAGTTCATAAAATCATTTGGGTGGAAGGTAGATATCGTGGTCTCTTCTTTTAAACGTTTTCACTCATGAAAGTAAATAATTAATAATTTACTTATTTACCAATATAAAAATTTCATGGGATAGCTTAATAAAGTGGAAAAAATGAATAAAATCTAATTTTGGGAGTGTTTGATTTTTTTGGTAGAACAGTGGTAATCAGGGTTTTCAAAAATTTCTTTAAATTTTGTTAAAATTGAAAGACGAGATTCTTGATAGATAGATGTATGGAAAGAAAAGATTCTAGATAGATAGATAGATATATTAGACAAGATTCTAGATAGATATATGATGTGTGAAATTAATAAGAATATTTGAATATTATCCCCCCTTGGGTTTGTTGCTTTCTCTTTGTTACCTTTTCTATTTGTTAGTTTATTTTTTTTTTGTAAATCAGTAGATGTATATTAGATCACAAAATTACATAAGATACAAAATGTCTGTATAACTAGACAGAACATAGAGCATCAAGCTTGATCAACCAAAATGGCTACACTCAGAGTTGGCAGGAACTAGGCCTGCAACTTAAGAACAGAGCATTTCATTGACACTAATGAGCTAAACAAACTATCCTTTCACAATTGTAATGAAAAGTAGAAGTGGCTAACCACGTAGGGCTGCCTGACATAGGAAGCAAAACCATAGAGGGTCTAGGAAAGCCCATCGTACTCAAGACAGATTCAGACTTTAAAAAGAAGCCAACAAAGGATGACTAGCGAAGAGCAGAGAGTGATGAAGCAATTACAACTCTAATTCCGCTTAATCTTTACTGGTAGCACTTGGGCCAGATGCTGCACTGTCAGGTTCTGGCTTTGGATTCCTCTGGGAGTTATGGCGTTTTACCATGTGGGTGTCATTGTCCTTCACTGGAATGTCAACCATAATGTTCATCCCTTGTCGTATAGAGAGCTTGAAGAGCTTGATGAATGCTCCCAGATTTTCAGACAGCATCTTGAGTTCCTCTGTTAAAGACTTCATACAGACTTCCAGTGAATCTAGCCTTGTAGAGTTCTTGGCTGAGGTGAGTGATGTGGCATAGTACGCATCTTTCATAGCTGCTCCCTGCAAACTAAGAGCTTTGGCAAGCATGGTTTTCATGTGCCAGACTTCACTTTGGGTTCTCACGAACTGAGTGGCTCTGGTAGCCAGAGTTCCTGGGTCTGAGATCCACTCGATCTCCTCCTCCATGGTGTGCATGTCCACCCTCTCCTGTTCCTCATTGACCTCTACTTCTATTTCCTCAATTTTATTTTTCCCTATAGCAGAGACTGAAGTTTCATAGGCCTCCTGGGCTCTTCTCAATTCTCTGTTAGCAGAAGCATTATGACTACCTTTGTTTGTCATAGTGCTGTTGCAGGTATCAGCGGGATTCAAACAAGCTTCGGGAAACCAGAAAGAGCGCATAGGGCTTAGAACCGGGAGATGGGAATGATATGTTTGAGCCCTTTGGTGGATTATCTTAATTATAATTGAGGGTTGAATTTGATGGATCACGATCTTCAGTGAAGCCTTTGTAGAGCTGCGGTTTCTGACATAATTACTCCCTTTTAGATTTTCACATGCCTTCCCCTGATTCTGATCCGAAGCCACTAAGTTAACACGCTTGTAGGTGTTGGTCATGGGCCACGTGTCCTCAGCTGCACATTTCATAATCTAACATTCATTCTTCTGCGAGATTTTCCTCCCCTTCCGATTTGAGTGATGGTACCTCCCCTTACAATTCCAAATTGGGGCATAATGACCGAGGTAATGTCCATTAATGGCTATCCTCATGCGTTATTGATGAACGGTACCATGGTACTGCTCAACCCCTCCCCCCTATTTAGAATGTCATACCATGAAAGTTGTAAACACTTGGACCAAAGCTCTTCACATGTTACATTTTTCCAGTAGGTGTCCGGCTAGGTATTTTAATGATTGACCCCATAGTTCACTAGGCAGTCCGCTACTGCATTTGCAGTCCATCTTATGTCCTGCATAATGACTCCATCGAGGATTGAGAGATGCTGTGCAATGAGCTCTGTAACTTTGGCTAGCCTCCAGTGCTTCGTAACCTTTCCAGGTCTCGATCCCTTCTGTAATTTCCTTGCTGCATTAATTGCTAATAGTGAATCCCCTTCTACAACAGTAGCCCCTGTTCCCAAGCGAATTAGTATTCGGAGTCCTTGCTCTAATGCTATGAATTTCACTTCATTGTTGGTAGCCTCTCCCATAGATTGAAAAAATATATGTTGAATTTCACCTTTGTGGTTATGAAGGACACCTCCTAGGCCCGCAGGGCCAGGGTTGCCCCGAGAGGCCCCATCAAAGTTCAGTTTGTGAAAACCTGGTTGAGGGTGTTGCCAAGAGGTTATGGAGGGGGCTTGTTGAGGCCACTGCGCAGACGAAATGGATGAAGTACCTGCAGCTATTCCAAACACCTGCATAATTTGTATGTCAGTAATAGATGGTTCAGTATCCTGTTCGGCTTTACACCTGGTAAGAGTCGTTTCCCTCATGTTTTGCAGGATATTAGCTTTAATAATCTCTATAGATCTGGCTTCGTTTTGAAAAACTCTTCTGTTCCATTCTTTCCATGCTGACCAAACTAAGAAACCAGGGGTTAATTTCCATAAAGTGTTAACTGTTTGAGACTTGGAATAATTGATTCTCCAATTTGCTATGCTTTCCTGTATTGAATTTTTGTTCCTGTCCGTGCTCTTAAAGATTGTCTCCATCCAATTCCATAGTTTGTTGGTCCATTCACATTCATTAAGGAGGTGATTCATTGATTCCTCCTCATTTTCACAGAGGGGGCAGTGTGAGGGGCCTATGAAACCTTTTTTTCGTAGGTTCTCCCAGGTGAGGGTTCTACGGTGCATCAGGAGCCACAGGAAGGTTTTAATCTTCAGCCATAGGTTTGCATCCCAGACCTTGTTGTGCCAATTGAATTTTTCTTCTTGGTCCCTTCCTTCTATGTAATATCTTGCCTCTTTTAGTGGGAAAGGTTTCCCCTCCGAGCTTGTCCATCGCAATTGATTTGCATCCTGAGCGTTGCGTATTTTCCTTTTAGCAAGATTCATTTGCAGAGACATCAGGTTGTTATCCATTTCTGCTGAATGAAGGGTGTCGTTGAAGATCCATTGTTTCCATGGCTGGTTCGTTGTGTCAGGTCTCCAGTAATGTTCCACTGTTAGCTTTCCTTGCTCCTAGTGCCTTCTTTGTATTGTGAGATAATTAGGGCATTCAAGTTTGGGCAATTGCTGCCAGGCATCCTCCCAAAAAAGAGCAGTTTGACCATTCCGGACTTCCCAAAAACTATGCTCCTGTATTATGCTTTGATTGGCTCTCGCTAAATTCCAGATTGGGGAGCCTTCTGGAGGTTCCTGGATTCTAATCAGATTTTGAGGGCTACAATTGTCTGCATACTTGGCTTTCCAATGTTTGGCCCAGGGGGTGTTCGGTTCCTTCACCCACTGCCACCATAGCTTGGCTCCACAGGCTCTGTTGATGGTGTATGGGTCTTGTAGGCCTAACCCACCTAGGAGCTTGGGTTTGCATATTTTCTCCCAAGCCACTAAGGACCATTTCTACTTGTCAGAGTTTCCCAACCAAAGGAAGGATTTATGGATGAGTCTTATTTTTTGAAGAACTCCTTTAGGGGCCGGGAGAGCGGAGAGCATGTAATGAGGGATGGCCTGAAGGACAACTTTAGTGAGGACAAGTCGGCTTGCAAAGTTAAGGGCTCTGTGGGTCCAATGCTTGCTGCGTTTCTCCAAATTGGATAGCATTTTCTCCCAATGACTCTTTTGCCATGGTTTGTCAGTAAGAGGAATTCCTAGGTATCTTGAAGGAAGGTTTCGCCTCTTGAACCCGAGGATTCTGGAAAGATTTTTCTGGACTGCGAGGTGAGTGTTAAAAAAGAAAATGGAGGATTTAGTGAGATTTAGGTCCATACCTGAGGCTTTGCTGAAACGCTTGAGAATGGCTTTGAAGCCTTGAGCCTCTTGAATCGTGGGGGTGCCATGAAGCATAGTATCATCAACAAACTGTTGGTGGGTGGTAGCAGGGCAGGAGGGCAAGGGTTGGAGGCCCTGAATTAAGTTTGCCTCTTTCGCACTTTTGATAATATGGCTTAGACCTTCCATTAATATAAAAAACAGAAAGGGGGATAAAGGATCTCCTTGACGAATACCTCTGGTGGGAGCGACGGGATTGTGGGAGCTCTGTTAACCAGGATGGAGAATTTGGTAGACTTGATTAGGGCTAGAATCCATTTTATCCAGCTCTCAGCAAAACCAAGGGCCTCTAGTATGGCCTCCAAGTAACTCCAGCTGACTTTATCATAGGCTTTTGAAAGGTCCAGCTGCATGAGCATGCCAGCTTTTTTTCCGAGATTGAAGAGTGAATCATCTCTTGAGCTAGCAATATATTATCCATTATTTATCATCCCTCCACATAGCCCGATTTCTCTTCCAATACTATCCCAAGAAGAATTGGCTTCAACTTGTTGGCTATGACTTTAGAGATAATCTTGTAAAGAACATTGCACAATGCAATTGGGTGAAACTTCGAGGGTGTGTTTGCTTCCTCCTCTTTTGGTATAAGGGTTATGAAGGTTTAGTTGAGGGATATGAGGATGGATGAGGATTTCCGGCAATCTTCCACTACTTCCCAAACTTCCACACTGACTATCTCCCAATAGGATTTATAAAAAATGATGGTAAAGCCATCTGGTCCTGAAGCCTTTCCATTGGGCATATCTCGCACTACTTCTTCCACCCCTTCCATGGTGATCATGAGATTCAAAGATTTATTTGATCTTTTGTTATTAGCCTAGGATTGGAGGTCATTATATCTCTTATAGCTTCCTCTCTGTTGATGTCTGGCTCTAAAGCGATCTGGCTGAAGTGATGTACGAGGAAGGATGAGATGTCCTAATGGGTTTGTAGAGAGGTTCCTTGTTCCTTGTTCATCTTGTTGATTTTATTTACACATATGTGATCAATTGCCGAGCGATGGAAGAATTTTGTATTCTTCTCTCCTTCTTTGAGCCATTGGATTCAGGATTTTTGCTTCCACAAGGTTTTCTCCTGGTGACATCTGGCTTACCACTTCTACATGAGTATATGTTCTGTGTTCATTGCTTCTTGGTTGATATCCCCCTAGAGCCACTCCTAATGAATCAGCTATAACTGTTCATCCAGTTGCTTCTTATCTATGAATATGTTGTCGAAGACCTCGTGGTTCTAGGACTTTAACCTGGTTTTGATATGTCTGAGTTTGGCTTGGAGTTTGTATATCTTAGTTCCCCTAGTTTCTAGCAGCTCATTCTACCATTATTTTGTTTTTGAGATGAACTTCAGATGGTTGAGCCAAAACTTTTCAATTTTGAAGAGTTTGTTCCTCAGGGTGCTAAGGATGGCCGCATTCATAGTTATAGGCTAGTGATCAGAACCTCCACTTGGTAGAATATCCGAATCCACTATGATCCCTTCAAGGAGAATGTTTTCTGTTATTAAGAATTGGTCAAGTCTAGAGGCAATTTTCCTATCGGCGCCCCTTTTTTTGTTCCAGGTATATGCACCACTCTTGGGGATGATGTCTACAAGCCTCAATGTTTTGATAAAGTTATTGAAAGCTTTTGCATCCCGATTGAGCATCTTGATGCATCCTTTCTTTTTTGTTAGCAAAATGATCATATTAAAATATCCTCCATAAATCATTTTTTCTAGGGGATATCTATGCTTTAGGTTGGAGAGACTTCTAAGCATTGTCAATTTTTCCTCTAGTTTCTGAGGGCTATACACATTAGTGCAGAGATAAGTGTCTGAATTTCCAATGATTTGGACTTCTATGGAAATGGATGATCTAGATGCCTTTGCAGAAATAAGATGTAGGACCTGAGGATTCCAGAGAGTGGCTAGGCCACCCTCCATTCCAATCCTTTCCACCTCTATGCATTCCATTCTTTTGCCAACTTTTTTACTTATTGCTTTCATTATCTGGCTAGAACATTTTGTTTCTTGCAAAAAGATCATATCAGGTTGTTCATTTATGACTTTTTTCCTTAATAATCGTTGTTTCTTTTGGCTGTTCAACCCTCTAGCATTCCATGAAAGTATTTTCATAATTGACAGATTTTTAGGAGGTAAGTGTGAAAGCCTCAAGGGCTTTCATCTTACCTGAGTTAAGGAGCATTTGACCGAGCTCTTGGAGTGCCTCATTGTTTGTCCTTCTACCTCATTTTTTCCGGTGCTTGGGATTGGTGGTGGTTTGATGCAGTCCTTGAGCTTTTACCCCCAGTCCTTTTGTTGCTCCAAAGCTTCTTTTCTACATATCCATTTCTGGTTTTTGTCTTGCTAGCAATAATGAGTTTACTCTATTCACCCCATCGTCAGGTATGTGTTCTATGCCTTTCTGCTTCCATTTCTCTAACATGTTTAGTAGAGCCATACATTCTTGTTCTAGAATATCGCTAAGATCCACGTCCTCTATACCCATTTCGCTGGTTATTATTTCTGAGTCTTCTTCTAGTTCTTCTATTAGTACTGGAAAATGTGGGATGTTATTTGAAGGGATAGGACTGGGATGTTGTGTCTTCTGTGTCGTAATGGTCTAGCTAACTCTCAATGGATTTTTCCCTTGGTTGGCATCCTCTACTTCCGTTTTTGATTCCAACACCTCAAAGGCATTGCTTGTACTTTTGATGTATGTGCTTGCTTTATGTTGCTGTCTCCTATTGGCTCGCTATCTACCAGGAGGTCGGGTGAAAACTTCCTTATTTTTTCCTATATTATCCTTAGGTTTTTCCATTGTTTTTTTCATTGGGCATTCCCTAAACAAGTGTCCATGTTCATGGAATTTTCATAATATATAGCTTGAAAGTAAACTTCGTCCCTGTATTCCAACCACAGACCCTCATGCAGAGCACCTGAAACATCCATCTCGACACAGATTCTAGCATAGGAGGTATACCTCTTTTGTAGTGTTGCCTTCAAAGTTTTGATGAAGGTACCTAACTTATTGCCTATCTGTTCCAGCGCCATAGTTCTCCAATAGTCAATTAGGAGAGAGAACAGGCAGATCCAGACAGGTACCTATTTGAATGTTTCCTGTTCTGGCGCAAAGTTGGGCTTCCATGGTCTCATGTATAGTCCTATTAAGGTGAAAAAATATGGCCCTCCATCAAAGATGCGATCCTTATCATATAGATTTGTGAAAACCACCATCAAGAAGCCTTTGGCTCGTGATGCCTCACGTCCCCTTTTGGCTTCCATTGTTTCTTGATCCACAAGCATAGGGCTCATTCTGTTGGCCAAAAACCCATAAACTTGCAGATCACCGCGTGTTCTGCCATATGATCTCGGTAAGCCTGTAGTTCTGGGTCGAATATTATTACCTGTAGGTTTTCTGTGGTTTTAGGCTTGCAATGCCCCTGGTTCTCCTGCTTCCTGGTTTCCGTGGTTGTTCCTTCCTGATCTGTTCCGAACTGGTGCAGATCTTCAATGTTTCCTATTAGCTTGTCCTTAGGTTCCTTCTCTTGTGGTATCTGTTTTGGAGAGGGGTTCTTCTTGTCTTTGTCTACTGGACTGTTGCTGTTATTAGTTTCTTTTCGCCTCTGGGTAGTCCTGGGCTCCTCGCTTAGTTTCCCTTTTTTGCTTAGTTCCTCCTTTCTTGTCTTCTCAGATCCTGAGATCTGCACCCCGTCCAGTGGGGCTTTATCTTTTTGCATCATTGCCTGTTTGTAAGATGGGGTCCCATTGGACCCCGTGCTTTTCATTTGTTGGGTCAGAACCTGCCCTCTTCTGTGAAGTTCTACACCCCTAACACTGTCCTCTTCCAGCGTTTGGTACCTTGATCGCAGGTTGAACAGGTTTCCTACAAACCCTAGCTCTGGAGCATGCTTGTCAGAGAGGGAACTTGTTCCAACATTGCTTGAGGAATTATTTGTTAGTTTATTTTGATCCCTTAGTTGTTTCCCTTTTAAATTTTATTATTTCATTTAATTTATTTTTGTATTTATATTTATCCAAAACCTTGGTAAATTATTATATTCTAGGGATTCTTATTACTTATACTTTGTAATAAAAACTATTTGTTTATAATTAGTTATAATATCTTTACAACTCTTCTTATTTGATCCAAATAAATTATCCTGAACCTCTTAGTATCAATTGGGTAATTAATCTCATCGTAATTCCAATAATAATATTGTGAATTATCCTAAACCTCTTAGTATGAATTGGGTAATTAATCTCATCGTAATTCCAATAATAATATTGTGACACCCTAATTACGCAGGGGCACCCCCCATGTACACCCACAGTATGCATGTACAATGCATAAATCTAATGTCCCTAGGAATTTCAGACTCACTATCGAGTCAAATCTTCAATCGTCAATGGTTTAAGGCCCCCTTTCTTAAATTCTAGGGAATAATTCATTACAATGGCCTAGCCTTTTATCGAGACTTTATACAACCTCTTCATTAATCCTTCGATTAATATTTATAAACCCTTTGATTATGCTTTATGCTGCATACATATATCTAAGCCCCATAACCTTATTACTTTAGACTTAATTCACATTAACCTCCTATCGACGCTTATTTCTATTATAACCCTCTATAATATAAATGCATACAAAACATATCATTCATACCTTTTTCTGCTTATTCTATAGCCTATGCTCATTTCTTGAGTCTCTCTTTTTGCTAATTGCAATCGGGGTTGCTTCGTGGTCACACTACACACTCCTTCGCAATCCCGATATGCGATAACCTTCCCGGAACTCAAATATAACAAACGTGCCCATATAACACTATCGGGTCCGCCCCAATATCACAAGTCACATTATCTTTCGGCCGATACATGCCCCATTAACATTTGCGATGTGATCACTTTGTTGATTGCATCAGAGCAATCACATATCGCAATTGTTTCTCCACCCGATTCCGATAACACAAAGGCTTTTCTGCCGATGCGATATATTAGCGATCGCTCGTCGCAATCGCGTGTCGCAACTTCTCAAGGCCTGCGTCTGCGCTTTGAACAAGTCCTTTTGCGATGCGATATGAACACTGCGATATGATCCTGGCCATTGATCGTTTCAATCCAACGGCTCCTATTCAACGATACTTCATTCTTTCGCCCTTCTCTTCACTTGGGTTTTCTCCACCATTCTTCAATGTTCCTTTGTGGTTTTTGGGTTTCTTCGGGGTCTCTCATCCTTCCACTGTTTTGCTGTGCACACTCTCCTGAGCTTAACTCCACATGCTCCTTTGATCACTGTCCTCTTGGACTTTACTTGATCCTTCGAATGGATTCAAAGATCCATTACAAACCTCTGTCTCGTTCTTCTCCTCTGTGCATTCGCTGAATTCTGCCTGCATATATAGATTATGCAATTCTCTGATACACTATAATTTATCACTCAACACGCGAATTACACATTTATATAGTTTTGGAATTAATCTTTGCATATAAACAAACATTTACACAATTTCTCTCTCAGGCTTGATCTTCTAATGTCAGTGGCCTCTGTTTACAACCCCTGCCTATAGGCTTACAATTCCACTCTAACTGGTTGGCCGGCTGGTTCACTAACCTATCCCACCTCTCTCTTTTTTCCTTTTCAATACATTATTAGCAGTTTCTTTACATTTGAGGAACTGTTCCTCAGTTACTTTTTAGTTGCTCAACAATTTCTTCAAACTAGTTCCTAACTAATCCTAACTTGATCTGCTTGCCTAATTTAAAACTAATAATGGCTAAGCTAGCCTTAATTTTAAATGAAACATTAAATACATTCCATATCTATGCTTGCTAAGAAATAAAGATTGTTTTACATGAAATTTTACAATGGACCCTTCTTGGTTAACGTCTAGACCTTTAGGTCCGATTAGATACTTTGAGCTTGATCTTTGAGAGCCAATGCTCCTGCATCAAACTCCCAAAGTTGAAAACATTCCTGATCATATGCCTTCATAATTTAAATGGAAAACCTCCAGGGTCCCAAACTTTTGTTTGTTTTTGTCCATAAGCTTCATTGTCTTCATCTCTCTTTGGTTGTAACCTTCTAGGCTTCCACACCTTATGTTGTAGTGCTCCGCTGTCTTTACCTTCAACATTCTTCACCCTCCATCCAACTTTACAATGGATTACTTGCTTGGCTCTATTGTATCTTTTCTTAGGTACTTGCATCAAATCCCATAGTTCATCTATGGCCTCTTGCAGTTCAATCCTCTCTTGATAACAAATCTTGCTTTTATTACTCTGCCACTGCATCTCATTGCACGTTGTCCTTTCATATTTAAACCGCTGATTAATTCTTTGATATTTTTCTACTTCAACTTATGTTATTATTCTTTAGATTTCTCCAGATACTGCTGTAGATATTGCTGCCACCCAAACTTCCTGAGTATCCTTGAAGTTATCTTCCTCTGCAATATCCAATTGCTGCTCCTTGTCTGCAAATTTACTTTCAAAAAGTAAACTGCTCTCCAATTCCCTGACTACAGTAACATATTCGCTCACATTACTCTGTATATTAGTTAACATCACATAGTTTAGCAAACTAATATCTTCTTTTGCCTCAGTCAAAACTTGAGACATTCTTCTGTCAATATCTACAATCCCTTTCTCATGCTCAGATGCTTCCAACAAATACTTCAAAAATTCACTTTCTACCTAATTCCTTTCAAACACCTCATCACTATGCTGCTTATCAATTCCAGCATAAATCTCCTCCTTTTCCTTGACAACATTCCATAGCTATACTTAAGCTCCTTGACTAATCCTGGTAGTTAGTTTAGTATCTTTCAGTTCTAAGACTGATTCTTCTTTAGCACGAGAAATATTTGTCCCATCCTCCTGTACATTTCTATTCTTCTCTTTGTCACTGTTACTTGACACTTTAATCTGTCCTTCTGGCCTGACTGAATGTTCCTCATTCACATCTCTACCTATGCATTCTTAAAAAAACCTCATTTCTTCATCAAAATTACTAAAACTTAAATCATTTACATGAGGTCTCAATTCATGGCTTGACTCAGACTCTCTTAACAAATTTTCTAACAATAAAATCTCTTTGTTAGCTTCTTCAAGCGTTAAATTTGTATGCTTGACATCTTCCTTCTCTTCTACTTGCTTTTGGCTACCCATATAAGCCAAAATCCCGTTGTTTACAGCTTTAGTAGTATGCTGAAAAGCAATATTCTCCCCGACTATGTATAAGCTTCCTCATGAGACCTAACTGTCTCATCCTTCTTCTTTAAAACAAAATTCAAATTCTATCTCTCCTTTTCCTCTTCTTTGACAATACCCAAAGATCGTCCATCATCCTATATTACATTTGCAAACATACACAAATTGTTAACTTCAAAATCATAAGACTCAATAGCATTAATTGATGTTTTGGATATCATTTCTGCATCTTCAAGTTCACAAGGAACTTGTTATTCTCTAGCAACTTTGTTTTGTTGTAGTTCAACTCCTTTGAGCTTCTCTGACCTCAATTTAACATCCATTATCCGCTCAAGCTTCCTAAGCTCCTTTATTAACTAAGTATTCACCTGCTGCTCTCTCTTCTTTTGTAGCCTATGCCATTTTACCTTCTTTCTAATTATATAACCATACCTTTTGTCTTTCTCTTTCGCCTGTAATAGTTCCATCAGTACTTCAAGATGGAATCTTATCTCAGCCTTCTCCCTCTCATATTCTTCATCAGTCAACTGTTTCCATATGCCATTTTCCTTGGCATCTTCTCTCTTCACCTTTCTTCTATTGTGGTCTTCCTTAGAACCTTTGTTACCTCTGTTATGACTATTAGTAGCCATATTCTTATCCTCTCTCTATGAGTTCCCCATTCATTCACTATGAGCTGCACTAAAGCCTCCACAACAACAAGTCCTCCTTTGAGCACTCTTTTGTAATATCCCAAAAATGGGTTTCTTAGCAAATCATGCCTGAAAAACGAATTTTTCAGGAAATTGGGCTTCAGCTATCATAAAACGTGTTTAAAAACACTCAAAAACCTACTCCAAATACTGCAGAAACCTTTACTCAGCTTTTAGGGGCAAAAAGGTGGGGAAAAGTGAGGATTTTGGCCCTAAAATGAGTGCATAAGAAAATATGCGTAAAATTAAGGGTCAAGGTTCTGGAATATGTTATATTAGGTCAAGAGCGATATGCATGTAGAATTTCAACAAAAACAAAGGCGTTTTACCGAGTTAAACAGTTCCTCCTTCTCGACTAGTCAAGAAAAACCCTGATTTCCCATGACTTTGAGTATGCAGAAATTTATTGAAGCAAGGGAAGCGTATTTTATAAAGGTATAAGATGTAAAACAGTATGAAAAATCAGAGAAGGAGTTTAGGAACATGGAATAGGCATTAAGCAAGGTTAAACAATAGTTTTACATAGAAAATCCCTCAAGATTGAGGTGCTGCAAGACAAGAGAATGACCCAGAAACCCTTCAGCATTATTTCCAGGAGGCTGAAGCTTATTTTTATTATATTACAGATCTCCAACTGATAAATACATGAAAATAGAGATCTATAATGAAACCAAATGCCCAAAGGGCTCTTTATTACATTCCCCTTAGGGATTTTAGCCATACATGGAAATGCCGGAGCAGATCTGAGTTTTACTACAGTAGATCTGTAGAATGATTCAGAATTTCTAATGCAAAAACTTTAGTATATGTATTAGATCAGAAATATACTTGGATTGGTTGGCCAATCCAAAGATCACCCTTGATGCAAGGAGGCTCCCTTCAGATCATAGATCTAGCTCCAAAATGATGCCAAAAACCCTGGAACGTTGATCCTTCAGCAATAACGCAGATCTGGGGAAAGAACTGCGCAGTATACCATGAAGAACACATTGGCCTAATGCCAAGATCTACAAATCAGATCCAATGTCTTCCACTCTGATCCTCCAAAGGGAAGAAAGACTCTCCCTTTGAAAAACAAGCAATGGAAGTGGTGTTGTGGAGTCTCCATGGCAACACCCTACAACACAGTATTATGTTGCTGCAACAATAACACTGCTTGGAGGATGATGCTTCTGTCTCGAGCCAAAATAACGATGGGACAACCTCACCCGAGTAGGCACTCGAAGTCCCCTAGGGCTGAGGGTGAGATCTCTGAACGGAGACACTCGGTGCACTAAATAGTGCTGTAGACTGGTTAAACAACCAGCGTGCTCAAGAAGTAAAAATGACCAACTCAATATAATAAACATATGCATGCGTGGCAATAGCTCTCCTCCCCTCCATTTATATAGCAATTGGAGACTCCTCATGGGCCCTTCCTCTGGAAGCTTCCCTCCTATGTTGTCATGTAGTGCTTTCCAACTCATACCCTGTGCTGGTTGACTTGGTCAAACCTCTTTGCAAATATCTCCTTTCACACATGAGGGTGTGAAATCTGGTTCCATGGATGATCCCTTTTCATACTAGAGGGATTTTATTTATGTTTTTATTATCTTTGGGCCTCCTTACCCAATTATTCATCTCCTAAATGAGTTTAGACAAAATTTAATGTTCCAATTTATTGAAGAATAATTTGGAACATTACAATCCTCCCCTCCCAAATGTTGCTTGTCCCTAAGCAACTGCAAGGATAGAACTGAAGAATCGCCACTCAAGGCATGGAGTCTAGAATATAATGAGGAACATCTCCCTTATGTGGATCCTCCTTCCCCAAGCAATCATCCAAACAAAATTAGCCACCTCCCAACAAGGCAACTCCTGAAAATCTCCTTCCACCTCAAGCTTCGATAATGAAGGTGGGCTAAAAATCTGAACTTGGCAAGCATCATAGCTTACCCCATGCTGTCCTTCTCTCCACTCATGGCAAGTGTAGAGTGTATGCTGATCCTGGCTGCAAAATTATTTCCCTCCAATGGCAAAGTGAAGAACAATCCTCCAAAGAAGGCTCCTCCAACAATGAAGAACAAGCTGGCCCAAAACAATCCATCCATGAAGAATAGGACATGGTCATCATGGGACATCCTAATGAGAGGTTTTCTGAAGGCTTTACATGATGATACATGATGCAAACAATTTCTCACAAGGATACATCGCAGTCTCATCTACTGCAACTTTAGAAAATCACATGGCAAGCAATGTCCATGATTCATCACATCTACTAAAGGATAGTAAATGGCTGAGTGTAACAACGATAATGCATGATCAAGCACTTGCCCATGGCTGTACAATGGATGAATATCAATCTTATGGCCCACCTCAAAAGTGAACAAACATTTGGCTGTGCTGGCCATATCTCTTCTCATGCTCCCATTAGAACATGTAGTGCATAAATTGTGAGAATTTTTCCCACTCACGGACACATCCAGCTCATGTGTCTCCCTGATAATCAAGCCTCCCATACAAATATGATCTATATCACCAAATGAAGACATGATCAATAGCAAAATAAAGAAAATGCTGAAGGTTACAAGTGATGCAAGAAGGTACCAACAGCTTTCCCCGTAGTGACAACGCAGTTTTGCAAGTTGCTACTTGATAAAAGTACATGGCAAAATGTTTCTTTTTACATGGTTAATCATGCATGTCAGCAACTGAACATACATGTGGTGATAAAACATTTGCCCAAGGCTGCAAAAGAGATGGCTGCCTCCATCATGTAGATTGGCCCAATACAATTCATGGAGCAATTTGACGAGCTTGCCCTCTTGTGAAGCAATGCACTGCATAAGAATGGTAAGAGTGTGCAAATCAATGAACATATAAACAAGCTTCTCACCATATGATGGAAGTAAGATGGTACAGGGGTCCATACATGAGTCCTTCATAGTGTTTTGGCATGCTATGAAGAAGAATGAACCATCTGCTACAAAAGGATAATCCTCCTTATGCTTGAAAACCCAAGTCAAGAAGAATATGCCATAGATGTCTCTATCATCATTACCTCCTCTTTGTTCATCAAGTGCAACAAATATGAAGTGATCCTGGGACCTATGGGTTATGGATCCACCATATCTCTGCTGGGCACACTTCATCCATAAGTCTTTACTCCAAGGTGACAACGATGTGAGCTTATGCAAATAAGCTCCTGTCAATATACAACTATGTTCTTTAACATGCTACTTGTCAAAGATTCTTCCAATAATGATGCAACAAATGTGGAATACTTCCCAAGATGGAAGTGCTTCCCAATCATCATCAAAGATCAAGGAGATAGTGCCATCCCGTCCTCCTGCAACATCATACAAAGTGTGAGAGCAAATCTGCCCTAGCTCTCCCAAGCAAAGCAACAAAATATTTTGCTACCTCCTCATACTTCCATCATACATCTCATGTGATGAAGAAACATCAACATCATGCATCCATTCTCTATGTTGCTCAATGATGCAAGTATCCTGCCATCTTTTCTCCATCCTCCCATTCTTAGGAAGAGTGTTTTCCAAGTGATGGCCAAACTCTTTCAAGAGTAACCAGCGTAGCCAAGCCTCCTGCTGCCCTGTATCATGGATCTGTAAGTAGCCTCCTAGTTCCTTTCTCATCAACCACATCCACTCAATCACTTGTGGATGCCTCCTTCTTCTCCTTATCCTGGTACTCCTCCCATGAGGGCTACCATCCTCCCAAATCAAATTCCTGTCTTTGCACTTTATGGGAGTTTGAAATGTAAGCTTCTCAAGGATCAATGAGACCCTATCAAGAATCAAATAGGTGGTAGGCAAAAACCTCCCATCATGATGTGTATGGCTCAAGGGATGTCCAACACAAGCATGAGAGATGTTATCCATCCTAAGATGTCCTCCATCTTCTATCTGCTCTTGTGATAAGGGAAGAAAAACATTGCATTCCATGGTGTGTCGAAGTGCATCTCCAATGAGATCTCTCCTTGAGACCTCCCTTTCATCCATAGTCTTCCAAAACCAATGAGGTCTTGGATCTGAAAGTAGAAGTTCCTCTTTGAGCTGAGAAGAGCTCATTGAGAAAGTGTCATCTTGAAGGGAGAAAAGGTTTCTTACTCCAAGATGTCTACCATCAATCTTCAAGGCTTCAAACCCCAACCTCCAATGTGATGTACAATCCAACAATGGCTCATGAGAATGATGGCTTGATTCCTTCTTGAGTGTTTCCATGTTGCACAGCGCAGTGCAACCAAGCTACTCTATAGTAGCAATGAGATTTGACTCTTGGTCATGCAAAAGTAAATCTCCAAAAGAATTTGCTGCAACAATGGAATGTGGAAATCTTTTCATACCTTGATGTGCATTTGGAACTTCTTGTAGGGCTACAAGAGTCCCTTCCTCAAAAGTGTTGGCTGCCCCAACTGTTGATGCATGTGGCTGCTCTTCCCTGAGTGTGACAACGTTATCACAAGCCTCCTCAAGAGGTGATGTGATCTCTTCTTTCTTTGTTCTTTCTCCATCAAAGGTTTGGATCAAACTTTGAGTGAACTCTGCAAAAGTCTTCACCCTTGCATGGCTCAAGTGGCTGCACCACCAATCATAGGCTTCACCCTCCAAGTGCAACGCTGAGATTTCAACAACTTCTTTCCCTGCTACAGGATGTAGTAGGAAAAATGCCTCCAACTTTCTCACCCAAGTTCTTGCATTAGATGACCCATCAAAGGTAGACAACAAAATTCTATTGCCTTTGATTTCTTTTCTGCTGCATGGCCTCTTCTCTTCCTTCAGCTGGATGAAATGAGGAAAATCTAGAGTCTCCCTGAAGGCTCTAGGTTGAGATCTATACTCAACAAGGTAATCACTGAGAATCTCATGATCCAAATATCTTCCATGCTCAATATCTTCTTCTTGATGAGAATAGGAAGTGCATGGTACTTCCTCTTCTTTTTCTTCAATCTTCTTGACCTCCTCAAAGGTGGATGCATCTTCTCTAGATCTGAAAATAGATGAGAATAAACTCATATTTTTCAATGTTCTGATCTTCTTCGGCTTAGACTCACAAGGATCAGTGGATCCCTCATACATGGGAAAAGGTGACCTCCCAGTGGTATGCTGCAACTTTGAACTCTGCATGCTAGATCCCCCATTGTTCCATTCACTTTCATCTTTCCTGAGCTGACAGTAATCTTTGAAAGGAAAAGATGCTCTGAATTCTTCCCCATGGACTGCCATTTGTGGAAATAGTCTCCAAAGGGTATATGATCATGCTGCCTCCCTTTCTCATTTAGTATTGGCAGTAAGAATGTAGGCATTGTGATCCTAGTTGGCCTACTGAAGTGTGGTGAATGCTTGTCACACTGTTGTGAGATTCCCATATTTTTCATAGATAACTAGCTCCACACACTGAGCCAGAACTATGGTTTGATACCACTGTAATATCTCGAAAATGGATTTCTCAGCAAATCATGCCTGAAAAACAAATTTTTTAGGAAAGTGGGCTTCAGATATCATAAAAAGTGTTTAAAAACACTCAGAAACCTACTCCAAATACTGCAGCAACCTTTACTCAGCTTTTATGGGCAAAAAGGTGGCGAAAAGTGAGGATTTTAGCCCTAAAATGCGTGTATAAGAAAATATACGTAACATTTAGGGTCAAGGTTCTGGAATATATTAGATTAGGTCAAGAGGGATATGCATGTCGAATTTCAGCAAAAACAAAGGCGTTTTACTAAGTTAAACAGTTCCTCCTTCTCGACTAGTCAAGAAAAACCCTGATTTCCCATGACTTTGAGTATGCAGAAATTTACTGAAGCAAAGGCAGCGTATTTTCTAAATTTATAAGATGTAAAAAAGTATTAAAAATCAGAGAATGAGTTTACGAACATGTAATAGGCATTAAGCAAGGTTAAACAACAATTTTACATAGAAAATCCCTCAAGATTGAGGTGCTGCAAGACAAGAGAATGACCTAGAAACCCTTCAGCGTTATTTCCAGGAGGCTGAAACTTATTTTTATTATATTACAGATCTGCAACTGATAAATACATGAAAACAAAGATCTATAATGAAACCAAATGCCCAAAGGGCTCTTTATTACATTCCCCTTGGGGATTTTAGCAATACATGAAAATGTCGGAGCATATCTGAGTTTTACTACAGTAGATCTGTAGAATGATTCAGAATTTTTGAAGCAAAAACTTCAGTAAATATATCAGATCAGAAATATACTTGGATTGGTTGGCCAATCCAAAGATCACCCTTGATGCAAGGAGGCTTCCTTCACATCAGAGATCTAGCTCCAAAATGATGCCAAAAACCCTGGAATGCTGCTCCTTCAATAATAACACAGATCTGGGGAAAGAACTGCGTAGTATACCATGAAGAAAACATTGGCCTGATGCTAATATCTACAAATCAGATCCAATGTCTTCCACTCCGATCCTCCAAAGGAAAGAAAGACTCTCCCTCTGACAAACAAGAAATGGAAATGGTGTTGTGGAGTCTCCACGACAACACCCTACAACATAGTATTATGCTGTTGTAGCAATAACGCTGTCCTAGAGGATGATGCTTCCATCTCAAGCCAAAATAATGATGGGACAACCTCACTCGAGCAGGCACTCGAAGTCCCCCGGGGCTGAGGGTGAGATCTCCGAACGGAGACACTCAGAGCACTAAATAGTGCTGCAGACTGGTTAAACAACTAGTGTGCTCAAGAAGTCGAAATGACCAACTCAATATCATAAACATATGCATGCGTGGAAATAGCTCTCCTCCCCTCCATTTATATAGCAATTGGAGACTCCTCATGGGCCCTTCCTCTATAAGCTTCCCTTCCTCTAGAAGCTTCCCTCCTATGTTGTCATGTAGTGCTTTCCAACTTATACCTTGCGTTGGTTGACTTGGTCAAACCTCTTTGCAAATATCTCCTTTCACACATGAGGATGTGAAATCTGGTTCCATGGCTAATCCCTTTTCATACTAGAGGGATTTTATTTATGTTTTTATTATCTTTGGGCCTCCTTACCCAATTATTCATCTCCTAAATGAGTTTAGACAAAATTTAATGTTCCAATTTATTGAAGAAAAATTTGGAACATTACATCTTTTCTCTTAGGCTATTGCTGCAACCTTCTCACTTCCCTTTGCTATCACCTGCATATCAATGTTATTCAAACCAGAGATCAATCCCAAGCTTTCAAAAGCTTGCTTCTCAGTACCCTTTTGAGAATACTCTTATCCTCTCTGTCCAACCTTCAATTGGATTCTTCAGGTTCACTGCTACTTTTTTTTTTCCAGAGTCTTTCATTCAATTTGTTCCTTAGAACACATACAACTTTCCTTGTTGGTCTGCTGCTATCAGTCTTTAATTTATTGTTAACCTGTAAAATTCAAACCAGAGCTAACATGAAACACTACCTACATGATTTCAAAAGGCAGTTTGTTTCCACTCTTCAACATGTGAATAGATCTTCATTCTTCCCAAGAAATCTATCATCGCTTTGTTAGATTTTACTGTCTAACTTTCCTTTCTGCATTTGCCTCCACCTTTTCAGATTTATAATCTGATTTCTTTTCCTCTATAGACCTCCTATCTATCTTCTTTCTTCAAAAAAATATAACCTGCTAAGTTTCCTAAAAAAGCATTAACCTAGCTCTGATACCAATTTACACAGGGGTACCCCCTGCGTACACCCACAATATGCATGTACAATGCATAAATATAATGTCCCCAAGAATTTTAGACTCACTATCGAGTCAAATCTTCAACCATCAATGGTTTAAGGCCCCCTTTCTTAAACTCTACGAAATAATTCATTACAATAGCCCAACCTTAACAATTCTTGTTATCGGGACTTTATACACCCTCTTCATTAATCCTTCGATTAATATTTATTAACCCTTTGATTATGCTTTATGTCGCATATATATATCCAAGCCCCATAACCTTATTACTTTAGACTTAACTCACATAAACCTCCTATTGGCACTTATTTCTATTATAACCCTTTATAATAGAAATACATACAAAACATATCATTCATACCTTTTTCCGCTTATTCTATAGCCTATGCACATTTGTCAAGGCTCTCTTTTCACTAATCGTAATCGAGGTTCCTCTGTGGTCACACTACACATTCCTTCGCAATCCCAATATGTGATAACCTTTCTAGAACTCAAATATAACAAACGCGCCCATATGACACTATTGGGTCCACCCAATATCGCAAGTCGCATTATCTTTCCACTGATATAGACCCCATTAAAATTTGCAATGCGATCACTTCGTTGATTGCATCAGAGTAATTGGGTATTGCAATCGTTTCTCCAGCCGGTTCTAATAACACAAAGACTTTTCCACCGATGCGATATATCGGTGATTGCTTGTCACAATCACGCATCGCAAATTCTCAAGGCCTGCGTCTACGCTTTGAACAAGTCCTTTGGCGATGTGATATGAACACTGCGATATGATCCTAGTGGCCCCTTCTTGGCTAACGTCTAGACCTTTAGGTCAGACTAGATACTTCGAGCTTGATCTTTGAGGGCCAATGCTCCTGCATCACCTAAGAATTCACATTACAATTTAATTCTGTTTTTACTTTTTTTCACAAACTTGGAACTAATTATGGTCTAAGTAAAAGACCAAATAAATGTGGTAATTCAGTCATGGTTAAAGAAGAAATGGTTTATGAAAAATAAAAGAAGATTTTAAATATTTATATGGAAATAAGTAAAAGAAAACTAGTTAGTTTAGTTAGAACTCCCTTTCCTCCTTAAAAAGAGGTATTTCCAAGGAAGAAGACTCATCTTTTCTTTTTGCGGAGGAGCTTAGGAGGAAGGGAGTGAAGGAGTAGATAAGTGAAACCTGCTACAAGATGCTCTGCAGGAGAGAAAAATACTACAATTGCTGAGGAGTTCTTGAGCTTGAGCTAGACTTGGGCCAGTGGAACCCTTGAGGAATCCGTGTAAGTTGGAACCAAAACTGGACCAACGGTCTTGAGGTTTGGAGGCTGGGAAACTTAGGATTGGCACATATACTATTTGGACGAGGGGATTCTCGAGGGGACACTGGTTGTCATGCTTTGGTGGAGAGACTTCCTCGTTTTGGATAAGATAGATAGCGTTTTTACACTATTGTAGTTGCTATGTTTTCTTTTAAAGATTGACAACTATTATAAAATAAATGAAATATAAATAAATAGTAAATATTTCTATATAAAAGAAAAAGTAGAACAATACATCTTATACAAGAAAGAACTGTGCAGTGTTGTCTCACCGTAGCATGTATGTTTAGTCTTTTCTTATGTGTAGTATTTTCTTAAAAAGAAAGAAAACAAGAATAAAAATAAAAGAATATCTTTCCATTTCTTGTTATCCAAGAAAAACCATAATTCTGTGGAAGATTAGCACTAAATTGTGTGATATAGATAAGAGAAGAAAATTTGGAATCAATAGTCATTTTCCTACAATTCTTGATGAATTAGTCATAAACTTGTGTAAGGAAATATTGTGTATATATGCAACCTAGAAAGGGTTCAACACTATCTAAGGGTGCTTAATTAGACAAACCTTTACCAGGGTAAAAGAATGAGTTTCAGGAACAATAAAATAGGTCATTGGAAAACATTGAGAAATGCAAATATATAATCAACAACACCTTGATCTTGAATAGGATTGGAAAGCCAATTCTATTCGTGACTCATGTAAGTAGAACAATTACTGGGTAACTGAATAACCCAGAAAAGAATGTTATATGGATGCAAATTACATCAGTTGTCGGTAACTAGGACAGAGACCAACCTTAGAAAAACAAAATCCCTAGGCACGATTCAATCAAGTTGCAGTCAAAGCTTTCCAGAGCTTAGCAAAATGAGATCAAATCAAAATAAATGCACCCATTTCATTCAAATGGTGGAGATTATATTAATAGCAGTTCTAAGACTAGATTTATAAAATAGTCTACACTAAATAACTAAGTCGAAGTTTATAAGACCAAGAGCAACACTATACTGCCATTACTCAAAAGGAATAAATTAAACTTTCATAACTACATCCAATATATATTAACAATGATGGTCTCAAACACATGGACCCATTTGAATGGGATTCATAATTCAATTGACTCTAAGGCCATCCTTTAGGAAATAGATCCATTTGACCTGAGAGGGAACCGAGAGGCTTTCCCATTGTAAACCCTTCTTTTTTGTAGACCTAGAAGGGCAACAAGTCTAAACCCTTGTATCAACCGAGAGGGGTAGAAAAAACCTGGAAATAAAACGCATAGTCCATATCAGAGCGACCAAACATAAAACCCATCGCCAAGGGAGTCAGAGAAGAGAGCTAACCCGATCAAAGGAACAACTCGTTAAAAACCAATACAAGAAAATTTTATATAAGCTAATTGATAACATAGAAAAATGAACTTGTGAGCCAAAAGGGAATACCTGTGTAGGGTGGGGCCATAATTTTTCCTAGCATCAAACCTTAGGTTAAATCCATTAAACCCTATGTCAATTGTTTGTAGCAAATGAGCAATTTTTTATGTTAAAAGAAAGTGTAGTCGATTACTTGTGAAGAAATAGTCAGGGTTTTTCAACCGTTGGGACATATCGCCATCACTAGAGGAAGTGAAGAGCCTGCAAGGCCAAAGACGGGTTAGCCGTAGTACTTCCAATTGATTAACACCAATAGAAAAAGAAGACAAGACACAAAATTAAAAAATTATTCATAAATTTACCTTTATGTCTGGGAAATGAAGGGAAACTAGAAAAGCCTAACTGCTTTTTGGAGAGGAACATTGCAAATATATTTTGTAACCTGAAAGACACATTCACCCTCACCGAAGGAAAAATGAGTTGCAGATGAGCATAATGATTGCCACTTCAAGGGTTAGGGTGAAAATGATTGAGTAATGGAAACCGGGAAAGTCACCAACCATGGTAAAAAAAGATTACAAGTGGACCTAGGATTCAACTCCAAATTCATAGAGATTATCAAATTGTATACCGTGTAAATATAACTTTAATGCACAAATAAATCCTTGTACTTATAATGCACTCTGACGAATATGGTGAGTTGTTAAGACCTAGGGATTTGAGTTAGGGCGTATCCATAGCTCCTACAATGTAAACCATTTAATTGCCATAAATTAATGTATATAGTATCTCATTATAATGTGTTAATAATTCTTCGGCATGTTGACTTGATGTCATGTAATTTTTTTTTAGGTTGATTATTGTATGTCGATACATGCTACAGATGGTATTAGAGCCTAGTGTTCAACACTGTGGCCAAGTAGGGTAAACTAATCATCAAATATTGCTAGTGTACACAAAACATAAATACGATGTGAATCATAATAGAACCTCGAACAAGAGACAACAACCTTATATGGAAACTAACCCATAAATGTGGGTGCAATTGGGAGAAGAATATCGACAGGAAAAGGTAGCATTATTGGAAACAATCTAGAATTTACGCACAAAAATGACCAGCCTCAGGGATGATGATGAAATACTGAGACAAGAATAAAAAAGGATCCTAAAAACTCTATCAAATCGACAAAATCAGAAGACACTGAACCCCAGTGAAGGAAATGGAGAATATAATGAGGAATCAAAAGGGGGACATAATGATGAAGAAATAAAGTTAGATAATGTCTCGTTTGGCAAAGGTCTTACGAAGCAGAAAACTGAACTACAAGGGAATTCAAGAAGGTAAGACCTTCGATGTATGATGGGGAGGTTGAGGAGGATGCTAAAGCTTGGCTAATTAATATGAATAAATATTTCCAAGTATACAAATATGATAATATGAAAGCTCGATTGGCTATTTTTTAGCTACAAGGAAAGGCCACCCTGTGGTGGGAGGAGGTCAATTCAGGATGGATCAAACAAGGACCTACACAACATGATCATGTTATAATGTCATATTTACTAATAAATTCATGAGTCAATATAAAATAATATGCATGACCAATATAACCAACTATGAAAATATAATATTTATGGCACAACACTTCTGAGTTGTGTTGTATCAATGTTTTTCCAACTCTCTCCATGAGTTCTGGATGATTGCAAGTACCCAAAAGTGAAAGAGATTAAATTGGTAAAAGAGAGAAAGAAGAAATATTTACATCCTTATACTTTTTGCAACATGTGTAAATTCAACATCAAGTGTAAGAAACTTCTAAATCCATGTAGATGTCAATTTGACATTAACACCAACTACAATAAATACTTTGAATTAAATTAATTCTTTGTTAGAAAGGAAAGAGGGAAGAGTTATTAATATTATGAAATGAATTAAGAGCACAATAAAAATGTTTTTGAAAAGGAGGGATATTGTTCAAACATTAAATTAGCTATCTAGGTTGAAGGACAACCCCCTATCTATTGAACTCCACAAAGGAGACTTTTGAAGATTCTAAAATACATTAAAAGCACAATAAAAAACTAACTAAAAAGAAGACATATCCTTAAAATAAAATTAGTTATCTAGGTTAAAGCACACACACCTAACTATATAACAACATAAAGGATACTGTTGAAGTATGTCAAGTGGAGGGATGGAATATTGGGAGCAAAAAATCATATTAATGAAACATATAAAAAGCTTATGTTAAGCTTAAAAGATTTAAATTGCTGAAGGGTATGGATAGCCTACAATAATATTCCTATCATCAACCTTTGGAGAGTTCATTTCATATAACAATCAGTCAGAGTCTTTATGGTTGCTTAAAAAGTAACCAAATGATGTTATAACAAGCAGATATGGTGTTGTCCCATTTGTATTCTTGTTCCCGCATTTCTTTCCCAGATTTCCTCCCTCTCATGACTCACATAGAGCTTAATGTTTGTTTAACTACACTTGCATAAGTGAGAGTTCTAATGTTTTCCTTTGTCACCCCTAGGCTAAGGGAAGATCTTCCCTCACTATCTCTAATCATTCTTACTCCCATGGATTATGAATTTTTTGTTTCACCATTTTGCCCCTGTATTTCTTCTCCATTTTTGTGTTTTTCTCCTTTTTTATTTTTCACTCCTTGCTCATATCTTTATATTCCAATACATGAGAAATATCTTTATATTCCATATGAGGAATATACATATTTCAGTCCTCAAGGGATTGTTTAGACAACAAGGCTCATAACCATTACAAGAAATACTCATTATGAGTTCAACACATTGTCACATGTAGGATTTCTCCCTACCACATGCGCTAAACCTAATTGAATTTCCATGAGAAATATTTTTATATTCCATATAAGGAATATTCCTTTTTTGGTTCTTGATGGATTGCTTAACAAGGCTTGAAGCCATTACAAGAAATACTGATTATGAACTTTTTTAGCCCATTACAAAGCCTTTATTATTCAATGAAATATTCGCCAAGATTTTACAAGATTTTATAATTAAGTGAAAGATTCATCATGATTTAACAAGATAACATAATTTGGTGAGAGATTCGCCAAATATATATATATATATATATATATATATATATATATATATATATATATATATATATATATATATATATATATATATGCATACAGCCCCAAGGGTTAGCTCAGTTGGTCAAAAACCGTGCCTCGCCATCGGGAGGTCACAGGGTCGAATCCACCCGAAGCCCTTGGGGTCAGGTCTTGCAGTAGGCCGAGGGGCGATTTAGCCTAGCTATCGCCCAGATTTTTCTGTGGACGTAGCGATCACTCACTGACCAGGGTGCTCGTGAACCACATGCAAAATATATATATATATATATATATATATATATATATATATATATATATATATATATATATATATATATATATATATATATATATATATATATATATATATCTATATATATATATATATATATATATATATATATATATATATATATATATGCATACATACATACATACATACATACATACATACATATATATATTATTGATAAAATCGTTTTCCATTTGTCCTATGTATCATGGCGATTCACCCATTTGTTATACATATAAATTTAGGGGGTTCTTAAAATTTTTTCTCATAAAAGTGATGGGTTTTGATAGTTGAAATTTTAAAACAAGTTGAATACAATGCATTACTCTTTTTTTTTTTTATGTAAATATACAATTAAATATGTTGAGCAAATAATTTTAACATAGTATAAGAAATATTTTGACACACTCTAGAACAAACCTATTTTAAAAGAATATGGATATCAGTTCCCTTTTGAGTTTGGAAAATAAGTTAACCTGAAATAAATAAAATCAAGAATAAATACAAATTCAAATTGGAGGAGATAACAACCAAAGCAGTAGCTAGTAAGCCATGGGGCCTTTTGAAATAATCTGTTTCTATCTAAGGGAAGGGAGGAGAAAGAATAATGAATTTTGAAAATTAAAGTGAATATGGATAAAGCATTTTGTTAATGCTTAAAGGTATTTGTGCAATTTTCAAGGAGGAAAATTACAAAAACATCATACTTGGCTATTGATAATTTAAAAAAGAAACTACAAGATTGGATCTATGGAAGAAATCAATATATTATTTTTTTGAAAGAGCCTCACAAGGTAATCCAAGGGTGGTAAGTGCACGTGTGTGGGTGGGGTCGGTGCTTAACTTTGACCTTGAAAGAAATTGAAAACTTCTCATGCTTGAGAAATAAACTTGGACTTGTTAAAATCAAGGGCGGAGAGGGATCAGAACTTGGGCAAAATCATGGGTTGTGAAAACATCAAGTCCAAAAAACTGTCAATGGTAAATTAACTATTTTATCTAAAATTTATTTTACTTATTATTATTATTATTATTATTTTTAATCTATTTTATCTAAAATTTATTTTAATTATTATTATTATTATTTTTAATTCATAATGTTTACGATCATAACAAGACAATACATTACAACACATCTCTTACACAATAAATTATTTAAAAAATTAAATGATCTTATATTAAAAATTTAATAAGAGATGATCAAGTAAAAATCTTTATAAATAAAAATAATTCAAAATGATATAATTATTGAAAAGGATTAAAAATATATTATTATGTTTAATATTAAAAAAGAGTTTGAAAAATATTATTATTTTAATATAAAATATATTTTAAAATAAAATTTTAATACATATAACTAACTTAAATTTAAAAAATAAACACATCAAATAATTTAATCTCTCAAACCCTACTAAAAGAAGGTAAATAATAATAATTATTTAACAAAAGGAGTATTAGATATTTATATATAACTAAACATTAACCATTACTCTCGAGGGTCAAATGGTTTTATATTCATAATTTAATGTGATATATGGGTAGTTATTATTATTTTTAAAATAGTCAAAATGAAATGATTATTTTATTATTAGAAAGAGTTAGAAAGGTATTATTATTTTTATATTAAAACAGTGGGAAAATATCATTATTTTAATATTGCAAAGAAGGTTGGAAGTCTCAAATTTTATATAGATATCTCAATATCACTTCTTTTATATTTGTTCTAATTGGTATAGGTATTGTGTTGATTTTTGAAGATGTGGAAATCAGGGGTATCACTCTAGATTATTTGTTTTCTTCCTTGTTTGTTTTGGAGCTTCACCACAACCGAAGATGCTAGGTTGGTTTTTGCAAAAATAAAGATACATAAATATTTCTTTAGTACATTATTTTCTTTTAATGTGATTCTAGTGGATTTTAGGTTGTTGCTAATGTTGCCACATTGAGCAAATGTATATTTGAGATTTTTTAGTGTTGTTTTTCCATACAAAATTATTATAATTATTTTTGTACGATACAAATGGAGAAATGATATGATTTCAACTTGTTTTTTATTTGATTTGTATTTACTATTAGGTTTGATCTCGAATGGAGATTTCGAGGAGGCGCATCCTCCAGGGCCAATGGTGGGCAACGTGATCATAGCCCCCAATTCATTACCAAACTGGGAGACCAAGGGTGTTGTACAATATGTGTCTGCATCATCATTGCATTGTTTGTTTCTTATCTGTGACAAGAAAGGAAGTTTGATTTTATGAGGCTGGGACCGATTTCTTTTCATATAGATAATGTTTGACTAGTATTAAAAGATAAATAACTAATTTAACAAGAATAACGCAACACATCAATGGGCTCATTCAAGTACATGCAACTACCTTGATGTCTAGCTCTGATATTTTGGAAAATTTAATGGTTTATATGTTGCTTGTGTTTGGGGAATTTTGTTGAGTTTAGAGTTTTGTTTTGGGCAAATATTATGTTAGTCCCTTGAATTCGTTTAGATCTTACTACATGCTTAGATTCATAGATATAGTTTTATAATTATTATTGTTGTCTTTATATATTTGGTGGTTTGAAGAAAGTTGTTTCTATTTCCATTCATTTTGTGGCATGACTTTAGCATCTTCACTTTTAGAATCTAGTAGACTACTATTCTTATTTTATATTTTCTTGGGAAATAATTATTGATATTTGTAAAGGGAAATGAGCCATGGGTAGCTAAGCGAAGAGAAAAATGGTTTATGTACTAGGTTCCTGCGCATTCATCGTAGGAGACCTATTGACATGAGACCAAAATTCTTTTGTATAGAGTCTTGTCAGTCATTTTCAGCCATTCTTTCAATTCTTTCATGTACTACGTTGTTCGAGTCCCCACATGTCATTAGTACCATTAAGGGATGAGATAACATGAGTCGGTCCAACTCATGCCCGGAAGCTAACTTTTACCTATTGATGTAAGCCTTTTGTTACCACTTCTTATCACCAAACACAATTCTACTATAAAATAACCCAACTTGAAGACAACACTTCTCATCTTCCTTTTACATAAATTCTCTATGGATCTCCCTAGTATACTTTCTTGAGACCAATGTCCCTTCTTGGTAGGTCTCTCCACCATACCACTAATCACACAATAGACACACACTAGTAACTACCACATTCTATAAATATCTCTAGTCTCAGTTATTGGTGTCCCTATCACACTCAACCAATATAGTCTTGCAGGTCTATTTTTTTGTCATATCTTTATTTTTTGTTATTTTATGTCTTTCACTTTAGCACTATCCTGTATTTCAACATTTGTAGGTAGTGAGAAATGGTTACTTTGACACAACACTAACCACTCAAGTGTCAACATAATTATTGATTACAAGAATGTGGCATTCAATATCACAAAAGGAGTTAGTGATTTTTCTTCATTGCATGAAGGTTGATTAAACTCGCATTGGATTGTTGCCTATCTAGTAGTGTTCATATTTTGTATGAAGTTTCTTACATGGTCATGTTATATTTTTTAAAATTTCATTTTTTGTCAGGGATATCTTTTTGTTGGGCTATGAAAAGGATTATATGAGGGGTTTAAGTTGTTAGGTGTTAAGATTTATAAAGGGTGTGATTTTTTATTGGTACTGGAAATGAAGTTGGATTTTATCTTTGACTAGAAATGATGTTGGATTTGATGAAGCTAGGACCTATTTCTTTTCACATAGATAATGTCATAGTATTAAATGATAAATAACTAATTTAAGAACTCTAACACTAAGCAATATTTAAGTAGATAAAATTTTGTTGATGTCTAGCTCTGATATCTTAGAAAATTTTAGTGGTTTGTTTGTTGCTTGTGTTTAGAGGATTTTGTCGAGTTTGAAATTTTTGGTCCGTTTTCTTGAATATGTTTGTAGTACCTTGAATGCTTATAGTTCTCATTTCATGCATAGATCAATATATCTATTTTTATTATTATAATTATTATTGTTTTATTTATATATTTGGTGACTTGAGGAAAGATATTTTATTTCCTTTCACTTTGTGGCATGAGTTCAACATCTTCACCTTTTAAAATATAATAAAATATTATTCTTATTTTATATTTTATTTGAAAAGAACTATTGATATTTGGAAATGGAAATAAGCCATGGATAGCTAAGAGGAGAGAAAAATAGTCATCTACTAAGTTCCTGCGCATTCATCGTAGGAAACGTATTGGCACGAGATCGACATTCCTTTTATGCAATTACACTTTTGATGCAAAGGCGGAGCTGAGTTCACTGACCTGGGAAGAACAATGATAAATAATCATAATGATAAGGATATTAGAATGTTGGTTTCACCAATAGTTGACCATACCACCAATGATGGTGGAACCAAAGGTCCTTGCTCATTTCCTTCCATAATGTTTTATGATTTTTATTTTTTCTTCTGTGTGGTGAAGTGAAACTTACTCATGTTTCAAGGCTGTTGTTGTCATGCATATGCCTTGCAAATTTGGTCTCATGAAATAAATTGGGGTTTGATATGCATCTTGAAGTTTAGAGCTCAATCAATGAATCATTACACAAATATACATGCACAAATACAAATAGTTGATGAGTCACCCAACCTTCATCTCTAGCTACAAAATGCAATGCACCTCACTTTTCACATTGCAATCACATAGGCCTTCATATTTTCATTCAATTTTGTAGAAAATGGCCACTGGTTTGTAATACAATTTTTTTTCTTTTGCCTTTTCCATTTTCTCTTATTCAGGCTTTTGATTTTCCATTGGTTTGTATTACTTTTCTTTTCCCATTTTCTGATGCCCAGACTTAATTTAAAAAAAATGCTAAAGGACTAAATGGTTTTGTTATAGCATATCTCTTCATATTTCTCTGAGATATAGGGTCAACATAGATATGTGATGCACAGAGTTAGAATAGTACTTCATTTTCTGTTTCAATTTTTTTTATAGTTATACTCAATCTTTAGTGTTGCTCTGAAAATGTTGTTGTTGCTATCTATCAAAATAAGAAAATCCCTTAATGTACCCCCACTCCTATCCCTTCATCACAAGCCTCCATGGACTCCATCGATCCTCGTAAGAAATGTAATAAATTGGGTCAACTTTCCTTGCAAAAATACTATTGAATCCCTAGGCGTCCTTGATCCATCTCCAAACCTTTGAACAAAAATCCAAGCTATCACATGCAAACTAATATTTGATAACCTCCTCCAAGCCACACAATGTTTCTCATCCATGGGCACTCTGTAAGCAAGTGGGTCTCCATGGGGCCCTAGTGAAGGGCATGCACCAAATTGCCAAGAGAACTTTGATGCCTAAGAGAAACTCTTAAGCCAAAAACCATTTTGAGGTCAAGCATACACTGAGAAAGCTTTCTCATTTGTGCAAATCCACCAAGGACTATCTCTCATGTATCAATCCATCTTGGATTATCTAGGGATTGAAAATACATCATGTACCTCAATTCTCATTTTGATAACTTGAAAGTTTCTGATAAGACAAACATCTAATATGGTGCATATTGGTCTAGAAACAGTTAGGGATTTTATTTCCTATAGGTTATAGCAATTTTATTCTAATTCCATTGCACAACGAAATCCTTTGAGGAAGCCAACGATTTTGTTTTCCAAAATGTAAGAGTGACTATCATGGTTGCCAATGATGGTCCCCCATCCTTACTCTTTATTGATACATTTGAAATTTCAATGGTGAATTTTTTTAATAGAAACACAAAGTGACTTTGGAGAATTGAGAATTCGATATTTTTATAATTTTCATGTTGTATAATAACAAATTAAGTACTTAGTTACCTTTATTATCCTGGTAAAAATATATAGAGAATAGTAGTATTTTCTAAGGGGTTATGTCGGCCTAAACACCTTTATGATTGGCACATGCATACTCATTCTAAGTTAGGGGAAAAGTACCTTCTGGTCTCAAATCTTGAGTTATCTGGACCACCACCTCAGCGGAGACCACCTCCACTTGTAGTCAGTACACCTATATAGCTCTATATAGACCCAGTTTTGTTTCACTCATTGTAAGCAACTTAACATGGTATTATTCTTAATATTTTTCTTTACAGGGTCGAAGCTTGTGTATCTAAACTGATACTTCAGTTCTTTTTTTTATTTTATTTTATAAATGTTTAGATATTTAACATTTTTTATGCTTGTCCTAAATTATGTTGATAATATATGGCCCGCAAAATATTCAGATGATATTCTATCTGGGGATGTATGATATGTTTGTAAACTTCCTGTTTTTGATCACTACTTGAAGAGCTTGGGTCTACTAGTGGAAATTCAAAGGCAGTATATGGAAGAGGTGGCCATTAAGGAATAATAATTGTAAAAATCTTTCCCTCTTCTGTTGGTTTACAAGAGGTAGAGCGAATAATCAAATATTTTGAAAGTAATAATCATGGGCATAAATATTGGCTATGACTTCAATCTTCAACTATGAATCAAGAAAGTGGTGAAGAGATCCAGGCTTAGTAGATACTAATGAAAAAACTAAGCTGAAAAAGAGAGCATTGTATTGCTATCTTGCAATAGTTGGGGACTTGGAGAAACTTGAGGTTGGTACTAGAAAAAGGACTTTAGTAAAAAAGAAAAAAGATATAGATGCTACAATAGATAGTCCAGTCTAAGATGACATTTATTTGATTTTAACGTGAATAATATAATTACCTTCACAATGGTTTACTAATATGTCAAGATAACACAAAATTTGTGCTCATGTATGGCATCTTTTTTGGTTATGGTTTATAAGGTTTAGTGATTCAAAGTGGCAGTCTTGTAGCGCAATGGTGTTTATCTATTTCAAGATATTGATGTGGGTGAGAAGTTTTGAATGTTGAGTATACAGTTTAGAACATGCATGCCCTTGATTAGGTTGGTAGATTTGGAAAATGAGGTTCATCAGTTTATGTACTATGAGATGTAGTTTTATTTCTAGTGGTCAACATCAACGATGGTAAAATTTGGAGAGAATAAAACATTTATATTCTTAATTTAACTTAAACTAGTTTTCTGATTATTACTATACTATATTATGACACCATATTTAACAGGAAATGATTACAATTAGTTTTTCCTTGCTACGTAAAAGTAAGCCTTGATTCAAATTGAAAACTTTAGTGAGTGAAGTTCCTTAGGAGGAGTTAGTTCTCTAGAAAGAATGTGACCCTATCTGTTTGTCCAGTTTGTACAACTGATATGTGCACTAAGCACATATTATATCGCATCCCTTGGATTTTGTAATTATTCATTTAATACTACTAAATGTCATTGTATTCACAATTTCGTAGTTTTTTACTTGAAATTGTTTTTAATGGAAATATTATAGTCATATCTTAGTGTTGACTGTTGAAAAGGAATGTTGCTTTCCCTAAATTTATTTCTTTTATATTGTAAGAAATTGTGTTGGATTCAACTACTCTACTGAAGGATCAAGGCTTATTTGTTAAATACTTAAAGGTTTTTTATACTAAGTATAGTGTTCTATATTAAAAAATTCTAGAGTTTTTATTTCTCTTGGAAAGACATGTCAGAAGGTGGACATAAATACTAGATGGGGCTCAATATTTTGGCCACAACATATGTGGTGATTTCCTGGCATTTCTTAGCATCCACATGAACTTCAGGACTTTCAAACTCATCTTGTCCATTACCACTCTCCAGTCCCCCTTTTGATTTGAAACATGTAGACTATTGAAGAGAATGTAGCTTGCATCATGCATCCTCTCTTTAACAGTTCTCAAGCATCACCAGTAAAACTAGTTTAGAACTAGGAATTCATTCTAGATTGGTTCAGACAACGTATTCATATTTGAATCTGCAAAAGGATAAAATTTCAAAGGAAAATGTGCTTTTCTCCATATTCTCTTTGAATGGAAGGTGGATAAAAATAGTTGCAGGGTTTTTATTTCTTTTCCTATTTTTAAGTGTTGCTTATTTAGGATATGGGTGGAAAGGTTGCTTCTGGGCTCTAGATCCACCACACTTCATAATAATTTTGGATTTTGGATGCACAGGCACTTGAGTTCATGTGTATGATTGGTCACATGATGGTAGGAAGGTACAAGAAAATCTTCTAGTAGTGGTGCATTCAGTATTTAGAGAATCTGCTAAAATTTATGGTCATGAGAATGGCCTTGCATATCTCAGGGTGCAAACTGAACTTGGACTTGATAAATTTTTGTACAATGAATATGGATTGGGGGTTTCCATAGAACCTCTTCTGAATTGGGCAGAGAAACATATTCCTTATTATGCACATAGAAAGATTCTTGTTTTTCTTTTAGCTACCACTGGCCTCCGCAAACTGCCAATTTCTGATGTAAAGTGGATTTTGGACAAGGCATGAGAAATATATTATATTGGTCTCATATCAATTTATGTGGCAGAGGAACTAGGTAAGGGTTATTAGTGGGGTAGAAGAGGCCTATTGTGGATAGGTGGGTCTTAATTACAACATGGATAAGATAGGTAATACACATGGGCACATAAATTTTGGTGCACTTGACTTAAGTGGTTCCTCAATGGAAGTTAATTTTGAACCTAGGGAAGAGAAAAAAGGTGAATATGCTATGAAGTTAAACATTGGGTTAGTGGAGCACCAACTTTATGCATATTCACTTATGGTTTGAATTATTCCTTTGAGAAGCTAGTCATACTCCTACACAAGAAGCTTTCATAGAGGAGCCATGAATAACTGCACTATTCCAACAATTAAATGAATTAGAAGATAAGAAATTCATGTTTACAAGCTGGCTATAAACAATCATATCATTGTTCTAAATTTTATCGACATCAAGTTGGAAGTCTTCAAAATGGTAGGAGTATTACAAGGAAAGAAATTTTTGGAACACAGTTTGAGTTGGTTGGTGACTCTGACTCGGCAAAATTCCAAGCACTAGCTAAATCCACAGTTAATGAATTTTTATGGTCACATTCATCTGTAGCTACAAATTTTGATCAGTACCCTTGTGCCCTTAAAAAGCATCATCCACCTCCATATGGGAGATTTTATGCACTTTCTATAATTTTTTTTGTCTACAAATTTTATAATTTGTCTTTTGTTGTCACCTATCATGAGATATTAGAGAAAGGTGAGAATTTCTATTCAAAAAAATGGAAATATGCCAAGAAAAAGGTAGTTCCACAACCATTAGTAGAAGAGTATTGTTTTCGTTTAACATATATAGTATCACTCATATATGGGTTGCATTACAAGATGAGAAAATAACTGTTGGATCTAGAAGCATAACATGGACATTGGGTGTGGCTCTACTGGAAGATACATAATCTTTGTCAACTGATGACAGTTTGAGAAGCCGAAAATGTCCTATTCCTGAGATGCGATATATTGGGAATCTTAATTGGATTCAGTAATGTGTACAATTTTTCTCTTCATTCTTTTGTTTCTTTGTATATTTTTTGTCTTATGCATCCATAGGTTTATTCCACAATCATGGAAAAAATGTCATTTCTCCTTTTTTAGCCCTATAGTGCAAACATTGGGGCTGCCATCAAGGTTCCATGAACTTTATGTTATCTGTAGAGTCTGAAGATTGTCCTACCATGACATCCTTTTTGCCTAGAGATCCTCTCTTTTTCATATATATATTTACCACTTAAATAAAGCCATATCTACCAGGTTTTGATGAACGTATGCATTGGTATGTTTTATTTTTCATATTCAACTGTATACCCTATTGTTTTAATTAAAGTTTCATTTGGCTACCGAATCAGTCTATTTCCACAGTTAGTCCAAGATTCCATAGTTGTCTTCATTGTTCACGATGTTCCAGAGTTCAAAATCAGCAGAAAAAAGGTGCAGATGGATAGAGAATGACTCTATCATGGATACCTTCCTATCCACTCAAAACTATTTGCTAAAAGAAACACAAGAAATCATGGTCAAACTCCAAGTCAACTGCCAGATTAATGCAGAACAGAACCTGAGATCAGTTGACACCTTATCCTTTTTCTTTTGAAATAGCAAAACAACGGTTTAGCGATATAAGTTTAGATAGGTTAAGGGATATTAGGCTTTAAATCTTCATACAGTTATGGCAAGAGACCTGCTATAAAGCTAATGGCCGCACTGTTATTTGGGTCCACACCGAATGATATGTTTATGAGCAGTTTGTGAATTTCATGTGAATGGATATGGTTTTTTTTGTGTGCAAGTGTTGTGTTGATTTGAAGCTCTGAACTGTTATGTGTAGGGCCCCTACAAACAATATTAGGTTTTAATCAAATACAATCTGATTTCCTTTAATTCTTCAGTTTCTTTGTTTTGTGTGACAATGCTGCATAATGATCTCGCCAGTGAATTGTTATCTACATAAGAACTTTAATTTTCTTTATACCTAGCTTAGACTGTTATCTAATTTGCTTTATACCTGGTACTGCACAGTTCTTTCCTTTTCTTATTATCCAACATAATTGAAGTGTGTTCAATTCACAATATAGATGTTGCTTGGATTACTTTGTTTGAGCAGAAATTGAACAAGTGAGAAGACCTCTCCTAAAACAATTGAGTTCAACAGTATTCCTTCATAGCTGATAGAATAGGTTTATTTTTGCACTTAGAGAATTAGGAGCTGCAACATAGAGATTTAAGATCAAAAATCCCAACAACCTAACATAAGTAAAATCACTCTCACATCATCTACAAACTAATTGGATAGAGATTAATTCCTAGGAAACTTAATCAACATCCCTAAGAATTACAACACTAATACAATTGACAACCACCACCCCCATCTTGAGTTTAGATCTTAACAAATACATAATGACCTAATGAATAACTTCTAAGAACATATTGTGAACCTGTACTTCATCAGTCTATGCACCCTAGTTGACAATTTATAATTGCCAATTCAAGGACATTGAATTGACCAAACATTATCCAATACAAAAGCCTATTAGTATGGAGGTTTTGTAGTTTATCCAGGAAAATTCATTCTTTCTAGTTTCTTGTGTGCAACACTTGATTGTGAGCATATAGAACTTTTAGTCTGCTAAATTTTGTGGTTATTCGATTAGGAATAAGGGATTCCCAGGAGTAAATAAATTTTACTTTCTTTATTTACACAATTTATTTACATAGTTTTTCCCATGTCATGCATATTAATTTGGATATTTACATGAGATTTTTATATAGTTCCTCCCATGTCATGCATACTAATTTGGGTATTTACATGAGCTATTTACATATTTTTTCCCTTGTCATGCATATTAATTTTGTGAGTATACCATCTAAATAAGGGATTTATAGGAATAAATAAATTTTACTCTATTTACATAGTTTTTTCCATGTCATGAATAATAAATTGTTCTGTCTCTCCAATATCCTATTAGTAATGAAGGTTTTGTGGTTTATTTGGGCAAGTTCATTCTTTGTAGTAAGGATCAACACAGTTGAAGAGGATTGAGTAAAACTAGGTTCAAAAGACTAGGGTAAGCCTTCTCACTAACCCTAGAAACTTGATTCAAGGCTTCTCAACAAGGATAAGGGAAGGAACCCACTTGCTCCTTCCTCAAAGACTTGGATGGAGGGTTTGTTTAAAAGGGATAATGAAAATAAAATACTATACCCACTTGTTCAATACTTAATTACCATCATCCATAAACATAACTAAGAAGATGAAAGTACATACTTATATTATCATGCATTCAACCAAGCTTTACCAATATCCATCCAAAAAAAAGTGCAATACACATCAATAAGTCCTCCCAAAGAGGTCACTTAACTCATCCATCAATAGCCAAATGTAAGAGAAAAGTAAAATTACACAAATTTTTAGACTTGCTAAGGGATTTTTCCCTCAACACAAACATGAGAAAATGAGAAGAAGTGCCTCTCTATTAAATATTTATAGGGAAAGAGACTCAATTTCCTTATACATTAAAAAAGTATTTTCCTAAGTGACAGCTCCCTAATCTAGCCTATGTAGAGGCTAAAAAACCTATTGCTAGGGTAAATGATTCTAACTAATACAATGTAGGGCCTTTCCAAGATAAGTGTACAATTTCTAAAGGGAACGAGCCCTCAAAGTAATGTGTCTCCTCAAATCTAGGACAAAGGGACTTCAATGCAAAGCATCTAGCCACCAAAGGCCCTTCAAATGTCAACTCTCCACATACAATCTTCAAACGATATTTTTCCAAGTGGACAAATAAGGCTCCAATATGGGCATCCTAACCTCTAAAGGCCACCAAAATTCTCTCCTTTCTTCATAAGAAATGATTCCAAATCTTTTTCCATGGGAGCATGTGGATGAAAAAAAAGGGGATTATTCAAACAAATATCCTTCAGTTCTAGTTTAAGACCATCCAAAGGGAACCCCAAACACTACATAAATCAACTCCATCCAAAACTTGTTTAAATTCAACCAATTTGAGTCTTCTTGTTCAACTTAGATCACTTTTAAAACCTCCACAGACACAAGTTGGCTCTAGGGATTAGTTTGAAGGTCAAACCTCCTTAATTTCTTCATGCCAATCATCAATCATATGATATATTAGGTTAGCCAGTTCAATTAAATATGAATTTGTAAGGTCAGAACTTCATTACTTATTTCCAACATCCATATGAATGTGTATGCATACAATCACCAGTCCTATTATTTCCCTTTATCTTCGGTCTGCCAGGACACTACATTTCAGAGCACCTCTGTTCACAGTCTTGAATTATCACACCATAGGCCAATATTAAGTTGTTGTTGGCTTAAATCTTCAGGAACTAACGGGTTATAAAAAGATAATCATAGTGCCTAAGGCTAGAAATTGAGATGCAATTGTCTAGTCTAACTTGCTCATATGCATCAATCAACTGTTAGATGATATGTTGGCATATGTTTCATCCATGGATTGTCTTAATGGATCAAAGTGTTCCCATGTACAAACCAACTTTTCTTTTCAAAATTGCAACTTCAATTATGCAACCACCATCCTATACATTAGCATAAGACACATGCTTGACCTATTATACCAAGAAATACTGGATCTTATAAAAAATATATTGTTGTAAGAGCTTGCTCTAATGGATGGAAGACTCCAAGCCTATGCTAAACCCAGGATCTTACATCTCTTTTGCTAATTCTCACGGTACCTGTGTGCACACAATTTTTAGCAAGAGTTCCCCTTGATAATAATGATGTCATTAAGCAATGATATACAACTCCAATCCTGCTTCATATCTCCATCATTACTACATGCATTGAAAAATCACGTGTATGTTGGGTATTAGGTGAGGTTCCATGTTGAACCACTTCTCCTCATACATCATCATGTACAATAAGGTCAAAACCAATATGTATTCCTTCCTTCCAATATGCTATGATAGGAATTCATACATCATCCTTATACTTATTAAATGATTGTAACCAAAATTCCATTGATTGTGTCTTTTTTCTTCCAAATGCTTTGATCATTGTGAAGAAAACTATCAACCCACCTTCCCTAGTAGCATCTTCAAGTTCCTCATAGTCAGAAGATGATGAACTCATTCTCGCAATGTATCTTCTCAAGTAACTTTTCATGCAATGGTATCATCTGTAGGGCACTCTCCACATAAAGATACACATCCTCCATATGATAGTTATAAAGTAGGATTCTTAGAAATATTGCAAGGAAACAAAATGGTTTTCACTTCAGAACTCTATGTTTAATATCCAACATAATTAAGGATACCAGTCTACAAAAAAGTAGATTCACCTTTGAAATAATGGAAAGGGCTCCTCCCTTGTAATAATTCTCAAGTGAACATTATGGATATTAACTTGTCACTACATAAATGAAAGCTTTTTCATAATCAGATAGACATTCGATTTTTTGTCTTCATAGATTGGAAAGTACTGCTAAGCGTGTATTCCTTAACCTATTCCTGGTCTGTAGCATAAGATTTGTTTTATAAACATAACCTACCAACTCCATATATGCCCAACCAATATTGGAAAATGTTTCATAAAATTCCTCAAATTGAAGGTGTTAATTTAACTCCCACAATGACTTTGTATACCTTGTCATTTAAATTTTAACTCCACCAAACTACAACTTGATGTCATTTGAAATACAATGCCTTTTAACTGGTCTAACCTTTGTTGCATTATCCCACCTTCCATCTACAACATTAATTCTTGATAGAAGTTCATAAAATTCATTTTTTTCAGGCTCTAAGTTGCAAAGGTGTTCCACTTTAACTCACCTACCTCAAAAATGCAATGAATTCAGGATGCATCAAACAAGGACCTACACAACAGGATCAGGTTATAATTTCATATTTACTAATAAATTCTTGAGTCAATATGAAATAATATGCATGACCAATATGATCAACTACGCAAAAATAATATTTATGGCACAACACTTCTGACTTGTGTTGTATCAATGTTTTTCCAACTCTCTCCATGAGTTATGGATGACTGAAAGTACACAAAAGTAAAAGAGATTAATTTGGTAAAAGAGAGGAAGAATAAATATTTACATACTTATACTTGTTGCAAAATGTATAAATTCAACATCAAGTGTAAGAAACTTATAAATGCATGTAGATGTTAATATCACATTAACGCCAACTATAGTCAATATTCTGAATTCAATTAATTCTTTATTAGAAAGGAAAGACGAAATTTTTGTTAATATTATGAAATAAATTAAGAGCACAATTAAAATGTATCTGAAAAGGAGGAATATCCTTCAAACATTAAATTAGCTGCCTAGGTTGAAGGACAAACCCCTAGCTATAGAACTCCACAAAGGAGGCCATTGAAGATTCTAAAATACATTAAGAGAAAAATAAAAATGTAACTAAAAAGAAGACATATCCTTAAAATGCAAAATTAGTTATCTAGGTTGAAGCACAAACACCTAACTGTATAACAACACAAAGGACAGTATTGAAGTATGTCAAGTGGAGGGATGGAATATTGGGAGCAAAAAATCATATTAATGAAACATATCAAAAGATTATGTTGAGCTTAAAAGATTTAAATCACTGAAGGGTATGGATAGCCTACAATAATATTCTTATCATCAACCTTTGGAGAGTTCATTTCACATAGAAATCAATTAGAGTCTTTATGGTTGCTTAAAAAGTAACCAAATGGTGTTATAACAAGCATATATGTTGATGAAAGACAAATAATCAACTAGAATATCTTGAATGTTTATTTATTAACTGCAACCTACCTCCAAGTTCAAAATGAGTAAGAAACAAACATTTTCCATGCCATATTTATTCTTTGTGCCAACAGAAGCATGTTACTTGATAGCCCAGGGTTGGGGAGATCCCCATGTGTGGGTGTGTCACTAGTAAAATAAAATAAAATGAAAAGACCCGACGTCTTATTTATTTAAAGACTTCAACATAAAATAAAAATCAAATGACATCACATTTATTTCAATTTTTATATTTAAAATTTAATAAACTATAAACTAACATAAATCCATATTATCCTTGGATTTATTAAACATCGATAGGGATAAAAAAAGGCAAGGTGTAAATCTCAAACATCTTTTATCACACTAATGGATATTGTTTGAACTAAAATTAGGGGGTTGTAGTTATACATGTACAACGTGTTATAACAAAAAAATGGGACAATTCTTTCTCCAATACTCATATCCGTCCATCTCCATCTCAACATGTGTAGGATGGGGAAAATGTTTTTCATAAACTCCATGCTCTAACATAGCTACTTGGAAACTATTTTACAAACTAATTAGATAACAAGATACGCAGATAGATCATACCTAAGTTTTCAATAGGCCTCAAAGGAAGTAGCCAAACGTCGCGAGTAAGGATTGTAATCCCAATTCTTTATCCCATTTAAATTCTTGTTCCCTCATTTCTTTCCCATATTTCCTCCTTGTCATGACTCACATAGAGCTTAATGTTTGTTTAACTACACTTGCATAAGTGATAGTTCTAATGTTTCCTTTGTTACCCCTAGGCCAAGGGAACATCTTCCCTCACTATCTCTAATGATTGTTACTCCCATGGCTTATGAATTTGTTATTTCACCATTTTGCCCCTGTATTTCCTCTCCATTTTTGCATATTTCTCCTTTTTTATTTTTCACAATTGTCTTCCTCGTGTTAGTTTTCTAAGGACTTGTTGTGGCTCATTTCTCACTCCTCACTCATATCTTTATATTCCAAGATATAAGAAATATCTTTATATTCCATATGAGGAATATACATATTTAAGTCCTTGAGGGATTGCTTAGACAACAAGGCTCATAAACATTACAAGAAATACTCATTATGAGTTCAACACATTGTCACATGTAGGATTTCTCCCTACCACCTGCACTAAACCTAATTGACTTTCCATGAGAAATATTTTTATATTCCATATAAGGAATATATCTATATATATATATATATATATATGTATTTTAATTTTAATTTTTAATTTTAATTAATTTATTTATTTATTTATTTTTTTTTTTTCGTTCTTGATGGATTGCTTAACAAGGCTTGAAGCCATTACAAGAAATACTCATTATGAACTTTTTTAGCCCTTTACAAAGCCTTTATTATTCAATGAAAGATTCGCCAAGATTTTGTAAGTAAGTGAAACATTAACCATTACTCTGGAGGGTTAAATGGTTTTATATTCATAATTTAATGTGATATATGGTTAATTATTATTATTTTTTAAATAGTCAAAACGAAATGATTATTTTATTACTAAAAAGAGTTAGAAAGGTATTATTATTTTTATATTAAAACAGTTGGAAAATATCATTATTTTAATATTTTCCAACACAAGTACAACAAAGCTCTCCACAACTCAGCAGGCCATAGCCCCTTTCAGGTAGGGTTGGGATTTCAGCAATTATGTCCCATTGATGCGGCCATACCATTTTCAACCACTCTGGTAGATTTGTCTCACACCCAGTCCAAAGCCGAAAGGACTAACAACTTCATTGAGTGCATTCAACACATCTGCCAATAGGTCCATGATATATTGGAAAGATCCAATGCTAAGTACTAGTAGTGCGGTGATCAACATCGAGTGTCGCACAAGTTAAAGGTGGCGACAAAGTTTGGCTACATTTGTAGAAGGAGTGGCTTGTTGGACCCCATCACAAGCTTCACCCGCTACGATATGGACCATACACCATCACCAAGGCTGACATTGCCTTCGAGTTCAAAATCCTAGCGTTCCTTCGTATGCACCCATTTTTCAATGTAGACTGCCTTTAGCACTACTTTCCACCATTGATGGAAACATACGACATTATAGAATAACTCGCACCAATAGAACTCAACCCAAATAGCATGGAATAGTCCACAATTGACTAGATCATGGACACACAAATCAATAACACTCACCAACAGAGGATACAACTATATCGAGTTGTCAAAGTAGGCCAAATCCTTCACCAGGGCAAGTGGTTCACCAGGGACTAGGTTCAACATAGATTTTCTCACCTCATGGAGGCTTTAAACACAATGGGGACCATTGCTTCCTAAGGGGGGAGGAATGATCTTGGTGGATATTGGTGGCCACCCACCTATTTCACTTAGATCCTCCATTCAGTTTCATATGTTTCCTTGTTTATTTGAACATTTACCATTTTTAGCAGTTTTTTGGGTCCTGAACTTCCAGAGCAGTTTTGACCCCCAAAACGACATTTTTTGTGGCCTACTACATGCCCAAAATCATAGGTAGGGGCTTGAAACAAAACTATAGTACTTAGAGAGACCTTTCCAACAAGGTATTGTACGCGCCAAACAGAGATAATATGACCAAGTTATGACCCTAGGAAGTTGGCTGCCCAACTAACTCCAACGGGGCCCACAAAATCTTGGTGTTACATCTCCCGGGGTTAGGCTTTTGGTTGTTGAGGGTTTTACCATGTTTTTCAATAATAAGTAGGCCCTTAAACCTCATTGTAACATAGTTCAGTTGGAATGTAGCATACACATATCTTCTCAGAGATAAGCTACAATTGCTCGAGCTAACTTATTTCCATTCTTTTTGTAAGCATAGTTCAATATTTTTCTATTAATGAAATGAAGTGTTTTTCTACTGCATCTCTGTATTTATGATTATATTTATAATTTGTTGTGTTCTTATTTAAGGTCCGACCATTTATCACCATTGCATTGAGGATATCATGTTGTTCTTATTTTTTGAGTGATCAATGTTGTGTCATCAACTGTTTGAGTGTGTGATCATGATCTAGTTTTGTCTTTGTTCACCTGAGATTCATCAATCCCACACTTAGCCTTATTCAGAAAATTTCACTCCTTGGAAAGTTGACTTCACTCAGTGTTCCTAAACTGTGCACTACGTATCTCAGCTGCCAAGCCCTGGCCTTGCCACTTGTAACTATGCATGCACAGTCATAGTGCCCAACCTTGACCCTTGAGCTCTAGGACTACACAATTTCTACCCCCGAGTCAGTCACAATTGAGCACTGCGCAGTGTCAAGGCTCAAGCTTCCAACCTAACACCTTGAGATGAAAAACTATACAATCCATGAGACTATTCTCCCTCCAAAACTGTGCATTGGGAAACTCCAAGCCTCAAGCCCCAAACTTGAGCTCTTGATCCCCTCAACTGTGTAGTCACCTAGCCTGGCCTTTCAGAACTGTGAATTGATAAAATTCAAGGCTCAAGCCTTTAGCATAACAACTTGAGTCCCTCAATTGCACAATTCCTTAAGTCCGTCCCTCTAGAACTGCACATTAGGTAACCTCAAGCCTGAAGCCCAAGCCTTGAGCTCTTGAACCCATTAATTGCACACTCCTTTGACCTTGGAAATCCTTAACTGCACATTGCATAGTATCAAGCCTTAGCCCTAGACCTTGGCCTCTGGAACTGTGCAATCCATGAATCAATCACTAAATCAGTCACCCGGTTTCAACCCTAACAAGTGATTTCATAAAACATGTTAGATTAAGAGTTTTCAAACTAATGTTGGCTTGTCATGATTAGTTTTTAGTTGTAGGTACTCTATCTTATCATGACAGAATGATTATGTAGGAAAAGAAGAAGGAGACCATGCTAGAAGACACCTATAGAGCTAAAGATATAAGATGATCATTAAGCGAGAAGACAAAGGAACACTAGAGTACAATAGAAGATCAAAGGTTAGGACTACATGAAGACTCCATACTGATTCACAGCCATTTTGAGGGTGGATATGAAGAACAAAGCATATCTCTCATGAAGATGAAGTATTGGATACATATCTTATTGAAGACAAAGAAACAAGAGGAACAACTTGGCACTACCACCTTATCATGAAGTCCATATTATCATTGTTAAGTTGTGAATTATGTAATTATCACCTCAATGTCATGTGTATCCATGTGTCTTGACACATCTCTTATGGATGTAATGATGTAAATATCAAAATAAAAGGACAAAATGTAATGTAAAGTGGAATTCCAAGGGTCATCCATAGAATTTGAAAAGTCTTGAAGGAGTCAAAGAGTCATGGAGAAGTCAAACAATCATGAGGTTATTCCAAGAGTCATAAGGGAGGTGAATGATCACCCCATTTGTTATAAATACACCCTCATAGCTCATGCAAAAGGAATTTTCACCTTGGCTCTTCCTATCATGAATTAAGGAGGAAGATAGTTATTTTGGAGGAGCAAGTCATTGCTCTAATGCTTCACTACTGGGGATAGTGGTGTTCACTATATTGATGTATCTTAGAACTTTTTCTTAATTTAGAATCTTGTTCAGCCAACCTATTTTCATGGATATGTCATAAATGTTATATGACTATTTTTTGAATGTTTGCGATGTATGTTGTTTTCATCTGTACTAAGGAAATTGAACTATTTCGGTGGCTTTGATACTTATCTTGTTGAAGGTGTGTTGTATGTGTTTTAACAATCGTTGCATCTATGTGAACTATTTTTCTAATTGTTGAATGATTCATCCTCATGTATATGCTTGTGTGTCTTTATTAGATTAGTACTATTACTTATGTTTTAAAGGCTCACTTTTCTCCCCCCTTTCAGTAGAAGAACCTTGATACATTCTGCATTTGAACATTCCAAATGGCATACTCACTTTCTAATATGAAATTACTAGTGTATTAATCTCTCATGCTAAACATTGTATCCAAGGAAAATCTCTAATAATATATGGTACCCAGGTCTTATTTCTGGAAGGGTTCCTACACCAAACAATGCGAAGTATAATTGGAACTTTTCGTTAGGGAGACCCCCTTGGTTGATGGATTTCCAACACTGGCAACAACTTGATACCTTAACTCATTGTTTCCAACACCCTAGACTTGTGACATTTCCATCTATTCTAAATGCATGGTGATAACTAATTTCTCAGTGACAAGTGCTCTATTCTCTATGTTTCTTGGTACCATGGTGTTAATAAAATTTGGGTTCTGTTAACCTGATAGATTTATGTTTAGGAAGGTTGGATTGAAATGTATATCATTCATTTTGGTTGGAGGCATCTATGGGTATTTGCAGTATGTTAGCATTACTAAATTAGTTGAATCCTTAAAGGAAGCTCCAACTTCATACTGCTCCCAAGTTACAGTAGCAAGCTTGTGTGTATTAGGTTCAGTGGAAAAGCTTGTATAGGAGACTTTACATTTTACTCATATTACATTAAGCACATTTTCAAAAGAAATTATAATACTAGACTTTGTAATACCAATAACCATTACTGTTATTTTTCTTCCTTTTTCATAAAGCTTGGAGGCTAGCCATGTTATATTTAAAAGGATTTTGAGGAGTTGGATGCACTTACACTCTAGCTAAACAATTATGGATATTGAAGAGTTTTGAACCAATAAATTGGTTGTTCATTTATAGTCATGGAGGAACCCTCTCAGTGCAATCGATTCAATAAATAACCTAACAACATGATTTATTATTATTAATGTCATTTGTGTTTGAAGGATCTCCTTGAATAATGTTGCTTGAATGTATTTGTAGTGGCTTGGTATCATTGGATCTAAAATAACATCATTATTTAGTCTCTCTGCATAAGAAATTATTGTGGAACATTGATATGATACATTCCATATAGCACCACAACTAAACCTCTTCATCATGTTATAAACATAAATCTGGTGGGAAGTATGATGCAATTGAAGGTAAGTCACATGGTGCATAACTAGGCTAATTTATCATTTTTATGGATATAAGATTCATGGTAAGTTGAATGTTTTAAAGGTGAGAACCATATAATACATTGCCACCTCTTACATGGAGCAGAAATATTAAGCCCTAAAGTTTGAAATGTAACCCATATGTTCATGTCGTGTAACCATGTGAATGCGATAGAGAGGAGGGACTTAGCACAAGGGCCATACAAGGTATATTTCCATGTGCCATGGTAGAGAGTGGAGATCAAATGTTATGGGAAAAAATGATTTAAATTGAGAGATCAAGGGTTGGAATTTCTGTGGGGCTTTCCCCTTGTGACATCAACAGGGGAGGGAGAGAGGCCCCACCAACATCATTTCCATTGAATGGATTAAAGGATATTAAGGACTCATATTTCAGTGGGGATCCCCCCCTTGCGATGACAATAGGGAAGGGGTGAGGCCCCACACCCCGTTGGATGAGCTAGGTGACCATCAATAATTGGATACATGGTGTGGAACTCTGATTAGAATGGTGATAGCAGAGATCCTCCATGACATCAAGAGAATGGTTTTCGCCAAGAATAGTTCTTCTAAGAAATTTTTTTTCTTGAGGAGGATAGCTCCAAGGTGACATGGACCTCAAAATATTTGAATCCCTTTCTCACCATCATGGACAAGTCAGATGACCCAACACCAGGGTGATGCATGGAGGACATTAACATGGGTTGGAGTGATCGGTGGATGAGATAATGGAAGAGGTGACACATCCTAACAGATAAAAAGGATGCACAAGAAGACAAAGGGGCCAAGGGCTAAGGCATAGTGGTTGATCATGATGTATGAGATGAGAATCCTATGTGCTGAGGGCTAAGAAGGTGGGGTCGCGCCATTACATTATCGACAATTTGGAGTGAAGTATCTCAGAGTTTTTCTTAGAGTAGTTCTCGCCGAGGAAGGTTCTTGTGAGTTGGAGTTTTCCCCAAGATATTTCCCATCGAGAAGGGTTTTCTTTTGAGAGGGAGTTTTTCCTGAAAGAGTTCTACTAAGATGAGTTTCGTTTGAGGCTAGGGTTATCTTTGAGATGGATTTTTTGGCGAGATGGGTTCTGAGAGAGAGGGTTTATCAGGAGGAATTTCAATAGCAGTAAAGGCCCTTAGAGAAAACATTTCTCAGAGGAAATAACTCAATGAGCCAAGGGAATATCTGTGAAATATAGATATATCTGTGAAAGATATGTTGAATATATTCCTTAGAAAAATTATAAATATGAAAATTTGAGTTGCTTTATTTACTTTTGATGTTTGAATTGATAACCATTTTAATTTATTATTAATATAGTTTTACGAATTTCTTATTGATTTTAAGTAAAATTATATTATTTTTTTACTATATTTTAATTTATTTGTTAAAATTCTTCATTTTCATGAGCTTAAACCAAACTTTGTAATAAACAATAAATACCTAGGTAATATAAATAAGTGGTTTCTATTTTATTTTTTTTTATATACAATTAAACGAATCTATATTAATTTTTGGGTGTCTAACTATTTTTAATATATATTTAATAACAATTTATGGTTTGAATCAGTTTTCACTTAATTATTAATGAGTTTATCCCATTTTATTTGTTTATGAATAAAGTTATTTTATTCAACTAATAAAATTTTAAATATGTTAACTATCAATATCTTTTAATTTTGAACTTGTTAATAATAATGTTTATTGTAAAAGTAATTTAAATACTATAAAATAATGAAGTTAAATATTAATTAATTAAAGGTTAATAAGATCTCATTTTAGCCCCGAGGGATAGCTCAAATGGTCGAGTTCCCGTTGATAGTACTCTCCCGGTTTGGGAGGTCACGGGGTCAAATCTCCTCGACGCCCTCGGGGTCAGGCCTGATGGCCGTGCAGCTTTACGTGGACGTAGCAGCCCACCTCTGGTGCCCCGTGAACCACATCGAAAAAAAAAAAAAAAAAAAAAAAAAAAAAGAAAAAAGAAAAAAAAAGATCTCATTTTGTTATTATTATTCCCTAGAAAGGAAGGAATTTAACAATCAGTTTACCTACTGATCACTATTAGTTTAGCATTCACCCATGCAACTTATAATGTTTAAATTCAAAAAATAAATATTTATTTTTCAATATTATGGTGGTCTTACTCCACCTTGCTGACACTTTTCTCCTCTTGCTACTATGACTATGGACTCTTGTAACAAAGGTACTCATCCATGTGAACGACTAGATGTGATCTAGACTTCTTGTTTCTCTCTCATGGACCCTTCCCATACTGGTCATCTAAAACATCATTCTTCTCCTCCATATGGTTGCTATCAATGAAAATTCCTCCAATCTAGATGTCAACTCATTGATCTCTACAAAAGATGTTGTTTGTTTCCCCTTCTTGTCCTTCTTCCTCTTTGGACACTGGGTGATGTATTGACCAAATTTACCACATCTGAAGCACTTGAACTTCGACAAATATTTCTTCTTCTTCTCTCTTCCTTTTCAGTTATGTCCCTAACTAGGACCCTTCTTCACCTTTCCCTTACCTGCAAGGGATACATTTTCTTCTTCCTTTCTTTGGTCCCTTGCCACTATTTCTGGTAGCACCCTTAGCGAGACTGAGCCTTAGCTCTTCTTGAGTGAAGTCACTCCACAGGCATTGCCGATATGGTATCTTATCTCTTCACATGATTCCTTAAATGAAAGTTCACCATTACTTGGTAAACCCATTTAGATTTGTTCACACTAGTTCACTACCTACTAGTTTTTCTCCAATAGTTGCAAATTGATCTCTGAATTCTTGAATGTTGGTGAGATAGGAAGTTACACTCTCACCCTTATGCATCTTAGTTGTTCTCAAGTTATCCTTAAGAATAATTTTCCAATTCTTTGATGGATCCTAATACAACTTCACAACAACATCCCACATGTTATTTGTTGTATTCTTGTCTCCAGTATCCAGGATAATGTGGTCCCGAACCCCATCTAGGACCATCCTCTTTGCTTGGCCATATCCTTCTTATACTCATGAAACTAGATAGGATCTTTTGATTTAACAACTACAGTTTTCACATACTCCTTCAAACCATGCTCATCCAATAGGAATTACATCCTGACCTTCCAAACACCAAAGTCTGAGGCTCTATCAAGTCTATCATGATCTCCAATTCTTATTTTGGACATCTATGGGAAACTAAAATAAAGTAGAGAAATAAACACTAAAAATATCCTTCTCCTTTTGATAGCTTACCTTGTCCTTCCTCCTGCACTTGCACTCCCTACTAGAAATACGTAGATATTCTCCTACTCTTGTCTCTGGTGTCCTTATCAGAATTCATAATGCCTGTTTCTTCTATAAGGTAACTCACTCTACCCGTCAAAAGTCCTTTGTAATCAAGCACAAAACTTTTGACCCTAAAACTCAAACTATTGGATTAGTAAGTCTGTTATGACTTTCTGCTGCTGGAAATTTGGACCTCCTTTCCTGCAATTGGAAAACTAGAAACCCTTTGATAATTATGGAAATTTTCTATGTGTGCTTTTCTCTTCCTTCCCTATGCGGATCTACATCTATAAACCCTTGTTGCAAATCTACGTGCCCATATCTAATTTGCGAATTTACTAATCTACTCTACAAAACCTCTTCTCGATAACCACACTGCTTGCTGTTATTGCTTGTAGGACAAATCAAAATTTTCCTTCAACCTAAACTAGATATCAATTTTCCATCCCCAACAATTCGTACTGCCTAGTTGGCCTACATAGATCTAGAAATAGTGCTTCATATCTCCCTCTGAAACTACTTGATTTCTCTTCCTTTTTTCTCTAAGCCTTTGATTAATCTTCAATGCTCCGATACCATGTGAACATTCATTAAACTATAACAACTAAGTATTATTATCCCAACTTAACAATTTAATTGTCTTCCATTAAATTATTATTGATAAATAGTGAGTAAAACACCGTATGGAAATAAAATAGGAATTGAGAAATATATGCACAAAAAAAAAATAATGACACCATTATTTTGGGCTAAATGTCCCCGAAAAAACTTTGAAGGGAGAACCAGTGCATTATATGAGGCTTTAATTTATTATGTGACAATTTGAGAATTATTACAATTGGTTTCCGAACTAGGAAACCTCCAAAAATACACAAGGAAAATATACTAGATATATCAAATCTCCTCTACAAATCAACTTGGCCTTCTGTGGCCTATGCACACCCCACACTGAAAACTCACATTGTTGCCTGGAACTGCCTCTATCTGAGATGTACTACCTCTCTCTACATATGGAATGAATTTTCTCTACCTTCCATATACTAATCCAACCTCCAAGAACTAAATCAAACCTCTTTTTTCAACTCACGCTAGGGGTTTCTAGCTATTCATACTAGTTGTAGCAACCCTCTCTACAGATAATTCGACATCCATTCTCCTGTCTCTCTGAAACTGGAAATTAAATAAGAATCTCTCAAGAATCCTGTTCTTCCCAAATCTCTATTTCCTTTTCTCGCTGATACTATTTACTTGACTCAAACTATGCCCTCACTGAAAATTGTGAACCAATTAGCTCGATCTTCCTTGCTCACAACTAATCACAGTGATACCTGCTCCAAGCCCTTCAACTTTTTCTTACAATATCTTTTTGGGATCTCAACGACCATGATTTAATCTCCATTGGTAGCGAATATCAGTTAGACTTCATCAATATAAGTCTCTAGAGTAATCTTGAACATCCTTAATTAATTAACTTTAATTTACCACTTCTCCTAAGTTAAACTGAAGAAATATTTTAATTATGGAAAATTAATTAATTTAAGTTGTTTCCCAAGCTTATCTCATGAAACCTTTTATGGGTTTTAGATATATCATGTTCCTTAGCCTCTTAACATCATCTGAGACCAGAACACCTGTTTGATGCTACCATATCCATAAAAAAATAACAACCTGAGCAAGGACGAGCTAATCTGCTCTTGTGGGATGTGCTGGCACTTGTCAACATTCAATAGGAAATCAAGGAAAGGAATTCAAAAGAGAGGGGAAACTCTCGCAAGGGAGGATCTAGATAAACATGAAAAAAGAAAGAATTTTAGGGGTGGTATTAGCAGATACGTTGAGAAAAAGGAAACATGATATTCAAGTCAAGTGATAGCATGACAATAAAAAAGCATGCATATTAGTAGTGAACATAACATACTAGGAAGGACTTATTGAAGATCAGAGTTAGGAGCTATTTGAGGGACATTGAAGAAACGTGAAGTTGTTGGGTTGAGAAGGTAGAGTAACAATAGACTCTAGACTCTTGCGCTACAGGTGGAGACACTGTGGCCTCTAGATTCCTATAGTGATTGTTGGGTGAAGGTTACAAGTAAACTAATATTTGTTATATATCTAAAAATATAAATCAAAACACATTATTTAAACCTATATATTTATTTACACGTCTAACGTTATAGTATTTGTTTTTTATGAAACACTTGGGGCTTTGGACTTTGACACTAAGGTAAAAATAAATAAAATGTAACAAAAGTATATGTGATTATATCCTTCAACCCTTTGTTAATGCATTTAAAACTCTAGCTCTTTAGTTACGATTCAGGATAATTTAGAACGAAGACATTAAAACATGACAATGGCTCAAGATTTGATCATAGTCATAAATCACTTGGTTTAAATATTTCTTCCTAGAAATCTTCATCTTAACTGACTACATAAAATTGTTAGAAGGTTTGGAGGTGGTAAAAAATTTTCATGTTTTTTTGAAGGTTTTAATCATGTTCAAACCAAGCTTGGAGAGGGATCAAAACTTGGGCATGTTCAAACCAAGGGTGGAGAGGGATCAAAACTTGGGCATGTTCAAACTAAGCATGGAGAGCCCTAGAAATCTTCATCTTAACTGACTACATAAAATTATTAGAAGGTTTGGAGGTGGTAAAATTTTTTCATGTTTTTCGACGGTTTTAATCATGTTCAAACCATGCGTGAAGAGGGATCAAAACTTGGGCATGTTCAAACCAAGCGTGGAGAGAGATAAAAACTTGGGCATGTTCAATCCAAGCATGGAGAGCCCAAGGGAGATGTTATAGTATTCATAAAAAATTAGAAGTAATAAAAATAGTTTTTATTAATAAAATCACTAATAACTTTTTAGATTAAAAAATCATAATATACATATTACATTAAAATATATAAGTAGAAACAATTAGTTAAGATCCATTTTACCTTATAAAATAGGATAATGATTATGTAACCATATTTAAATTTAATTAATAAACACACAAAATTACAATAAAAAATATGTTTAAAAATGGATATTCAGGTCCACTTTTCTATAGATATTATTAACTTGTAATTACGATTTTTTACAATACCATGGGCCAATACCAAGGCTCATCGATACAACATGCCAAAAAGTCATCTCTCATTTTGCATTCAGAATATTTTATAAATATTTTATTTGAATTTAATTTTATAACATTTTTTATTAAATTTAAAAGAAAATATATTATAATTACTTTTGAGATATATCTACACCTCTATCACATGAAAATATATAAGATATAAATAGTAGCTATAAATTAAGATCCATTTCACCATATATATTAAAATAATAATTTGTAACTATATTTAAATTTCATTAATAAGCAAAAAAAACTTAATACTTACAATATGGCAAATTTTTAACCATGGATATTCACCACCACTTTACCATGTATATTATTAACCATACCATACCATGGGACAATACCATACTACCACATGCCCTGAAACCATCACTCATTTCACAATCAAAATAATACTTACAATTAACAAGACTTTTAACCATGGATACTCACCTAAGTTTACCATGAATATTATTAAATATACCATACCATGGGCCAATACCATGACTCATCAATATCACATACCCAAAATCAATCTCTCATTTCACAATACTATATATCTATATATATATATATATATATATATATATAGATATATATATATATATACTCAGATTGGATGCTTCTTTGATTCATGATATAATGCTAAGATCTTCCAGAGAAATCACATGGAGAACATATGGTTACATGTTTCAAACCTCAATCGAGGTTCATCATCAGAACAAGGATGAGGAGCAAGATCAACATACCACTAATATATATCTCAGAGATGGAACAATAATTTTCCAACCGTCAAAAGAAAAATTAATAAGAAGAGGTTCATCATCAGAACCAGGATGAAGATCGAGATCAACAGACCACTAATATATATTTGAGAGATGGAATGATAATTTTCCAATGGTCAAAAGAAAAATTAATAAGAAGCAATGTTAAGGGATAAAAAGTAATTTACCTTTTAGTCATTTTTTAATTTCATTTTATTTTCTATCTTAACTATTCCTAAAAAAAATTATATGATTATAACAATTCATATTATTTTATAATTTATTCAAAAATATTTGTATGCCTTTAACAATTTTTATTATTTTATTATATGACCATCCTAATTTCTAATATTTTTATCATATATTCTATTCATTTTAAATAATGGTTGAAAAAAATAATATTTATCTAATCAGAAAGGAAACTTATATAACAACTATTATTAATAAAATTCTAATAAATAAAAATATGTTATTAATAATAATCCAATAATAATAATAATAATACTATCATCTGTTATGCGATATCATGGTTGAATCAGGAACATGATATTTTTAATCAATCAGTATTATACAATTAATATAATTTTTAAAAACTAATAAATACAAAAATAAAAATGAAATCAATATAATTCAAGGATAAAGGTCCTAGAACAGAATACCCACCAACCATGAAAGAAGAAGGAAACCAAGGGGGTTAATAACACAGAGAAGGAACCCACGAGTTGCTTAACTTCCATCCATTATTCCTATTAAGAGTCTTACTCCTCTTTTCAATTTGATTGGCTTCTCTTAATTTTTGGTGATTGAAATGATCAAAATTTGCGAGGACCTTAGAATCCTATAAGAAAGTATGGTTCTTCATTAATTCAGCATGTTTTTCTAGAGCAGAGGAGCGGGTACTACAATGTTTAAGGCCTGTTGCATGCTATTGAATCCTTTGTGAAATGCAACAACCCGTCTCTCTAATGTAGGGGTTCCACAAGAAAAATGAATTAAATAAACACCCTTAATGCATTTGGGATCAATAGGGTCTTTGAAAAACCTTAAAGAGCTATGAATGGTTTTCAATGGTCTAAAGGTGGAGCCAATCTTTTGTTTCCTCAGAATCTTGGCAATTTTGTCAATTGTCCCTTGGATAAAGGGAAGCTGGACACTAGAGGCCACCTCAACTTCTTTCTTAGTTATAGGTCCCTGAGTAGCTTTTAAAAAAGCTATAAAACCCTGGAACTTATTGTAACCATTCTTCTTTAAGAAATTTAAGAGATGGGTTTTCTCATCCATCAAACGGTCTTCATAAAAAACCCTTAAATCCCTAGTAGCTAGAATGTTGAAAACCCCTAGTTTATGGGCTGGAAAATGATGAGATTTAGCATGAAGATACTCTTCACTGTGGGTTTCCTTATGAAGAACCCAGTGGGAGAAAGAATCATCATCTTTCTTTGAGATAAGAACATCAAGGAAGGGTAAGCTTCCATTAACCTCACATTCCATGGTAAATTTAATGGAATCAAATTGATTATTAAGATGCTCGAAAAAAGGAAGCCAATTTTTCCTGACCATGGGGACATAAATTGAAGGTATCATCAACAACTTTAAGACCAGGTATCGAAGGACATTACTTTGTATTATGATTTTTAGCACATATGACACAAATTTCTATACTATCAAGGGGACATTCTCTCAAGGCATGTTTCTTCCTACACCTGGGACAGAAAGTAGATAATGCATCACTCTCGACTTTTTGCTTGTTTTGTATCTTAAGGATATCTAGTTGTTTGCTAAGACTCTCAAGAATATCTGTTTTGAAATTTTCAAGAAAATTTCCTATTTTAGCTCTACTTACTATTCAAGTTGCAGATTTACTAATTCTGGACATCACAAGATCTCTTGGATTTTACTACTTCTAGACTTACCCCTTGCAATATGCTTACTGTTAGACCCCTATAATACTAGTGTAACCACTTATTGTTATTAGTGTAACCCCTTATTGTTATTAGTACAACCCCTTATTATATTGTTATACCCATGTAGTCCCCATATTGTAATTATTGTGCCCCATAGAAGTCCACCATTGTTATTATTGTGCCCTTACATTATTATTGTTATGTCGGCTCTGATTATATTATGACCCTTAGACTCCTATATAAAGAAAGGAGGTCTTGTCATTTGTATCATCCAAGAATTGCTCATTTGTGTAATTTAAAGGAGGCTTCCCCCTCGAAGATGTTTATTTCTAAGGTGTTGATCTATCTTTTCTATCTTTTTTGTGACCTGGTTTCATAACATTTGGTATCAGAGCTTTGGATTTTAGGGCTTCACTGCTCCAAATAGGTCATCGTGGAATTTTCGTTATAACTTTTTTCTGCGACGTTTTAGAAGCTACAAATAAACCCATTTGAGAAAAAAACATTCTAAACTTCGGGTCCAAATTTTAGAGTTTTTCTTGCTATATTTGCGGAGATATGATATGAGGAATTTAGGGTTTTTGCAAGATCCAGAATTTTAACAAAAACATGCCATCGTGGGATTTTAGCTATAACGCTTTCGGTACAAAGTTTCAGAAGATAAAACAAAAACCCATTTGAGAATAAATTTGTCTGAACCTCAGTTCCAAATTTTATATTCTGTCTCTCTATAGTTTCAGAGATATAGTCTGAGGAAGTTAGGGTGTTTGCAGACCCTCAAATTACATTCCAAAAAGGTCACCTTGGGAAAATAGTCATAACTATCTCTCTGAGAATCAGATTGAAATTTCGTAAGAAGTTATAGAAAGAGGACAGACTATAGTTTCGTGTGTATATTTTCAGATTCAAAGGTCAAAATAATGACACGTGGCACTTCATACAAGTTCACTCTTCGGAAAAGGTATATAATTAGGTCATATTGGGAGATTGTGCATAACTATTTCTTGGAGAATCCAATTTTCATTAGGCTGGTGGCATTGGAAATAGGACACAGAGGGCTACTGTAGGTTGCAATGTTAGAATTGGAAGAGCCAAAATTACAAATTTATAGTGTTTCAAGATCGAGCTCCTAAAGTCAAGAAAAGGCGATATGAGGAAGTTTGATGGCAAGGATCCGGTAAATTGGATACTACAGATGGAGCAATAATTTGATCTACATGAGGTGCAACTGTTACAAAAGGTACACATTGCATCTTCATATTTAGAACCGTATCAATTTTTACGGTATAAAGGGATTTGTTCTCATAAACCACTTGTTACGTGGTTAATTTTCACGGAGGAAATGATAGCACATTATGAGGATACAAAGAGAAACACCTTCTTTAGCCCATTGATAAATCTCAATCAAAAGTGTTCAATCACAGAGCACATTGAAGACTTTCAAAAATTGAATATAAGGGTAAATGATATTCTAGAGAAGCAAAGGGTTGATGTCTTCATAGGTACTTTAAAGGATAACATTTAACATGAGGTTTGTCTTTGGAAACCTAATTTATTGGAGAAGGCATTCAGGTGGGCAAGAAAAATTGAAAGCGAAATTATGGAAACAAGGAATCCCACCACTCATGACTATAATTATGGAAGTGTTTCTTCTCCTAGCCTTCCACAACCTACAAGGTTTACACCACAACAATTGGAAGAAAAAAGAGAAAAAGGGCTTTGTTACAATTGTGATATCAAATGCAGTAAAGGTCATAAGTGTGTTGAGAAGAAATTATTTTACATAGAGTATGAAGAGGAGGAAGAAAAGGATCAAGAAACATCAAAAGAAGAGGATAAATGCTAGGACCCAACCCCAGAGAAAGAAGAAATGAATCCAACCATATTTTGTAAAGCATTGGCAAGAATTACCACTCCTCAAACTCTCAAGATAGAAGGACATATCAAGAATAAAAAGGTTCAATAATGAAAGATCACATCGATAAAGAATAAATGAATCCAACCATATCTTGTAATGCATTGACCGGAATTACCACTCCTCAAACTATCAAGATAGAAGGACATATCAAGAAGAAAAATGTTCAAGAAGAGAAAGATCACATCGAGCATCAAGAAATGAATTCAACCATATCTTGTAAAGCATTGGAAGAAATTACCACTCTTCAAACTCTCAAGAGAGGAGGACATATTAAGAAGAAAAAGGTTCAAGCAGTGAAAGATCACATCAAGCATCAACAACAAGTTCTCCAACTTTTAAAGGATAATGGCACTTTGGTGTAGAATCGAATGAAACAACAGGTAGATCAACATCGCAGTGAAAAAAGTTTTGATGTAGGTGATTGGGTATTTTTACAGCTACATCTCAAACAAGGTATTTATGAGAAGGAAATGTTGGCAATACTACATGAACTTAATAAATGTCAACCTCACCCAATGGGAAGACATTTCAAGGTAAAAGTGGATCATGATAGTTTAAATACTTTTTAGAACAAATATTATCTCTAGAAGAACATAAAAAAATGGGTCACAAATATGTTGGGTTATAACTTTGACATCATCTACAGAAAAGGGAAGAAATTTTTTGTTGCAGATGCACTCTTAAGAAAGGATGAGGATGTGGAAGCATTGCTTTATGCTATTTCTATTATCTAACCAGTTTGGATAAGTGAAGCAAGGGATGAATGGAAGAAGGACAAAGAAGTGTGGCCACTCATTCAAAAGTTGCAGAGTATCCCAATTCAAACAATATTGCCAAAACTTGAAGAGGAAGGAAAAATCATATTGGATCTTGGAGCAGTCATAGAAACAAGAACCCAACAACTATGAAATCGATCAATTTCAGAGTATCTCATCAAGTGGAAGAACTTACCCGCTGAAGATTCTACGTGGGAGGACAAGAATTTTATACAAGAAGCATCAAGAACTACTCAAGCGTTGAGGACAACACTTTTTGAAGGAGAGGGGCATGTTAGGTCCCTATACTACTAGTATAACCCCTTATTGTTATTAGTACAACCCCCTTATTATATTGTTGTACTGATGCAATCCCCATATTGTTATTATTGTGCCCCATAGAAGCCCACTATTGTTATTAATGTGCCCTTACATTATTATTGTTATGTTGGCAATGATTATGTTATGACCCCTTAGAATCCTATATAGAAAGGAGGCCTTATCATTTGTATCATCCAAGAATTGTTCATTTTTTAATGTAAAGGAGGTTTCCCCATTGAAGAGGCTTATTTCTAAGGCATTGATCTATCTTTTCTATCTTTTTGTGAGCTGGTTTCATTACACAAATCATAGATCTCTCCAAATGAAAGTTGATAAACATCTCCCTTGGCCATTAAATTGAGAAGGTCAATCCATTCATCTCTGAAGGATTTTAGAAAAAGAGGTTTTAATGTTTCATCATCTAAATTATGCATCTTAGCCCTTTTAATATTGTAAACAAATCTTCTTCCCCTGGCATTTTAGATTCCTCGTAGCTAATTTAAGGTTATATAATAGGATTGTCTAAATCTTCTTTTGGTTCCTCTACTAATGGTATATTATAATAATTTTCTTCTTCTTCCTCTTCACTAGGAACCTCTAGTTCTTGTCCTAGAAGTTTCTCTCCTATCGGAGAGATGAAAACTACTCCTTCTGTTGGGGAATTAGGTTCTTCAACTACAACTTTGGTAGAGGAAGTTGGTGAATCTTTTGGTTGGATTTCAGATATATGCACCTCAGGAAGTCTATGTTTACCTACAAATGATGGAATGGAGTATGATTGGATGGTGTGGCTCTACGAGGTATAGCGGGGGTGAGTGGTGATGCTGGAATTGAAATTCTACCTCTGCTTACAAATCTACACCCAAAATCCATTTCTCTACGCATAAATGATTTTTACCATGCTTTAATTATGCATCTACAAAATTGAATGCACCTAAAATGATATGAAAACCAAGAGTGGAATCCTATATAATCTCCCCAACAATGGCGCCAAAATTTTGGGTAATTTAATTGTTCTTAAATTGCTTCATTAATTTTCAACCAAGGTTTGTGTATTTGTGAGATGTATGTGCACCATATATGCTAGGAATTATATCTAAGGATTGAATTTTTTTAAATATGAAATAACTCTAAGTATGGATAAATGTTTAAATGAGATTTAGAGAGTAATCATGCACATTTTCTTTCTATTCAAAGTTACAACAAAACCCAATTACTTGATTGAACTGAAATCTATTGCCTGCAGAATAAAAAACCTATTTTTCTAATTGTAGAATTAAAAACCTATTTCTACTTTCATAAAAGGAAATGCTAACAATAGATTGCAGGAAAATGATTTCAATGCTACTAGTAGAATTGAAAACACTACAGCACTACTTTGAAAAAAGGAACTTCTATACTAATTGCACAAAAGGAAATTGCATAAAGAAAACTTACTTCTTAATTGTAGAAAGAAAAGAAATTACCTACAATTGCAGAAAGGAAAGATAATGAAATTACTTGCATAAGCAAAATAAAATGAACTTGTAACTCTAAATGATTATTGATGTGCACAATTAACTCTAAAAGACATTTCTTTCACCATCTATGAAATTAACTAAGTAATGAAACAAAATCATTAGAAAGAAACGCGTATGAAAATCAAATATTTTTGGTATTTCTCTTTTATGATTGCTCTGAGATCGAAACAAAAAATGATAAAAACATAACTGTAATGAAACTACTCCAAGAGAAAAGAAACTCCGGAAATATACCACACTATAAGAAAATAGAAACAAAACTAAATATTCTTGCAACTCACCAAGAGGCCCTCCCGTGAGTGTAAGTCTGTTAGTGATCAACTGATTTCTTAGTCAAGCATTGATAACAAATGATTCTATTAATTTGAAAGAGAGTTTCATAATGATGAAAATAAACCATAACGTGCTTAATTTATGAACTATCATTTGGGTTTCACCTTATGGATTTTATGCAATTTTCATTAAAAATAATTAAAGATTTCTATGTCGATAAGAAATGAAATTATTTTTCCATCTAGGAAATAGATTTAAACTAGAACTTTATCTCCTCATGATTTTCTACTGAAAGAGAAAATCACGAGAGATTCTTCTCGGATCATATTCTTGTGATTGAATGGGTCTTTTGAACGCTCTCCTAATGTCGTTGTGATCTTCTGCTTATCTTCGCTTGACCGCTGCACCGTTATACGCCGAGTTTGACTTCGGGTTTGACTCTTAGATCTCCTGATCTTTATAGCCTACCAAGTCATGCCGATAAGTGGTCATCCATGTGGTGAACATTTTTCATCTTAATATACCCTTCAACCCTTTGTTGATGCATTTCAAACTGTATAATCATGGACATGGTTGTAGAATTAACCATTAGCTACAAAATGATCAAGATTCTGTAATTGTAGAGATGTTTTCGTTATAATTCATATATAAACATAGATTCTAAGACATAGATTATTAGTACCTTTTATAAGTTGAAATAACCTTGAGTAAGCTAAGCCTACTACAAAAATGGCCATAAAAATATAAACAAGAGGGATAGAGGTAGTAAAAATGGAAACAATTTCATACTTCAACACCGTGCATGACAATACCAACTGCATACCATGACCTTATGCATGAAAACCATGACCATAATAATGCATACACAACAACACATACAAACTGTTATGAAACCAGCTTACAAAAAGATAGAAAAGATAGATCAATGCCTTAGAAATAAGCCTCTTCGAGGGGGAAACCTCCTTTACATTACACAAATGAACAATTCTCAGATGATACAAATAACTAAACCTCCCTTCTATATATAGGAGTCTAAGGGGTCACAATATAATGAAGCTGACATAACAGTAATAACATAAGGGCACAAAAATAACAATAGTGGCTTTCTATGAGGCATACTAATAACAATATGGGGATAATAGGGGCACAATAATAACAATAAAGGATACAATGACAATAGTAATGGGGGAATCACTACTATTATAGGGGCCTAACATGCCCCTTTCCTTCTGAAAAGCATTGTCCTCAACGCTTGAGTAGTTCTGGATGCTTTTGTATAAAATTCTCATCCTCCCATGTGGAATCTTCAACGGATAAGTTCTTCCACTTGATGAGATACTATGAAATTGATTGATTTCATAGATGTCAAGTTCTTCCTTTTGTGACTACTTCTGGTTCCAATATAACTTTTATTTCCTTATCAAGTTCTGGCAATATTGTTTGAACTGGGAGCTTGTCACCTATAACCTTATTTAAACATGAAACATGGAAAACTGGGTGCACTTGAGAAGCTGCAAGAAGCTCCAATTTGTATGCCATACTACTAATCTTTTGCAACACCTTGTACGAACCATAATACTTTGGTGATAATTTATTATCCTTCTTAGCTTGCTTGAGGGACATTTGTTTATATGGTTGTTGCCGTAGGAATACCCAGTCACCTACATCAAAACTTCTTTCGCTGCGATGTTGATCTACCTATTGTTTCATTTTGTTTTGCACCAACGTGAGGTTATCCTTTAAGAGTTGGAGAATTTGTTGTTGATGCTCTGTGTGATGTTCCACTGTTTGAACCTAATAATTTTCTCCTAAATATGATGTGATGGATGGTGGATGATATCCATAAAGTGCCATAAATGGGGTCATTTTTGCTACAGTATGGAAGGAAGTGTTATACCACCATTTGACCCATTGTGTCTGTTTATCAGATACAAAGCAACGAAGATATCCTTCCAAACATTTGTTTACTATCTTAGTTTGCCCATCAGATTGAGGATGGTAAGATGAGCTATGAGCTAACTGAGTACCGAGACAAGAAAATAATTCTGTCCAAAAATTTTGAAAATGGGATCTCTGTCACTTACAATAATCTTTGGGTTTCCATGTAGCTTTTGAATTGTTTCCATAAATGTAGTAGAAACTGTACTTGCTTTAAATGGATGTGATAATGCACAAAAGTGTGCATACTTGGTAAGTCTGTCAACTACCACCATGATGACACTCTTTCCTTCGGACTTGGGTAAACCTGTGATAAAATCCATTGAATCCTCCTCCAAACATTGGCTTGGAATGGATAAAGGTTGTAATAGACCTAGGGTCTTAATTGTTTCAACTTTATTTTGTTGGAAAACCTAACATTTTACCACAAACTTTTGAATATACGATTTAAGGCCATCCAAAAAAAATTCCTTCTTAACCCTGTGGTAAGCTTTTAAAAATCCTGAGTTCCCTCCTAAGGGAGAAGTGTGCAATTCCATAATAATCTCTTGTTTGAGTTGGGAATTCTTACATAGGTATAAGCGATCTTTGTACCATAACAAATCATTTTTCTTGCTAAATGTATCAAATGTACTGGGATATTGTTGTAACTTTCGAATGAGTGCCCACACTTCTTCGTCATTCTTCCATTCCTCCCTTGCTTCATTTATCCAATCTAGTTGGATAATAGAAATGGAACACAACAATGCTTCCACATCCTCATCCTTTCTTTAGAGTGCATCTGCCACAACATTTTGCTTCCCTTTTTTGTAGATGGTTTCAAAGTCATAACCCAACATCTTTGTGACCCATTTTTGTTTCTCTTGAGAGGATAATCTTTGTTCTAAAAAATATTTAAGACTATCTTGATCAATTTTTACCTTGAAGTGTCTTCCCATTAGGTAGGGTCGCCATTTCTTAAGTGCATGTAGTATTGCCAAGATTTCCTTCTCATAAATAGTTTTGTGTAAATAATCTCCCTTGATTGGATGACTTTCAAAAGAAATGGGTCTTTCATCTTGCATTAAGACAACATCAATTCCATTTCCTGAAGCATCACATTCCACAATAAAGGTTTTTGTGAAGTCTGGCGTAGTTAACATTGGTGCTTGGCACATTTCCTCTTTAATATGTTCAAAGGTCTTTGTTGCTTCTAGAGTCCATGACAATGCATCTTTATTCAATAATGTTGTTAGAGGTGTTGCTATTCTCCCATAATTCTTAACAAACTTGTGATAATACCCTATCAACCTGAGAAATCCTCGTAGATGCTTTATGGATGTGGGGATTTTCCATCCCTTAATGACTTTAATTTTGCTAGGGTCTACCTTAACACCTTCATGAGATACAATATGACCCAGATATTCCACCTCTTGTACTCTAAAGCAACATTTGGAGCTTTTTTCATATATTGTTTCTCCTCCAATAGTTTGAGAACCTTGTCAACATGTTCAACATGATCCTTCCAAGACTTGTTGTAGATTAGTATATCATCAAAAGATACTAACACAAATTTTCTAAGGAAGTGTTTGAAAATGGAATTCATCAAACCTTGAAATGTAGAAGGTGAATTGGTAAGGCCAAAAGGCATGACCAAAAATTCATAATGACCCTCATGAGTTCTAAATACTGTTTTCAGAATGTCTTCATTCTTCATTATGATTTGATGATATCCTGAACGAAGATCCAACTTGGTGAAGTAAATTGATCCAAGCAATTTATCCAATAATTCATCAATGACAGGAATGGGAAATTTATCTTTAATAGTGAGCTTGTTGAGCTCCCTATAATCTAGACACATGTGCCATGATCCATCCTTCTTGTGCATCAATACTACTGGAGTAGAGAAAGAACTTTGACTAGGTTGAATTATACCAGCCTCTAGCATTTTTGCAACCATATGTTCAATTTCACTCTTTTGGGCATAGGGATATCTGTACGGCCTGATGTTTGGAGGAACACTTCCTGGAATCAAATGAATAGCATGATCATGATCACAAATAGGTGGGAGACCTTTGGGAGTCTCAAATACCTTGGAATGATTGTCCAAGACTTTTTGGAGATATGGAGAAATAGATAATTTCAATGTGGGAACCTCTAGTGAACATAATTGTGAAATTACACCTCGTTGTTCCTTTTTTAGAAGCTTTGTCATACCGTTAGAGCTGATTATCTTTCCCAGTTTCCCTGCAATACCCCTTAATTCAACTTCCTTTCCTTCTGCACAAAATTTCATGAAAATTTCTTGAAAATTAAAAGCTATTGTACCCAAGGATTGTAGCCATTGGACTCCTAGTACAACATCAACACCACCCATTGGAATGAAAAGCATTGGGCTATTCAATACATATTCTCCCATGGATAGCTTGATATTATGGCACTTTCTAGAGAAATTTATGGTTCCTCCACTTGCAACCATCACTTGACACTCTGGTGCTGGATATAGGAAGCAATTCAATTCCTTTGCTATCTTACAATGAATAAAATTATGGGTACTTCCCAAATCAATCAACACTATTATGTTTTTATTCTTGATATGTCCTATCTTGATAATTTGAGGAGTGGTAATTCCAACCAATGCATTACAAGATATGGTCGGATTAATTTCTTCTTTATCTAGGGTTTGTTCCTAGAGTATATCCTCTTCTTTTAACATTTTTTCTTCCTTTTCTTCCTCCTCTTCACAACCTATGTAGAATAATTTCTTCTCAGCACACTTATGACCTTTAGTGTATTTTCTATCACAATATGACCTTTAGTGTATTTGCTATCACAATTGTAACAAAGCCCCTTTTCTCTTTTTTCTTCCAATTGTTGTGGTATCAACCTTGTAGGATGTGGAAGGCTAGGGGCAACAACACTTCCATCTTTATAGTTGTGAGTGGTAGGCTTCTTGTTTGCCATAATTTTGCTTTCCATTTTTCTTGCTAACCTGAATGCCTTCTCCAATGAATCAGGTTCCCAAAGGCGAACCTCATGTTGGATATTATCCTTTAAAGTCCCTATGAACACATCAATCCTATGCTCCTCTAGAATATCTTTTACCCTTATGTTCAATTTTTGGAAGTCCTCAATGTGCTCCATCATTGAACCCTTTTGTTTGAGATTTATCAATTGGCTAAAAAAGGTGTTGCTTTTTATATCCTCATAATGTGCTATCATTTCTTCCGTAAAAATTGCCCGAGTGACAATTTGTTTATGAGAGCAAAGCCATTGATACCATACAAACTAATTTTCTTCCAAATATGAAGTTTCAATACGTACCTTTTGTGTGTTTTTCAAATTATGGGGATTCGAAAAATTGCTCCATCTGTAGTATGCATGTTTTGGGATCCTTGCCATCAAACTTCCTCATATCGATTTCTGGAACATGGTGGGTATTCAATCCAACATTAGAGTCTATGAAATCATGATTAGCATTTCTTTTGTTCTCATCATGAGTTTCCTTTACTACCCTTTCACCATTAGTGACCATTTCTTGTAGCAACTTATTCAAATTTATCTTCAATTCTTCCATCTTATCGTCTATGCCATTCATTTTAGCTTCCATCTTAGCATCCATGCCATTCATCTTAGATTCCATGCCATCCATCTTAGCTTCCATGCCATTCATATTAACTTGCATTCCATTCATATTAGCTTCCACACCATTCATCTTGGCGTCATTTACCTTTAGTGAGAGTGAAATTTGTTGTACTTGGTCTTGTAATTTTGATATATCATGTTGCATTTCTTCATCTTCTTCACGAGTCATGCTAGAGCTTCCAGGTTGCTTACTAGCTGTTTCCATTTTCTTTCTTCGGGGCATTAATTAATGCTAATAATTCTTCACTATTCCCTTTGAATTCCTTCAAACTAATTTTTCAAACCAATCTTATGCAAAATTTTAAAAAAACTACACACCTTTTTTTTCACTTTGTAAGAGATTGATATTGAATCTATTGTATCTCTGTAACTGCATATCTCGAATATCTAAAATATCTTCCTGCAGTAGTTGTTTGAGTCCTATTTCTAACCCCACAAGTCTGATCAAGTTTGGATTCTCCAAGGAAGAGTTAGGCCAAATCTCCCACGGTGACTTGATTATAGACTGGTTCAGTAGAGCGAACTTGTATGACGTGCCATGTGTGATTGTTTCGAACTTAGTACCTAAAAATTATACATAGAAAACTATAGGCTATCCTCTTTCTGAAACTTCTTACGAAATTTTAATATAATTCTCAAAACAGAAGTTATGACGATTTTTCCCAGGCCACCTGTTTGGAATGTAATTTCGGAGTCTGCAAAAACCCTAACTTCCTCAGATCATATCTCTACAAATATAATGAGACAAGCTCTCAAATTCGGACCCAAAGTTTAGAACGATTTAAAATCAAAGGGGTTTTGTTTGTAGCTTCTGAAACGCCACTAAAAAAAGTTATAGAGAAAATTCAACGATGACTTTTTGTAGCAGTGAAACACTAGAATCCAAAGCTCTGATACCAAATGTTAGGAAACCAACTCACAAAAAGATAGAAAAGATAGATCAACGCCTTAGAAATAAGCCTCTTCGAGGGGGTAACCTCCTTTAAATTACACAAATGAACAATTCTTAGATGATACAAATAACTAAACCTCCCTTCTATATATAGGAGTCTAAGGGATCACAATATAATCAAGCCGACATAACAGTAATAACATAAGGGCACAAAAATAACAATAGTGGGTTCCTATGGAGCATACTAACAACAATATGGGGACAATAGGGGCACAATAATAACAATAAAGGATACAATGACAATAGTTATGGGGAATCACTAGTATTATACTGGCCTAACAGAAACTGACATGCATAACAAGTACACATATATTTGTCACACATTCATGATAAACACATTTCACCCATCTACTCCATTGAACCATGCTCTGATACCACATTGTAACACCCTCCTCCCACATTTACCCAAATAACTGGTCCACCAGGGTAAACATGTGATGAAGAGTTAATATGCGATGATTCAACTCGCCAAGAACAGTTAAGGAAGTTGAATTGATAAAACATAACCAAACTGACCTTCCTCAAAAGCTAGAGGACTCCCAAGGGCTAATAAACCACTTCAGGTGCCCAACGCATTAGTTAACCTTTTTTTGACTAAGCTAGACCCCTTGTCACTCCCATGAGAATCCCTCCATGCAAATGTAATCGTCCAATCATTCCCATATCAAGGGAATCCATCCGACTACAGTATTTTATAGGAAGTTCTGTGCTAGTAACCCTGAATTTTGAGCCACCTTTTCAAGGCTATGATGAAGACCTCTGCCTGGAACTTGATGAAATTCTAAGAAATGATAAATAAAAAAATACAATGCGTCTAATGGAAAACTTGAACAATGACCTAAGTTGACTCATCCTAACCAGGGTAGACATTCTATTGAACACATTGCGAACATGTAGTCTAGAGGTCATATAAACACATCTGAACCTGGGGACTTCATACTTATCCGAGGTTTGTCAAGAAGGTTATACATTGATTAAAATTTTGTTTACTAATCAAAACATGATGAGAGACATAACTAAAGTTTGTCATAAAACCATGCTTATAACCAACATATAACCAACAAATCAACAATGATAGAAGAACCATTATAATCACATAATAACAAGCCCATTTACACATGATACAGAACAAGAAAATAACTCTTATTAACATATGCAAAATCCAAACAATTCAGGGACTTCCACGTACCACTCGACCATAGATTGGGCTGAACCAAATATTTCTTTTATCTAATCACCCCTGTAACATATTCCAAGCATCAATGTGGGACTCACAAAAAAACCAACCAGGGCTTCCTCAGGCTTTATCGTGTATCCTGCCATTACTGATTAAGGGATTCCTAGGCCTAAAACCCTCATATGTACATGTTGGATTTACTGTGTGTCCCGCTATTACCGGTCAAGGGATTCCTAGGCCTTTGGGAATTTTTTTGAGACTACCCCATTCAATTTTGAAACCATTCGACAATCCAATTCAACCAAGTAAAAGAACCCCATCACACCATGGCTATCTGGAAATTGCAAGGCAAGGCTGAAAACCAATATCACACCTGGAGAAACCCATGTCAATTACAACAAGAGAACCAAATACAAACATGTATGTACCATGCATGCCAAAAATAGAAAGGAAATCATATATGCAACTCGATACCTACAAGTAATCCCGTTGTAGCCACTTGATCCAAGTCTTACATGCTTTATCCTTGCTTTCCTTTCTCCGATGCTAGAGCGCTCCAAAAATTCTCTAAGCGTGCAAGAGTATGGGAGAGAGAGAATAGGGAAAGAGCTCCAAGATAAAACTGAAAAAAGGTTGTGAACTGATCCTCATAAGCCTTTTTATCAATGCGATCTCTATTTTCTTCATTTTCCATTATTTTCCTCCCATTTCCTCCTCACATGCAACTTGTGACCTTTCACCTTCCTTTTCTCCTAATTTCCTTTATTCTCATAAATAGATTCCTATTTTCCTTTTCAAAGCCTTTTCCTTTGCCTTTGCCAATTTCCTCTTAACCATAATAAACCAAATGAACAACCTCTATGATATTTTTCACAACATTCAACTTGGAATACATGTCCCATGAACTTAGTCTTATTTTTCCTTTATTAAATTTGTTACATGAAATTTTAACTCGTGGCTATTACAAAATCAACTTGACCTTCTTTGGCCTACATGCACCCCACATTGACAACTCACATTGCTACCTGAAATGTGCACTCCTAGCTTCGAGTTATTCACAAAACCCTGAAACTGCCTATAATTGAGATGTCATACCTCCCTCCACCTTTGGAATGTATTTTCTCTGCCTTCCAAACACTGATTCGACCTCCGACAACTGAATCAAACCTCTTCTGGCAACTTGCACTGGGGTTTCTAGATATTCACGCTAGCTATAGCAACCCTCTCTTCAAATATTTCAACATCCCTTCTCTTGTCTCTTTGGCACTAGAAAATCACTAGGAATCTCATGAATCCCACTCTTCCCAAATATTTGGTGCCTCCTCTCTCTTATGGTATTTCCCTATCTCAAACTATGCCCTCACTAGAAACTGCGAACTAGGTAGCTTGATCTGCCTTGCTCACAACTGATCACATGGATATTCTCTCCAGGCTATTCAACTTTCTCTTACAATATCTTGTTGGGATCTCACAAACCACGATTTAATCTCCATGAAAAACTAAGATCAATTAGAATTCATCAATAGAAGTCTGTAGAGAAATCTCGAACATCCTTAATTAATTAATTGTAATTTACCACTTTTTCTAAGTTAAACTTAGGAAATATTTTAATTATGGTAAATTAATTTAATTAAGTTGTTTCCCAAGCTTATCTCATGAAACCTTTTCTTGGTTTTTGAGGTATCGTGTTCCTTAGCCTCTTAGCATCATCTAAGACTAGGACACCTATTCGATGCTACCATATCCATAAAAAACTAACAACCTGAGCAAGGACAAGGCAATTCTACTCTTGTGAGATGTGTTGGAGTTTGTAACCATGCAATAGGAAATTAGGGAAAGGAATTCAAAAGAGAGGGGACACTCTCGCAAGGAAGGATTCAAATAGATTAGAAAAAAGAAGGAATTTACGGGTGGTATTAGTAGATACGTTGAGAAAAGAGTAAAAGGGGATTCAATTTTGGTGATAGCGTGACAATTAAAATGTCTGCATATTAGTTGTGCACATAAGGCACTAGGAGGGACTCATTGAAGCTTGGAATTAGGATCTATCTGAGGGACATTGAAGAAAGGTGAAGTTGTTGGGTTGGGAAGGTAGAGTAGCAACAAAATCTAGACTCATGCACTACAGGTGGAGACTCTGGGTACTCTAGAACTTCTCATGGCATTTTCACAAGTGGAGACCTTGAAGGTGGATTATGGATTCCTATGAAACCTTTCAAGTGGAGACATGGTGTGATTTGGTTTTCTGTCGGATTGCAGGGAGGTATTGTGGGATTTCAATTCATGTAGTACGAATAGGGTGGAGACACTGTGGGATATGGGTTCCAATAGTGAGTGTTGGGTGAAACTTAAAAATAAACTAATATTTGTTATATCTTTAAAAATATAAATCAAAACACAGTATTTAAACTTATATATTTATTACACTTCCAATGTCATAGTATTTGTTTTTTTATGAAACACTCGAGGCTTGTATTTGATTTTTTGTGAAACACTCTAGGCTTGGACTTAGACGTTGAGGTAAAAATAAATAAAATGTAACAAAAGCAAATGTGATTATATCCTTTAAAAAGAAGATAAATATCACATGTAATTTAAAATGTATAAATTTTTTAATATGATATATTTTATAGAAATAGGGTTTGGTTTCTATCTCAATATCACTTCTTTTAGATTTGTTCTAATTGGCTATAGGTATTGTGTTGATTTGTGAAGATGTGGAAATTAGGGGTATCACTCTACAGTGTTTGTTTTCTTCCTCGTTCGTTTCCTTGTTCATTTTGGAGCTTGGCCACAACTGAATTTCAGTGGGGGAGAGAATCCCCGCTGAAGAATCATAATACATCTTATATCGCCGAAGCGAGCAGATTCATCATACAATATTTATCGCCGAAGCGAGCAGAATACGTCATCATACGTCATCATCGAGCAGAATACGTCATCATCAATCACATTACGTCATCATCGAAATGCTGCAGCAGCGCGCATCGCACAGGATTCGAACGTGGTTGGGGGGTGCGAAAGCCAACCGCCCCAACCACCACATCATGCACTCCGGGTGCGAAAATAAAGATGCATAAATATTTCCTTAGTATATTAATTTCTTATAATGTGATTCTAGTGGATTTTAGGTTGTTTCTAATGTTACTACATTTAGCAAATGTCTATATGGGGTTTTTTATTGTTGTTTTTCCAATTTTAGGTTGCTTCTAATGTTACTACATTGACCAAATGTCTGCCTATGGTTTTTGAGTGTTTTTTTTCCATACAGAAATGGTGTGATTAATTTTGGATGATACGAATGGAGAAATGATCTAATTTCAAGTTGTTTTTGATTTGATTTGTATTTAATATTAGGTTTGATCCCGAATGGATATTTCGAGGATGCTCCTCCTCCAGGGGCAATGGTGGGCAACGTGATCGTAGCCCCCAATTCATTACCAAAGTGGGAGACGAAGGGTGTTGTCAAATACGTGTCTGCATCATCCCAAGAGAAACAGAAGCAACATAACAACAAAACAATGATGAATCTAGTTCTTCCAAAAAATGGATCATTTGTGAGATTGGGAAATTCTGGGAATGTATCCGAGAGGATTCATGGCCTCAAGAAGGAATCACTTTGCTTTCTTTCTTTCAGCGCAGGCAGCACATGCACAGAAACACAGTCATTGAATGTGACTGTGGTACCCTACCAACCCCAATTTTTTCCCATGCAAAGAAGCAGGTTGAAAAATTATTCTTGGACATTCACAGCTATATATGACACCCACTAGCTCATATTTCGCAATTCGGCTAAGTATTTGCAGCATCCCAATTGCGGGCCCCTCATTTCTGGTGTGGGCTTCAAAGAAGAGGAATTATGTAAAAGAAAATATGGTGTGGAACGAAGACTTTGAAGAGGGTCCATATGACTTCCTCAACAGCACCAACGACATCCTCATTTACCCAGACCACAAGAACTTCTTTTATCTTGAATTTCCCCTTCCCGACTAGTGGATCAACTTCGTTAAACCCACCAAGTACATAGATTCTACCCATTTCAAGGTTCTGCAAGGCAGCAGGGCAGTGGAGCTTCTAGAAAGTGTGTTGTACCAGTCCAAGTATGTAATGTACGAGACCAAATACCACTTAAGTTTTGCTGTGGGAGATGGAAACAGATGCAAGGGAGCCATGGTGGTGGAAGCTTCTAATGGTGAGGAGAAGTTCAAGGTTCCCTACACGTCCAATGGGACATGAGGCTTCACCATTTCTACCTTCGAATACGTTAACTGTGATTGGAGTACTACTCATATAGCAGGAAAGATCCCCCATATGGAAAACACCACAAGAACTGGGGATGGTCAGAAATTTGGCTTTGGAATGGGTGCAAATTAGTGCCAGCTTAAAAGCTCTGGGTATATACATGTGGAGCTTCTAGAAAGTGTGTTGTACCAGTCCATGTAATGTACGAGACCAAATACTACTTGAGTTTTGCTGTGGGAGATGGCAACAGATGCAAGGGAGCCATGGTGGTGGAAGCTTCTAATGGTGAGGAGAAGTTCAAGGTTCCCTACACGTCCAATGGGACATGAGGCTTCACCATTTCTACCTTCGAATACGTTAACTGTGATTGGAGTACTACTCATATAGCAGGAAAGATCCCCCATATGGAAAACACCACAAGAATTGGGGATGGTCAGAAATTTGGCTTTGGAATGGGTGCAAATTAGTGCCAGCTTAAAAGCTCTGGGTATATACATAGAGAGGAGCAATGTGATAGACTGGTGTGGTTGGGAAGAATGGAGACCGGAAATATTATGGTGGCTGACATATATATTACTCTATGTGGTAGAGGTGGCTAGCTCACATATTATATGCTTTATAGAAAGCTCACATGCCTTACAAAATCATACTGTTCTCATGGTTAGTATACCACAACAAAAACCTCACATGGGAGAACTTGCAAAAGCGATAATGGCATGGGCTAAGCATATGTGTGATTTGCAAACTAGAGGGGGAAAACAATGATCATATGTTCCTCAAGTGTTGGCGCATGATCCAAGTATGGGAAAAATTGGCAATGCATTACGGTTTTCCTTATAATAATTTTCTTGACATTGTAGATTGTATGGGGTGGTGAAGTAAATAGAAGCCTATCTGGAGGATAATTCTGCCCCTTTTCTTCTGGACTATATGGAAATGGAGAAATAAACACATTTTTGAGAACTCAGCTAAGGATTTCAGACTGGTTTATGAGAAGACCATATCTTTATACTCGATGTTTCCTGTACACGAGAATGTTCCAAAAAAAATATCAAAACAGGAGTAACTATCCTCACATGGTGTCCCCGATTGCTTTCTTTGATAGTGCGACACAAAATAATGTTTGCGGTTGTGGATTCTGGATAGTGGTGTCAAATGAATTACAATACAGAGCCCACTGGAATGTTGGTATGTGATCGAATAACAAGGCTAAGGAAATGGCATTATGGGGCATCTTATGGCTCACAAGTTTTCTCAATATCCCCGACATCCATATATATGGGGATTAAAAGATTATTATGGATCATGTAAATGACAAGGCACAGATCACACCATATTCTCTTCTTGGTTGGTTAAGGAAAATTGAAAGTCTTTGGTTTTCAGCTCAGGAGGCCTCCAATCAACCACACTGGCAAAGAGCATAACCAGCTTGTGGACGAGCTCTCAAAGAAAGGACTGCAAGGAAAAGTGGGAGAAGTGCAAATGGATATATATATATATATATATATATATATGTATAGATATATATATGTATATATATATATATATATATATATATATATATATATATAGATATATATATGTATATATATATATATATATATATATATATATATATATATATATATATATATATATATATATGAAGGGAAATATTATGGGCATCGTGGAGTTCTCATTTCCATGATAGTATTTGCATATATTCTATGAACTTTTTTGTATAAATGATTTTCCTTTTTTTTGTATGTAACAGGTAAAAGATGGAATGAGAGGACGATATGGTTCTATATACGATTCACTATGAATATGGGTTGAAATGGTTTTATCACAAAACTATCTTTATGGATTTAATTGTTTTACTATTCTCTCATATATCTGCTATTCCATATGCAGATCACATTTGGATAAACATTCACTGTATCTACATGTTTGTATAAGGTCACTTGGGATTGGCTGATCACACAACCTGGTTTATCTGGTCTTTTATAATGATACGAGCAAATGAATGTTGCTATGATGTACATGATCCATCTGATTATATAAATACAACTTTTTTCATACTGAAAGAACAAAAAAGCAAAAGCAAAAACAAAACAAACAAACAAAGCAACTCTGTTGCCCCCTGCAGTCCGGTGTTGCCCCCTGCGTCCAGTGATAAATTTTGCCAAGGAACCTCAAATAATTAAGGATGCGTGTGTGTTTATGGTTTTCCAATACCTTCTACTCTAGTCCTAATTACTTGTCCTTGTCTCAAATAAATTTTGCCAAGGAACCTCAAATAATTAAGGATGCGTGTGTGTTTATGGTTTTCCAATACCTAATGTTTGATATGAATGATGATGGGATTCATGGTTTTCCAAAAATTCAATTCATAGGTTTCTATATATGATGAGAGTTCTATATATGTACCTCCATAAGAGTTGAATCTCATGAGTATAAATATATTTGCTTGCGTCACTAAATACGTTCGCAAAGCAATGATGTTAAATAGAATTTATAGAAATTTTAACGTGTTCCTTACGCCTCACGCTTCAATTTATCAGATGGTAGATGAGTCTAGCAATGCAAATACAAATATTTCCATCCAGATGTGCTCTCTATATCAAAATAGAACCTGGCCATAATTGGATTATGATAAATACTCATTTTTACATCGATCATAATAAATGTTCGTCTTTAAAATCTGGTTTACGTATTAAATTAACTTGCTTCATCAAAATAACTCATTTGCTTCCCTAAAAAGTTCAGAGTCATTTGGGTTATAGGCATATATTGTAATGTCCTGGTGTATTCTTTTAAACGTTTTCACCAGTAAAATCACATAAAAATAAATAATAAATAATTTACTTATTAAAATAAAAAATCATAATTAATAACTTACTTATATTAAAATAAAAAATAATAATTAATAATTAACTTGTCTATTTTGTTCTCATGTATTTTACCACCATAATTTTTCTATGAGTATTTTTGTTCTTTATGTCATATTTGTGGCTTGTCTGAAAAGCGTACATTGTGGTTTCATCTATGCAGACCCAGCCATGTTAGTGGCTTGCCCGAAAAGCTTACATTATCATCCCAATAGCTACTGGGAATAGGAAGAAGAAAAATGCCCCTGAGCATTAGGGTTTGAGAATTAGGGTTTGTGCATGGGTAGAGATGTTGAGTGTGAAGTAGATGTGGATGGTAGAGATGTCCGGTGTGAAATAGATGTGTATGGGGCTAGAGATGTACACTGTGAGCATTAGGGTTATGGTTTGTGTATGGGGTAGAAATGTTCAATGTGAAGTAGATGTGTATGGGCGTTTGTGTATGGGGTAGAGATGTTCAATGTGAAGTAGATGTGTATGGGTAGAGATGTCCGGTGTGAAGTAGATGTGTATGGGGTAGAGATGTCCAGTGTGAATGAGATGTGGAGTTAAATATGTGAATATTTTTTAAATGTTTGGATTATAAGTATTAATATATTAAGTTATGTTATATATGATGTGTAGTGTAACATCCCTACCAGGTAACTATTCATAATTAACAGTTATGAACCGATCCTTAACTTTCGGAACTCATTCTTGATATTAGAATTACTTTCAGTTAACGCATTTAAAAAGACAGCGTCGGATAAGCAGCGGGGTTGGTTTTGATATAGAAAACCGTAGCGTAAAACACCGCCTGTCACGCCAGTCGTAAGAAAAGGCGGAAGTTTCTCGTTGCGAGGGCAAGAAAGAGTGGGGCAACTTAATGGAGGAATTTTTAGGTTTACGCTCGCTGCTCATCCGGGGAAAGGGTATCATCCCTACCAGAATGTGATGAGATCGAAGATGGGAGGTGAAGGTTAGAAAGGGTATGGCAGTTCTACATTCGGGGATTAGCATCTCGATGGAGTGCTCAGGTTCATGTGGTGCAACCATTGGCGGTAACTACATCCTTGCGTTCGAGTTGCAGAAGGCCAGTTAATCTAGAAACTCTACTTTCCTGAACATTATGTCGCCACTTCCGATTCTGTGATCCATTACTTATGTCTGCAACGTAATGGTAGGGAATACATGTTAGCAGAGTTGGGTTTGTTACCCTTGTGTGCCATGCCGATTTCTGCAACATGGACGCATCCTGGAGGTTGCTTTCCTCTACTAACATCCTCGGAAACGCGGCGAGTACCTCCTTGAGGTTCGATGAGACTTGGGTTGAGGTTTTTTCCGGCTTCATCCTTCCACGGGCCACATGAGATTTTAAGATTCCAAACCAGACAAATATTGCTGAGTCCAAACCCAAAATGAGAGGTAGCTTCTCTCGGCAGTTTGCCTGAAAATTAGAAACGCAGAGCCATGGAATGGTTCTTCCTCTGCAAAACCGGTAAGTTCTCATGCGCCTTTGACTTTGAAATGAACTGCTGGTACAAGATTTCCAGCCCTTCAATCCCACAGATGTCTATTATTACTGCCACAGGCAGCGTTTTATGTTTGGGAAATCTCGTTACAGAGTGCATACTTCAGGTTTGAGTTCTATGCAAGTTATATGCATGTTAGCCAAACTATGTGTTCTATGCATGTTATATGCATGATTAGTAAAAATATGTGTTCTATGCATGTTATATGCATGATTAGTAAAACTATGTGTTCTATGCATGTTATATGCATGATTAGCAAAACTATGTGTTCTATGCATGTTATATGCATGTTAGCAAAACTATGATAAACTGTTGAAAAATAACTTTGTGAAAGGGATACATGCGCAAGGGCGCAGAACAATGGTTATTTACTTGTGTATGTATACATAAGCATGGTGTTATATGTTTTTAAAAAGGGAATACAGACTTGCAATACTAATGAAAGATCTCTTTAGAGGTTGATTAATGTTTGAATAATATTGTAACTAATCTTGTTGCCAAGATTGTTGATGACTGCATTGACAGGAAACGATGGCAGATGGTGCCAAAGGAAAGTGTTGTTTAACATTATGGCAGGAAAAGGATTATTGCTCCATGCGGATAAGTTCGAGTTGCAGGAACATACATTGTTAGAACAATCATGCCACAAGGATTATTGTATGTGGCGGTATGTAAGTGAAAGATTTACATGGAAATTGTATTAGCTTGTAGCTAGTTATGTGATAACTTAATGATAACTTATTGTAATGATTTTATAACAATGGTTAAGGGATGGAATCCCTTATAAGCCATTGAGTGAGGGGTGAAATCCCTCACGAGCGTTTAATAAGAAGATTAAACGTTTGCTGGTTTTCACCCTACGGGGTTTCCAGGGTATATCCGTGTTCTATGGTGTGAATGATGTGATTGCCTTATGTGTCCGTTGATGATGATGGTTCTTTATTTGATGTGACAACCATAATGTCTTAGTACATGATTATCTAACATGGTTAAGGATATCAAGAAATGAATGCATGGATTCATTACACAGTTTATGTTATTACAGTGATGGTTAAAGGTCATGCCATGGTTATGAAACTTATTGTCTTGATGGCAATTTATTTGATGTGTTAATGAACACTATGTTTAATGGTAATGATGATTGTGGAGTAATGAATTGGTTATTTACTTGTGGTAATTTGTAAAGAAAAATTCTAACTCCCTACTTTTACATGCGAGGTTACCGGGGTATGTGACAAGTGGTATCAGAGCTAAAGGTTGCAGTACTGGCGCCTTTGGGAATTGGTAAGCGGAAAGGATATTGAGGTACGCCATCAGTAGGCATTAACTCAGGTACGAGTTTAATCATTCACATATTCATTTATGTGGTACACTACTTTTGGCATGATAGGTGATTCATGTTTATAACTGCTTTGAGTAGTAAGTAATAAGTTGTTGCATAACTACGTTCATAACGTTAGATTCCTGATGAGGGAAAAGACAATGAAACTTTTGTCGCACTTACGAACAATATTAAACACTCATTACACGTAAGAACAATATTGAACACTCATTGAGGGAAGTGACAATCAACTACCAACTTTTGATTTGCACATATGACAATAACAATAATGCATTTATTGAACTAGATTGAAATTACAATGAACGAAACATAATGAGCCAATGCATGAATATAAATTAGGGGAACATCCTTGAATAGGATGAAAAATTGTTTTAAAAAGGACATTAGAAGAACCCCTTTAGATATTGAAAACATGCAATGAGTCAAGCAGCGAGACTTGATTGTCATAACTAACTTTGATTCAGTCTTGTCATGGATGCATGAAGACGATTGGTAGTTGAGATTGGTTAGTGTTGTATGACTAACCCATAGAACTTATATGCATTAATTCAATTGGACTAAGATTGTTACAATAGTGGTAAACAAGTGAAGGTTGATTGATGTCACATGCATGGAGTGTGTGTATGAAGATTTTTACTCTCTCTGTGCTATAGTCCAGTTGTGCATGAGAAGAGTTCTTAATTTTATTCACCATGAGAATGCATGATGAATAGTATATGCTTATGTCTTAATAGATTTAATGATGATTACCCTCTAATTAATTGAAATCCATGAGCATGGTATGTGCTTATGTTAATCATTACTTGTTGGGAGATAAAAACCATTGGAGCCTCGATCTAATCATGGTTGAATTTATCTCTACTATGGGAATGATGGATTTTTTTATGTATGTTGCATTCCAGTGTGAAGTTAATTGCAGAGGCATGTTCAGTGGGTAACATTTCTAGGACCCATTCGTGGTATAATTACATATGATAATTACTCATAAATAGACTACCTGTGTTAATACAGTTGTCAGTGAACTCTAACTACCTTCCCCAGCTATAGATGCTTCCAAAGGAAAAGGAAGCAAGGAGAAGGAAGAAGACCGTGCTGTAGGGACAGACGGAGATGGGAAAAAGAATCGCTAAGTCTGGTGATGACCAGATAGAGCAAGCTTTGGGTATCAGAATCTTGCAGAAAACTCTAAGTCTGGGAATGACTAGATAGCGCTTGATGTGCATGTGAGTATTCCCTTGACCATGCTTAAGGGGTTGGAAAATGATAACTATAGTGTGTTGATGTTAATGATTTCGTAATGTCTCCTGGAACTCATTATTCTGAAATGGTCACATAGTAGTGTTATGATATTTGTTGCATCTAGCACCAAGTAGTAGCTCTGGTGCATGTGTGACACTTAGGAGATTATGCTTCTAATTGCATAAGTGGAGCAATTGCTTCCGGTAAGGGTGGTTTAACTTGTTAGTTATGCATGTTGACCCAAGGATAAGATAAGTGTCTTGTTCACTTACTTGAAGAACACGTATGAATGTTTTATATGATTTCTTAGTAGAGAAAGTATTTGAATGCATGCAATAAAAGAATGGTTCTTTTATAGATTTTCTTGGTAAAGAAAATGGGTTAAGGCATGCAGTTAAAGATTGATTGTTTATATGTTTTCTTGGTAGAGAAAATATGATAATACTTGCAGTAAAAGAATTGGTTATTTTATATGCTTCTTAGTAAAGAGAATAGGTAGTTCCTCCTAGTAGGACTACATGTGAGTCTTGTGAGAGAAATGTTTGTCTCTTGTTGTTTTTTTTGGAATAAAATCCTTGCTAAATATAGCCAAAGTATCTTCTTGAGAAAAGAGGATGAGGCATGTAAATGTCCTGAGGACATAGCATGGAAGGTGGCCAAGTTTTAAATATGTATCTTTATTGATAAAAGCTTCTTGGAATATATATATATATATATATATATATATATATATATATATATATATATATATATATATATATATATATATATATATATGTTAATTGCATTATGATACTAGCTAGTTTCTAAGTTCTAGTGAAATGATTATGCATTACATGCATGATAAAGATAGCTAAAGATGTGCTTCTAGGCACATAGATATTCACTTCTAACTTTTTGAAGAAAGAGTATAAAATATATATATGCATAAATATAGTTTCATTCTAAGAGTGTGCATACTTCATGCATGAAGATAAAGGATTTTATGAGAGTTCTTGAAAATGGAAATAGAGGTTCTTTCCTTAAAGACACATTAGAATAGTGTTCATACAAGAACCAAAATCCTTACTTGTTTCATGAAAAGAACTATGTGCATTAAAGTAAGGTAACCGGGTTAGGAGAACACATGTTGCATATTGGTAGCTATTGTGACTTTGGAATTATGAGTCTGGTTGTACTTAGAGGAAGTGTTCATGTTAGCTTCCTTGAAAATAATAATCTCTTGGAGAGATTGTCTTGTTGGATAAGCTGTGTTGATTGCTTGATTTTGATGCATAAAGGATAAGTAAACCTTGTTCTTGTATCTTGATTTTTATGCCGAAAGATAGATATCTTTAATAATTTCTTGAAAGGGAATCTTGAGAAATCCTCACATCGGAAGATAGAAGAATGAGGATTAAAATGACTTCCTTTAAGAAAGAGGTATGTGGTTTGTCGTATGAAATGATGGTGGTCTTCTAGTGAAGGGAATAAGTGTTGCATACATTAAAGAAGGGCTTATATGATAAGCGATAGTATGCACAAAGATTAGTCATTGTGACATAAGGGATATGTTCTTGTATGTTAGAGAAATTATGTTTAATTACACTAACGATGCATGACTAAAGCTAGCCATAATAAACGTAAGATAATACTCCAGTAATGACGATTTGGAGTAAGACCACAGACTATGGCAAAATTGGAAATGTTTAGATTATTAACTCAACTGTTGTTGACATTTATGCATTGATGAATATTTGCATATGCTTTTATACATGACAATATTGTATGCATGAGAATTTTTGGAAATTGAATATGTGATAACTGATGCATATTTATAACTAACGTTGCTGATGGGATTAAGTAGGGGTAGCTTAATGGCAACAAGGAAACTCATCACGTAAATTGTTGCAATGAGAATTGCAATCATAGATGAGAAAGAATGATGTTATATGATATGCATGAATTATGTTATTTGGGAAATTTGCATGCATACAACATGTATGATATTACAATCGTAAATGAGAAAGAATGTTGTTATATGATATGCATGAATTATGTTATTTGGAAAATTTGCATGCACACAACGTGTATGATGGATATGTTTCCCATCAATCTTGATGTTGTGGAACCATGTTGGGGGTTAAGTGTAAATGCATGGTATACATGCCTGTTTGTTGTGCTAATGATAATGTTCATATGGTTCATTGTGTAAATTACTTTGAGAAAGAGTAATAAAAGAAAAATTTAACATGCCAGACAGTTGCGGATAGTTGGGTTGATGACAGTTACCTGCCTAGAGGGTTGATGGTACTTGTCTGCCCAGATTGGTGAAAGGCTTGAATGCCTTGGGTTGATGACAATTACTTGCCTGGAGGGTTGATGGAACTTGTCTGCCCGGATTGGTGAAAGGCTTGAATGCCTTGGGTTGATGACAGTTACCTGCCTGGAGGGTTGATGGTACTTGTCTGCCCGGATTGGTGAAAGGCTTGAATGCCTTGGGTTGATGACAGTTACCTGCCTGGAGGGTTGATGGTACTTGTCTGCCCGGATTGTGAAAGGCTTGAATGCCTTGGGTTGATGGCAGTTACCTGCCCGGAGGGGTTGATGGTACTTGTCTGCCCAGATTTACTCTCCCTGGAATTCTTGAGCTGGTTGGCCAGTGGAATTCCATGTTGGACCTGGTAAGGTCTCTATCAAAGAAACTGTCTGGATGTGAAAATGACTCGGTTTGGTTGTGGGAACCAGTTCCCATGGGTTGGGAATTCTTTAGTCTATTGTGATTCTCATGGCTAAAGGAATTAACTAATCAGCTATATGTTATGTTAAAAATGAATTTTACATATAGTTGTGTTATGCACATTTAACAAGAAATGAGCTTAGTGCTCAATAAGGAGTAATTGGAAATTTTAATTCCTTTATTGTATTATTAATGTTGTGAACATCTTAGTGGGAGCTAAGATAGTTCTTGCTTGATGCAGTGATTGACTGTTTTGATGATTAGAGAGCTAGGTGCTCTTTTGGTACATCTAGAAGCACTTGCGAATGTCTTTAGTGAGAATTCGTTCAGTGTGCACGAGAGCAGTGATTCATCATTTGATGATTAGTGTTAGTGCTCTTTAAGTACTTGTAAAAACACTGTGATTTAGAAATCATCTAGCATTGCACAATTGATGGCTAGTCAAAAGTATTTCATTTGACTCAAAATATAGTGACTAATGTGATTGAATTGTTAGTCATATATTACAGGAATTACTTACCATGGAAGGTTGAAGAATTGTCCAACCACTATTAAATGTTTACATGAAGGTATTCATGATTTTCAAGAATAGATGGTAAGTAATGGTAAGTTGACACAGAGAATTGTTTATTATGAATGAATAAGGGCCAAGTGGTGGCGATTAGAAGTTGCATATTTTTGCAATTATGGACGCTTATGACTATTGATGCTTATAACTAATGATATTTCTTATGACTATATCATTACTATTTTGTTTGTCGTCTTTCCTTGGAATGAAATCGTTGATTTCAAAGAGAAAAGATCACATTTTGTGTGGTTTAGATGATTAAACCATGAGTAAAATATCAAGTTCCCAACGAGAGATGAACACCGAGGACGGTGTTCCTGTTAAGGGGGGGAGTATGTAACATCCCTACCAGGTAACTATTCATAATTAACAGTTATGAACTGATCCTTAACTTTCGGAACTGATTCTTGATATTAGAATTACTTTCAGTTAACGCATTTAAAAAGACAGCGTCGGATAAGCAGCGGGGTTGGTTTTGATATAGAAAACCGTAGCGTAAAACACCGCCTGTCACGCCAGTCGTAAGAAAAGGCGGAAGTTTCTCGTTGCGAGGGCAAGAAAGAGTGGGGCAACTTAATGGAGGAATTTTTAGGTTTACGCTCGCTGCTCATCCGGGGAAAGTGTATCATCCCTACCAGAATGTGATGAGATCGAAGATGGGAGGTGAAGGTTAGAAAGGGTATGGCAGTTCTACATTCGGGGATTAGCATCTCGATGGAGTGCTCAGGTTCATGTGGTGCAACCATTGGCGGTAACTACATCCTTGCGTTCGAGTTGTAGAAGGCCAGTTAATCTAGAAACTCTACTTTCCTGAACATTATGTCGCCACTTCCGATTCTGTGATCCATTACTTATGTCTGCAACGTAATGGTAGGGAATACATGTTAGCAGAGTTGGGTTTGTTACCCTTGTGTGCCATTCCGATTTCTGCAACATGGACGCATCCTGGAGGTTGCTTTCCTCTACTAACATCCTCGGAAACGCGGCGAGTACCTCCTTGAGGTTCGATGAAACTTGGGTTGAGGTTTTTTCCGGCTTCATCCTTCCACGGGCCACATGAGATTTTAAGATTCCAAACCAGACAAATATTGCTGAGTCCAAACCCAAAATGAGAGGTAGCTTCTCTCGGCAGTTTGCCTGAAAATTAGAAATGCAGAGCCATGGAATGGTTCTTCCTCTGCAAAACCGGTAAGTTCTCATGCGCCTTTGACTTTGAAATGAACTGCTGGTACAAGATTTCCAGCCCTTCAATCCCGCGGATGTCTATTATTACTGCCGCAGGCAGCGTTTTATGTTTGGGAAATCTCGTTACAGAGTGCATACTTCAGGTTTGAGTTCTATGCAAGTTATATGCATGTTAGCCAAACTATGTGTTCTATGCATGTTATATGCATGATTAGTAAAACTATGTGTTCTATGCATGTTATATGCATGATTAGTAAAACTATGTGTTCTATGCATGTTATATGCATGATTAGCAAAACTATGTGTTCTATGCATGTTATATGCATGTTAGCAAAACTATGATAAACTGTTGAAAAATAACTTTGTGAAAGGGATACATGCGCAAGGGCGCAGAACAATGGTTATTTACTTGTGTATGTATACATAAGCATGATGTTATATGTTTTTAAAAAGGGAATACAGACTTGCAATACTAATGAAAGATCTCTTTAGAGGTTGATTAATGTTTGAATAATATTGTAACTAATCTTGTTGCCAAGATTGTTGATGACTGCATTGACAGGAAACGATGGCAGATGGTGCCAAAGGAAAGTGTTGTTTAACATTAAGGCAGGAAAAGGATTATTGCTCCATGCGGATAAGTTCGAGTTGCAGGAACATACATTGTTAGAACAATCATGCCACAAGGATTATTGTATGTGGCGGTATGTAAGTGAAAGATTTACATGGAAATTGTATTAGCTTGTAGCTAGTTATGTGATAACTTAATGATAACTTATTGTAATGATTTTATAACAATGGTTAAGGGATGGAATCCCTTATAAGCCATTGAGTGAGGGGTGAAATCCCTCACGAGCGTTTAATAAGAAGATTAAACGTTTGCTGGTTTTCACCCTACGGGGTTTCCAGGGTATATCCGTGTTCTATGGTGTGAATGATGTGATTGCCTTATGTGTCCGTTGATGATGATGGTCCTTAATGATGATGGTTCTTTATTTGATGTGACAACCATAATGTCTTAGTACATGATTATCTAACATGGTTAAGGATATCAAGAAATGAATGCATGGTTTCATTACACAGTTTATGTTATTACAGTGATGGTTAAAGGTTATGCCATGGTTATGAAACTTATTGTCTTGATGGCAATTTATTTGATGTGTTAATGAACACTATGTTTAATGGTAATGATGATTGTGGAGTAATGAATTGGTTATTTACTTGTGGTAATTTGTAAAGAAAAATTCTAACTCCCTACTTTTACATGCGAGGTTACCGGGGTATGTGACATGTAGGCTTTAGATGTGGGATAAATATGTGAATATTTAGATGTGTAAATGTGGGTTAAATATGTGAATATTTTTTAAATGTTTGGATTATAAGTATAAATATGTTATGTTATATTATGTTACGTATACATTTTTACTTAGTCAATTACATTAAAAAAATAAAATGATATTTTATAATTAAAATAAAATTGAGATAAAATAGTAAATTTACAGTTTTTACAACCCACAGTTTTGCTAATGGTTAAATTATATAAAAACAAAAATAAAAATTTAAAAAATTTAAAATATAAAAAAACTAAAAAATAATTTATAATCTTAATAAAATTGAGATAAAATAGTAAATTTATGGAGGGAGGTTTTTGAGATCTAGAGTTTCACAGCCCATAGTTTTACCCATGTTATTCTTCTCTAATTCTATTCACATTATTTTCATAATAATATTTACCATTTATTGCTCTCATTTTATGATGGATTACAACTAGTGCATTGTCGTATTAGGTAGCACTATTATGCCTTTATGTTAATTCAAGTGTTACATATACATTTATCATGCATGAGTAGACTTTAGGATGACTTCTTGTTCTTGCCACATTCAAGGTGGCTACTTTGCTATTTATTTGTTCCAAGTAACTTAGTTGCAATATCAAAAATTCCTTTTCACAACATTCCTTCAATTTTGGATTTTATAATACTGTATTATACATTCATGATGTAAGTTATAGTCTTCCGTTCCTTTTCACAACATTCCTTCCATTTTGGATTTTATAATACTGTATTATACATTCATGATGTAAGTTATAGTCTTCCGTGTACAATAATGGGATCCTTCAATTTTCATAATAATATTTACCATTTATTGCTCTCATTTTATCATGGATTACCACTAGTGCATTGTAGTATTAAGTAGCAATATTATGCCTTTATGTTAATTCAAGTGTTACATATACATTTATCATGCATGAGTAGACTTTAGGATGACTTCTTGTTCTTGCCACATTCAAGGTGGCTACATTGCTATTTATTTGTTCCAAGTAACTTAGTTGCAATATCAAAAACTCCTTTTCACAACATTCCTTCAATTTTGGATTTTATAATACTGTATTATACATTCATGATGTAAGTTATAGTCTTCCGTGTACAATCATGGGATCCTTCAATTTTGGCTCTTATAATACTATATTATAGGTTGATGATGTGTAAGTTATACTCTTCCATGTACAATCATGGGATTCCTCCCCTTTACGCTTGTGTGTGCAGTGATTGTCTCACACTTACTATGTTAGAAACTCATTTAAATATGGTTGACATGTGAGATCCAGTGGAATGTTAATAAACATTAATGTTTGCCTCAATCATAGGAATAGTCAATTATTTAGTGAGACCTCTCACACAGTAATCATATTTTTTATCTTTATTTTTGATTTACTTAGACCCAAGGAGAATTTTCTTACCTTTACGCTTGTGTGTGCAGTGATTGTCTCACACTTACTATGTTAGAAACTCATTTAAATATGGTTGACATGTCAAATCCAGTGGAGTGTTAATAAACATTAATGTTTGCCTCAACATAGGAATAGTCAATTATCCAGTGAGATCTCTCACACAGTGATCATATTTGTTACCTTTATTTTTGATTTACTTAGACCCAAGGAGAATTTTCTTATCTTGTCTCATGAGGAGTTGCAACCAGTGATGATAAGTTCTTTAGCCACCAACATAATCTAATGAAATCAATTCTACTATAATCAAAACATTATCAACATTATAAAACCTCAAATTCAGCTTACTATTTTTCCAATAGATATTATTTTGTTCTTAATTGAAGCGGACCAAATGATGTCTACATTCATTATCTACCAATCCTTTCATGTAGGAGTATTAATTTTTTTTTTTCACGATTTTCTTTAATTTATTACCCTCCCTTCTATTCCTTTCCATTGAGATAAAGACAATTATAGGTCCCAAACTAAGGTATTATGGAATGCTTAATATCAATATCAAGAAGATAATAAGGAACTCCATCACCCAATTTTTACCATTGTACTGCCCCACCGTACCTTCCTGATCAATTTTCATCCACAACCATCCTGGTTTTACGTCCTTTTGCATATTGCAAATTATTGATCAATGTGTCTGGGGTTGTAAGCATTTATTTGTTCCAATTAGTCATTTATCCACATCTTATTTATGTCTATAAAAGTCATATTAAAATTCTTCAAGTACTTATCTAGGGTGGCTTTGGCTGGTGAGATGATGCCCTTTCCATATTAACAAAAATAGGTACGTTTTGCCAATATACTACAACATTCTTTATCATAACTTCAAGTTTTCCCTAGAATTATATGTACTTACTCAGTCATTTTCTTGTTCTAATCATTTTTTTTATCTACCATCAATCCTTCAAGTCTCATGAGGACAATAGACTCCCCAGAGTATTGAATACATACATCCATTGTTGTGTATATCTTATCATGCATGTATATATGTGCATAATCGCCTCTTCTTTTTTTTCATTTTCCATCATCGACCAGGTTAAGAGTCCACTCTCTGTGATTTATGGTTTCATCAATTGACTATAGTTTATAATATTCTGCAGTGCTACTAAACTGCCCATGGAATTCTTGCCTGCATATATTCCTATCCACCCTGGTGTATCAACTTAGATCAATCTTTAGATATTGAAATTACTAGTAACAGTCATAATTGAATTCTCTTTTCCTCTTTATCTCGAAGGCATTTACAAAGTAAACCAATTAACGAATCCTCCCCTGCTTCAATATATTTTTTTATTTGGAAGATGTATAAATTCCTCCGAGAGAGGCCATTGTATTCCTTTTTAAAAGGTTTCCATATTTTCGAAAATACCCCCAATCTTGCTCACTTTACTCTGGGGTCCCCAGTTCCCTAATTATTACTACATGGATTTCTTCTACGGGATATGTTATTGATTCCACCTGACGTGCTTACGTACTCTTTCAATGTAGTATGGTTGATAAAAAAAATTGTAAATAAAGTCGTTTTTTTTTTAGAAAATTTGTTTTTATGTACTATGTCGATTAGAGGGGAGTTAGAACAAAGTAAAGTTATATTTCTTTTAATATTCTTCATCCTTATTCTTCCAACATAATTCTCTTAGTGTTTTTTATTAAAAGTATGTACCTTTTAAAGGTATTTTACATTGTTGCATGTTATGGGTTAATGAATGGCTATTCCATTACTGGTACAGATTTCAAACATGGACTTATTTTCAGTTCCTACATAAATAGATTGAATCCTTTGCTCATATTAATACCTCATTAGATATACTTGCAATTATTTTAATGTGGTTTCTTATTAATTGTTTATATGGTGAAATTAGAGGTACAAATGATTTCCTTTTTATTGACTGGTGTGTTGAAGGGAATTTTTTTATTTTTTTTAATTCTTGTGTTTCTATTCCCCTGTAGTTTTAGTTTTCTTACTAAATTTGAGCTTTGCAAATGGAACCTTAACCATGAAATTCCTACAACCAGGTATTGATGAGGCCCATTCTTTCACTTGTATCCCTAGCTATGTTCTTGCAGTTCTTTATTGACGGTTCTGGTATTCATAACATTTTGCCGTAGGGCCTGTCAAGACCCCTTGGGGTATTTTCTCGCGGTTCGATCTTAGAAGCTATGGCCAGAACATGACAAGGTTGAAAAGTATGAGCCCGAAGACTGGTTAATTCTACGGTTTAATTACTCTCTTCTAAGGTTACACATTTATTCTTCCTCTCTCGTACTTGGCAGGAATTGCAACAGACCTTGGGTTTCAGCGGCAATATACAGGTATTGTTTCTATTAATTATTTTTAGCATTGTAGTATTCTTTTAATGGGAATTTCCCTTTCAGTCCTCATATAACCCTTATTAGTTAATATTGACAGGTTTGCAGATGACCCCCTCTTCAACACATATTTTATTGATTCCATCGAAGGTTCCAGGTTTCAATATTAACTCGTCTTCCCCTTCTGTATTACAAGTCCGAAAAGAGACCCAACCCTAATGATGCCCCAAGGGGTTCTTTTGCTATAATGGGTAGATTAGGATTGATGCCAAGGCCTTCGCCTCGTGTCTAGTTTAAAATTAGAAGTGGTTTGATATATTGGGTACAAGATTATTAATCCCTCGGATTCGAAAGTTAAACTCTATGGATAATATGTTTTCTTTGGGTTTCAGATATGGCCTTGCAGCCCTAAAAATTACTGTATTGGATATTTATATATATATATTTAAGGCATATCAAAGGGTAATTATTTATTGACTAAGTAATTTCCTATGGTGATATGAGGCATAATTAAAATTTATGGGTTTGGACGGTAACAAGTCCTTATGGTTCAATGTGTCGTGCACATTGCTATGTTCTTCTTTGATCCAGGTGGATATTGGTGGCCACTCACCTATTTTTCTTGGACCCCCACCATTGGTTCTTTTCAGTTTCCTTAATTGTAGAAAAAAATCTATTTTTGGCAGCTTTTGGGGTCCTAAACTTTTAGACCTGTTTTGAGGGACTAAAAGATGTTTTTAGGGAAAATGGAGAGACCGAAAAATTCCATAATTACTTTATTGGTTTGTTTTCAGCCTCGTCTCTGAGATTTCTGAAACAAGGTATTATGGTAGCCAAATGAAGATCGTATGCCAAAGTTACGACCCAGGGAAGTTGATGTACCAATTTACCCAAACAAGGCCCACAGTTTTGGCGCTTCATCTCCTAGGGTTAGGTTTTGGATGTTTAGCGTTTTCCATTATTTATGAATAATAAATATGCCTTTGAGCCTCATTGTAACACAATCCAGAGGCATGTAGCCACCACATCTATTCTCATAGATAAGCTACCTTCACATGAGCTAGTTTACCTTTATTTCTGTAAGCATATTTCAATTTTTTGGTATTAATGAAATGAAGTTTTATTTCTGTTGCATCTCTGTATATATGGGTATTTCTGTATTTTGTTGCATTCCTGCATAAGTCCGGATGAGTGCTATCAGAGTAATCTTCTCTTTCTCTATTTTTCTTTACATGTCCCTAACGAGGTTAGGGCTTGATCTAATTGAACCTTTGCAAGACAGTCTCGCAAAACCCAATGGCCACCCATGGCAGAAGGAATGAAAGATGAGGGGGCAGGAGATCGTTTCAAAATATTCCTTGAGGAAGCCCTCAAGCGACAGAGGAATGCGACGATGGATAAATTTGCTCGGATCTTTCGACGGTTGCCCACAAGTAACACATCCTCATCCAAAAACGACTCTGGAGGCGCCATTCCTTTTAACGTACAAGTTAACTTTGATATTCCCATATTTGAGGGCCAGATAGATGAAAACACCATAGATAAATGGTTAAATCTATTGGAAGAATATTTTTGAGTTCATGAATTTTCCAATTGGGAAAAGATTACTTTTGCACTTCTCAAAGCCGCCCCACACATCAATGACTGGTGGGAAACCTACTATGAACAAAAGGGCAAGAGGGAATCCTCACTATTTTTAGCCACACCCACATGGAATTCTTTCCGAGACGCCATCAAGGAACAATATTACCTTATCAGGAGCTTGAATATAAAAACATAAAGTGGACCACACTAGGGTATGGAAGGAACAAAGATGTGTTGAAGTTTACAAATTTTTTCCATACCCTTCTACAAAGCTCAATATCAAGGATTTTGAGCAGAATTTGGTACTCAAGTACCACAATTGTCTACACAAGTACATCCAGGATGAGATGGAGTTCCTGGACATCTCCTCTCTCAACACGTCCTATTGATACAGTGTCAAGATTGAGCAAAAGTTTAAACAGAAAAAGCGAGGCTTTGTATTTGTGAACATGAAGTAAGGGAAAGGCACCCCCAAACCGCAAATCAAAGGAAAAAAGCAAAGGTAGGGCGACCCAGGATAACTGCCAAAGCCGCAAGCAAAGAAAAACACCATGAAGAAAAAGAAGGACACGCAAAAATGGTGTGAGTTCCATAAGATCTCCACTCATAACACAAGTGAGTTTCGGGCCAAGCAGTCATTGGTAGCTGAGCTGAAGGATTCTGAATCAAACACATGTTCCGGCTCTGAGTCAGAACTCGAAAAGGGTAATGACAAAGGGAAGCAGATCATTGATGTAGAGCTAGTGCTATTGTGGTCACGACTAAGATCCAGAAGAATGAGCTTAAAGATCTCGAGGAGGGGGAATGCCTCTTTCACTCATAAATATGGGTGAAGGTTTCCCCACTGGAGTTCATTGTCGACAGCAGGAGTCAAAAGAAACTCATGTCAGCAGAGATCATGAAGCGGTCGGGCCTACCGACTACAACACATTTGCATCTGTACACCCTCGGGTGGTTTCACCAAGGACGAGATCTCCGCGCCAGCAAACAATGTTTCCTTCCCTACAACATTAAGCCCTTCACGGATGGGGTACTGTGTGATGTTGCGCCTCTTCAAGTTTGTAATGTATTATAAGGACAACCATACTTGTGGAATAAACATGTTGTATCTGAGTCTAGACCTCACTCTATGATTATTACTATGGGCGATAAGTTTTACAGAATAATGGATGTAGCCCCGCCTACGTCCATCTCTTTGATCACTGCAAAGAAATATAGTAAGACCATTTCCCATACCAGGAAATTTTTTTTCCTTATGATTTTCCCTTAGGGCAAGAAGAAGGTTGTGGTCATGGCTTCCAGACAGGGCTCCTCTTTATAGCAACAACAGATGGACAAGGTTGTGGAGGAGTAGAGGGACATTTTTGCCTCACCTATAGGGGTACCTCTGAACCGTCACATTAAGCACTCCATTGATCTAACCCTAGGTATGTCGCCACACGATGGACCAATATATCGATGCTCTATTCTGGAGAAGGATGAGATCAAGAGGTAGATTCAGGAGATTTTGTAGAAAGGGCACATCATGCCAAGCTCATCACCTTGTCGAAGCCTGATTGTGTTGATACAGAAGAAGGATGGGACCTGGAGATTCTATATTGACTATTGGGCATTGAACAAGATCATCGTCTAGAATAGGTACCTAAGCCCATGGATTGATGACCTTCTAGACCAGCTCAAGGGGGCCAAATATTTCAGCAAGATTGACTTGAAGTTTGATTATAACCAGGTGCCTATCGAACCCTCTAATTCATGGAAGACTGAATTAAAATCCAAGGAGGGTCTTTTCAAATGGTTGGTCATGCTTTTTGAGTTGACAAATGTTCCTAAAACCTTCATGAGATTGATAGAGGACATCTTGCGACTCTTCACCAATGCATTTGTGGTGGTGTATTTAGATGACATCTTGATATTCAACCAAAGTTGGGAAGAGCACCTCCACCATATTCGATAGATCCTTCAAACCCTACAACAATGCATGTTGTGTGTCAATTTGGAGAAATGCACTTTTGGCATGACCCAGGTTGAATATCTAGGGTACATCATTGATGATTATTGTGTGCATGTGGAACCAACCAAGATACAAGTAATTTGGGATTGGTCAGTCCCAACCACTCTGGTGGGCCCCAGTATTGCAACAATAATGCTGCAACTCCTCGGACTCCCTTCTTTAATTTTATCAACCCGGTAGTTCGTAACAAACTTGGAAGTGACGGTGTTGTATGCACAAGTACTAGCTCTTGCCGCAGCTGTCACTTGGTCAGCTGGCACAAGTCCACTAGGGGCTTAAGCCAACTTCTATGAGCTCTGAGAAGAATCTTTTTAACTGATGGATGAAAGATAACTCAAAGGAAGCTAATCTACTTGCAGAAAGAAACTGAAAAGCTGAAAGGAAATGCAAACCTTAGCAAACCCTAATTTTACCAGCTAGCCCTACTGATGTGAAAAAGATGATGCAAGCTACTGAAAGAGATGCCATTGACTTCTAGGAAAGTAAAATGCATGTGTCTAAGTTATCGCTATCCGAAGAAAACATCTTTTAGTATTTTTGAATAAGTTGTCAAGAATTATCATGCATGTGCTTTAACTGTTTTTGACTGTGCAGAAGTGGATTGGTGGAAAGGAATGCTTGGAGGAGGTCGGGAAGGTTTAGAGAGGGCCTAAGGGGTCCCTAACACCCTTCCAAAGAGTTTCATAGAGTTTGGATAGCAAGAAACCTCATTCGTGAGCTTCTACAGGAAGTCTGCAGGGGTTCTACAGGATGTTCTGGAATTTCTACATGATGTTCTGTGATTTTCTACAGGATGTTCCGAAAAGTGGATTTTGGAGGGTTGATGGAGGAAAAATGGTGGGAAAGTAGACATGGAGGTTGGATAATGATGTTAAGGGGTTTAGGACCTGCGCATGAGGCTAAGGAGCGATTGGATTTGGTTCAAGGATGGAGGAAGCGATGATGCACAAGAATGTAGAAATTAGGGCAAGGTGGGAAAAGTATGGCAAATGAAGGGTAGGAATCATGGATTAAGGGTTGGAGCAGATTATCTGATGGAGGAAAGGTAGATAGGGAGGTAATAAAGGTGATCTGCACACGATTTTCTAAAACTAACCAAACAAAGACTATGCAAACCCAAGATCTAGCTATCTTGACCTAATTTGACCTAAATAACAACAAGGAAAATGAACAGCAGTTTATTTGCAACGAAATAATGTGAAATGCTATGCAAACTAAGCAATCAAGACTCTGAACATGTAACCAAATTCTGCAAATAAAAATCGAACACTAATGATTGCATGGCAAAGCAAAGACTGTGTTTTTGTTGGCAGTAAGGTCACCTTGATCCCAACTCCTGATCCCACCGAGGGAGAGGTGAAATCAGAGGTGCTTGATGGCATTTTTCTAAAGCTCTTCCCTGTTAATAACCTATCAACTCAATCTGAACATAAAAAGCCTTTTTAATCATCAAAAGCAATCTAAATAACAAAGCAAAATTTAAATCTAAATAGCAGATTTTATTCTAAGAATGCAGCAAAGACACATGAAAGTAAACAAAGGAGGTACTGGGCACTTGCGATGGGCCCAACCCCAAGAGCTACAACCTCCTAAGAGAGATTTAGATCTGGTGCAAAACTGGATTCATCTTTATTGATCAAAAGAATAGTTACATTCCAAAAACTGTCTACAAGGAAAACTTGAAAATGTGCTGAAATGCAAAGCTAACTACAAACTAGCTAACTTCTGCCTACAAAGTGACTAACTGAAATGAGGCCCTAAGCCCTCTTATTTATACAAATTGAGGACCCCAATAGCCCTCCTAAACTTTAGGAACTCGGCTGCCAAAACTTGTAGTTAACAACACTTTTACTAGCACTTGCTCGGCTGCCCTTGTGATAATTGATTTGGTGGCCCTTGAACTCCGAGTTGATGGTGGAGAATTCGAGGTAAGGGCCGATAAATTAAGGGGACACCTTCCAACAAATCCTCTCCCTTGTTCTTCCATGAATTTAGCTGCCAAGTGCTCATTAAAACCTTTGATTTTGTCTCAAAATTGACTAAAATCTGCACAAAGCACCCATTAGACTTGTTGGCATAATGACTAACCCAACTCACTATATATAGCATAAATATAATAAAAAAAAATGCAATAATAATGAGAATGGTGGATTAAGTCGAATTAGGAGGTTGAATGAGCCCATATAATTATCCATTTTTGGGGCTCATCATCACCTTCCTACTGAAAGTGTTGCTCATCCTCTAAGCAACTAATCTATCTCCTCATCTTTGATGGCCCTGGTGGCCTCCCTGTCATGCCAAGCTTCTGAAGTGATGTCCTCTTCTCGGTCATGAAACCATGCTTTTCTCTCTGCTTCTTCCCACTGCCTGTGCTCCTTTTCCTGGAATATTCTCCTGTTCCTGTAGAACTGTCTTAGCATCCTGTAGATAGGTCTTTATGTCCAACATTTTCATTCTTTCTCTCTAAGTGGATGTCTTCGGGCTTCCCTATTCATGGTGATGGATGCCTTTGAGGGAGACCTCTCCTTTTGTGTAGCTGGGGTGTCTAAAATCGTGATTGGCTCTCTTAAAGGTGGCTGGGGTCTGCCAGTTTTTATCCACATGTTCCTTCTTGCCTTAAAATACATGGAAGGCTCCCTCTTTCACTTCCCTTTTTTCTTTAGATATGTGCTTAGGGTGGCCAGCACAGCTGCTGCTTCCTTGGCTAAAATCTCAGGCGATTTCTCCTTTTTTTGCGCTTTTCCAGACTTCCTGTAGAGAGTCCTGTGCTAACTGTTTTCTGTCTTCCTGTAGAAACGGTTTTCTGGCTTCCTGTAGAAACAGTCTTCACTGTTTTGGCTTGCTTGGCTGGGGGTGCCTTCTCTTTTAATGTTTGTTGTGGTTGCCTTGGGTGGGCCCTCACTTGCTTGGACTTTTTCAGTCCTCTCTGCCCTAGTTTGCAACCGTTTCTCCCTTGGTGTTTGTGCCTTTCTTCCACCCACAATATTAGCCTCAGTAGCTTGGCCTTTCCCTCATTCCTCTTCTTGTTCCTTCTGTGGTGGTCTGTCCTCGGTTTCCTTACCCCTGGCTTTCTCTTCTGCCTCAATGTGCTCCCTTTCCTCACTGCTGGATGAAGTGAGTTCCTCGGCTAGAATTCGGATATAATGCTTTGTTTTGGCTTGTTCTCTGATCAGAAGGGGAATTCTGTGTATGGTTTCCTCCCTAGAACTTTGAAGACAATATCCCTCAGATGTATATATTCCACTTTGCACCAAATCCCTGGTTAGAATGTTGTTGTTGCCCAAAACTCGACTATCAAAAGGGAATTAGGCTCTCACAGACAGAGTGCAGAGCTTAATTTCTATTCCGAACCTCATAAAGGTCACATTCTTTCTGCACAAGTTAGCCCTTACAGTGGTTTATCGTTTCTATAGGAAGAATTTGTTAACAGGAACCGTGGAGGAGAATGTGACGCAGAACCAATTGGAAAAACTCTGTGTATCACACAAGCAGTTGCTATTTTTTTTACTCACAGGCAGACTTGTTTCATACTTTCTTATTCAAAACAGTTTAATTCACCACCTTTTGAATGTATCATGCACGGGAGAGTGTGTTTCGAGCCTACCTTTCTCAGAACTCCAATCTTGATGAAGAAAAGTTTAGGCTCCCTGCTTCGGATGGATATGCCGTACTTCCTGTAGAAGACCCCCCCATTTCCTGTAGAGCGCCACTGCGCCTCTGAATGAGCCCGGTATGCGGGAGAATTTTGAACCAGGCTAAAAAGCTCGTGGAGGATGACGGGTTAACAGATTGTGGGAGCAGAGGATGTGTACTTTGGCTAAGAACGTTGCAGGTGCAAATTAATCAACGGGTGGTGAGAGTCAGCGGAGCATTTTTGTAATTGTTGCGTGATTTGTGGTGAGGGAGTGAAGTGGCCAAGTGTACGTGGCCACATGTAGACGGTAGTGTTGTTCATGAACTGTATGTTTTCCCCTTGTAATCACTGCCATTAATTGCACTGAGGTTTAAACGGCCAACACTCCCGGTTGTTTTAATTTTCACGTGAGTCGACTGTCCATGTGTACTGCATGACTTTCGACTAAGTGCTAGAGAAGGAAATGTCGGGTTAACCTTGCTAGATTCGTGGCTTAATCTCACCATTCCATTCGTTCATGCAGTTCTTAAATTAGATTTATGCAATAGAGGAACGAGTTTTAGTAACATACCTGGAAGTCAAATGGTTGCTGTGAGGTGTTGTGGCCTTTCATTTGCTGCATGCACTGGTTTCTGTGGTTGCATGGTGGCTTGGTTGCTGATTCATGGCTATTTTTTTTTGTGCAGGTATCCTCTGGTCGGATCCATGCTGTAGGAGCTGGATTCACATTTAAATCTGCACCCTCAAGCTGCTGCTGCTGAATTTTCACAGGACCGAAACTTGTTTTTGCCATTGCTCCAGAAAGATAGATCAGATCGATTGGAAACTTGCTGAGCATGTTCCTATCACCATTATGCACCTCCCATAGAAAAATTGTGATCAACGGATGCACAGATTTCGAGAAAAATGGAAAATGGCTGAAGATTACAGAGATCAATTTCTCGGAAACCATGCATTGGAATCGGCTGAAACTGCTTGGGTAGGCTACTATCACCCATATGCAACTCCCCATGAAACAGGTTTTGAAACGGATGCACAGATATGGAGAAAATGAAAAAATGGCTGAAGGTGATGGAGACTGGTTTCTTGGAAATCATGCACCAGAATTGGCTGAAATTGCTCGGGCATGTTGCCATTGTCCCTATACAACTCCACCTATAACAATTTTTCAAATGGATGCACAGTTTTCAAGCTAGGGAAAAAACAAATTCTGTTCTATGTATTTTTTCTCAAAGCATTCTGCAAGTTTTTGCATGGTAGAAAAAATGAGCTTGGGCTGTGATGCAGGCATGGAGATGATGGAGGAGGAGTTTGAAGATTGCAGGAGGACTTCTGAACCCTTGAGGAAGGTAGCATGTTCGCCAAACTACCTTTTTGAAATCCATTTCTAGCTTCCTTTAATTTCTACAGGAACTTCCTGTAGAAGCACAATGAGGTGGAAAAAGTGATGGAGAAAGGTGAGGGATGGAAACAGGGGTGATTGTAGGCCTAACCAACAAATTCCAACCATCAGATTCCCTTTTAAAATTGAATTTGGTTCATCCGAAGGTTCTACAGGATGTTTCAGAACTTCCTGTAGAAACGCCTGGAACTTCCTGTAGAAAAGCTTGGGGCTTCTTGTAGAAAGCCAAATCCTGACCTGAATGTGACCAAATCCTAGGAAAGGTGAGTGGCCATGGAGGGAGTGTTTGAAGGGATGTCCTGGAGCCTGGTACGGACTTCTGTCCTCGTTTTACGCACCCCTCTTTTCCTGCAAAGTATTCACTCAACCTGCAATTTTCACAGAGATTAGTCCTGCTTTCTTTTTTATTTTTTCTTTTTTTTTTTGAAAACAACTAGGGCGCCTCATGGAGGTTTTCACCCTAATTGCCTGCCTTGGGCGCCTCCAAGGGAGGTTTTCACCCAGGGATCTTATTCTCTTTTTCTTTTCTCTTTTTTCTTCTTTTTTCCAACCCATTGACCGCCTCATGGAGGTTTTCAATCAATGAGCCAATCTAAGGCGCCTCCGAGGAGGTTTTCACCTTAGATTTTTATTTGCTTCTTATTTTCATTTTTTTCTCTTTTTTCTCTCTCTTTTTTTTTTTCTACCCTACCCTACTTGAAAAACAAACTCATTTTCAAGTGTAAGAATACTTCCAATGGGGCCATGTGCACATCGAGATTAGAGACAAAATGATGTGGAGGCTTGAAATGCATGCTTTGACAGCTATCCAGATTTCATAGACCAAATGATTTGACTTTGAAGGGATCAAACATAGCTGAAGAAGAGAGTACCACTGCAATTTAGTGACCGTTTGAGACCATATCTCAATATAACTCTAATATCCTTGGTCCTTTTGCTGATCTGGACCATGTTTCATGTCACCTTCTACCATGACTTTCTCATCTTCCTCTTTTTGCTAATCTTTCTCTTGAATACATGGAAGATTTGATGGTAACCATGAGGGAACTCTCTCGATCTCTACTTCTGATGTCTTCTCTTCATCAAGTTCAGCCCATGGTGCTTTGATCTCCTCTTTTGAATCTTCTTTTGCCTTTGGTCCTTTAATGTTGTCAATATAATATCTACTTTGCAACACTCTTCCTGAGCTATGGTGAAGATCATTGAGCTCAAGAGGAGTCATTTGGACATGTTGTGTCTCAGCATTGCAATTGTGTTGAGCTGCTCCAATGGGCAGGTTTGGGAATGGTGGTACGGGTAGTTAAGTGGGGGTGTATACTTGAGATGGATGCAGATGGGGTTGTGGTTGGGCAGGTGGTGGAGTAGGCGATTGTTGCGGTTGAGCAGGTGGTGGAGGCAAAGGAGTGGGAGGAGAGTTGTACTGGGGCCTCCACCCTTGATGAGGTGCATTCCACTGAGGCTGTGGTTGAGCATAAGAGTGAAATGGATGAGCAACTAGTTGGGCATAATATGGAGATGGATCCGACCAAGGAGGGGGTGTGGACCAGGAAGGATGAGCAAGGGGACCCCAAGAAGGCCTGGAAGTGGCTAGATAGGGGTCGTAATAGGTCTTGGATGTCCTTTACATTCCCTGCTGGTAAGGTATAGGTCCATGTGACCTCCTTTGGTTCATGAAATAGAGTGATTCAGTGGCTCTTTTGGCTCTCTGATATGCAGCTTTAAGTCCAGGCAAGGAAGGGCACTGATTCGTAGGATGGTATTCTTCACAGACGAAACACACTTCTAAGGAGTGCATTGGACACTCATTCCTAGGATGCTTTCTAGTGCACCTAGGACAAAAGATGAACAAAGCCCTCTTGGCTTCCTCTTGCTTCCTTTAGATCTGTAAAGTATCCAGTTGCATGGCAAGAAACTGCCTCATCTCGCTCTTGAAATCTTCCATCTGATTTGCAAATTCATTTTTGGACAAGGTACTGCTCCCAACATTTCTATTTGTAGCCATTCGCTCCAGAGGAATGTTTTCTTCTTCTTATTCCCTTGAGGTTATTCAAATATGTCTTGCTGTCCACCTAAGGGTTCTTTAATCACAGCCATCGAAGAAGAGAAAAGGTTCGTTGTGTGAAGCAGTGGGGGTGTTGTGAAATCATTTTTCTAAATTATCTCTACTCCTACAAGACATGAAATGAAATCTTTTTCGTTGATTTTTGCTTCTTTTTTTTTCTGCTTGTACCTACAAAACTAACATAGATTGAACTGCAACTAAATATCTTGCTGAAATGAAAATGCGGAATTGAAATGAAAGCAGGAAAGGACTAATCTATTTTTCTCAAATGAAATTGCAGGAATGAAATGCTAGTCTACGCTTGCAGAATTGAAATGCTAATCTACGCTTGCAGAATTGAAATTGCAAAATTGAAATGCTAATCTATGAAATCAGGAAATATCTACTCTACTTTTGCAGAAATGAAATGAAATAAACTACCTAGTAGAAGGTTGTAGTGGAAAATAGAAGAAAAGCAGCAATCGCCAATACTCTGACGCTTCCCCGGCAACGGCGCCAAAAAGATGTGGTGAGCTCCAGTATTGCAGCAATAATGCTCCAACTCCTGGAACTCCCTTCTTTAATTTTATCAACCCGGTAGTTTGTAACAAACTTGGAAGCGACGGTGCTGTATGCACAAGTACTAGCTCTTGCAGCAACTGTCACTTGGTCAACTGGCACAAGTCCACTAGGGTCTTAAGCCAACTTCTATGAGCTCTGAGAAGAAGCTTTTTAACTGATGGATGAAAGCTAACTCAAAGGAAGCTAATCTACTTGCAGAAAGAAACTGAAAAGCTGAAAGGAAATGCAAACCCTAGCAAACCCTAATTTTACCAGCTAGCCCTACTGATGCGAAAAAGAGGATGCAAGCTACTGAAAGAGATGCCATTGACTTCTAGAAAGGTAAAATGCATGTGTCTAAGTTATCACTATCTGAAGAAAACATCTTTTTGTATTTTTGAATAAGTTGTCAGAATTATCATGCATGTGCTTTAACTGTTTTTGACTGTGCAGAGGTGGATTGGCAGAAGGGAATGCTTGGAGGAGGTCGGGAAGGTTCAGAGAGGGCTTAAGGGGTCCCTAACACCCTTCCAAAGAGTTTCATAGAGTTTTTCTAGCAAGAAACCTCATTCGTGAGCTTCTACAAGAAGTCTGCAGGGGTTCTACAGGATGTTCTGGAATTTCTACAGGATGTTCTGTGATTTTCTACAGGATGTTCCGAAAAGTGGATTTTGGAGGGTTGATGGAGGAAAAATGGTGGGAAAGTGGAAATGGAGGTTAGATAATGATGTTAAGGGGTTTAGTACCTAACGCATGAGGCTAAGGAGTGATTGGATTTGGTTCAAGGATGGAGGAAGCGATAATGCACAAGAATGTAGAAATTAGGGCAAGGTGGGAAAAGTATGGCAAATGAAGGGTAGGAATCATGGATTAAGGGTTGGAGCAGATTATCTGATGGAGGAAAGGTAGATAGAGAGGTAATACAGGTGATCTACACACAATTTTCTAAAACTGACCAAACAAAGACTATGCAAACCCATGATCTAGCTATCTTGACCTAATTTGACCTAAATAACATCAAGGAAAATGAATGCTAGCTTATTTGCAAAAATAATGTGAAATGATATGAAAACTAAGCAATCAAGACTCTGAATATGTAACCAACTTCTGCAAATAAAAATTGAACACTAATGATTGCATGGTGAAGCAAAGACTGTGTTTTTGTTGGCAGCAAGGTCACCTTGATCCTAGCTCCCGATCCCACTGAGGGAGAGGTGAAATCAGAGGTGCTTGATGGCCTTTTTTTGAAGCTCTTCCCTATTAAGAACCTATCAACTCAATCTGAACATAAAAAGCCTTTTTAATCATCAAAAGAAATCTAAATAACAAAGCAAGATTTAAATGTAAATAGTAGATTTTATTCTAAGAATGCAACAAAGACACATGAAAGTAAACAAAGGAGGTACTGGGCACTTGAGATGGGCCCAACCCCAAGAGCTACAATCTCCTAAGAGAGATTTAGAGCTGGTGCAAAGCTGGATTCATCTTTATTGATCAAAAGAATAGTTACATTCCAAAAACTGTCTACAAGGAAAACTTGAAAATGTGCTGAAATGCAAAGCTAATCTACTAACTAAAATCGAACTACAAACTAGCTAACTTCTACCTACAAAGTGACTAACTGAAATGAGGCCCTAAGCCCTCTTATTTATACAAAGTGAGGACCCCAACAGCCCTCCTAGACTTTAGGAACTCGGCTGCCAAAACTTGTAGTTAACAATACTTTTACTAGCACTTGCTCGGCTGCCCTTGTGATAATTGATTTGGTGGCCCTTGAACTCCGAGCTGATGGTGGAGAATTCGAGGTAAGGGCCCATAAATGAAGGGGACACCTTCCTACAAATCATCTCCCTTGTTCTTCCATGAATTTGGTTGCCAAGTGCTCATTAAAACCTTTGATTTTGTCTCAAAATTGACTAAAAATCTGCACAAAGCACCCATTAGACTTGTTGGCATAATGACTAACCCAATTCACTCTATATAGCATAAATATAATAAAAAACATGCAATAAACTAATGATAATGGTGGATTAAGTCAAATTAGGAGGTTGAATGAGCCCATATAATTATCCATTTTTGGGGCTCATCCCACTCTAACAGAGCCTCGCAGCTTTCTGGGTCTTGCCAATTTCTATCGCATGTTCGTGTCTGGGTTCTCTGATATCACTTGGTCTTTAAGTCAAGTCACCAAGGGTGGAGTGAAAGAAAAATTATTTTTGTTTGAATTCCAATAGAAAGCATTTTCTGAGTTGAAGCATCACCTTTGTTCTACACCAGTGCTCACATTACTAAACCTGCAACAACCATTTGAGATCGATACAAACACTTCCAACTATGCTATTGGTGCAGTTTTTACTCAAGAGGGGGATCTTGTGGCATATCACACTAAGACACTGCCAGCCACAATCTAAAAGTATCCCACCTATGGAAAAGAGATTTATTCCATTATGTAGGCCTACCGACAATGTAAGCATTACATTATGAGGAAGGAAACTGTCATCCACACAGACCACCGACCCCTGCAGTTCATACAGACACAAGGGAAGTTGCAGAACAATCACCATCAGAAATGGTCCACATACCTACAACGATTCCATTTGAACATTAAGTACAATAAAGCCAACACCAACAATGTTGCAGACTATCTTAGCCGACCACCGATCATGGTGCTGACGACTATGCTCAACTCTTGTGGGCACGAGACTATGGGGTGGCCGCATCTTTACGAGAGTGATCTAGATTTTGGAAGGACATACCAGACACTCCTGGAAGGTAAGAAAGTTCCAAATTTTCACCTCCAGGAAGCACTATTATTCCACCAGGGACAAATTTTTGTTCCTTCAAGAGAGCATGCCAAGATAATTTTTGAGGCGCATAGTGGGTCGCTGGACATTTCGAGGTAGAGAAAACAATATCAGTGTCACAGAAGTATTTTTATTGGTCGAACCTTTGACGGGATGTTAGGAAGTACATCATATCCTACACTTCCTGCACCATTTCCAAATCGACCATCAAGAAGCAAGGCCTATATACTCCTCTGCCTACTCCTAGTCGACCTTGGGAATCCATCTCCATGGATTACATGTCGGGCCTTCCTTCTACTAAGCATGGCAACGACTGTGTTTTCATGGTCATCGACATATTCTCTAAGATGGACATTCTAGAGGCCTGCACGAACAATATCACAACAAAAGCCACTGCTAAGCTTATCTTTGAACGAGTGTGGGTACTTTTTGGGATCCTGCAGTACATTATCTCAGATTAGGACAACAGGTTCCTAAGTAGATTTTGGTCAAGTCTTTGGTCGATGTTGCATACCAAGCTCACTAAGTCCACAAATTTCCACCCCAAAACTGATGGCCAAACATAGGTCATCAATAGGATGATCGTACACATTCTACATATGTACAACTCAAAGCATCCACGCACATGGGAAGAAATCCTCCCCTATGTCCAGCACAACTACAATCGAGCTCTCCATAGCTCAACTGGCCACAACCCCTTTCAGGTGGGGTTGGGATTCCAACCACTGTGTCCCATTGATGTAGCCATACCATTTGTAGAAACTCAGGTAGATTCGGTTCATGTCCAGTCTGAAGCCGACAGGGCTAAAAATTCATTGGGTGCATTCAGTACATTTTCTAGCAGGTCCATGACATATTGGACAGAGCCAATGCCAAGTACAAGCAACATTATGATCAACATCGGGTGCTACACAAGTTTCGGGGGGGCAACAAAGTTTGGTTACATTTGCAGAAGGAGTGCCTCACTGAGCCCCACTGCAAGCTTCACCCACCTCGATATGGGCATTACACCATCACTACGACTGTAGGGGACAATGTTTTCAAGCTCATCATCCCACAATTACTTGGCCTGCACCTAGTGTTCAATGTGCATTGACTTTGGCCATACTTTCCACCATTACTAGACACATCAGACATTGCAGAACAACTCACACCAATAGAGTTAAACCCAGATTGCATGGAACAGGCCAAAACAAATCAGATCATGGACATGCGGTTCAAGAGCACCAGTAGCAGAAGATCCAAATGTATCGGGTTGTCAAAGTTAGCCAACTCCTGCACCAAGGCAAGTGGTTTACCAGGGACCAAGTTCAACAAAAGTTTCCCCTTCTCATGGAAGCATTCAACACAATGGGGACCATTGCTTTCTAAGGGGGGAGGACTAATCCAAGTGGATATTGGTGGACATCTGCCTATTCCACTCTGACCCCCACCATTGTTTCTTTCCAGTTTCCTTAATTGTAGCACAACTTGCTATTTTTGGTAGTTTTTCGGGTCCTAAACTTTCAGAGTCATTTTGAGGGACTAAAATATGTTTTTAGGGAAAATTGAGAGACTATAAATATCCTAATTTAATTCACTAATTTGTTTTCAGCCTCTTCTTCGAGATCTTCGAAACGAGGTATTATGATAGCCAAATGGAGATCATATGCCAAAGTTACAAACACAAGAAGTTGATCTACCAATTTACCCAAATGGGGCCCACAGTTTTGGCGCTTCATCTCCTAGGGTTAGGTTTTTGGATGTTTACAGTTTTCCATTGTTTCTCAATAATAAATAGGCCTTTGAGCCTCATTGTAACACAATTTAGAGGCATGTAGCTGCCACATCTCTTCTCAGAGATAAGTTACCATCGTTCGAGCTAGTTTACTTTTATTTCTGTAAGAATATTTTATTTTTTATTATTAATGAAATGACGTTTTATTTTTGTTGCATCTCTGTGTATATGGGTATTTCTGTATTTTTTGTGTTCCTGGATAAGTGCAGATGAGTGGTATTAGAGCAGTCTGCTCTTTCTCTATTTTTCTTTGCATGTCCCCAACGAGGTCAGGATATAAGGAGTTAGGGCTCGATTTGGTTGAACCTTTGCAAGACTAGCCTCGCAAAACCTGACGCCCTCCCATGGTGGAAGAAAACAAAGACGAGGGGGTAGGAGAACCTTTCAAAATACTGCTCGAGGAAGCCCACGAGTGATAGAGGAATGTGATGATAGATAAATTTTCCCATATCTTTTGACAGCTGCCCACAAGCAATACATCTTCATCCAACAACCACTTTGGAGGCACCACTCCTTTTAAGGTAAAAGTTAAATTTTATATTCCCATATCTAAGGGCCAGATAGATGCAAACACCATAGGTAAATGGTTAAATTTGTTGGAAGGATATTTTTCAGTTCATGATTTTTACAACTAGGAAAAGATTACTTTTGCACTTCTAAAAGCCGCCCCACACATCAAATATTGGTGGGAAACCTACTGTGAACAAAAGGAAGAGAGGGAATCCTCATTGTTTTCTACGGCACCTACTTGGAATTCTTTCCAAGATGCCATCAAGGAACAATATTACCCTGTCGAGAGCTATGAATATAAATACATAAAGTGGACCACACTATGGCAAGGAAGGGACCAAGATGTGCTGAATTGTACAAATTTTTTTCATAACCTTTGCAAAAAGTTAGGTATCAAGGATTTTGAGTGGCATTTGGTACTCAAGTACCGCAACTATCTACACAAGTACATCTAGGATGATATCAAGTTCATGTACATCTCCTTGCTCAAAATGGTGTATCGATATGCTATCAAGATTAAGCAAAAGTTTAAACAAAAGAAGCAAGACTTTGTATCTATGAATATGAAGCAAGGAAAAGGCACCCCCAAACCACAAAGAAAAGGGAAAAGCTAAGGTGGGGCAACCCAATACAACCTTCCAAAGCCTCAAGCAAAGAAAAACACCATGAAGATAAAGAAGGACACGAGAAAATGGTGTGAGTTCCATAAGATATCCTCTCACAACACAAGAGAGTGTTGGGCCAAGCAGTCACTGGTAACCGAGATGAAGGTTTCCGAATCAGACACATGTTTCGACTCTGATTTAGAACTCGACAAGGGGAATGAAAAAGGGAAACAAATCATTGACGTGGAGTCTAGTGCCATTGTGGTCACCATTAAGATCTAGAAGAATGAGCCTGAGGATCCCAAGGAGGGTGAACGCCTCTTGCACTCATAAATATGGGTGAAGGGTTCTTCACTACAGTTCATTGATGACAACGGGAGCCAAAAGAACCTCAATTCAGCATAGGTCATGAAGTGCTTGGGCCTATCGGCTACAACACATATGTAGCCGTACACCATTGAGTGGCTTCACCAAGCACGATATCTCCATGTCAGGCAACAATGTCACCTTCCCTACAGCATCAAGCCCTTCACAGATGGGGTATTGTGTGATATTTATCCTCCTGAATTTTGTGAGGTATTATTAGAACAACCATACTTGTGGAAGCGACAAGTTGTATATGATTCTAGACCTCACTCTATGATTATTATTTTGGGTGATAATTTGTACAGGATACCGAATGTAGTCTTGCTTACCGCCATGTATTTGATCACTGCATAGAAATGTAGTAAGATCATTTCCTAGATCATGAATTTTTTTCCTTATGGTTCGAACTCAAGGGAATAAAAAGATTATGGCCATGGATTCTAGACATGGCTCATCCCCATAGCAGCAATAGATGGACAAGGTTGTGGAAGAGTACAAGGAAATTTTTGCCTCACCTACAAGGGTCCCTTTGCACTGTCAAGTGAAGCACTCCATCGATCTAACCCCGGGTGTGCCGCTACCCAATGGACTGATCTATTGATGCTCTATTCTAGACAATGGTGATATCGAGAGGCAGATTCATGAGCTATTGTTGAAAGGGAACATCAGGCCAAGATCATCATCTTGTGGGTGCCCGATTGTATTGGTACAAAAGAAGGAAGGGACTTGGAGACTCTGTATTGACTATCGGGCGTTGTCATGCGGAAAGAGTCATTAGTGCGGACACAACCGACCTCCCTAGAAGCAAAAGCTTTCTAGTGACAAACAAGACAAATAAAGCTACCTTTCTCTAAACATGCATTGCAAATACAAGTAATCAGGGGATCTTTAACATACCTTTAGTCCAACGCTTTGTAGTAGTCCAGCCTCGCCGATCCGGATGAGCTCCTCCTTCTCTTCGAAACCTGCATTCACTAACAAGCCAAAAGATTAAATAGCACCTGATAAACTCATAAAACAATACACATCTATCATATAGACCAAGGAGTATATGAAACAAACCATGAATAACAATCTGTTGAGAAAAATAAGTTCATTTGCATTAAAAGGTAACAAAATGAACCATTACAACCTGAGCCTTGGTGTTGTGCAAGTCCCTCCTAGGGTCCAGCAAGAGTTTTCCTTTACTTTGATCAGCTCACCCACTCTCAAATAAGGCTAGGAAAGGATGGGAATCTCTCCTCTCAAGCTTTACAAGGGAGTTCTAATTCCAGCAGCATCTACCCTTAGGAATGTTCAGCTTTCAACCTCCCTCCCTTTGGCCCAATGCCTGTATTTATAGTGCTCTAGAGGAAGTTATTCAGGTCCACCATCAATGGGATAAGCCCCTCTTTGGATGGGATAGCTCCCCTCTTGATGGGATAAGTTCCTCTTTGGTAGGGATACATGAACCATTTGGAGGCGCTCCATACACGTCAAACAAGCTTCTAGAAGGCTCTAGAAATGACCACAAGTAACGTTTTTGGAGTGAAACTTGCGCCTTTTGACCTTTACAGGAGTACGCACCCATTGCTTTACATACAGAGCGTACAAGTACGCAGGTATTGTGAACTTGGAGTGCGTACACACAGGTAAGGCTAAGAGAAACTGCGTACCCAGAGATATATAGATTTTCAATGACTTTCTCTCTTTCTTGAAGTTTGACATGGAGAGCAGAGGTATGAGGCTTGCCAAGGAGGATAGTATGACAGTTGATGGAGCCATACTAACTGCAAATAGTCATGGTGACAAATTTTAGTGTAACAGATTGCCCCCTAAAGTGTGAAACCTGAAGTAGATTAGGGTTTCATATCATCTAGGAAGGGTGAAGTACTTTATCATTTCAAGGATTATCTTGTGGAGAGCCCAGTCGGAACCTGCAAGTATTCAACACAAAATACATATATGTGATCATATCATCGCTGAGGTAGGCATTCCCATACTCAGATTGAAAACTTTAACTAATTGACTATCTACTGCTCTGATACAGGAATGATTCTGTAGTACATCATAATCATAGAATTTTGTAGACACAGTATGGACGCAGCCATCTGTTTATGATTAGTCTACTGTACAATGAATACAAAACTCCTCGTAGCCTGGATGGTGGGAACTAGATCCAGGGTCTTCATTTCTACTTCCCAAACAGGTACGATTCTATTCATGTGAATAAATGAGTTGATGTCGAACATGGTAGAAACCACTTGATTACCAGTCAATGATGTAAACTGTTAACAAGCGTGAGAGAGACCACCAGTGATGTCAATGGTTCTCAAAGTACCCAGTACAATCCATGAGATGTGAATGAATGAGTTGATGTTGAACATTTCACGGAATCCTTCGATCGAAAGTCAATGATGTAAACTGTCGTCAAAGGCGAGAAACTTGCCATTGATGCATGCAAACTTCAAGGTACTGACGATTCCTGGGTCATCTTTCTAGATAATGTGCTGATGTCGATAGAAAGCGACCCGTTGCAGGCAAGCCCACAACACGAAATCATAGATCAAGTTGAAGAAATGTAGCTGTAAGGACTGACTCAGGGATGGTCAAAATGGATGACGAGTATTTTGCAGATGAATGTTTATTGCAGAGACCTCTTGAACACATAACGACACGACAGATGGCTTGGTGATATTTGACCCAAAGTTAATACCCGGCTAAAGACTTTCAATGTGGCTTGATCAATTGTGAGGCAAAGGATTTCCCAACCCAGGTGAATGAAAGTGTCGTGTTCAAGAGTGGTAATAAGGCTTCTTTTGAGATGAAGGATAACAAATGGGCTCATTTTTCTCTCTTTTCCCCACCATTTCTGGCAAGTACCTCTTTATTTTTTACAAGCTTGAGGAGGATAACATATGCTTGATTATAAGCTCATCCTTCGGATGAGTCCAACTTAGTTTTGATTCGAACCCTAAGAAGGAGTGGTCCGTTCCTGTTTGTAATCGAACAGGTCCTTTACTGTGAAATTTTAACGAGTCCAGTATAGGAGAAACTCGGCGTTTTTCATTTTTAGAGAGTCTGAAAAAACTAAAGAAGACTCCAGGTTGAACTTTTTCGTAAAGTTGTGTCTCCCAAGCCCGAAAAAGTATAAAATAATACTTGAGAGAACCGCTTAGTCTTGCGACCAAGGAGTACTTTCATGATTAGTGCCTCTGACCTGAAAAGTAAAAAGCGATCAAGGACACGTCGTTTTATTTCCGTATCGAGTTTGAAACGACAAAAACCCGGCAATCTTTTCCTGTTTTTACGGTCAGAAAAGAGCTATAAGGGGACCGTCTTTTAATTCCATTTTAACGAGTGTAAAAGAAACGCTCGGCAATCTTTTCATGTTTTAGGAGTCAGAAAAGGGTTTAAAAGATGACTCTGATGTTTTGGTTCGTGAAAAATGATAATTTTCCTGCACAAAAACGACACATTACTCATACCTGTTTAAGATAAGCAAAAATTCATTGAGAAATATCCTTCCATGGTGAAAAATAAACAAATTTAGCACTCATTTATCCAAAAAACCTATAAAAAGACCTTTTACCATGTCATTTTTACCATTTTACTGTTGAAGGAGAGAAAAGGGCTTTTGGCAAGAAACTTCCCGTGGACTTTGCGGAGAATCCGACCGTCGGAATCGAGTGCCGTCTCTTTCAGGTATTTCACAACATCCTCCTCTTTGTTTTCATCCATTTAGAATTTCATTTTAAGCCCTATTTTTATTTTTTGAGGGCTTTGGGGTTTTAGGATCCGCCTTTCGGGGTACGCAGGTGCCCCATGGGTGACCTGCGTACCCCGACATTTTCGTTTATGGGAAAATGGCGGGAGTACGCAGCCTGCCTTCAGAACAGTTGCGTCCATACGCTCTGTTTCTAAACGCGGGGTGCGTACTCCGCGCAAAGCAATTTCAAAACCCCAAATCTCAAAACCTAACCATCAAATTTTGATTTAATGAATTCTAATGAATGTTTTCTAGTGTGTAGATTGCCCACCATGCTTGATTGGCGCGAAAGAGAACACGAAGATGTCGATTTGGCCGCAATAGATCATCAACCCTCCATTGATGCTTTGAAGGCATGCGGTCTCTACAAATACTGGGCCATACCTGGCATGAGGGCCCAGGTGCGATTCTTAGAATGGCTGGTTGAAAGGTGGAACGTTCAGGATCAATGCTTCTATATCGGAGGGCACCAGCTCGAGATAGAGCCCTCTGACATATATTTTCTCACTGGTTTGCCTAATAGGGGTGAGCAACTGACTCTGTCCGGGACTAGGCCGGGTGGCCAATCCCTTGCTAGCCTCCGGCTAGAGTGGTGCAACAATCAAAACCAGGAGAAAGGGATAGAAATCAAATACATATCCCTGCCCGAACTTATGGTAATTGCCTTTACAGTTACCAGACTCTGCGGCGCAGCCGCCTTGCACATTGCCACCGGGTCCCAAATGCGGATGGCGATAGATTGCTACCGAGGCACCATTTTCAATTGGTGTGACGCTGTGTTGGCCAATATGAAGGGCCAACTGACTAGGGCAAAGAACGGGCAATTAAAGACCTTTGGGTATGGGCCTTTAGTTGTGAGCTTTGCCCTAGAGAGGGTTCCGATGCTGATCCCACAGCATCTCACTGTTCCAGCTGGGCCTCCTGGGGAGCCAAAGTTGATGCGATGGGTTATGGTGATGGCCCGGCATCCTGACGAGGGAGCGGGAGTTGTTCGATTTCCTGCGGGTTACTTTCACTGGTTGGAGGACCAGGTCTTTGCGATTCAGGACTTTCCTTATGCCGGAGTAGGTTTTCGCAGTGATCCGGACATGGTTCTTCCACAGGGAGAACAATGGGACGACAGAGGTATTTCATTTTCACAAGTTTTTTAAATTATTTACTTTTTATTTGTTTTTATATCGTCTCAAAACTGACAGTGACAAATTTCAAAATGCAGATGTAGGTCCACAGCGTCCGGCCAATCTTCGGCCATTCGAGAGAAGAGTACCAGTTGCAACAGCACCAGCCCCACAGGATGCGGCCGCAGAGACCTTAGCCAAGCTGGAACAAGACCTAGAGCATCTCACGGCGGACATACCAGAGACGACTATAGACGATATTCCTATCCGACTTCAGCGCTATGTGGTCACAGTCCCAGGACCTTTCAGGAGGTTCCTGTGTAGGGTAGCGCAGGCAGTGGTCTCGTATAGAGAGCACCACCAGTGATTGGCTAGTCACTTTTTGTAGACACATATGACATTTTTGGTTTTTTGTACTTATCATTTTTGCCGATCATAAGGTGTTTTTCAACCTATGATCGAAGACGATGTATATTTTTGACACACTCCTATCTATATATATATATCATTATTACCAGCTTATCTTGTTAAACATGTATGATGAAATGTTTTTAAATTTACATTTATGATTATTGCAAATGTCTGTCTAACATTCGAGAAGCAATTGCATCTGCTAATGTATTTAATGACCTTGGAATATGCTGATATTCAATGTAATCAAATTCACGTTCCAAGAGGCGCACTCTCAAAAATAACCTTAATAACACTAGATTTCTAATGGCATATACTCTATTAAGTTGTAATACAACGAATTCAGAATCTAACCTGACTATCAAACTTCGAATCCCAAATGAAATAGATTCAGATAATAACTCAATCACTGCACTGTATTCTGCAATGTTGTTTGTTGTTTGACCAAGGCTCACCCCATGCATAGAAACTAACTCGTGAGAGGGTGAATAGATAACCCAAGCTGCGGAAGAGATATTCCGTGTACTACGACAAGCACCATTAGCAAATCCAATGTACGTTTGGAGAGGCGTCGACATCTGCAATATCAAGAGTAAAACCAAGATAAGCCAGAATAACGACGAAAAACACACTCTCTAAGCTAAGCACACTGTCTATATTAACAAACACACCAGCTAAAAAGAAAAACTAACCTAACTAAATCTCCATACCCATCATTTAAGCATAATACCTCTTTAGGTAAAGTCCATTTCTGGGCTTACCCAAAGAGTCCCCATCAAAATCTACCAGCTCATAGGCCCCTTTTGCTAGCTTTCGCTTGACAATGTAGGGCCCATGCCACATAGGAACGAATTTACCAGCACCCAATTTATCATTAGCTTGATCATATAATAGCACTAGGTCTCCTTCCGAAAAATTACGAGGGGTCACGTTGCGATCATACTGAGCTTTCATCCTTTTTGCGTGAGTCTCGATTGCCAATGCAGCGTCACGTCGAGTCTCATCTAATTTAGCTAAGTATAATAGACGCTTCTCCTCTTCGGAAGTAGCTGGAAGTAATTCGATAGCCATTTGAAGTGATGGGATTTCGCATTCAATGGGCAACACTACTTCCAAACCATAAACTAGCTGGAAAGGAGTGAACCCTGTTGATGTTTTCACTGAGGTTCGGTACGCCCAAAGTGCTGAAAATAACATGTTGTGCCAATTCGACCGATGAATACCAATGATTCGTCGGATCATGATAACCAGAACTTTGTTGATGGACTCAACCAAACCGTTTGCTTGGGGATAATAAGGAGTAGAACTATCATGACGCAAACCAAGCTGGCTTGTAAGTTCTGTCATCTTAATGTTTCGAAAATGGTGCCCATGGTCAATGATTATCGCTTGTGGGACACCAAACCTAGCAATAATATGATTGAATACGAAAATTGCAGCTGTCTTACCGTCAGCCTCGAATGTAGGCATCGCCTCGGCCGACTTAGTAAAATAATCAACCGCAAGGATGATATACGCATGCCCCCCGGCCAAGTGAGGGTTACATGTAATAAAGTCGATACCCCATTTAGCAAAAGGACCAACGGTAATTATAGGGTGGAGAGGAGCAGGTGGTGCGCGCATCTTGCAATCAAACACTTGACAGTTGTGGCATTTTCGGACCGCAATGATACAATCTTTAAACATGGACGGCCAGAAGTAGCCAGCACGCAACACCTTCTGGGTTGTGGCATACCCAGACATATGACCGCCACACGCTCCAGAATGATATTCATTCATAACCCTTTCTGCCTTTTCATGAGTTAAGCAACGATGAAAAACCAAGTCCGCCCCACGACGATAAAGAGTATCTCCAATAATTTTGTACTGTTGGGACTGGAATCGAATTTTTCGGCGTTCCGACTTTGAAGCTTCGGGCCGAAAGTATTGGGTTTGGAGATAGAAAATTATATCCCCATACCACGGATCTAAAGTGCTGATGAGAAACAGAGATTCGTCCACAATGGGTTCCTCTACCACAGTTTCTGTGTCAGCACGCGGGAAGTCACACATTAATTCCGCAAAAACTGAAGATTTCTTAGACTTAGATTTTTCAAACTCCAAGTCAAACTCTTGCAAGATAACAATCCATTTAGAGTACTTGCCCCCTAGCAATTGTTTAGTCAAAATATAGATCATAGTGTTGCAATCCGAAATGACTGTAGTTTTACGGAGAAGAATGTAATGACGAGAACGCTGGACAGCCTGAATAGCTGCCAGGGCCAATTTCTCCACATGCGAATATTTTAGCTCAGTGGGATTTAACGTCCTACTAAGATAATATATCACATGTTCCGTTTCGAATTCATCTTCCTGAACTAAGACCATTCCAATAGTGGAATGAGCGGCGGCGAGGTACAAAAAGTAATCCTGGTTGTAGTTGGGAGGATGCAGCAACGGTGCATGGGTCAACACGTGCTTTAGCGCATCAAAATATTTCTGAGCTATCTCATCCCAAGAAAATTGAGCATTTTGTTTCAACAACCGGGTAAAACCCTTGGTAATCTCGGCGTAGTTAGGAATGAATCGGCGTAAAAAGTTTGCTTTCCCTTGCAAACTTTGGAGTTGGCGCAAACTCGAAGGAGGAGGCAATTTGATGATAACTTCGACCTTCGAGGGATCGACGCGAATGCCGGCTTTTGAAACTACAAATCCCAGCAATCGTCCCACTTCTATGCAGAAGACACATTTGTGTGGGTTCAACCGTATACGATAATGCCTACACCTGATAAAAATTGCTCGTAAATGGACAAGGTGATCAGCTCGACGTAAAGAGTGAGCGGGCAAATCATCGAGATACGGTTGCACAATGTGCTTGATGTCATGAAATGCATAAGACATTGCCCTTTCAAAAGTGGCTCCGGCATTCTTAAGCCCAAAAGGTAGTTTTCAATAAGCAAATGTCCCCCATGGACAAATGAGAGCCGTTTTTGGTTGATCGGCAGGTAGAATATTGATTTGGTTGTAACCGGAAAAACCATCCATAAAGGAAAATATTTCACTGCCGGCACAATAATCAATTATTTGATCGATATAGGGCGTTGGATAATTGTCCTTGGGACAAGCACGATTGATATCCCTATAGTCGATACATATTCTTATTGTTCCCTGCTTCTTGTTAACCGGAACAATATTTGATACCCAATCCGTTAACGGGATCGGATAAATGAAACCTGCTTTCAACAGCTTCTCAACTTCTGCTTTAATTGCAGCCGCTTTCCGAGGGTGGATCTGACGCAGACGTTACCGAACGGGTTTAGCGTCCGGGTAAGTCTTGATCTCATGAACAACAATGGAGGGATCAATTCCTGGCATTTCCTCATAGGACCAGGCAAACACGTCGCGAAATTCTTGAAATAGGGCCTTGTATGTTTGAATTTCGTCATCTGAACATGAGGCACCTATATGAATGTGTTCAACAATTCCAGGCTTCACTGAAATGTCAATGGGAATAGTGCGAGAAACATTTCCCAAATTCAGCTCTGAATCAGGATGTTTCATTGGACTCTGAGCATCTTTGACATATTCAGCTATAAAAATTGACGAGAAATCGTTTTCAAAACGATCATCCTCGGGTAAAAACGAAGATCTATGATGGAGATCTTCCCATGGTAAATCGTCTACGCACAGAACTTCACAAAGTTGCTCGTCAGATGACACAACTTCGGGAAATGTTATTAACTCCGAGGATGACGCGAAAAGGGATTCCTCGCGGACCACATTCATTTGGTCGATTTGGGTTGAACTTGGGTCGGAAAAAGACTGCACGGCCTCATAAGCAATTTCATATGGACTCAAAGGCATTGCATTACCGAATGAGTCTATCTCAGATTCAGATGGGACAATCCAAGGATCATCGTAAATAATAGTGTCTGAAGTAATCATATGAATGGATGCGAATGAAGGGTCTGCGTTGATCAGAGGAAAAGGAAAAGTTCCCAGTAAACCAGAATCTTTAACTAATCCTACGCTAACATCCTTATAAGGGATAGTTGTTTTACCGACATGCTGGATACTCTCTGAAGAGGCTGGGTCGGATGAAAAATAAGCCAGCTGGTCTATTGTCACGATCTTATGTGGAAACTTTATGACTCTGAAGACCGATGAAAATACCGCTGTCATAGCGTAAGACCAACTTCGACCCAACAGAAGGTTGTAGTCTAGAGGGGCATCAACCACCTCCACATCTAGACTAATGGTTTTTCCTTCAACCCCTATAGGCAAATCCTGTAAAATGCCAAACGGATGGAACCCACGGCCATCAAAGGCCTTAAGAATTGTCGGGGATTGGTTCAGCGAAGGAGAACCAAGCGATCTCCAACACTGAATCGACATAATACACGTGGAAGCTCCCTCGTCAATTACAGTCCGATGAATAGGCCTGTTTTTGACTATCACTGGGATCTGGAAAGCCATCTGATGAGGGAGACGCGGTGTACTATTTTCTAGATCAAAGATTATCAGGTTCGGGTCCTGAACATCAACAGCTCCTATAGCCGACAAAAGTAATTTTCGCTGTGCTGGGCATGATTGCAGCACTTCTAAAGCCGACATTGCTGAGGGTGAAACAGCTAAATCCTCAACAATGTTGTAATTCTGGGCCGCTCTCGCATGTGGATTGAAAGCAGACCTTCGAAGTACACCCTTGGCGGGCGGTTTTATTACTAAGTCAGGGTTAGGTTTCTCGATCTGTAGTGGATCAGAACTCGGAGCTGAGGTTGATGGATTTGAACGAGAAGATTCTGCTTCTTTTGATCCATCAACAAGACTTTTACTACCATAGTCGTGAGATCGAGTCGCAATCCTTACATGAGACATCATCAATATGGGTTCTTCAGTGGCACTCGAGGAAGAACCTATCATCTTACTCTCCTGCTTTGGAAATGGATCTTTCAAAACAGCAGGAGTTGAGGAACCTTTGACAATTTTCACAACCTCGGCCCGATGGGGGAAATCTCTTGTAAAATGATCCTCTTCACAAATTAGACAAGGATATCGAGGTTTGCGCTTTTCGTCATTGGTTTCCAACTTTTCTATTTTCTCCTTTGGAGTCTTGTCTGCTTTACCCTTCTTCTTACCCTTCTTCTTCCCACCGTTTTTTGATTTAGCCGTAGATGACTCTACAGCGTGAATATCGGCGGAAATTTCAGGAGAAGACTCTCCTGTCGGGGAATCTGGTAAGGTTATAATGGGCGAAGAATTCTTTGAAGATTTCTTCTTGCTTTTAGTATTTACTGAACCAATCATGCCATCAGCAGCATGAGATCCCGAAGGAGCAGCAACGATTTGATTTGATTTTGGAAGATCTGGGATCTTTTCATGTAACGTACCTGACTGAGTGTAAACTAAGTCAAGGTACTGCGCTTGAGCAATTACTTGCTCTTCAGTAACTACTCCGGCCTTAGCTACATCTTCAGTAATCTTTGGTAATAATGATTTAACAAACCATTCAGCTAAGATTTGGTCCGGAATAAAAACTTTCACTAATCGCCGTCGACGTCTCTATTCATGGATATGATCGGAAATATAAGTGGAGGTCGATTGTTTTAATGAAGTTAATAGCTCCGTGCCATTATCATATCTGACCGGCAACTGAAAATGAGTTAGGAATGAGGTAGCTAACTGACTAAAATTGTAAAAAGAGGCCCGTGGTAACTCAATGTACCACTTGGCCGCGAGACCAATGAGCGTATGCTGGAAAAAGCGTAAGCGGATTGAATCATCCGAGATGGAATTTGAAGCACACCAGAGGTGGTAAGTCATCACATGATTGGACAGATCCTCTCCAGACTTACCTTCGAACTTGGGTATATCACTGGGCAACTTATTTGGCATTGGCGGCCAGAACGGAAGATATTGTATTGGATCGTTCGTTAGGCGCGTCAAGTCTGGTAAATCCAAAGTTGCGATAAATGGTAATTGCCGATTAGGATCCCTAAAACTTTGGGTCACAAGACCAGTCCTAGGAGGAGGATATCCAGGATAACTTGGAACAAGAATCGCATTCGGGATATTATATCCTCCTGGAAAACCAGGATTAACCGGACCGTACTAGTGTTGCTGAGGTTGTTGATAAGTGTACCCAGGATACGGTTGATACTGGTAAACCGGCTGTTGGACAGCAGGCCCGTATTGGTACTGTCCCTGGTACGGTTGATAAGCGAATTGTGGTTGACTAGTGACAACCATACTTAAACTAGGTTATCCTGTAGGCATCTGAACCGTAGATTGAATCGTAGATCCAGACAATGGTAAAGATGTCTGAGGATTAGTTGCAGAGACAGTAGAAACCGGAGCTGTCGATACTCCAGAAGCAAGTGTGGTGGAAGGAGCAGATGTTGCGGTAGTTGCAACAGCTGTTTGAGATGGAGTACTAGGTGCGATTGGCGGTTGAGTAACTACCGAAGTTACAGAAGTTTGAACATTAGACTGGACCGGTTGCTGGGATGGACCAGCAACTAAGGGTTGTCCAGCTTGAGATGACAACTGTATACTTGGCTGCAATACCTGTTGAACTTGCGATGGATCCCACACTATGTTCATTCCGGGGTATTGACCCATGACAGGTTGAGGATATTGATATCCATAACCGGATTGAGGATAGGATTGATAACTGAAAGGCACAGTTCCCGTACCTTGAACATATGACTGACCTTGAGGTGGCTGATAACCTTGACTCAAATATTGTCCTTGGGGTTGATAACCTTGAGGTAAATACTGATACTAGGGTTGACCTTGACCTTGAGGTTGATACCTTTGAGGTAAATATTGATACTGAGGTTGACCCTGGGGTACATATTGAGGCTGGGGTTGACCTTGAGGAATGTATTGTACTATGGGTACATACTATCCTTGAGGTTGCCCCCCAGACGCAATTTGTGTACCTTGAGGTTGCCCCCCAGGCGTTAATTGAGGCTGCCCCCCAGGCGGTAATTGACCACCTTGAGGTTGAGAAACGGGAACTGAACCTGACATCATGTAAATGTCTCCTACACCCAATGGTTTATTACCATTTTTTTCCAGCTAATAACCCATGATCAATGGGTTGAGGAGATGCTCCTGCAAAGGTACCAGAAAGTGACTGATACCCGGAAGGAACAGAAGGATCGCCGTACAAGAAAGATTCGGGAGATTGAGTGAACACGGACGACTGACCAGACATATTTACAGGAGTATAAATACCTCCGGGTGGAAAAGGAGTTCGAGGTGGAGAAAAACCTATCCCTGAGTTGTCTAAATAATTGGTTAACGAAAGGTACCAAGTAGTACTTCTTGGAGGACTGTAAAAGATAGATTCACGCTCTCTTAGATCAATAGTAGGTTGATCTTCAAGGATAGATACGCCTAATTCTTCCTCTGGAGCAAGTTCTTCAATAGCTATCAAACCAGCAGGAAGATTTTCGGTGATGACTCTTTCTACCCTAGGTGAATCAGGTGCACTAGAAGTTGGAGTAACAGGTTCAGATACTTCAGGTTCTTCGCCTATATCACTAGTAGACGAAAAACTACCAGCAAGCTCGAAAACTGCAACTGCTTCAGGATTATAACCTGTTTCTAGACCTTGGTAATCTGGATGGACTACCAACGACGATTCTCCTTCTTCAGGTGAACCTACTTTACTGTCGCTAGGAGTTACAAGGACCTTTAAACCTTCGTAATGACTCGGGACGTCTTGAGGAGGCTCACCCCGAAGTCTACGGGACTTCCTCAACAATTCAGCCACGGAAACAATCTCAGGAGACTTGCCCCGAAGTCGACGGGACTGTCTCGGTAATTCCGCCACAGTTAAAAACTTTTTAACTACTACACACACAAACAAAGTAAAATCTCAAAACAAACCACCTAAAGTCTCTAAAGAACCAAACAAATTTGAATCACACGCCTAAAGAATCTAGGGCGTCAAACCATGCACAAACAGTAGCCTTCCGGACCGAAAACACTAGTTGGTGATGAAGCCCAACATCGCCGAATTCAGTACAAAAGTGGAGGGTGGAACAGTTACCCCGGCAACCTGCTTAATGAATAGACCAGCACAAGTTCCTCCACTTTAACCGTCTCGAGTGAAGTGAACCCCCCGGAAAATCCAAGTGAGTCTAGCCGACGTCTGCTCCAGGTACAGTGGGATCTTCCCTCCACCGTCACCTCGGTAGAATCCTAAAGATAATGGTCACTAAGGTTACCAACATCAACGAATGCACCTGGGGGAACAGTCTACACTCCGACAGCACACAAGGGCAGAGTATCAAGCTCAATCCCCTTGCCGACTCCTTGACAATAATCCAAGGTTTACCGACAAGTGACCCCTGGCTCCTCGACAATGGTTAATCTGAGGTTTACCGTTTGTAATACGTGTGTGTCTGGCGTCGTTCCCAATGAGGGAGGATTGATCCCCTCACTGGTTCGGACACGAGCTCGTGCTTCTCCTTTAAGAGGAGCTTTCCCAGAGTACAAATGAAACAGTTGGATTTATCCTACCACAAGATGAGCTACTTGTTTGGTTTTGCTGTCTTGGAGAGTTAATTACTCTCCTACTCCAAGACACTAACCTGATCTATATTGGTGTTTCAGAGCCCTAGTAAATAAAAGTTACTAAGTTTATTTTACTTTAAGCGTTAATTTTATGGCTTTCTTAAGACAAAAGGTAGTGGAGATGAAACTGGTGGTGTGTAGACTTGACCGAAATCCACTAAAAAGATGCACTTAGGATGATTTACACTAATTTTTCCTTTTTCAATGAATTTCCTAGCTAAGAGAGTTGGAGAATGCAAATTTGATATAAAAACAACTTTCTTGGCAGTGAAAACAAAGAAACAAACTCTTTTTCTTTTCAAAACATACGACACATGACCACTATTCACTTCACGAAAATTCTTTTTCTTTCAAAGACACAAATGCTACCAAAGCAAACTTTCCTTCAAAAGATATTTTTGTATTTTTTCCTAATTAATAAAGCATGTAAAACTTACTTTAACAAAAATCAAAGTTAAAAAAGCTATGGCAATCAAATCAACTCAATTTCACTCAAAAGCAAATCTAAGAGAAATAAATATAAAAGTAAATCTAACGAGTCAAAAGCTTACTAAAGATGATTCCTGGATGTTTTACTCAGTCAAAATGTAACTAAGGACTAGTTAATGCAGAACCAAAAACTAGTCAAAACAAAAAATCAAAATCTTTTTGCTCTTTTCTCAAGAATAAAATTCAAAGTTCAAATAACAAACTTTTTCGAGATTCGCAAAGAGAAGACACAAAGGAAGGTCTCTCACAAGGGCGAATTCTATGACAGGCCCGACTCCTAAGAGGACTGAACAAAACCAAGGAGATCCAAAGTTTGACAACCTCTAACGCCAAAGTCACTACAGGACCAGTTAAAAATCAAACCCTAAGGCAAAATCCCTATGAATTTCACTAAAACCCTCGACACTGACGAAACAAGCTTAGGTGAAGATTTATGGCAGAAAACTAGTGGATCTGGGCAGAAAAACAAATTAAAAACAAAATGTAAAAGGCAAAAAAGAAGGAAAATGAAATTTTCTTAGTTTTGACAGGGGTACGCAGGCGACCTGTTTGCACAGGTGCGGGTACGCTCTGTGCACAAAGCGACAATGCGTACAGGTACGCACTGTGCTCAACTCAGAGGCTGCGTACTTCTAGCAAAACAAAGAAAAACTAAAATCTAATTTAACCCTAAGCTAGCCCACCCAAACACACAGTCAGACAGCCAAAAACCAGAAAACAAATAACTTTTCTCAGATCAAAAGTTCATACAAAGGAAAAAACATTCACATTAATGGATTCCCCAGTGGAGTCGCCATTTTGTCATGCGGAAAGAGTCGTTAGTGCGGACACAACTGACCTCCCTAGAAGCAAAAGCTTTCTAGTGACAAACAAGACAAATAAAGCTACCTTTCTCTAAACATGCATTGCAAATACAAGTAATCAGGGGATCTTTAACATACCTTTAGTCCAACGCTTTGTATTAGTCCAGCCTCGCCGATCCGGATGAGCTCCTCCTTCTCTTCGAAACTTGCATTCACTAACAAGCCAAAAGATTAAATAGCACCTGATAAACTCATAAAACAATACACTTCTATCATATAGACCAAGGAGTATATGAAACAAACCATGAATAACAATCTGTTGAGAAAAATAAGTTCATTTGCATTAAAAGGTAACAAAAGGAACCATTACAACCTGAGCCTTGGTGTTGTGCAAGTCCCTCCTAGGGTCCAGCAAGAGTTTTCCTTTACTTTGATCAGCTCACCCACTCTCAAATAAGGCTAGGAAAGGATGGGAATCTCTCCTCTCAAGCTTTACAAGGGAGTTCTAATTCCAACAGCATCTACCCTTAGGAATGTTCAGCTTTCAACCTCTCTCCCTTTGGCCCAATGCCTGTACTTATAGTGCTCTAGAGGAAGTTATTTAGGTCCACCATCAATGGGATAAGCCCCTCTTTGGATGGGATAACTCCCCTCTTGATGGGATAAGTTCCTCTTTGGTAGGGATACATGAACCATCTGGAGGTGCTCCATACACGTCAAACAAGCTTCTAGAAGGCTCTAGAAATGACCACAAGTAACTTTTTTGGAGTGAAACTTGCGCCTTTTGACCTTTACAGGAGTACGCACCCATTGCTTTACATACAGAGCGTACAAGTACGCAGGTATTGTGAACTTGGAGTGCGTACACGCAGGTAAGGCTAAGAGAAACTGCGTACCCAGAGATATATAGATTTTTAATGACTTTCTCTCTTTCTTGAAGTTTGACATGGAGAGCAGAGGTATGAGGCTTGCCAAGGAGGATAGTATGACAGTTGATGGAGCCATACTAACTGCAAATAGTCATGGTGACAAATTTTAGTGTAATAGGCGTCTAACAAGATCACTGTCTGGAATAGTTACCCAATCCCACGGATTGATGACCTTCTGGACCAGCTCAAGTGGGCCAAGTATTTCAAAAATATTGACTTAGTCTAGTTACCACTAAGTGCCTATCAAACCCTTCAATGTGTGGAAGACTGCCTTCACATCCAAGGTGGGCCTTTTTGAATGGTTGGTCATGCCATTCGGGTTGACGAATGCCCCCACAACCTTCATGAGATTTATGGAAGACATCTTGCGACCCTTCACCAATGCATTCATGGTGGTGTATTTAGATGACATCTTAATCTTCATCTAGAGTTGGGAAGAGCACCTCCACCATATTCAACATTTCCTTCAAACCCTGTGACAACACAAGTTGTGTGCCAATTTGGAGAACTACACTTTTGGCATGACCCAGGTTCAATATCTGGGGCACATCATTTATGAGCAGGGTATGCATGTGGACCTAGCCAAGACACAAGTCATTCAGAATTGGCCAGCCCCAACCACTCTAACAGAGCTCCGCACCTTTTTGGGTCTTGCCAATTTCAATCACATGTTCATGTTGGTGTTCTCTCATATCGCTTGGAATTGAAGTCAAGTCACCAAGGGCAGAGTGAAAGAAAAGTTATTTTTCTCTAAATCCCAACATAAAGAATTTTCTGAGTTGAAGCATCACCTCTGCTCTATGTGGAGCGATAAAAAGGTGTCTTTTTAACTCCTAATTACCTTCACATTAATTGTCAACCCAGGGACGACTTTTTATTCCAAGAGTGTACTTAGTCTGAGGCGGCTATTTACTCAAGAGTAATGTTATGAAAGATGTAGTACAGTGATCAAAATACAAAAGTAAATGAATGCTTGAAAAGTAATCTAACTACAACAACATAAACTCAAATGCTCTGAAATTCAACTATTCACTCAGCACACATCAATCGAGGATATAGTAGCAATAACTCATTCCTCTAGAGATTGATACAATTGAAATCAAACTAGAATAAGACAATCAATCTGAGAACAAGGAAGCAATAACCAATGTTCTCTAGAGCTGACAGTCCTACTTTAAAACAATTAAAAGGAAATAGAAATTGAACTAAAGCTGCTATTGAAAGTAAATTATGAAAACTCTTTTAAAAACAAACTCTTGCAATTAACCAATAGAAATGAACAACAAAGTAAATGGACAGCAAATTGTAATTAAAGGAATCGAATAACCAACAATCTATAATGAATATCAAGGTCTGAAATGAACAACAAAGCTTTACATTTGAAATGAACAGCATAACAATAGACATTGAGAAGGATGATAACCTCTGTCATGATGGAAAAGAACAACCATGCGATTCAATCTCAACTTGTGCAATCAAACAAGTTCATAAAATATTATAACAACTCGCTGCAAAAACATGAAACTGTAAGGCAATATGATTCAAAGAAATAAGAATTAAATCAAACAATCACACAGCAGGAATTGGAAAGATATAATACACAGCAACATACAGAGATATTAAGAAAAACAGTAATCTAAGTCTGATACCGCAAGTATTAATCCTGGTTAGAAAGGTTAACGATTACAATTCATAATGGAACCACAATGTCAATTGAACAACAATCGTATGAAGTATAAACCATAGAAAAATACAGTAATACCAGCTTAAGAAGGTTACAGCTTGATTACTCTACAATTAAACGACAATAGCATTCTGTAGAGAATAGTAATGTTACATTAACGACTTTAAAGGAATAGCAATACATTATAAGATCAGAATGCACATTACAACTTTCTTGTTGCAGAGAACGATATATGAAATATAACAGAGCTGCAATATAAGATAATAAAACACACCATATTACTGATTCAAGCTGATAATACAAACCACGCATAAACCAAAAAGATAATATGCAGTAGCAGCAGTAGCGTACTTCACCAGAGGTTGGGCCTTTAGCCACCAGTGGATGCTTCTGGGTTACTTCAGATGAACAGAATGAACAACAACTCCCAAATCATGTATTAATCATCAAATTGTGAAATCATTACAACAACAAAAGCTTGAGAATTACAACATGCAACAATCCCTTCTTCTTCCTATCCTATCATGAATCATGAATCCTTAATTCTCCATCATTTTTCCATCATTTTTCCATCCCCAAATCATCCCCATCTCTGATCTCTGTTTTCATTTAAATAGAGAGAGATCAGAGAGAAGTTACAATAAAGATAAGTACAACATGATTTCTATTACAAAATTGGTTTGCTTCTAACCAATTGATCAACAAGAGCAAGGCGAATTTGGCTTTGCAGCTGAGATTTGGAGGACGGCCGCAACAACAAATATGAGAAAATCGTGCTCAAAGAACCCTGCGTTTCTCTCAATACAAGCTGAATTTGGGCAAACTATTCTTCACTGAAGTTAACTGGGTCCGTTCTGGACAAAACCCATGTTCCGGATTTCCTAGATTCTACTTCATTTGCTCAGAATCTCAACTAGGGGTGATTTTAGGGGCGAATGTTCGCCCTTTGGCGAAATTAAGGGGTTTTAAATTTTTAGTGGGTGAATATTTTGTATCATAGTACATTTTTACAAATCAACTCAAATAGCCCACCTTATTTTTAGGGAGAGGGTAAAAAAGGTAAATTTAGCCCTTGAAATTAGGAGTTACAACCTTCCATTCGCTCATTTTCAAGAATAGGTTTTATTTAAGTGAATCCTATGGGCCAAAGGCCCAAATACCATATTTATAAAAGAGGTATGGTAAATTAATAAAAATATAAATAAATGAGAGGTATGGTAAATAAATAAAGCATTTTTTATATTTACTCCATAAGTCACCTTATATACATGCAAGGGTGTAAACAAATAAAAATATAAGTAAAGTGGAGGTATGGTAAATAAATAAAACGTCTTTTTATACTTACTCAAAAGGTATGGTAAATAAATAAAAATATAAATAAACTAGACGCATGGTAAATAAATGAAACCTCTTTTTATATTTAGTCCATAATCCTCGTTCTATTTATGAAGGCTCAAGAAAGAGGTTTTATTTAAGTGAATCCTATGGGCCAAATACCATATTTGTAAAAGAGGTATGGTAAATTAATAAAAATATAAATAAGCGAGAGGTATGGTAAACAAATAAAACATTTTTTTATATTTACTCCATAAGTCACCTTGTATTTATGAATGGTATGGTAAATTAATAAAAATATAAATAAACGAGAGGTATGGTAAACAAATAAAACATTTTTTTATATTTACTCCATAAGTCACCTTATATTTATACTATGGGACAAATACCATGGACTAGATTGTTATTAATACCATGCAAAAAAACATTATTAACCTAATATTAGTATTAATAAAATTAAAAATGGCACATGGTATTGACCCATGGTATTCACCAAAATGGCACATGGTATTGACCCATGGTATTCACTTGGAATGTAGCCTATTTAAATGGGGGAATTAAACCAGCATAGATCCATCTTTACTCTGGACCTACTAACCCCTGAGAGGTATCAAATATCGTGATATGCAAACTATCATAGTGTGAAAAAATATTTGATCCGATCAAGAGTAAAAATGGATGTTGTAATTTAATGTATGTTAAACATTTTAGCTTGTTTAAAATAAAAATAAAATAAAAATCAACCATTAATTTTATTAATTTTTATAAATTACTAATAGTAATTTTTAAGCTCCAGGTTTATGATAACGCATGGTATTGACCCATGGTATTCATGCAAGTGCTCAGAGGGATAAATAGATTTCATCCCCCTAAGAGTGGTAGATGTGGAGTTAAGATGGATATAGGTTGGTTTTTATGATAATGAAGATATTAAATAGACTTAGGAAATTATATTGTAAAAACATCTTAAGGTGAATGGTTAAAGAATAGACATTGGACAAGTATATTTGTATACTTCTATTTTAAACTGAAACAAATCCAGGGCTAAAAGGAATGGATTGATTGCACTAGTCATCCTTCTACAACTTTCCAACATATGCTGGAGTAAACATATTGTAATTTGGGTAATTTTTCTAATTGCAAACAAGAACATACTTGTGTATTGGCAGGGTGGTTACGAGGTCCCTAGAAGTGGAGTAAACAGATTGTAATTTGGGTAATTTTTCTAATTGCAAACAGGAACATACTTGTGTATTGGCAGGGTGGTTATGAGGTCCCTAGAAGTGATGAATTTGAATTTTTCTTGGTTTTATATATAGTATTAGGTTTTTTCTCATGCTTTCTGTGAATGCCATGGGTGAATTTTATCCTACACCCACTAGGTTATCGATATGTAATTTCGGTAATTTTGATTTCAAAAGATATTTTAAAGAAATGCAATGATTTCATTTGTGTATTCAATAAACACAAGATTTTATAATTGAGTAAAATATTCGCCATGCATGGTGAGAGATTCGCCAAAAAATTATATATACATATCATATTATTGATAAAATGGCCTTCCATTTTTCCTATATACCATGGAGATTCGCCCATTTATTATACATGTAAATTTTGGGGGGGTTCTTAAAATTTTCCCTAATCTCAACTATAAAATTGTCACTTCTTATTCCAACAAATTTCTGAGTTGGCACTTTTAATGATAAAATCTTCAATCTGGAAATTATTTTAGAGGCTAAAAATGGTGAATAATGTTACAACTGATTTATTAAAACTATCATTGATAAAATCATGCATAATCATCAATTTATTAGAAATAAAAGAGAATAAATAATATTAATTCATAAGAGCATAAATCATTATAAAATGGATTTAAATAATAAATTATATTAAATGGCATGATAAAGAAAAGTAAAAATGGATGAAATAAATGTTCAAAAGTGATAATAACAATGGCATATTAACGGCCCAACATACCCCCACACTCAATATGTTACATGTCCTCATGCAAAAAAAACTAAATATATTGCATGTCTTCATGCAACCCAAAGACAAAACCCATGTGTTAACCAAGCAATAAAAAATTTGTTCATCTCAGCTCATAGAACAAATTAATTCTTTCTCAATTAATAAATATTCAATTTTTGCAATCTTGATGAAGGCATAACAATTAAGTTGCAGCAAAATATGATATAAGTGACGGAAACTTCATTAACCATTCTCCCAAAAACTACAAACCAACTTTTGTTGAAATTGTGCAAGTAGATTTCTACTATATTAGTGCTTCTATGATCCAAACTTCAAATTGTTTTGATACACGGATCATGAGATATAAACAAAATGGCTGTAGGTGATAGTGCATGATTCCCGAAATTTTATGAACCAATATAACTTGAAATTGTCTGGGTATGATACCTCTGTGTTTTCCAAAAATCATAAGAATTGAGTTCATAGTTTTAAAAATATTATGGAAATCAATTTCTACACGGAAATTGTATGCCTTAAATGAGAAAGAAAGTAGAAAACATCCATCATGCGTAACAATTCCTCCCCCTCTCTGAAGAATTAGCATGTCCTTATGCGATGCGAGAAAACAAATTGAGGTGGTTGCTACCATCTATTGAATGCTATGCTTGGTGTAAAACAACATGGAATAAGGGAGGTGTTGAGAATGAATAAGAATATCAATGGATGATAAAGAATATGAATGACATGGTCATAAGAAAGAAATGAATGAAAGCAACACTCCCCCAAACTGAAAGAGGATATGCCGCTGAAAAATGGGAAGTGGTAAAGATGTGGAATGAAGGATGATAAATAATGCTCAGAATGAATTTTCATGAAATTCTCCTTTTTTCGTAATAAATCAGAAAATTATGCTATTTTACCTCAAATTTTACCTCCAAAAAGAAAAATGTAGAATAACATATATGTACTAACAGTTGTTGAAGCTGATGTAGGCAAAGTTGGTGCTGAAAAGTGATGCAAAAGGTGGAATCTAGGAAAGCACATCATGTCTGAAGAATTGTTCACGTTCGCGAGTTGCTCGAGCCTCTTCTATTAGTTGCAATAATATGGTCATGCTGCGAATAGAGTTCTACCCATACTTGTTGTTCTCCTGTAAACAAATCACTATTTTGCATACAATGTTCTTGAATCCATAGTGTTAGTTTTGAATAGCAACAGATTAAGATGCATGCAAAAATTTCAATCAGATATTTTATCAAATCAACAAGTTATGGCAGAGTGCAGTAATCATATCGCATGCTATCCCATAATGCATACATTCCACCCTCCTAATTGGAAAAGGGATTCCATGACCATAAAGCATATGAAAGGTGTTGTCCTGACGGCAAAGCAAGGGAATGAACAATATGACAGTGAATGAAGCAGAGCACACATATCAATGATAGGATAGCGAGAGCTATGGTGATAATGAGAGTAGAGTGTATAAAGATAGTTATGAATAAGAGATAGGACGCTTTGGATTGATGATAGTTTATGCAAAACGAAAAAGGACAACAATATGCTAAAAAGATTCTTTGCTGACGATATTTTAGATGAAAATGATGTGATTAATATGAAAACAATTTCTCATGCATAAAGGTTCAAAATAGGGAAAAAAATTAGGGAAATAACTTCTCTGATAAAAAGAAAAAGTAAGAAAAGAGTATTATAGTAATAATTGACGATAAGATATAACTTCAATACCATAAGTAGAGCCTCTGCTGCCAGCAAGCGTCCATAGCCTCGACAGGGTTGCTTTTTAACCCATATGAGCCAGGATCGTCAATTTATAAATGGAGAGTTACAGTGCTGTTCTACAGAAGAGATCAGTGTGCTGGTGTGGTAACTAGATAACCACACTGCCATTCACTGGGATGTAGCAAAAGTGATCAGGCCGGCTCGTGATGAGACCTCCTGTTCCAAGGATAATTTAGCTATCCAATGGATCATAACCCTGGTGTGGTGGCCATAATGGGAATGTCACTTTGTTACAGCCTTATGAATATGGTAGGTTGGCTCATAATGAGACCCCCTATCCTCTATCTGCGAACAAATTTTGTTGTTATTCCACAATTTTATGATAAGAAGAGGGAGGCTCAGTACTCCTTAAGAGTAGGGATGGTGGAAGAAGTTGAACATGTCAATAGAAAAAAAAAAATACCCATAATCTCATTTATTATAGACAGAGAAGATTATAACCAGGAAGGGTGGAACCAGCATGGTATTAAGATGATCAATCAATATCATGTACAACAGAAAACAATGCAGTAAAGTAGTATATAAATAATTGTGTTTGTTTTGAAAAGAATCTATCATCAAGGAGTTGTCCTGTTAAAGATCATAACGTGAATGATATCAACTCACTTCAATAGAGTCCATAATTCTCGTCCTCATAAAAATAGTGTACTTCATGCCATAAAAGGGAATCAGTAAAATGTGGTTGAGATGAACTAGGAATAATCTCACAAGAGGAAGAAATGATTGCTCTCGAAAATATTCCCAAAGTGTTGTTTCTTTTGAAGGAACAACAAAAACACTCAAAAAGTGGTGTTCCATGTAGGGAACAACAAAGGAAATGCACACCAAAAAGAAAAAATACACATGAAAAAGGTGTTGTTCCCTGTAGGGAACAACGAAAAAATGAATGTGAAAAAGTGTTGTTCCTTAAGAGGAACAAAAAAAAATGCGAAAATTCTGTTCCTTTAAAAAGGAACAGCAAAAATGTGAAAGTGATGTTCCTTCGGAAAGGAACAGCAAAAATGTGAAAGTGCAGAAGTGTTGTTCCATTCGGAAAGAAATATGCCCTTATCAAATCTTTGAAAGCTTTCAGAGTTTATATCCTACATTCCAAGATAATTGCATATGTACCCTCTGCTGCAATAAAATATGTCTTGACACAACCTGATGCTGATGGAAGAAGGGCTAAATGGATCGCAAAATTGATTGAATTTAACATTGAATTTAACATTGGATATTGATTTCCTGTGCACAATTGCAGAAATTGGTTAGACAGATAAAGAAGAGGAAGCATCTGAACCAGAGAGAAAGTAGTCAGTGGTCAAAAATCTAGCTTCTTGTGATTGGTATTCTGCAATAATTAATTTCTTGCTGAAGCTAGAAATCACTTCAGGATTTACTCAAAGTCAAGCCAGAACTATTAAGCTTAGGGCAGCTAAATATTGCATTAATAAAAATCTGCTCTACTGGAGGGATCCATCTGGAATGCTTTTGAGGTGTCTGGACAAAAAGCAGTCAATAGAAGTCATGCAACAATTTCATGCCAGCATGTGTGGAGGGCACCATTATTGCAAAAGCACTGCCCACAAAATCCTCAGGGCTGGGTACTATTGGCCCACTTTATTTTCTGATGTATTATATTTTGTTAAATCTTGTGATAGGTGCCAAAGATTTGAAGGAAAAAAACAGTTGAATTCCCTGCCCTTAAAACCAATACAGGAAAAAGGACCTTTTTCAGCAGTGGGGTTTGGATTTCATTAGAGAGATCAATCCACATTCCAGTGGCCAGCACAGATGGATATTAGTAGCTACTGATTATTTCACTAAGTGGATTGAAGCAGTCCCTACCAGGAAGGCTGATCATAATGTGGTCATGAAGTTTTTGATTGAAAATATCTTTACCAGATTTAGTTGTCCATATAAATTAGTCACAGATAATGTAGCAGCCTTCAGGGAAAAGGAATTGGTGGAAATGTGTGATTCAATGGGTATTAAACTGGTTCATTCCACCTCATATTATCCTCAAGGAAATGGTCTGGTAGAATCCTCTAATAAAAGCCTGATAAAGATAATTAAGAAGTTGTTAGAGGACAATAAAAAAATTTGGGATTCTAAGCTCAAGTATGCACTGTGGGCTGACAGAGTGACCATTAAGAAACCCACATTGAATTCTCCTTTCAAGCTGGTATATGGCACTGAGGTTGTATTCCCAATTCAGCTAACTCTCCATGTGGCAAAATTCCTTCAAACAGAACATGCTGAGGAAGAAAACATGGCAAAGAGGATCACTGATTTAGCAGAGATACATCAGATTAGAGAACAGCTGGTTGAAAAGGCTGCAACACATCAGAAAAAGATCAAGGATACTTTTGACAGGAAGATAAAGACAGACAATTTTCAGGTTGGAGATCTAGTTCTGAAGTGGGATGCACTGAAGGAAAAGAAAGGGAATCATGGGAAGTTTGATGCTTTCTGGACAGGGCCTTTCATCATTTCTCAGATTCAAGGGAACAACACCTTCATACTGAAAAGTATGGGAGGAGAGGCAGTTTTGATGGCCCAGTTAATGGGCGGTTTTTGAAAAATTATGTGGTTTAAGGTCTTTTGGCCTTAAAATTGTAAATATTTTGTTTTATTAGTTTTAGTATAGGTTCAGTCAGACTCCATGCCCAATGGAACACTAGGAATTTTGCTAATTTGTTTTCATCAAGAAGGCATTGATCTGCATGTTCTTGAGACCTCACAGGGAGGATCTCATCCCCAGAAGGAGCCAGTGTTAGCTCTGCTATGAATTGCATCGTTAATTGGTCAAATGCATGCTTGATCAGGTTTTATGTGATAAAAATAGGATTTGCAGCAGCTAGCCTGCCCTTTCCCCTTCGCTCTGCCCGTGTTCTCATAACTCCCCATACCTCCGTTTTCCTCTAAATTTCTCCATAAACCCTGTAAACCCATTTTTTGTTTAGCCCCAGGCACTAAGGTTTTAAAGCACATATAACTACGCGCCTTCACAAAGTCCCTGGCCCGCGACTTTCCCCCATCACATCAGCTAAAAAGAACATTCTTTAAACCCTAGCCGTCGGATCATTTCCCGCGAGATCCGATGGTGTCCGCAGCTCCCGCTCCCGTAACCTGCACGCTTGTTAGTCAGCGGGGAAAGAGGTTTCCCACTGGACCCACCAACTTACCGCCCTCTCGTACGTCCTCCCGCTCGCTAGCCATTGCGCAACTTCTTCGCCCGATGACCATTGGATCTCCCCGCCCGAGATCCAATGACCTACAATCTCCCCATGCATATACCTCCCAATAGCCTCCATAAACTAATCTCCATCGTCCAGTTACATGATTCGACGGCCTATGCTCCTCCATCCACGATTACTCCCAATAACCCCTATAAGCCATCGTAGCCGTTCATCCATGTGATCTGATGGTTGATGTCATCCCGGTCTTGCCTATGCCTCCGTAATGAAGTCTACATTACCCTTAAATGCGCTGTGCTACCAAAGGATGAAGGTGATCATATAACAGCTCTCTGCATAGTTAAGCCTCAACTACTGCATTCAACGCATTGTACACCCGAAGGACGAGAAGGACAGCCTTGAGCAGATAAACATATTTACTAGTTATGGAGCCTATTCATACGGTATTCCACCTGTTTGAGAAGTACACCTAAGTACCAAAGAATGTCAAATTACTTTAATAAAGCAGCAGATTGTATCAGAGACTCATATCAGGCAGTTAATGTGGTTGGTGGTTAGTTACGACCTCTCCATGCACAGGATAGCAGATGTTTTTGTAACCATCTTCTATATATATCTAGAAACAAGATGTAATCAAGTTGATGGATATTGTTTTTTATGTAAAGTTCAACTTCTGGAGACTGTAACTACTGTGATACCTGTAGCTTCTGGTCTTCATTTTAAGCTAATACAAGCTTATTTTGCTGTTAATTGCTCACTTTCCACTTCTTCTTTGTTCTGGGCTGTGCCTGTCATGCATTTTTTCATGTGCTCTTGATGTTTAGCATTAGAGGGGTTGTTATCCACCTCTGTGTTAGAATCTAGTATGTATTATTGAGGGTGTATGCAGGTTTCTGTTTTCTTGGTGCTAGAGAGCTGTCATCCTGTCTGTGCATTAGGAAATATATTTTTAGACCTTTCTACTGGTTGCAGCCAACCATCACAGGGTCTTGTACATCTGCTGGTGTGATCAGTATACTCCATGTTCACCTATTCCTTAAACTGTGAGTAATTGGTGGTCTAAAGCCTTGTAGTCTGAGGGTGTTCACTCATGTCTGGGGTTAAGCATAGTAGAAGTGGTTATCTAGCTTGAATATGCATCATTCCTTCCATTCATCCACCATTTTCCAACATTTTTGTTGAGTTTGTAATGTTCCCAAGCATCTCTGAGATACAACCTAGGAGAGTTTCTTGGGGTGATAACAGCATGAGCCAACTTAAATTTAAAAACTAAGAACTAAGGAACAATAGAAGAAATAAGTCTCATGATGCTACTGTCAACAATTTAAGAACTACAGCTAAGAAGCTAGAGAATAAGGGAAACCAAAGAACTACTTCTATGCTAGAATGCAACTATCTGAGTTAGTGGAAACAAATGACACAAGCTGCAATGAACACAGTGTTAGAAATGATTATGAACACAATAAAACAAACATAGTAAATGTACAGTTGAACGAAGAAAGACAACAAATGAAAATGTACAGAAATGAAAAGTAACCTTGACCATGTAGGGGCCCTCTGCAAGGTCTAGGACTACCAATGCAAAATCTCTTCACACGCTCCAGGTATCCATAAATAAAAAAAAGTTTTTATATTTAAAAACAGAGCACTAAGTGTCTCAAGCTACAAGTGGAAATTGCACTATTACATCAGCCAAAAACATTAACTAGTTCTGCGTTCCAAACGCTGATATTTATAGGAAAAATACATAACTGTTTTAAGAGAGAAGTCTTCTACAACAAACATGTAAACATGTGGTGTATTTGGAAATTTAGTCTTCGGTTGGCTTGAAAAGTAAATCTCCAAATAGTGGCTATTGGATACTGGTTATGCAGGTGGCAAACGACATCCTTAGCTTCAGGAGCCTGCCTCGGATTCATTTACTAAGAAACATGCAAAAACAGAGTTCTAGTTGCTGTAGGTTTCTTTCGTTGACTCCCCTTTGATCGGGGTCTTTCTCATCGACTTTGATCAAATGGATAGGACACCATTCTTGTACTGACATTTTCCCAGCTACCCATATGGTTCGTTTCTTCTCTCGACACCTGTGACCTACAGAAATATGGAGATGGCCTTAGAACAACTGGTTAGCTGTGGAATGTGGCTACGTTCCGTAGTTGAAAAACAAAAACCTATCCAAATAACACACATAACAATATAATTTGAAAATCACTGAAATGTACTCCTGAAGGCAACATGCAATGGCTTTTGATGGTTTAGGATGCATTTTCATGGGAAAACAAAGGAAGAAGGATGAAGAAATTGCTTAAGAAAGAGGCAGTTTTGGAACTCAACAAAGAGCATGGGCCAACTCACGTGAAGTGATATTTCCAATGCAGCCACCAACACATTAGTTTACCCATGTAAGTGATGACATGGTTGACGAGAAAGATATTCAAGCATACCAATAGACAAGAAAGATAAAACAATGCAAACCAAATCATTCGAAATTTGAATGTGTCCACAGAAAAGAAAAAATTGAAAGCACATGGAAGGAACTCTATAAATGTATCATGGTGTTGTGTCACATTGTGCATGGAAGACAAGCATGTACACTCCTTTGAACTTGACAAATGGGCAAACATGAAGATTTTTTATTTTTTTATTTTTTATTTTTTTTCGCAATGTTACTTTCCACGTATGAGTCGTCTAGTGCGTGAGAAATATGATCATGTAATTCCAGTGGAGGATGTGAAAATTGTGAACTAGATTCATTTTCAATGTGAACAAGAGAGTGATGAGGAGCCTGGGGATATTAAACAAATTTATGATCCAAAGTGGGGCTAACCTTAAGGCCACAAGAACTTGATATAACCATCAACTTAGGCTGAAGTGCCTCGACAACTTGAGGGGTTTCCACTTCGTCAGAAGATAGATCATCAAAGATCGGTGGCTTAGAAAGATCAACAGTTGGTGAATCAGAATCGTGAGCACATGAATGAGTGAAAAGATCACGAAAGCCACGATAAAAAAATTCGGACAACGACATCCTCTTAATCTAATGAATCATATAGAGGGGGTGATGAAAAACAAAAATGTTCACCCTTTGAGTTTCCAAAAATGAAAGATGAGAGATCTAGTGGATTTAGGAAGAAATATTTGTCCTCTCCACAATCAAATGACATATTGACATCCTGCGCATTTTGTGAATGATCGGAAGTGGAAAGATCTAGAGATGAAATTTCACAAGAGGGAACAGAAATGGCATAATCACAAAAGATGTCAAGATAAAGTGAATGAGGAGTGGACATAAGGAGGTCATCCTTAACTGCAACTTCTTGTTCATATTCTCACACATACTCATAAAAAATGATAGCACAGGTTTATTGTTCAACACCAAGTCCATCCATAACCTTATGCTCATGAACATTGCATGTGAAGTCTAGAACGGATGAAAACAACATACCAAAATATGGAAGATCAAAGGAACCAATGGGTTGAGGTTGAGAACCGGAAACAACGTGACAACCATAAGGATTGTAGTCCAAATTTGCGCAAAAATCCAGAGCAAGTGGGGTGGGAGGAGATGGTGACAGTTTAACAACTAAGTTCACAAATTCTCCCACCTCATCCTGCAGAGATAAAGTCATTTAATGAGAACGAGACGAAGAATCACTTGGGACAACAACCTTGTTCGTCTCAGATTTAGAAGCTCTAACTCTAAGGTATGCTCGGAGGGGTTCAAAAGATTCTAAGTCATGTGGATTCTCAAATATGTGAACAAGATACTGGAATATTTCATTATGAAATTTCCGATCAACTTCGTCTTCCTGAAATTCAAAATAGTAATGATGGAAACGATCATAAAAGTGTGCAATTGATTCGTCAGGTGATTTTCGTAATTTTAAAATTTTACGATTAAGCGCTTTATGGTCATAATAGATGAAAGAATGACCTAACTCTTAGAACATGTGGTTGAAAGAGTGTACAGAGGCTGCAGGCAATGTGTGACACCATTGCTTGATGCACCCTTTTAACGTGTAAGCGAACAACCCATAGGCATTGTTTTATGAGGGGACTTCATTCCTGTCACAAAAACCCAGAAAGGAAACTTCATGAATTAATAGGGATGTTCCACTTTCACCATCATATTTAAGTTGTGACAAGTCATCTATAACGTGCACTAGTGCATCAAAATCATGAGCGTGAGAAAAACATGTCGGGGTTGAGATTGTGATGTAAGTCATGAATGATGTGCAAAGATTCAAAACAAACTTTAAGGGCTCAACTTGTCATTTGGCCCTCCTTCTAGTGCCATAAATATTGATGGTGATGGACCTGCCAAAATTCAAGGAGAGTTGCTTGATAAGAAGTCCCCACTAGAATTCAGACTGTTTAGAGTAGGAGTCCTAGCAGTGGGTGGTAATATATTGCCTTGACCATGGAAGCGTGAAGAGATAAGTATGATGAATTTGGTCGAAAGCAAGTGTGTGACCTTACGTCGGAGTCAAGTGAGATGCATGGGGGTTATAACACAAGGAGGGGAAAATGAAGTGTGCCCCTTAGAAGCCTGTAATAGTACATAGCTTGAAAGGAATACATGAGTGAAATGACATCATAAGCTGGAATGCAGAATAGTCCACAAACCAAAGTGACAGTTAATCCAACAACACACATTCAACAAGATTCAAACAATTGCATACAAAGTAGTTCATAATCAAATGCGTAACTTAAACAACATACATTGCTAAAGCAACCAGAATAGTCCAACTAAAATAATAACATATGCATGAAATCATGATGACTCAATTATTATTTTTATAAGTGAAAGTTCCATCTATACATACACCATTGATAATCACTAGCCCCAATAGTGGAACATTACAGTCAAGAACACCTGTAGCACCAAAGAAGTATACTCACTCTACGCGGTGGAGAAGCCAAGGCTCATCACAATACTCCCAAGCCTTCTCTAAGCCTAAGCCTAGCCAGAATCTTGTCTCCCAAAAGCCCATTCTATGAGTTATGAGGTTCTATTTATAACAAAGGGTTGGGTGACCCTTGAAATTCCCCTTTGTGACTCTTTGACTACCCTCATGACTCTTCAAATTCCTTACAAGGAACTCATTACATAACATGATGACCTTTCACATTCCACTAGTGACACTTATAATTTTACTTAAACATATTTGAAAATAATATTACATTTTCCTCATGTACCCATGTAAGACAAAATAGGCTAAAGACAACCTAACAAGACAAAAAACTATGATTATGAATTTTGGGGAAAGACCAACTTGACAACCTCCACTTGGTGCTTCTCGGTCACATATTGATGCCAATCTTGGTACTCCATGATGATGTCCCCAAAATTCTTGATGGTTTCTTTCTAATAGTAGACTCTTGCCTCCATAGCATACGGGTATATGGTCTTGGAACACGTGTCCAACTCGTTTTGAAGCATGTGAATCATGGTGTTGACCATGATGGGACCACCAATGTACTTCTGCATGTTATGTGTGCTCAACTCCAAGTCTTCCCTCGTGACCTCTCATCTTAGATGCTCCATGTACTCATCGATCTCTATCCAAGCTTGGTTCTTGTGTTTATCATTGGTGAGGGATCTGGTGCATGTTCACTCTTTTCCTCAACTACTGGCTGTTTCAGCTCATCAAAATTTATTAGCGTTGTTTTCTCTATCATTGTGCCTTACCTTTGTTCTTCTTCCCACTTCTGCTTCTCTTCCTGTTCATTCCTCCTCAACTCCCATCCTTCCTTCGGTTGTTGTTCTGCTCGCTGCGATCTCAGTTCTGCTACCTGTAAGCACTTCTTTTCTCTCTTCCTTTGCTCTGTTGTCTATTTCCTCTTCTTCCTTTTTCTTATGCTACCAAAGCTACCTGCATGAAGATTGGATCCACTTTTAATATACAACTTTTTTCTCCTCTATTATGTCAATGACTTCCTCTTTCCCTGATCTTGTATTGGATTGGTACCTTCTACTATTGCTACTGGACTTACTGCCATGTTAGTGTTGACTCCTTTTCTATGAGTAGTTGAGTGTCCACATATATTGGCAAGTTAACTGACAATTGCTCAACTTCTTCCCTAGTACTTATTTCAGTGGTCTCTCTTGAAGCAACTCTCTTTGGTGCCATTTTAAAATTATTGTTGGAGAGAAGTGCTTCACGAGTGTGGTACCTGTGGGACAAAAGGGACACTCATGGAAAGAAAACACCAGCTCTTACAAATCTAACTTTACAATATGATTAAGCATCAATTAGAGAATTTGATGAGAGGGATTGCATAATTTTGACTGACAGGGGTGACTAACTGACTGTGGGAACTGCGCACTGTGCAGTCCCAACAGTCAGTGTGGAAGCTTGATGATTGGAACTGCGCAATGCACAGTTCAGTATGGGCCAAGGACTGGGAGAGTCTGCGCATTGCTTAGTCTTAGTGGCCAAGATGGGAGACTAAATCCTCAAAGCACGCAATGCGCAGCTTAAGCCAGGCTAGGATAGGCTCTGTGAAATTCCAGAAGCCAAGGCAGAGGCCTTGAACTCCTAGATTGCGCAGTACATGCATTGAAGTGTGAATCCGAGCAAGGTGAGCCCAGATCTGTTCATGGGAGTGTGAAAATCAAGAAGATCTGAAGGATGATGTGATGCTAGGTTTAGATCTGACTAAGCATTGATGCATCCATGTGAAACAAGTGTAACAATTGATTAAAATGAAGGAAAACAAAGTGTGCGAAGAGAGTTTCCACAATAGGGATCGTTGGTGAAAAAATGGGAAAAATCATGCGACACCTGGGAAAGGCAATCTACAACTTGAAACAACACTTCTACAAGCTAAAACAAGTTAAAACACTAATAGTCATTCAAAGAAACAAGTGAAACAACACTCTCACAAGCTAAACAATAAAAAGTGACAAAAAAAGTGCCAAAAGATAATAAAAGAAAATATCACCTGGAAAAGCCACAACAATACTCTGAAGGTTCCTTGATCTCTTCGAGAATGCTAGAAATTGATGATCGAATGTACAAATGATATCTAGAGGTGTCCATTACATATAATTGAGCCAATTTGAATTTATGACGTGTATGCCTGAGATCAAGGATCGACACTTAGCGGAAACTACTAAAGATAACAATGTTCCACATTTGGGAAACTAATAGTAGATCCTTGCTTCCTAGGGATGCTTCTTACACTTTAGTTTATTTTCTTTTCTGGGGGGGAACCTACCATGCATTGCTCGGAAATATTGCACAGTTCTAGGAAGGACTTGATAACTCTCTAGCTCATGCACTGCGCAGTTTCTGAGCATAGTGAGGTCCTGCACAATTTTTTGGTTGAGTGGCTCTGGGCTGCCTCTCATGTTCTGTGCAATTTCATAGCTGAAGACTAGCTTCCCACTATATCTGCATAATTTTGTAGTTGAAAGCTCACTGTTAGCTTGAACCGTGGAATTCTCGAGAGCAAGGCTCGTTGCCCTCAAGGATTGTACAGTTCTCTAAGGAAAGCCTAGAAATTGGTGGAAACCAAGTCAAAATATCGACTTGTGGGTTAGATAGTAAACCAAGTAAGAAAACACAAGCCATAATGGAAAGGATGAAGCTCATTCAGAGCACAAGTACCTGGGTTAGTGCGAGATGAGTTGCTGCGGTTTAGAAGGGAGGCTCCAAAACGAAGCAAAGGGAAAATTTTGGAGGGTGGTTGTAGCCGCTACAACACATTGATGCCTCTATTTTCTTTATTTTCCCTCTAATTTCTCTTACATGAAAATCTGTATATCTTCACCTTCCTTGTCTCCTAATTTCCTTATTTTCATAAACAAATTCCAATTATTGCCTCTTTGTCTTTTCCAATTTCCATAGCCATTATATTCACGAGTAATTCCCACTATAATGTTTTTCCCAACATTCATCTTAGAATATGTGTCCCATGACCTTGTTCTTAATTTATTTATGTGGAAAATCAACCAGGGGCTGTCACAAAAATCATTATTAACCTTTCAACAATTATGGATTTTCTCATATATTAGAGGTCCATTATGCAAACGTATGAAGACAATCTTAATAGCATCTAACAACAAATAAAAGGTCTACAGATAACAATAGAGATAATATCCCTAGAATCGGTCTCCTCAAATAATGAAATATCCATAGGTGCTCAACCAGTTCCAAATTTGAAGAAAACATCCCAAAACAAGATGAGGCAAGTATAAAAGATGAATGTCCAAAATCAAAATTATAACTATGATATCATGTAAATATTGTCTCATTTTATTTGTGTTTTTAAACATTTTTCATAATTTTTAGCACATCTATATATATATATATATATATATACTTAAAACTTCGAATAAAAAGTATTACTCTGATTATAACCATGAATATTTAACTCCTAATACTACAATATGAAGAACAATCATTATGTACAGCTCTGAGTCAAATTACTCCAATTATAACCATTAATATTCAACTTGTAAGACTAGCACAACCACATTAAAGGTATTAATGTCATTGATATAAGCAAAAGGCTTCATTTGTATTTACCATTGATAAATACACCATTTGCATCTACCGAGAAAACATTATTGCAATAAAAATATTATTATTATGATTATAATTAATATCATTAGAATACCATTATTATTTAATATTAAATGTTATTTATTATTATTTAATTTGAAATTATCTAATATAAGTATGAACCCTAGGAGTATGAACTCTTAGATTAACAAACTCTAGGGATTGATATTATAAACCCAAGAGAATAATAAACCCAAGGGGTTAATACTAAAACCCTAAGGGATTATAAACCCAAGGGAATAATATTAACCCAAGGGATTAGTATTAAAAAACCACAGGATTTATATTCCCTAGGGTTTATAGTATTAATCCCTTGGGTTTATAATATCAATCCCTTGGGTATATTAATCTAAATATTCATATTCCTAGGGTATAGTATTATTCATAGGTTTATAATATTAATCCCTTAGGTTCAATATAAATCATGGTTAACCAAGGGTTTATATACCTTAAATTTATAATATTAGTCGCTTGGGTTTCATAATATTAGTCCCTTCGATTTATAATACCTTGGGGTTTTAGTATTAATCCTTGGGTTTATTATTCCCTTGGGCTTATAATATCAATCCCTTCGATTTACTAATATAAGGGTTCATATTCCTAGGGTTTAATACTAAAATCCCAAGGGATTATGAACCAAAGGCAAAAATATTAACCCAAAGGATCAATACTAAAAACCCAAGGAATTATTAACCCAAAGGAATAATATTAAACCCTACGGATTAATATTATAAATCCAAGGTATATAAACCCTAAGAAAAATATTATAAACCCTAAAATAAACATGGTTGACCATGGTTGACAAAGGTTGATTTTCATTTGAGACAATTCTAGTCATAATGCAACGTTGGACCATGGTTAACCATGATCAACCATCTTTATTCAAGGGTTTATACTATTTATCTTATGGTTTATATACCTTGGGTTTATAATATTAATTCCATTGGGTTTATAATTCCATAGGTTTAATACTAAAAATCTAAGGAATTATAAACCCTAAGGAATAATATTAAACCCTAGGGATTAATATTAATTACAAACCCTATAAATAATATTATACCTTGGGAATATTATACCATTTAATTTATAATATAAAACCCAAGGGATTATAAAATCAAAGGAATAAAATTAAACCCACAAAATTAATATTATAAACCCAAGGTATATAAGCCCTAAGATATTAAATACCCTTGAATAAACATGGTTGGCCATGGTCAACCATCATCCAACGTCGTATTGTGACAATCAACCATGGTCAACCATGTTTATAAATCCAATGTATATAAACCCTTGGCTGACCATGATTTATATTGAACATAAGGGATTAATATTATAAACCTATGAATAATATTAGACCCTAGGGGAATAATAAACCCAAGGGAATAATACAATAAACCCAAGGGATTATTACTATAAACCCAAGGGAATATATACCCTAGGGCTTTTAGTAATAATCCCTTGGGCTTATTATCTCTTGGGTTAATATTATTCCCTTGGGTTTATAATCCCTTAGGGTTTTATTATTAATCCCCTGGGTTTATAATATCAATATGTTGGGTTTATAATACAAAATATTATAAACCCTTGGACCATGGTTGACCACGATTGGCTTGAAATCGAGAGAATGTTTGTCACAATGCGAAAATGGACCATGGTTGGCAATGGTTGATTCTCACATTAAGACAATATTTGTCACAATGCGACGTTGGACCATGGTTGACCATGATTGAATTTATAAAACATGGTAGACAATGGTTGGCCATGGTTGACCATGATTAAACATAGTTGACCATGATATATATTATAAATCCAAGGGAACAATAAACCCCAGGGAAAATAAACCCCAGGGGTCAATACTAAAAACCCAAAGGACTATAAATCTAAGGGAATACAATTAAGCCATAGGGATTGATATTATAAACCCAAGGGATAAAAATTATAAACCCAAGGGATAAAAATTATAAACCCAAGGTATATAAACCCTGAGAAAAATATTATAAACACTAAAATAAACATGGTTGTGCATCGTTATTTTCCATATTGACCATGATTGAATTGCATATCAAAACAATCTTTGTTACAACGCGACGTTGGACCATGATTAACCATGGTTGATTTCCATATTGAGACAATCTTTGTCACATGTGACATTCAACCATGGTTGACCATGGTTGGCCTTGATTAATATTATAAACCAAAGGGAATAATAAACCCAAGGGATTGATATTATAAACCCAAGGTAATAATAAACCCAAGGGATTAATACTAAAACCCCAGGGGATTATAAACCCAACCGAATAATATTGAACCCAAGGGACAAATATTATAAACCCAAGGTATATAAACCCTAAGATAAATATTATAAACACTAAAATAAACATTCTTGAACATGGTTGATTTTCATATTGAGATAATCCTTATCACAATGTGACATTGGACCATGGTTGAATTACATATCAAGAAAATCTTTGTCACAATGTGACTTTGGACCATGGTTGGTCATGGTTGATTTTCATATCAAGACCATATTTATCACAACGTGATGTTCGACCATGGTTGACCATGGTTGTTTTTCATATAGAGACAATCTTTGTCACAATGCGATGTTCGACCATGGTTGACCATGATTGTGCATGATTGTCCATGATTTTCATATAGAGACAATTTTTGTCACAATGCGACATTCGTCCGTGGTTGACCATGGATGGCTATGATTGACCATGATTAAGTGTGATTGATATTATAAAACCAAGGGAATAATAAACCCAAGGGATGTATATTATAAACCCAAGGGATTAATGCTAAAACCCAAAGGGATTATGAATCAAAGGGGATAATATTAAACCCAAGGGACAAATATTATAAACCCAAGGTATATAAATCCTAATATAAATACTATAAACACATGGTTGATTTTCATATTGAGACAATTCTTATGACATCGTGATGTTATACCATGGTTGATTTACATATCGAGAAAATATTTGTCATAATTTGACATTAGACCATGGTTTACCATGGTTGATTTTTATATTGAGACAATGTTTGTTACAATGTGATGTTAGACAATGGTTGAACATGGTTGATTTTCATATCAAGACAATTTTTGTCACAATGCGATATTGGACCATGGTTGATTTTCATTTTGAGACAATCTTTGTTGCAATGTGATGTTCGACCATGGTTAAACATGATTGTCCATGATTTTCATATGGAGGCAATTTTTGTGACAATGCGAGATTCGACCATGGTTGACCATGACTAGCTATGATTAACCATGATTAACCATGATTGATATTATAAACCCAAGCAAATAATAAACCCAAGGGATCGATATTATAAACGCTAAAATAAACATGGTTGACCATGTTTCATTCTATAAAACATGGTTGACCATGATCAATCGTGGCTGACCATGGTTGACCATGATTTTCCATGATTTCCATATGGAGACAATTTTTGTCACAATGCGAATTTCGAGACCATGGTTGATTTACATATCAAGACAATATTTGTCACAATGCAACATTGGACCATGGTTGACCATGTGATTTATTTTCATATCGAGATAATCTTTGTCACAATGCAACATTCAATCATGTTTGACCAAGATTGACCATGGTTGACCATGCTTCATTCTATAAAAAGTGGTTGACCATGCTTTTCATATTGAGACAATCATTGCCACAATGTGACATTGGCCCATGGTTGACCCTAATTAACCATGGTTGAACACAATTGATTTTATAAAACATGGTTGATCTTGGTTGAATAAATTTAAACAAAATGGACTAATACTATAAAGCCATGGCATATAAACCCTAAGATAAATATTATAAACACTAAAATAAACATGCTTGACCATGGTTGATTTTCATATTGATACATCATAATGTGATGTTGGACCATGGTTGACCATGAGTGATTTTCAAATCAAGAGAAGCTTTTTCGTAATGCATCATTGAACCATGGATGACCATGGTTGATTCTCATATTGAGATAATATTTGTCGCACATCGACATTAAACTATGGTTGACCATGATTGAATTTATGTTTAAAATAATTAAACTATTTAAAAAAAATGAGTGAATTTAATACATAACTCACTAAATTTATTCATAATAACTTATGATCATAAAAACAATGGAAGAACACCACTTGTGCAACCTTTCACTCTTTAATATTCAACATTGTCTAATTGATGAACGATTATTCTTGCATTGGATATTAAATAATCAAGGAATGAAAACATGAACCATTGTAGATATTTGTGATCATTTCAATAATTTAAAATATCCCTTCTAAATTATATGATTAGTTTGGACTTTTATAAATTATACATAGGCATTTGTGATCATTTCAATAATTTAAAATATCCCTTTTAAATTATATGATTACTTTGGACTTTTATAAATTATTCCAACATAGTTTTACATCTATTATAATTTTATTTTTAGGTGATTCCAATGTTTGTAGGAAGCCCGTCGGATCTCGACGCTGACAGTGGACGAAGAGCTCAAATTAGGGCATCTCTATTTTCTTCTCCCCATGCGCAAAATCAACCACTCGCTCTCGCTTTCCGAGATAAATTTCCTCGCCATAGATCCAATTCTATTTTATAGAGGTAAACTTCCAGATCTAAGAGCATCGCCAAAACCATTCCTGTTTTGGGCGACTTGTGCTAGCGTCATTTACCTTTCATGAGATCCAAGAAATCACCACCGGAGAGGCATACATTTTGTTCAAAGTGCGTGGGTCATCCATAGTCTTTTTTGTTCCCTGCTTCCATTGCATGTTCCATATCTAATCTATTCCGAATTATTATGGTAGAAATCTCTGTATCGATTGTTTCAAAGAACTAGTAGCGTTGGGTTGACCCGAGAGGCATGCTCCTGAAACTACTAGTAGCGACATTTACATTGAAAGATTAATTTAGCATAGCTCGTGTGCCTCTCATGGAGGACCCAACACACAATTTTCCTCCTCATATGCTCTACACTGGAAGCCTGGTAGGATCTACAACAAAACTGTAATTACATCTTCCACTTCCCATCGCCTGCAGCAAACCGAAACGCCCCTGGTTTCCCGACGCTGCTAGTCGACAATACTGACCTAATTCTGGCATCATCGACCAATATATCTTTGCCTTTGCATCTCCGGGGACTCTAATCATGTTTTCCTCTGCCACCACCTGTCTGTCGAAAGCTCCGATGCAATTTTATTTAAAACATTAAAAAAACAACATATCATACTTCATGTTCCATGGCTGCATGTCTATCGATATGTTAAGAAAAGAGTTGAAAATTAACTTTAACTTCAATCCAAAAATATACTAAGTTTATTAACTAACTTGCAGTGAAGAATAATGAACAAATGAAGACAAACACACCATAAAACTAAACACAACGAATTTGACCCAGGAAACCCCAACTCGGAAAACTTGCAAACTTGGTGTTCTTCTTATTATGCTCAACAATGTATTCAGAAAAATGATTACAAATGTGAGGGAAAAATTCCCTTTACAAGTGTTATATTATGAATAAGGAATGTTGAAGGATATATCAATAAAACAAAAGTAGTGTGATTTGTGGCATACAAGGAAAGACACTAGAGGCAGTCTTGGTGTTTGTGGATAGATATGGTGTGGTATATGGATTCTCAATACTATTGTATACGTGTATTTTTTCAAGTGCATTGTTTATGTGTTGCCTTTTACACTGCGTCTTTGTGCTTGTGTTGTGTGATGTATGGGACAAACATGTATGGGACTTGCTGGGCCTATGAAGGTGTGTGATACACCTATATTCCTATTGGCAAAAGACTACTGAGATTGGTAGTTCCCATATTCATTGAGTATCGATTGGGATTAATCATAATATATATATATATATATATATATATATATCCACCACTAGATGCTTGCCGGGTTTGGCAATTGATCCAGTATGTGTACAAGGTCAAAGAGAAGTGAAGGCATTGGGTGCTTATCAAATTTGGAAACCGATCCAGTATGTGTACGAGGTCAAAGAGAAGTGAAGGCACTGGGTGCTTGCTGATTTTTTCAACCGATCCAGTCTATGTACATGAAGAAAGAAGGCCATTGGATACTTGCTGGGTTTGGAAGTTGATCTAGTATGTGTAAAGGAGTGTAGCAAAGAGAAAAATCCAAGTTAGATTGGAAACCTCTAAAGAATACAAATACTTCAAAAAGGACCATTGGAAGATGCCTAAATTTATAAATTAATGATTACCGAATGGTTGGTAATCCACTGTGCATATACGATGTGTTGTAAAAGCTGAAATGAGTTGTGTATATAAATCTCCATAATCAATAAGGCTTGTTCTAAAAGCATGTTTTATTGCATATGGTTATTAAACATTGAGGATGTTGTCCCCCTCAAGGGGGAGGGGATTGTGACATCTCCTTATTAATACTTTTCTCTTGTGAATAATTGAAATTATTCTAAATGATTGAGAGAGGGACACATATTCCATTGCTTGAGGGGATTAATGATTTAAACATCAGTCCTGGTTGGTTGAGTGGGATAACTATGCCATGAATTTACTGAATAAGAAGGACAGGGGTAGACGTCCTTTAAATCTAAGCATAAGCAAGGAATAGGACAAAAAAATTAAGACATTGATGGGTTGTGTTGTCAAGCAGTTGAATGTTGTACAATTGTGGAGAGCGATGGACACTTAATTTGTTTGGAAAAAGGGAAGGAGAGAGGGTGGGAGAGGAAACATTTTTTTTCATTCATCGATTCATGCATGTTATCTCCCTCGAGGACACACACATAAAAGACACACAGAGAGGAAAACCTTTCTAGGCATGCAAAAGCTATGGAAAAAGGTAGAGAAAGTAACATCTCAAGATGTGTGACTGAGCACCAGAGAGAGTTTAAACGTCTAAAAAACCCTCTTAAAAGCTTGTTTGTCATCAACAATATAGGGAGAGCAGAGGCTTGCCTTTGGTGGATGAAGGTAGTGTGGCCTAGTGGTATCTTGTTCCAATTGTTTTGTTGGTTAAAAGACCCCAAAAGCACTCCACCTCAAGCTTTGGAATCTGGTTCGGGCATGACAATTGCAAGTGAGAAGTGCCTGCAACTGTCTATGGTTGGGTGGAGAGCTGGGTTCCCACTCTTAGTTTTCAGAACTCTTATAAGATAAGTAGAACCTTATGTTGATGCTTGTGATTAGTATAATGTATCTTTTATTTGTATAAGGAGAATGTCATGCTAATGTGAAGGAGTGTTGGTTCTTGCACACATCAATTATATAGATATTGTAGGAGGCATGAAATGTAAATGTATTATTTACATGATTGACTAAGATGTTGGTTGGGACTATTTGCAAGGCACTGGAACAATGTGTGATTGTATTGGTTATGTTTTGGTGGTGACTAGCATGGAAAATCCTTATTACTTACAGTGGCATAATCTTGATTTATTGCAAGCTTTTGCTAGCCCTTATTTATATTATGAGCATGAATAATGTATATTCCTCAATCTCTGCCCCTATTGGGTTGTCTATTTCACATGGATGTCATTCCAAGTCTTCCATTAACATATTCCAAAGTTCTTGGGCCTACATTTCTATTTTCTCTAAGCTTAGGCATAAATAAGACTTACTTTTTGTGTTGTTTATGAGATTATCTCATAGGCTTGTGTTATTGCTGCAAAAAACACCCTCCAAAATTTGGTTTGCACTTGAATTTTGGAGCCTACTGTGGATATTGTGATCGTCTGTTGCATAATCACTTTATGGTTGATCAATAAGTGTCAAAGTCACCTACTCACACATCCTTTGTCCACAAAAAGTTCATGAGCGCACTCTTTTATACAAGCTTGAACAAGCATATCACAATCCATCAATATAGTGATTGTGCGATGATCAACCTATGTTGATAGTCAATGCGTGCTTCTATTTGGTTGCGAATGTGCTTCTATTTTAGTGAGTTTTTCAAAGTATCTCTTTTGCGCGCATTCACTTTCATGTTTTCAACTATTGCTTTCGCTTTATTTCACCTTAATTAGTGTTGTTTTCATGTTATCTTTAATCTGACATGTGTATCGTTCACCACCGTTCGCATATCACAAGTGTCGGATCCAAATGGAAATTGGCATCCACCCACGGTATTCATCGACCCATGGTATTTATCCACTCATTTAATATGCCCATGGTATTGTAAGTGATATCCACCCATGGTATTCATCCACCCAAGATATTTATCCACCCATGGAATTTACCCATGGTATTATAAGTGGCATCCACCCATGGAATTTCCCTGTGATATTATAACTAGAAAAATACTATAAGTAACAAGTCACATTTTGTAAAAGGATAGATGGCCCACCACAATGTATAATTTACAATTATTATCTATTTTAATAAAAAAAAAGTTTCTTTGTGGTTTTGTTTATTAAGTTTTCTCCTCTTTTTCTTCTAGCATTTCAATTTTTTAGACCTTGGGAGCCTCCCCCCAAGATTCGGATCAATGGTATTAGATTCATGTTACGACTCCATGGGAATGAGGGTTTAACGCATGTTACACAGTAATTTGTCACCATTGGTCACCGTCCCTGTTACCCCTATTTCCGTACATTGGAGGACGCATTTCGGGACCTGTGAACAGTGACATAACCTAAAAACACTTGCATTATGTTCCCCTGAGTATGTACTTCATGTTCCTTGAAGACACCTTCTGCAAAATATCCTTGAAAAGTTCCCTTTTTCCATTGGCGCGGGTCCACAGTGTCTTTCCCGCGCCAACCACTGATATCCTCAAAAGGGGGCGCGACCATTGGCGCTCAGTCTTAGAACAACACCCGCGCCAACCAAGTTTGGTAATGATTTTTGACAAACGCGCACCCATATGTTTTTTCCCTTCAGATCACGAAGTCTTTTGAGGATAAAATCCATCTGATAGAGGTCAAGAGTCATCATCTATCCTGGACATCTATCCGCAACAGCTTTTCGGAGATAATGTCAATCCACAATGGGTGTCCTGGTGCATTGTATCTTCCTCCCTTCTCCATCTATAAAAGTCTGTCCTCATGCATTAGACAAGCTAGTTTTTGAGTAATGCTAGTTGTGATTATGCTTGTCTTGAGTGATAGTAAGAGTCTTGAAGCATAGGGAGGTTATGCTGCCGGAAGTCTGAGAGAGAGAAGATCTATTGCAAGATATACATAGCTGCTCGCCCAGCCAGAGGAGAGGTTCAACGTCAGAACCTTGGTTTTATATTTCTCTGTTGATTATTCATTAATAAACGACTACTGTTATGGTTCCAATCTCATTGCTCATCATGATAATGTTTGGTTTATTTCCTTTCTGAATGAAATATAGTTGTATTTTAGTGGATTTCATGCTTGTATTTGCTTCGTTCTTTGCATGTGCAGGTATCCATACGCGGGGATCACAAGGATTGTGACCTGCCGAAGCAAGGGAACGGGAGTATCAACTCTTCTTCGACATTAGCGTTGGACTCCAGGTTGGTTCTCGTAATCCACTTTTAGTATGCAACTAGGAGCTTGCATGGTAGCGTGATTTGATTGTTGCTAGACCCATTTTGGGCTAGTGGGATCGCCTCTGTCCGCAGAGGGGATTTACCTCTCCAACAATTTGGTGACTCCACTGGGGAGGAGCTATTTGTTGTTTGATTCATAAACCTTGGACGGAGTCTGAAGCATGGCCAGGCAGCCTTTGAAACGCTATTGCTTTGCATTAGCGGAGTAGATCAACGCCACTTCAGTCAATCTCCGGTTTGGTTTATGAACCGAACGGCTTGGAGTTTGTCTTGCATGTTAGTTTTCTCTTGCCTTATTGTATAAATGAGCTTTTTGGGTTAGCTTTGAAGTTGTTTTCTGCTGTTCGATCTGTTTCAGTACTGTTGACCAGACCCTGGGTTCTTTTATTTATTTTTTTGGGTCAGCAAACTGTGTTGGCGCGTTTTTATCTCTGACAGTCGCGCCAGTTGGCGCATGTTGCACCACAGCAACTCGCGCCAATTTCTTGATAGCGCAAGTTGCAGGCTGACAGTCGCGCCAGTCCTGTGAACTTTGCCAGCCTGTTTGTTGGAAGCTCTTTAAACTCAGATTTTTATCTTTGTATATCTTTTACAGCTTCTGGGAGTGTGTTGGACCTCTGTTTGACTGGTTGTTACTTTTATCCTTCAGTTGTTTGCTTATTTCTATCGGTTTTGTATCTTAGCCCTAGAGTACCTAGTGGCTTTGCATGTCGAGCCTTCTGTGGGAAGTTTTGGTTTGATTATCCAGTCAACTTTTTGGTTGTTTTCCACACCCGTCTAGTAGTTGTTTAAGCTTGTTATTCTGTGCTTCGGGCAATTCACTTCTAGCTTGTTTGGATTTTGCTTGACTTCATTTGAACTTAGATCACATGGTTCATTGAAGGTCTGTGTGCTTTTCCTTGTTTTAACGGTTCATCTTGGTGTTTCAGATTTGGTTCTCTTTGCATTAAGTGAATTTTGTTTGTTCATGCTTGTTAATATCTCTTGAGATTTGTTTAAATGCATTATGCCATTTTAAAAGGAAAAAAACAAAAGATCTTTTTGCATTATATTAGTTAGCATTTATTGTTATTTGTTGCTTTTAAAAAGAAAAGAAAAGAAAAAGTTTCATTTCTTGTTATTAGCTGCATTAGGATCTTTGTTGCTTGTTTATTGTTCATTTTGTTTGTTTGAAAATCTCAACCCTTCTGTAGTTAGAATTCATTGAACGAAATGATATAATTTTGGCATGTAGTTTGCATTTAGGAAGTTTTGAGAGATCACATACGGTAGGACCAAAAAACTGAAACTTAATTGAAGATCAACTGTAAAATAAACCGAATGAACCTAACAACGCATTGGAACCTAACGCACATATTCTAGAGGTCTAGGCTAGAGACGTGTTCCGGCGTCGTAAAACCTGGTAACTATTGCCTCACTGATGGTTGGGTGATTCCTCCTGAGAGACAACAAGTACCAGTACGGACTGAGCTCCCACATACCGTCGCGTATAAAAGGGAGACCCCACTAGGTTATCTTCCTTTATCCACAGGTAGCCGAGCCTGCCGCCTTACAAGCCGTAATGCACTGAACACAGCATTCGGGAAGATTGACTATAGTACGGGAAGTCCTTGGTTTTCATCTGATTGCCAAGGTGTATAAGCAGTTTTACGGATTGTTTGGTAAACCCTTTGCCTAGAGTCTCCAGAGTAGTCACTTTTGATCCTTTTCGGACTCCTTAAAAGAAAAGGTGCCAGTGAGCGTCTTGTCACTTCGTGCTCATTAAACATTCGAAGGAGACTAGAGTCATCTTTTTGTCCTTTTCTCGACTCTTAAAATATGAAAAGGTCAAGTTGTGTCTTTGCGTCCTAAAATTTATTCGGCCACGATAACACTTACCCAATTAGATTTTGTTTGCGTTAGTTTGAGTAGGGATTTTGTCTCGGTAGATTCCCTAGGTTTTGTGAAGTTTCATCCTGGCGGAATTACCAATTTCGTCTTCCGAGATACCGGTTGTGAGTGCAACTCTTTCTATGGTTCCAAGTATACAACCAATTAGTTCTCGTGCCCCCGGCGACGAGGCTTACAAGTTTCATTGGAACCCTGTTTGGGAACCTTTTGAGGACAGTGTCCCTTTTTGGGACTATACTTCTCCTCGTGTGTCAGTCCCAACTTCTTCCTCTGACATGGAAGACTTGTCCCCTACTACGACCGACGAGTCTGTTGCGACGAGCGGTGAAATTTCCACCGCAACGGGCCCTACACCTATCAGTAGTACTCCTACGACTGGCGACCTACCACCACGGTATAAAGCATTAAGGGATACTATGCCCTCTGGAACTCCTTTCATAGGTTCTATCTGGTCACCACACACTTTTCCCACCACGGAGCCTTTTACTCCGCAAAATCACAGTGTGTCTGTTACCTCAATCACAACCGCTCCAACGATATGTGCAGCCTCTTCGACTCCTATTTTTAGTCATCCTTCGGCTTCTTTATTCGGAGTCTTTGATCCTACGTCAAATGTCCCAACAGAGGGGCCATATGAGCACTATTTTTCATCTCAACCGATTGTTGAGGTATCAGTTCCATTGTCAATTAACTGGGGTTCCACCTCTTTTCATGGTGGCCAAGTGTCATCTGCCCAATCTCCCTGACAACCTCCTCAAGACCAACAAGGGCAGTCCTTCCATGGAAACCCTTTTGCTTCTGGTGGTCCTTTTTTCTCTTCTTATGTTCAACCTTCTGGTAACTTAGGTCAATCTTCTATTTAACAAGCTCAACCTGGTATCCAGCAAGGTTACCCTACTGGACAAATTGGTCAATCATCTGTTAACCCAAACCAACCCAATGTCCAGTATGGTCTGATATCTGGACAAGATGTCCAACCACTTGGTCAGCCCACCGTCCAGTATAGTCAACCTTCTGGGCAAGTCGGTCAGCCTCAAATCCAATCAGGCCAACCAACTGCCCAGCCCACTCAGCCATCTGGTCCATTGGGACAACCTTCAGTTGCGCAACAACAACTCCTTTCCCAGCAGGTACAACCTTCTGGGCAGGGAGGTCAACCTCAATATCAACAAGGTTATCCTTCCGGCCAGATAGCCCAACCAACAGGACATCCTCCTGGCACTGCTCAACCTGGTTTTTTCCCCCAGGCTGGACCCCAGACCCCATCCGGTTTTCAAATGCAAGCTGGAGTTCAATCTCAACAGACCTATCAAACTCAGCCTGTTTCTCAAACTCAGTTTGGAGTCCAGCCACCTTATGGTCACCAGCAAACTCAAGGGAAACCGTTGTTTGCCCCATATCAAAATTACCAACAACTGCAGACGAATCCTTATCAGACTTATTCGCAACCATATGGTGCTTCTGCAGGACCGTTTGGTAATCCATGGAACGCTGGGGGGCAGAACCCAAGTCCCTATGGACCAAATCCTATGGGGCCAAATCTGTCCGGACCAAGCCCTTGGGGGCAACCGCCACCTGGTTGGAACCCTGGTGCTCCATCTCAACAGCAGCCCCAGATGTCCTTTAACCCTCAATTACCTTTCTTAGCGACTTTAGAATTACCGGATGTGTCTAAATTAACCAATGATCCTATTCTTCATAACCCATATTGGCCTCCGGTTCCAACAAAAATTCCCGGTGACTGTCCAAAATTCGATGGTAAAGCTAATGAAGATCCACAAGCCCATGTTATGACTTATCACCTTTGGTGCTCATCCAATTCGTGGCTTGACGATTCAATTCGGCTTCGCCTTTTTCAGCGGACTCTCACTGGCTCTGCAGCTAAGTGGTATATTGAGCTCAATCGCGGATCCTTTCAGGATTTTAACTCCTTGGCTATGGCATTTCTCACGCATTTTCAGTTACCCATTCGATATGAAACGGGTACACACCTCCTCACATCCTTAAGACAAACGACGGCTACGCATATCTCTGATCATATCCATGAATGGAGACGGCGTAGACATATGATTAAATTTTGGATTCCCGACCAGCTTCTTACCGATTGGTTTACGACTTCGTTCGTTCCTCCAATAGCTCGGGACATTGCCATGGGGGCGTGTGTCACTGAAGAGCAAGCTATCGCGCGCGCTCAATACCTTGACTTGGTTTACTCTCAGTCAGGTACATTGTATGATTATCTGCTTGATGCCCCAAGACCAGGAACATCTAAAGCGCCGCCAACACCAACTGTTGATGGTATTATTGGTTCGGTTAGTTCATCCTCAAAAAAGAATCCCGCGAACCCTGGGAAGCAAAAATCGACTGCTTCGAATGAACAACCTTCCCAGGTAACACCCATTTCCAATGTTACTTCCGAGGTCAATGCCGTCCAATCCACCACGACAGATAAATCCTCGAAAGCAAAGAAGAAAGGGAAAGCGAAGAATAAATCAGATCCACCTAAACAGGAAGCCCCTAAACCTCCGCCCGAGGATGGTGCTAAACGCAAACCCAAGTATCCTTGTCTTATCTGCGATGAGGATCACTATACCAAGGACTGGTCGAGGCAGTCCGAAGTTATTCGTTTGTTGAAAGGCGCCCCCGGGACTCCTGCGGTGCTTAAAGAACCCTTTCCCACACAACAAACTCAAAAAACTCAGATGGTGGCTGACCCTTCTCAGCCTCCCTCTTCCTTCGGTTCTCAAGTGTTTATGGCTGGAACAATACCTGTTAATATTAGTACTCGAACAAAAGATTATCCGCCATCTGCCGGGAAGGAGCCTGAGATCCCCTCTAGTGCTCCTCCGTTCAGTTCAGGTCCACTCCACATTGAGAGACCAACTACTGAGACGCCTCTTCGACCCCCTCCAAAAGGAGTACTCCGGAAATCTTCTTACAACCCAAATGCTCGTGCTGCACAGCACTACAATATCGTTGAGGACTTAGCGCAGACTCCGTCGGCTATGTCCGCTTTAGAAGTTCTCCAGAGCTGCCCTTCTCAGAGGAAGTCCTTGCTATCCGCTATTGGTGGCATAGACCCGGCAGATTCAGATTTAATTACTTTTGACTTAGAACGCCATACGCAGAGACTGCCTCCCCAAATTGCTTTCCTTATACAGGTTATCATTGATTCCAAAACAATTCATCGAACAGTCATTGATGAAGGTGCTTCTACTTGCATCATGTCTGTTGCCTGTTGGAAAGCCATCGGATCCCCGACGCTGAGCCAGTCTCCCACAACCTTGGAAGCCTTTGATGGAAGAGCATCCCATCCTTATGGTATACTCCAACGTTTACCCATCACTTTGGAAGGGAAGACGGTTGAAATGGAAGTTGAAGTCGTTGACGCTACTCTTACCTACAACCTCCTTCTCGGACGTAGCTGGATCTACGCGATGAAAGCTGTTGCTTCATCTCTGTTTCGTATCATCCGATTCCCTCATCAAGGGAAAATTGTTACCATAGACCAGCTATCTTTCTTCGCTTCCTCTTCTGAAGGTAACATCCCTTTTGTGGAGCATACCTCGCAATTATCTGAGAGTCTAGGAGCCGGACTTTTCAAAGATCCCGCTCTTATGGGTGTTTTTCCGCTCCCACCTCCTAACGTCGCCTCTGTTAATATGATTACTACTGGTTCTGATCCGTGGATCATTCCTCCCACTGACCAAGTAGATTCTTGGGGCGACCAGATGCCGTTGAGTCCTGCCGAGCTCAACTATGTCGAAATCATTGCTGCATCGGCTCCCTCTTCTGAACTTGCTCCATTCTCAGGGCTTGTAGATAAAACTTCTTCGGATCCTTTACAAGAAACATTCTCTTCCGATGAAGCCATTATTGAGACTATGTCTCTCGAGGAACTGCCTTGGCATGATTCTCACCATCGTTCCTCGTTTCTACCTGCCCCGCAGAATTTTCTCACTTGTCTCGAGCGGTTTGCTCCTTGTCTCCCATCTCAAATCCTACAAACACCTATTCAGATTTATCAGGTGTCTTCTGAAGGGAATATGGCAAACATTACGCAAACCCAACCCATCGACATCTCTGTGAAACCAGGGATTGTCGAGCATCTTCACATTGGAGTCACTTGTACTCCGGAGGAGATTCAACTGTATTCTAATCTTTTTCGCGAATTTCGTGATGTCTTCGCGTGGTCCTATGAAGAAATGCCCGGCATTGATCCTAGTATAGTGGTGCATGAGATAATCACGTACCCAGGTGCTAAGCCTGTTCGCCAACGTTTACGCCCTGTACACCCCCGAAAGGCTGCAGCTATCAAGGCCGAAGTCGAGAAGCTTCTTAAAGCCGGTTTTATTTATCCTATTCCGCTCACAGATTGGGTTTCAAATATCGTCCCTGTCACTAAAAAACAGGGTACAATCCGTGTTTGTGTCGATTATCATGATATAAATCAAGCCTGTCCTAAAGATAACTTTCCCACACCATTCATTGATCAAATTATTGACGAGTGTGCCGGAAGTGAAATGTATTCTTTTATGGACGGTTTTTCTGGCTATAACCAGATCAATATTGCTCCCGGTGATCAACACAAAACTGCCTTTATCTGTCCATGGGGCACTTTTGCCTATAAGAAGCTCCCTTTCGGTCTTAAAAATGCCGGTGCTACCTTCCAGTGTGCAATGTCTTATGCCTTCCATGACATTCGACACATTGTACAGCCTTACCTAGATGATCTCCCTGCTCATTCGGCCAAACGTCAAGACCATCCTAAGCACCTTCACGAAATCTTTCTTCGCTATCGATACTACCGAATTAGGCTTAATCCTCACAAATGTGTCTTCTGCGTTGAATCTAGCTGACTTCTTGGGTTTGTTGTTTCCCGAGAGGGCATCCGTTTGGATCCCCTTAAAGTCGAGGCTATAGTGAATCTTCCTCCCCCTGCTTCTTTACAGCAATTGCAAAGCTTGCAGGGTAAAGCAAATTTTTTACATCGTTTCGTTCCCAACTATGCCGAGGTGGCCAAAGGTTTTACACGATTACTAAAACGCGATGTCCCTTGTCATTGGGATACCACTGCTCAGGAATCTTTTGAGCATCTCAAGGGCCTCCTTGTTTCTGCTCCATTGCTCCGCCCTCCGAATTATTATCGTGACTACACTCTATATTTGGCCGCCGCCGACACCACTATCGGCATGGTTCTCGTTCAAGCTGACGATGATGGCACTGAACATGTTATCTATTATCTCAGCCGCAACCTTTTAGACACGGAAACTCGATATGCCTATGTCGAGAAGTTGGCTTTGGCCGTCGTTTGTGCCGTCCAACGTTTCCGTCATTATATTCTGTTGCGTACCACTACTGTGATTTCTGACTGCAACCCCATGACGTATATATTGTCACGCCAGTTGCTGGGGGGCAAGTACTCAAAGTGGATTGTTATCCTCCAAGAGTTTGACTTGGAATTTACCACTGCCAAGTCTAAGAAATCCCTTGTGTTTGCTGAGTTAATTTGCTCTTTGCCATCTTCTTCCCCGACATCTCACGTCGAGGATCAAATTCCGGATGAGTCCTTATTCCTCATTAGCACCCTCGATCCATGGTACGGAGATATAATTATATATCTGCAGACGTCCTCCTTTCGCCCGGGCGTGTCCAAAGACGCTCGGCGAAGGATTCGTCATCAATCTCAACCATACCGTATCATTGGGGATACATTGTATCGTCTCGGCGCCGACTCTATTCTCTGCCGTTGTCTTACTCTTGAGGAGGCTGAGCGAGTCTTGAATGACTGCCACTCCGGTGCCTGTGGCGGTCATATGTCCGGATATGCTACTGCCCAAAAAATCCTCCGTGCTGGCTATTTTTGGCCCTCTATCTTTAAGGATTGCATCCTTGCCGTCCGATCTTGTCATGAGTGCCAGATATACCAGCGGAAAATGCGAGCACCTCCTGCTCCATTGCACCCTGTTGTTTTTGTCGGCCCTTTTGCCAAATGGGGCATTGATTATATGACCTGTAACCCTCACTCGGTAGGGGGGCATGGGTTTATTATCGTTGTCGTCGATTACTTTACTAAATGGGCTGAGGCGATGCCTACATTAATTGAAGACGGTCACACAGCGGCGTAATTTTTATTTAATCATGTTATTTCGCGATTCGGCGTCCCTCAAGCCATCGTCACTGATCATGGGAAGCATTTCCGTAATCATATGATGTCGGAATTAACAAGCCAACTAGGCTTGCAACACGATAGTTCAACTCCATACTACCCTCAGTCCAATGGCCAAGTTGAAGCTATCAATAAGATCTTGGTTACGATGCTTCAACGTACCGTTGGCATGCATAAGTCTAACTGGCATTTGATGTTGTTCCCTACCTTGTGGGCCTACCGAACCTCTGTGAAGGATGCCACTGGTTTCACTCCATTTCAACTAGTTTATGGACTAGAGGCTACCCTTCCAATTGAATGTGAAATCCCTTCATTGAGATTAGCTGTCGAGCTACTTCCCAACACCACTCCATTAGAAGAACGCCTTCTTTACTTAGAGCGGCTAGATGAGACTCGTCACCTGGCCTCTTTGGCCATCGAAAGGCAAAAGAAGCGAGTCAAGACTCACTTCGATCAGACCGTACGTCCACATTCTTTTGATGAGGGAGATTTAGTCCTGCTCTACGATCAGGCAAAGGATAAGCTAGGAGCAGGAAAGCTCGAGTCTATGTGGCTAGGCCCTTACATTGTCAAGAAAGTTCTGCAGAAAGGGGCCTACGAGCTGATTGATTATGAAGGAAACCCTCTTGGGAAGCCCCGAAATGGGCTTTACCTGAAAAAGTACTATGCGTGATGCTGGTACATTTTATTTTGTACATACATGTACTCTAGCAATTGTGTTGTGTGTATGTGTGTGTCAGTTTTCAAAGGCGTAACTGCCACTTATTGTGTTTTTTTGCTTCTTGTGCAGATGTCTGATGCACCTTATGTTGGTTTCGCTGATGGTGCCTGCCGTAGTACTCGCAACTTGTCTTTTGCGGCGTGGGTGATCTACGATCCTCATGGCGAGCTGATAGATTGTCAGGGTGTGTGTTTGGGTCGTACTACTAACAATGTCACCGAATACTGTGCTGTAATCGAGCTACTTGTTGAAGCAATTAATCTCGGCATTCGTGCATTGGTAGTGAACCTGGACTCTCAACTTGTCGTCCACCAGCTCAACGGGCAGTATTCCATCAGAGACCATCACATTTTAAGGTTGTATTTACGTGTGAGATTGTTAGAAAGGAACTTTGATTTTATCACATATCAACATATTCCACGACAATTAAACACATTATCTGATGCATTGGCCAATCATGTATTAGATAGACATTTGCGTAATTTGTAACTAAAACATTATACAAGCAAGCACATGAAAAACACAATAATGAACCATAGGCATATGTATATATATACGTGTGTGTCATAATGTTTGCGCCACGCACATTACATAATCCAAAAAATAATACATGTCCAAAACTCATACAGCCACTGACAACATGTCTCTCAAAAACATGCAAAAATGAAACCTAGGTGTCTAACCACGGTGATGCTCATGATAACATGTCACCGCTCGCACCAAACGTCTCAACAGACGATGGACGCGAGTAGATACTCCCACCGTGTGCCTCTGGTATGCTCTAGGCACGTTTGCCAATCTGGCATAATCTGGAATCCCTCGAGTGAGTGCCTCAAGGTTCTGTACTAGATCGTCACCCGCATCACCCTCTGCTTGAGGGTCGACTGCAGGTTGTGCTCTCCGTGCGTTATGAGGCAAGTCAGCTGGTCGCTCTGCACCAACATCTGCATACATATATATATCTGTTGTCAGAGACTGGCATGTATTACAAAAAAAATTAAATACATAAAAACATCAAAAACACAAAGAGTTCTTACCTAACTCCTCATCCCAGTCCTCTCCTGCAGGCAATGGGAGATCTGGATCTCCAATAAAATCCGTGCTCGCATAGGGCCAGTCCTCGATGACGATCATCTGGTGACGGAGCCAGATAAAGAACTCAGGCCTCCAGGCCATCTGCTGGCCCCCTCCTCCTCTGGGCATGAGTTCTGCCCATCGGTTCAATCTCGGCTCCCGTGGCACTGGATCTGCCACTATACCCCCCTGTACCCAGAATATCGGCAGTCGCTCCAGGAAGAACGATACCACGATAGAATCGTATCCGAACTGTTTGTTCCCATCATGCTTACACTTGGTAAGCTACCTTTTGATGTTTGTCGTCACTGTCGTGGCCCAATCAAACAGTGTAGGTTGGAGACACTCAGTTGCCAGCAGCAAATGATTCTTGCTGGCCTCGTGGGGCGCCTGTACCCCAGCTGTCCGGGTGATAGTGAACAAAATCACTCGTAGCACCAGGTCGGGAACCGTGATAATATCTACTTTGGCACTGTTTGATCCAAACTGTGCCCCAGGACAAACTCTTTCCATCACCTCTCCCATCTTCTCCCCGGAAGGCCTGCTACCAGTCAAGATGGGCCGTGCACCTCGCCGCGATAGACCAGTGATAAAGTAGACATCGGAAACATCTAACTCCAATGTCTGGTCTTTCAGGCGAAATACCTGATCCTCCGTATCCCAAGCATCCACGATAAATCGCAGCAACTCAGGTTGTGCACGTAAGTATGAGGTAAGGAAGAACTTCTTCAAGCCACAGTCTCTCAGAGCATCCATGCATGCATCATCCTCCATTGCCATGGCATCCACGGCATCATGCTCTCTTTCTCTCCATTCTATAGCCATTCTGACGAATCCCTGCAACCACAAAGTCGAAATTTCCATCATTAGATCATTGGTGAAATTAAAACTGAAGAAAATTTGCAATTTCAACGGCTAAATTCATGGCAAATTAAGGTCGCGCGGTTGGCGCGACTGTTTCTAAAACAGTCGCGCCAAGGTCGCGACCCCTTTGGGTAGAAAATCCCATTGGCGCGATCCCGAGCGGGAAACTCGCGCCAATGGCGCAACCCTATGAAATTGCAAATCCTCTTGCAGAGGACTAATCTATGGATGAAAAACTGAAAGAATGGAATGAAAACAAAGCTAAGGATGAGGCCTCTTACCTGCTTCAGACGGCGGCTCGAATGATCTCCTGGATTGATCGCAATCAACAGTTGAAGTTTGCACCCAAAACCCTCCAATGGTAAACTCACAAGGTAAAAAGTGAAAAGTAAACTTATTTTTTTACCATTTCACTATTTATAGCATTTTTTGACCTAAAAATACATTAAAAATGATATTTTTTGAGTATTTTTGGAATATTTTTATGTCAAAGTGGGTTTTACGCTGTTTTTTGTATGATGACAGGGATTGGTGCAACTTAAGCAACCAAATGAGCTCCTTTTTCTACTTTTTCAGGCTCAGTAAAACATGTGAAAAGGTTATTTTTAAGGTCTGCTTTTAGCTCTTTTCTGACCGTTTAAAGAGGAAAAGATTGCCGAGTTACTCCTCTTGACTCGTTAAACGTTAATAAGGGGCGGTCGTTTTAAGTTCTTTTTGTCGACCGTTAAAACATAAAAAGATTACCGGGTTTTTGTCATTTCAAACTCGTTAATGGTTACGAAACGACGTGGTTTTGATCGCTTTTTTACTTTTTCAGGTCGAAATCACTATTTATGAAAAGTACTCCTCGATCGTAATGGTCGGGCAGTTCTTTCGAGCATTGTTTTATACTTTTTTGGGCTCGAGAGACACAACTTTATGAAAAAGGGCACCCCTGGAGTTTCCTTTTCTGCTGTCTTTTCAAACTCTCTAAACATGAAAAGACGTCGAGTTCTTCCTTTGTCAGACTCGTTAAAACCTGATGACATCGGATTTTGTCGAAATGACACACCACAAGCACATGTTATCCCCATCAAGCTTGTTAAAAATAATTGGGGTACTCGCCAGAAATGGCGGGGGAAAAATAGGAACCGTAATAACCGTCGTGTCGGCAGTATGTCGCTCTTGAACATGGCACTTCTCTGCTTTCGTGTCTGGGTGGGGATATCTCATCTCATTTTTTCACTTGCCTCCGTGGATTTGGGTAATCCTGTTTGACCGCTCATCTGCTCATTTGCCTCGTCACCATGACCTCTGATGCATTGATGTCAAATACTGCCAATTCCACTGTCGTGCCGCCGATATGTTCAAGAGAAGTTGACCTCTGCAAAGAAACAACCTCCCTCTGATAGCTCGCACAATCTTGATTCACAACATTATCTCTCTGTCTCATGTCGATGATGTGGGAAACATTATGGCCCACCTTCGATCAAGGTCACTTCCTGTCGACTTCAGCTCATTATCCAGGAAGTTGATCTAGAGACTCCCTTCCGGTGCCTTGGAGCCTGCATGCCTCAATGGCAGGTTCTTCGTGTTCGACGTGAGGTTTTCATCATTGGCCTCCGATCGAATGATTCTACGGGTGTTCGACGTCAGATCACTAATTTGCACGCCGTAGATTGTACCTATAGTACCTTGAGGGCCATTGTCATTATTGGTGGTACCTCTCGCGTCTGTTAACAGTTTCCAATATTGACTAGTAATCAGACGATATTCATGCATGTTCGACTTCAGCTCATATATTCGCATGCTTGAACTTGTACTTTTGTTCGGGTTGAGATGGAGCGCAAGACCCTGGATTGTGTCTGTTGTAATCTAGGCATGATTCTTGATACATGACTCATTCATTGGATGGCTGCGACCATACCTGAGTCGATTCATTGATCCTAACCAGATGGCTGCGTCCATACTATGGATCTAGATTATTATGTACTCTCTTATGGATGGCTGCGACCATACCACGTACATCATGTATTTGAGCTATTAGTTGTATCTCTCAATGCAGATTCCCGGAGGCAGCTACATGTATTCTTGTAAAGCATTTCACCCCTCTCTCTCTCTCGGGCCTCATGCTTTAGGGGGCATCTGTTACACAGTAATTTGTCACCATTGGTCACCGTCCCTGTTACCCCTGTTTCCATACATTGGAGGATGCATTTCGGGACCTGTGAACAGTGACATAACCTAAAAACACTTGCATTATGTTCCCCTGAGTATGTACTTCATGTTCCCTGAAGACACCTTCTACAAAATATCCCTGAAAAGTGCCCCTTTTCCATTGGCGTGGGTCCACAGTGTCTTTCCCGCGCCAACCACTGAGATCCTCAAAAGGGGGCGTGACCATTGGCCCTCTGTCTTAGAACAATACCCGCGCCAACCAAGTTTGGTAATGATTTTTGACAAACGCACACCCATATGTTTTTTCCCTTCAGATCACGAAGTCTTTTGAGGATAAAATCCATCTGATAGAGGTCGAGAGTCATCATCTATCCTTGACATCTATCTGCAGCGGCTTTTCGGAGATAATGTCAATCCACAATGGGTGTCCTGGTGCATTGTATCTTCCTCCCTTCTCCATCTATAAAAGTCTGTCCTCATGCATTAGAAAAGCTAGTTTTTGAGTAATGCTAGTTGTGATTATGCTTGTCTTGAGTGATAGTAAGAGTCTTGAAGCATAGGGAGGTTATGCTGCCGGAAGTCTGAGAGAGAGAAGATCTATTGCAAGATATACATAGCTGCTCGCCCAGCCAGAGGAGAGGTTCAACATCAGAACCTTGGTTGTATCTTTCTCTGTTGATTATTCATTAATAAACGACTACTGTTATGGTTCCAATCTCATTGTTCATCATGATAATGTTTGGTTTATTTCCTTTCTGACTGAAATATAGTTGTATTTTAGTGGATTTTATGCTTGTATTCGCTTCGTTCTTTGCATGTGCAAGTATCCATACGCGGGGATCGCAAGGATTGTGACCTTCCGGAGCAAGGGAACAGGAGTATCAACTCTTCTTCGACATTAGCGTTGGACTCCAGGTTGGTTCTCGTAATCCACTTTCAGTATGCAACTAGGAACTTGCATGGTAGCGTGATTTGATTGTTGCTAGACCCATTTTGGGCTAGTGGGATCGCCTCTGTCCGCAGAGGGGATTTACCTCTCCAACAACGCATATTTTAGTTTCAAATTTTTTCAACAATCTTCAACAAAATTCATGCACGTGCTACGACCTCCACAAAGCACTTTCTTGGGCAAAGCAGGAATAATTGTTTTTTTTTTTTTTTCATTTTTTTTGCAGGACTTTTTTGGGCCAAGAGTTTTCATATCAGATATGAAACTTTTAGTGAAAAATTTACAAAAATAAATAATACATATATATTTCTTACGAAAAAATACCAAAACTCAAAAAAACAATCATCTGAATCGAAGTTCGGATGAGGGAGATATCATTGATTTAAAATCAGTTGTGTTGCAGAAATTTTTTTGATGATAATTCATGGACGACGACTCGCCTATTATTTTTTATAGTTTTTGTGCAAAATTTAAGAAAATTAATTGCAAATCTGAGATCCTCTTGAAAAATCACCCAATTTCATAATTTTTTGGTCAAATTGGAGTTCAGATGAGGGAGATATCGTTGATTTAAAATCAACTATTTTTTTCATAACTTTTGTGATGACGAGACAATTGCAATGTGAATCCGAGTTTCCAGAGTGTCTAGATAAGAATTTTAACTACATGGGAAGATGCAGAATGATCATTCTATTTCCAAAAATAGGTTATAATAAATATTTTGAGTTATATTGACCGAGTTATTCCCATTTAAAATTAGTTTTTATATCTGGAGCATCACTCAGAGCAGGTTCCATTTGAAGACATGCCCTCTCACCTTGCTTTAGTAGGCACCTTCTTCACATTCATCAGTTTCAGATAGCAGCATCCGACTTGGGTTCTTTAGAAACGTGCCGTCCCACCCTAGTCTTTGTAGGCACCTGCTACTTCATCAACAATTAACATCACGGTTATGGGTCAACCGCACAAAATCCTTGTCATCGAATTCCATTTGTTAGGCCACACACTTTTAGTATCTTAATTGGTCACAAGCATTACAAGGTATCTCTATCCTCGGATCTTTATTTGTCATGGTTATGGACCATCCACAAACCCACACTTCATCGAAGTTCATTTTTGAAGCTGTACACTGTCAGTATCATAGTTGGTCACACACATTACAAGGTATCTCTATCCTTGGATCTTTGTTCATCACAGTTATGGGTTAACCACACAAAACACTTCTCTTTAGTGCATATTCAACAAAGGCTTCTTAGGAGGGAACTTCACACAATGGGGACCATTGCTTCTTAAGGATGGATGAATGATCCGTTTGGAAATTGACATCCACCCATGGTATTCATTGACCCATGGTATTTATCCACTCATGTAATATACCCACGGTATTGTAAGTGACATCCACCCATGGTATTGATCCACCCAAGGTATTTATCTACCCATGGAATTTACCCATGGTATTTTTAGTGGAATCCACTCATGGAATTCTTTCACCCATGGTATTGTAAGTGATATCCACCCATGGTATTCAATCACCCATGGTATCTACCCACCCATGGGATTTACTTGTGGTAGTATAACTAAAAAAAGGGCTATAGCTAACAAGTCGCATTTTGTAAAAGGACAGATGGTCCACCATAATGTAACATTTATAAGTATTATCTGTTTTAATAGAAAAAATTTATTTGTGGTTTTATTTATTATGTTTTCTCCTTTTTTTTCTTTTGGCATTTCAATTTTTTAGATCTCGGAGGCCTCCCCCCAAGATTTGAATCAGTGTCACTCCCACTTTTTTCTTTATATAGCAGACGTTGTATTTTGGTATGGGAAGTGTCGCTTATCATGTAAATTTAAGTTTTGGCTTGTTTCAAAGGGTAACTTTGATGTTTCTAAGTCCTTCTAGTCATGTAGACATGTTTTACACTCATTCCCAAATATTTATGCATTGTCGCACAAGTGTTGTCACTTTCATCGTAAAGTGTACCTTTTGTGTGACACTTGGAGAGGTATGTTGTATCACCGTCGCATTGAGGATATCATGTTGTTCTTGTTTTCTAAGTGATCAATGTTGTGTCATCGACTGTTTGATTGTGTGATCAAGATCTAGTTTTGTCTGTGTTCACCCGAGCTTCAATGATCCCATACTTAGCCTTATCTGGAAAATTTCACTCTTGGGCAACTTGACTTCACTCAGCCTTCCTGAACTACACACTACACAGTCTCAACCCTTAAGTCCCGACCTCACCTCTTGGAAATATGAACTACACATTCACAATGTCCAACCTTGATCCCTGAGCTCCAAGACTGTGTAATTTTTGCCATCCAGTCAGTCACAATTGTGCACTGCACAATATCATGCCTTAAGCTTTCAACTTGACACCTTAAGCTATGCAACTGTGCAATCCATGAGACTGTTCTCCCTCTAGAAATGCATTTTAGGAAAATCTAAGCCTCAAGCCTCAACGTAGAGCTCTTGATCCCCTCAAACACGCAGTCACCTAGCCTGGCCTCTAATAACTGTGCATTGGGAAACTTCAAGGATAAAGCCTTAAGTTTGACCTCCCGAGTCCCTCAACAACGCAATTCCTTAAGCTTGTCTTTCCATAACTACGTATTGAGAAACCTCAAGCCTTAAGCCCCAACCTTGAGCTCTTAAACCCCTCAATTGTCCAAGCCTTTGACCTTTACCATCCTAAATTGCACATTGCGCAGTCTCAAGCCTCATTCCTAGTCCTTCGCCTCTGGAACTACAAAATCCTTGAGTCAATAACTCAATCAGTCACCCGGTTCCAACCCCAACAAGTGATTTCATGAAACATGTTAGATTAAGATTTTTTAGACTGATGTCAACTTGTCATGAGTGGTTTTCAATTGCAGTTACTCTATCTTATCATGGCAGGATGATGATGGATGAAAAAGAGAAGGTTACCATGCTAGAAGACACCTATGGAACTGAAGAGAAAAGATGATCATCAGGCGAGAAGATGAAGGAACAACAGAGTACAACAAAAGATTAATGGTTAGGACTACATGAAGACTCCATACTGATTCACAACCATTTGGAGGGTGGATATGAAAAACAAAGCATATCTCTTATGAAGACAAAGTATTAGATACATCTCTTATTGAAGACAAAGCAGAAGAGGAACAACTTGGCACTACCGCCTTATCATGAAGTCCATATTATTATTTTCAAGTTGTAACTTATGCAAGTGTCATTGCAATGTCATGTGTGTCCATGTGTCTTGCCACATCCCTTGTGTATGTAATGAAGTAAATATCAAAAACAAAGGAAAAAATGTAATGTAAAGTGGAAGTACAAGAGTCATCCACAAAATTTCAAAAGTCATGAAGGAGCCAAAGAGTCATGGAGAATTCAAACAATCATGAGGGTGGTATAAGAGTCACAAGGGAGGTGAATGGTCACCCCATTTGTTATAAATATACCCTCATATCTCATACAGAAGGGCTTTTCACCTTGGCTCCTCCTAGCTGAAATTGTAGAGAAAGATAGTTCTTTTGGGGGAGCAAGTGGTTGCTCTAACGCTCCACTACTGGGGCTAGTTATGTTCACTGTCTTGATGTATCATGGAACTTTTTCTTAATTCAGAAGCTCGTTGAGCTAACACACTTTTATGCGTATGTCATAAATTTTGTAAGACTATTCTTTGAATGTTTGTGATGTATGCTGTTTTCATCTATACTAAGGAAATTGAACTATTTCGGTGGCTTTGGTACTTATCTTTTTAAAGGTGCGTTGTATGTGTTTTAACAATCGTTGCTTCTATGTGAACTATTTCACTAGTTGTCCAACAATTCATCATATATGATCACGTGTATTTATTAGATTAGTACTATTACTTGTATTTTAAAGGCTCACTTTTCTCTCCCCTTTCAGTAGAAAAACCTTGATACATTCCGTAGTTGAACATTCCACAAGAATACTCACTTGCTAATCGAAAATTACTTGTGCATTAATCTCTCATGCTGAACATTGTAGCCAAGGAAAACATATAAGAATATATAACAGATTGGATTTATTTCTGAAAGGGATCCTACACCAAAGGGATGAAGTCTAATTAGTACTTTTCATTAAGGAGACTCCCTTGGTTGATGAATTTATAACACCATCGACAAATAGCCCTGGAAGGAGGGACATATGAAAATATGTGCATTTTTATTCTATTTTGAATCTCTTATATGAAATGGTTCATCCCCAAATCATATTCCCAGAATGTTTCTCTATCCTATCCCCTGGTGAAATTTTCATCTTCGTGCATTGGGAAACCTCAATCTTTAAGCCCCAACCTTGAGTTCTCAAACCCCTCAATTGTGTAATCCTTTGACCTTGACCATCCTGAACTGTGCATTGTGCAACCTCAAGCCACAGTCCCAAAACTTGGCTTCTGGAACCACACAATTCTTGAGTCAATCACTTAGTCAGTCACCTGGTTCCAACCCTAACAAGTGATTTCATGAAGCATGTTAGATTAAGAGTTTTCAGGCTGATGTCAACTTGTCATGAGTGGTTTTCAGTTGTAGGTACTCTATATTATCATGATAGGATGATGGTGGATGAAAAAGAGAAGGGGAACATGCTAGAAGACACCTATGGAGCTATGATCATCAGGCGAGAAGATGAAGGAACAGCAGAGTAAAAGATCAAAGGTTAGGACCGCATGAAGACTTCATATTGATTCAAAATCATTTGGGGGATGGATATGAAGAACAAAGCATATCTCTCATGAAGATAAATTATTAGATACATCTCTTATTGAAGGAAAAGTAGCAAGAGGAACAACTTTGCATTACCACCTTATCATGAAGTTCATATTATTATTGTCAAGTTGTAACTTATGCAAGTGTCATCACAATGTCATGTGTGTCCATATGTCTTGCCACATGTCTTGTGGATGTAATGATGTAAATATCAAAAGCAAAGGACAAAATGTAATGTAAAGTGGAAGTACAAGAGTCATCCACAAAATGTGAAAAGTCTTGAAGGAGTCAAGGAGTTGTGGAGAAGTCAAACAATCATGAGGGTAGTCCAAGTGTCACAAGGGAGGTGAATGATCACCCCATTTGTTATAAATAAACCGTCATAGCTCATGTGAAAGGAATTTTCATCTTGGCTTCTATTACCTGAAATTGCAGAGGAAGATAGTTCTTTTGGAGGAGCAAGTGGTTTCTCTAATGCTCCACTATTGGGGATAGTAATGTTCACTGTCTTGATGTATCTTGGAGTTTTTTCTTAATTTAGAAGCTCGTTCAGCTAACACACTTTCATGTGTATGTCATAAGTTTTGTAAGACTATTCTTTGAATGTTTTCGGTGTATGTTGTTTTTAACTGTACTAAGGAAATTGAACTATTTTGGTGGCTTTGGTACTTATCATGTTAAAGGTGTGTTGTATGTGTTCTAACAATCATTGCTTCTATGTGAACTAATATTTCACTAGTTGTCCAATGATTCATCCTCATGTATATGCTCATGTGTCTTTTTTAGATTAATACTATTACTTGTATTTTAAAGGCTCACTTTTCTCTCTCCTTTTGGTAGAAGAACCTTGATACATTCCGTAGTTGAAAATTCCACAAGGAATACTCATTTTCTAATCCAAAATTACGTGTGCATTACTCTCTCATGCTAAACATTGTAGCCAAGAAAAATATATAAGAATAGATAGCAGTTGGGCCTTATTTCCAGAAGGGACCCTACACAAAATGGTTTGAAGTCAAATTAGTAATTTTCATCAGGGAGACCCCCTTGGTTAATGAATTTCCAGTATCATCAACGAACTAAAAGGAGGGATAGATGAAAATATGTGCATGTTTAGTCTATTTTGAATCTCTTATTTGAAATGGCTCCTCCGAAAATCATATTGCCAGAATGTTTCTCTAACCTATCCCCCAGTGAAATTTTCATCTTTGTGAAACAACTTGATGAATTCTCACAATTTAAGCTTTATAGTGAGGATGATACATCCATCGTCGAGCATGCATACACTTTTCTTAAGTTTTGTGAACACTATGAAATTGACTATGAAGACATGTCTTGTATTCTTTTCTGCCATACCCTACCACCTAATTCCATTCATTCTTTTGAAAACCTCATCAAGGAGCTTCATTTAGCATTTAATAGGTATGATTACTGCGATGTTCTTAAAAGAATCAACCAACTAAGAATAAAATATAATGAATTGGTTGAGGAGTTTTCTAATCAATTTCTTCACCTTTGTTATGAATTTCTGGAATAAGGTATAGATTAGGATTTATTGAAACAAAAGTTTGAGAATTTGCTTCATATCTCTTTTCTTGGTGAATCTGAACCCCTTGATGTTTTCTCTTCCCCAACTCTTGTAAATCATGAGACACCTCTAATTTCAAAGGAGGAACCTACTATTCCTTTTGTTCCTTGTCATCCTCCTTTTTCAGTTCTGATATGGGTACCTCCTTGCAATGATGCCGAAGTTGGGAAATATGTAAATAAAATGGCTAATCCATCTCTTCAACCTTCATCTATTTCTCATGATTACAATCCAATGGAGGAAATATTGGAATGGTTCATGGAGCCTACGGGGAATACTAATCCTTACAACGCTCAAGATGATACTAGAATTCTCGACCTCAACCCTCAAACTTTTCCCACTGAAAGTATTACTTCTTCAAGAGAAGCCTGTCATCTTCTATCATATACATGCCATGCCTCCTTGTATCATGATCGATGTGATTAATCTGCTCCACCAACTAGTTCTTCGAACTCTATTGATTTTAATGTTTTTGGTTCAAATTGCGATTAGGTACATGATAGTCACATTACATAGGTAGAGGAGAAGGAAAGTGAGGAAACTTTCGATCTCTCGTCCCTCTTTCAAAACCCTTCAGCTTAGGATTTTGTTCCTTGATTCTTGGATGTTTTTAAATCTACTAATCTCGACAGTCAACTAAATGAAGTTGATTTGCTTAATTAATCTATAGTCTTGGGTAACAATTGTTTTGATGATAATGAATATGTTGATGTATGTGATGACAAATGCCTAGGTAAATCAACGGATCTTTCGGTTTTGCATGAAGATTTTAATTTAAAAGATTTATATCTAGAATTTGTTTCGGTGAAAGATAATGTTCTTATCGAAAATTCCTCTTCATCTCACTATCCCTTGTGCTCTACTATCCACGGTGTATCAAATTGCGATGAGGGTACTCCCTTCTCTTCAAGTTCTTCATCTGACGAGTTAAGTTCTCCATTGACACAAGGGAGTGAGGTTATACATGATGAAAAGGAAAAAATCAAATAATTGAGTATTCTTTCCATCCCTCATCATCTATTATTTTGCATGAAGACAACTCTTAAAATTAGATTGATCATGAAATTTCTCTGATTCATACATCTCTAGGTTTGCGATCAAAATAATCTTTTGACTTAAGTAATATGGTTTTTGAATTTTTTAAACCTGATCATATCAGTGAAAAAGATGGTTTCCATTTGGGTTAGTAGTGGTCTCATTAAAATCAATGCAAGAAACTATCCTCACACCATGCATGATATGATTCAATCTTCAGAATGTGATTTTACAATCCTTGAAATTTCCAGGACTTGTCAAGCAATCAAGGCACTTCAAATTCCATTGATGGTTATGTCAGAATCTTGCGACTTTGGTAAGGTCCCTAAACTATGTCAGATCTGGTTTTTCTTGTAAAATTATTTTCTTCACTTGGTTTCACTAGATGTAAATTCCTTCTTGAAAGAGGTGTGGATTTCAGATATAGTCTTTTGAACTTTCAAGATTTAGTTTCTGATCAGATTCAAGATTTTGTTTCAATTGATTCTTCTCCATACAAGGCTATTGTACTTAACTCGGGTTTGGAGTGTTTATCTCTCATATAAGCATGTAAATACAAAGTTGACCATTCCAAAGACCATCTTTGGCCGAAGGAATCATGCCTATCATATGCATTTCAGAATAGTCAGCTCTTGGTTTTTATTATGAATGTTATATTGCTAATATTTTTCTTCATCGCACCTAAAATCCTCTGGAGTACTAATGAGTGCATGAGCTATCTGGTGAATGAAATTCTTCTTCACTCATTGTATCTTGAATGCTTTCATGTGTTTTCTATATTGGCATTCCTTTTAAGCTCTTTTGATGATTACGATGCTAGTGAAAAGTGTTAATAGTTACAAAGAAAAAAATTGTTACATTTATCATGCCAGGAAGATGATTCATTTTTTCAAAGCATTCATAAATATGTTCAAACTGATTTATCTTTGTTGTCTATTAACCGAGAATATCATGCCATAAACAAACTATTTGATCATAATATTAATTGTCATTCAATTTATCATTCTCCCACAAACATATCTGATGAAAGTTGTTTCACATTGATTAATCTGTATGGTTTATCTCATTATTTGGATACATGTCAAGAACTTGAGGCACTTCATCCTTCACTGATGGTTATGCTAGGCCCCCACTATATTCACAAACCTTATGAATATGATTAGACTCATTTTCCCTTCCAAGATTCTCATCCTACTCCCACACTTTTAATTGAAAATTATTCTTATCAAGGATTTCAGGGTTTTCAAGAGGATTGTCTCAAATTTGATGATCCAATCACTTTATGGTTGGAGCAATCTTACTTGGAAAGCTCCTTTGCAAATTAACAAGTTTCGATATTTTCTCATGTTTGCTAAGGTTGGAAGTACAAGTGAAGATACATTTGCAAGAAGCTTCCTAGGTTTGTTTAATAATGGTTTTCATCGAAAAGGTAAGAATGCGAGCTAGTTAGAAGTAGTGGCTATGACATATCTTTCTGTTGACATGAAAGACCTTCATTTTTTTTTGCAAGTTATTGAAGCTCTTATCTTTTCTATTGCACACTATTTTATATCTATTTTATTTTCTCATACCTTTTCATATGCTAGTCAGGAGAAGCTACAGTGGCTACATTGGAAATTTCATTATACGTGACCTTGGCCTTCTAGCTAGTTAGGTTAGGAGTAGGTCTAGAAACATATTAGTTTCTCTTGCACATTCATCCTGTACTTGTTTTCTATAGTCTTTCTTGTGTTTTCTAACTTTTTTCTTGCATTCTATTTTCGGTTTAGCCTCCTTTTATTTTTTATTTCTAGTTTTGTTTCCTTGTCGTGTCTTGTCTTTTGCATTTTTTTAATAAGACTTCACATGAAGAATGTTACCTTTGACTCAAAAGACAACGTATCAAAATAGGAAAGGGTCTTGTGACACTGCAACATTTGGCTAAACTTTAGTCCTTCTTATTCGTCTTGGTTTCATACCTTTTAGTCAATGATGTTTTGATGGAAAATATGATCCTTATGTAAGGAGAGATTTATGTGAAACCATGAGACACACATCTATTCTAGAAACCTCACACCTACACTCGATTCTTAAGTTTCATTGCTTTCCACATCGATCAAATCAAGTAGAGAAGGATAAGGGAAAATCTAAATGAGCAAACCAATATAAGAGGTTTTATATATGCTTCTCTGAAGGAACAAACTCTTCTAATTTCAATAAGTCGAGATCCCTTTTCCACCCCATGAAATGAATAGGTGACAATGTAAATTACTATATAAATAAATAAATAAAGGGTGAAATGAGAGAAGGAATTCCTACATAGAGAGGCAAAGAAAGCAACTCTACTGGGGTAATGTCCAGGCTTGCTAGTAGCGGAGCAATGTTTGTGTTCCTGAAGTGACTCCGTCGGGGTAATGTCCAGGCTTGCTGGCAGTGGAGCAACACCAGAGATGAAAAAGTATACTCTGAATATCTTAAGCTCGCAAATAACATTACCCTTCTCCTTATTCAAAACATGATGATATAACTAGATTTATGATTGTGTTCAACCGAGAAAGAATGAAGAGGACTATGTTTATACATGGGGTAAGTGGGGAAGCCAAATTAATCTGAACGATGAATCGATACTTTGTGAAAAACTAGAGCCTGTGTGTAATATTTGACCAAGGAAGAGAAGTTGGAGTTCTACCAATGTGTTGTTGCTGTGACAAAAACCCTCCAAAATTTGGTATACACTTGAATTTTGGAGCCTATTGTGGATCTTGTGATTGTTCATTCCATAGTCACTTCATGGCCGATCGATAAGTGTCAACGTCACTTTCTCACACATCCTTAGTCTGGAACAACTTCATGAGCCCACTCTTTTATGCAAGCTTGAACAAGCATAGTACAACCCATCAAGATAGTGACTGTGTGATGATAAACCTATGTCAATAGTCAAGGTGTGCTTTCATTGACAGTCTCTCTCTTTTGGTTGCAATTGCACTTCTATTTCAGTGAGTTTTTCAAATTGTCACTTTTGCGCGCCTTCACTTTTGTGAATGTTGCTTTCATGTTTTCGATTATCGCTTTCACTTGATTTCACCTTAATTAGTGTCTTTTTCATGTTATCTTTTCTATGGCATGTGTCACTTTCACCGTCATTTTCATATTGTAAGTGTCACTCACACTTTTCTCTTCATATAACAAATGCCATCTTTTGGCATGGGAAATGTCGCTTATCGTGTAAAGTGGAGTTTGTATTGTTTCAAAGGGTAAATTTTGTGTTTATGAGTCATTCTAGTCATGTAGACATGTTTTGCACTCATTCCCAAAGATTTATGCACTCTCGCACAAGTGTCGTCACTTTCATTGCAAAAATGTACCCTTTGTGTCGCACTTATAGAGGTATATTGTATCACCATTTCATTGAGGATATAATGTTGTTCTCATTTTTTGAGTGATCAATGTTGTGTCATCGTCTGTTTGAGTGTGCGATCATGATCTAGTTTTGTCTCTGTCCACTAGAGCTTCACTGATCCCACACTTAGCTTATTCGGAAAATTTCACTTTCGGGCAACTTGACTTCACTCAGCCTTCTTGAATTGCGCACCACATAGTCTCAACCCTCAAGCCTTGACCTTGCCTCTTGTAATTGTGTATTGCACAGTCACAATGCCTAATCTTGACCCTTGAGCTCTAGGACTGTGTAATTTCTTCCCTCAAGTTAGCACTGCACACTACGCAGTGTCAAGCCTGAAGCTTCCAACCTCACACCTTGATATGCACAAATGCATAATCCATGAGACTGTTCTCCCTCGAGACTTGTGCATTGGGAAACTCCAAGCCTCAAGCTTGAGCTCTTGAGCCCCTCAACTGTGTAGCCACCCAGCCTGGCCTCTTAGAACTACACATTGGGCAACTTCGAGGCTCAAGCCTTAATATTGACCTCCTAAGTCCCTCAATTGCATAGTTCCTCAAGTCCATCCCTCTAAAACTGTGCATTGGGAAACCTCAAGCCTCAAGCCCCAACCTTGAGCTCTTTAACCCCCCTGTTGCGCAATCCTTTGACCTTGGAAATCCTGAACCACGCATTGCACAGTATGAAGCCTCAGTCTTGGACCTTGGCCTTTGGAACTATGCAATCCCAGAGTCAATCACTCAATCAATCACCTAGTTCCAACCCTAAAAAGTGATTCCTTGAAACATGTTAGATTAAGAGTTTTTGGACTGATGTCGGCTTTTCATGAGTGGTTTTTAGGTACAAGTGCTCTCTCTTATCATGATAGGATGATGATGGAGGAAAATGATAATGGGACCATGCTAGAAGACACCTATGGAGCTGAAGAGATAAGATGATCACCAGGAGAGAAGTCGAAGGAACACTAGAGTACAATAGAATATCAAAGGTCAGAACCACATGAAGGCTCCATACTGATTCATAGCCCTTTGGAGGGTGGATACGAAGAACAAAGCATATCTCTCATTTAAACGAAGTGTTGGATATATCTCTTACCGAGGACAAAGAAACAAGAGTAACAACTTGATACTACCACCTTATCATGAAGTCCATATTATCATTGTCAAATTGTAACTTATGAAAATATCACTGCGATGTCATGTGTGTCCATGTGTATTTCCACATATATTGTGGATGTAATGATTTAAATATAAAAAAGAAAAGGACAAAATGTAATGTAATGTGAAATTCCAAGAGTCATCCATAAAATGTGAAAAGTCTTGAATGAGTCAAAGAGTCATGGAGAAGTCAAACAATCATGAGGGTAGTCCAAGAGTCATAAGGGAGGTGAATGGTCACCCATTTGTTATAAATACACCCTCATAAATCATGTGAAAGGACTTTTCACCTTGGCTCTTCCTACTAGGCATTACAGAGGAAAATAGTTCTTTGGAGGAACAAGTGGTTGCTCTAATGCTCCACTACTGGGGATAGTGGTGTTCACTGTCTTGATGTATCTTAAAACTTTTTATTAATTCATAATCTAGTTGAGCCAACACACTTTCATGCGTATGTCGTAAATGTTGAAATTCTATTTTCTGAATGTTTGCGATGTATGTTGTTTTCATCTGTAATAAGGAAATTCAACTATTTCAGTGTCTTTGATATTTATCTTGTTGAAGGTGTGTTGTATGTGTTTTAATAGTCATTTATTCTATGCAAACTATTTCACTAGTTTCTCAACGATTCATCCTCATGTATATTCTTGTGTGTCTTTATTATACTAATACTATTAATTATCTTTTAAAGGATCACTTTTCTCTCACCTTTAGGTAGAAGAACCTTGATACATTTCACAGTTGAAAATTTCACAATGAGTACTCACTTGCTAATTCGAAATTACCTGTGTATTACTCTCTTGTGCTAAACATTGTATCCAAGGAAAATCTCTAAGAATTTATGGAAATCAAGCCTTATTTTCGAAAGGGCTCTTACACCAAACTGTGAGAATTATAATTGGGACTTTTCATTGGGGAGACCCCCTTGGTTGATGGATTTCCAACCCCGTCAACAACTTGATATATTAACTCAATTGTTTCCAACACCCTAGAATTGTGACATTTCCATCTATTCTAAATGCATGATGATATAACTACTTTCTTAGTGACAAGTGCTCTATTCTATATGTTTCTTGGTACCATGGTGTTAGTAAAATTTGGGTTCTGTTAACCTGGTAGATTTATGTACAGGAAGGTTGGATTGAAATGTATATCGTTCACTTTGATTGGAGGCAACTATTGGTCTTTGCAGTACGCTAGCCTTACTAAATGAGCTGGGTCCTGAAAGGAACTCCAACCTCTATGTATTGGGTTCAATGGCAGAACTTGTATAGGAGACTTTTCATTTGCCTCATATTACATTAAGCATATTCTTAAAAGGAAGTCTAATACTAGACTTTGTAATCCCAATAGGAATCACTGTTATTATTCTTCCTTGGTCACAAATATTGGATGCTAGCCATGTTCTATTTAACTTTTGAGGAGTTGTATGCACTTACTATGCAGCTAAAAAACTATGGATATTGAATAGTTTTGAACCAAGAAATTGGTTGTTCATTTATGTTCATGGAGGACCCCCTCAATGCAATCAATTCAATAAATAACCCAATGACCTGCTCTATTATGATAATGTCATTTGTGTCTGAAGGATCTCCTTGAGTACTATTGCTTGATTGTATTTGTAGTGGCTTGGTATCATTGGATTTCAAATAACATCATTATTTAGTCTTTTTGCATAACAAATTTCGGTGGAACATTGGTATGATACATTCCATATATCACCGCAACTGAACCTCTTCATCGTGTTATAAACGTAAATCTGGAGGTAAGTAGGATGCACTTGAAGATAAGTCACATAGTGCACAACTAGGGCAATTCATCATTTTTATGGAAATAATATTCATGGTAAGTTGAATGTTTTAAAGGTGAGAACCATATAATACATTGCCACTTGTTACATGGATCCAAAAGCTTAAGCCCTAAAGTTTGAGCTACAAGCCATATGTCCATGCTGTGTAACCATGAGAAATTGATAAAGAGGAGGGACTTAGCCCAAGGGCCATAAAATGTATATGTCCATGTGCCATGGAAAAAGGGTAGAGATCAAATATGATGGATGACAATGATTCAAACAAAGAGATCAAGGGCTCGAATTTCCGTGGGGCCTCCCTCCTGTGACATCAACAAGGGATGGGAGGAGGCCCCACCAACAACATGACCATTGAATGGATTATAGGAGATTAAGGGCTCGTATTTTAGCTGGGATCCCCCCCTTGTGATGCCAGCGGGGAAGGGGTGAGGTCCCGTACCCCATTGGATGAGCTGGGAAACTATGAATAGTTGGATAGATGGTGTGGAAATATGATCAGAATGGTGATAACATAGGGGCTCTGTGACATCAAAGAGAATGGTTTTCACCAAGAATAATTCTGCCAAGAATAAATCTTTCTCGAGGAGGTTAGTTCCAGGGTGATGTGGACATTAGAAACTTTGAAGCCCTTGCTCACCATCATGGAAGGGTTAGGATGACCCAACATCGTGGTGATGTGTGGAGGGCGCTAGCATGGATTGGTGTGATTGGTGGATGAGACAAAGGAAGAGGTGAAACATCCTGAAAGATAAAAAGGTTACACAAGAAGACAAAGGGGCTGAGGGCTACGGCCTAGTGGTTGATCATAATGTATGAGATGAGAATCCTAAGCACTGAGGGCTAAGTAGGTGGGGTCGCACCATTACATTATCAATGATTTGGAGTGAGGTCTCTCAAAGTTTTCTCTAAGATAGTTCTTGCTGAGAAAGGTTCTTGCGAGTTGGAGTTTTCCCCAATATAGTTCTTGCCAAGAATGGTTTTCTTTTGAGAGGGATTTTTTCCTGAAAGAGTTCTACTGAGAGGAGTTTCATTTGAGGCTAGGGTTATCTCTGAGATGGAGTTTTTGGTGAGATGGGTTGTGGGTGAGAAGGGTTCTCAAGAGGAATTTCATCGACGGTAAAGGCCTTCGAGTAAACATTTCTCGGAGAAAAATGACTCGACGGGCCAAGGGATTATCTGTGAAAGATAGGTTGAATATATTCCATAGAAAAAATATAAATATGAAAAATTGGGTTGCTTTATTTACTTTTTTTGTTTGAATTGATAACCATTTTAATTGATTTCTTATTGATTTAAGTAAAATTATATTATTTTTTACTATATTTTAATTTATTTGTTGAAACTCATTTCATTTTTATGAGCTTAAACAAAATTTTGTAATAAACAATAAATACCTAGGTAATATAAATAAGTGGTTTTATTTTTTTAAAAATTAGATAAAATTAAATGAATCTATATTAATTCTTAGGTGTCTAGTTATTTAATTCAACTAATAAAATTTTAAACATGTTAATTAATGATATTTTTTTTTTGAACTTGTTAATATAATATTTATTATAAAAGTATTTTAAATATTAATTAATTAATGGTTAATAAGATTTCATTTTGTGATTATTATTCCTTGGGAAGGAAGGACTTTAATAATCTGTTTACTTATTGATCATATTAGTTTGGCATTCACCCATGCAACTTATAATGTTTAACTTCAAAAAAATATATTTATTTTTCAATATTATGGTGGTTTGACTGCACCTTGCTGACACCTTGATCCTCCTGCTACTATGACTATGGAATCCTGTAACAAGGGTACTCATCCATGTGAACATCAACTGGATCTGATCTAGACTTCTTGCTACTCTCTCATGGGCCTTGCCCATACTGGTCATCTAAAGCATCGCGCTCCTCCTCCATCTGGAGGTATCACTGCTATCAATGAAAATTCCTCCAATCTATAGGTCAGCTCATTGATCTTTGCCGAAGTTATTGTCTGATGCGCCTTCTTCTCCTTCTTCCTCTTTGGACACTGGGTGATGTAGTGACCAAATTTACCACATATGAAGCAATTAACCTTCGATAGTTATTTATTCTTCTTCTCTCCTCCTTTTGAGTTCTGTCCTTGACTAGCACCCTTATTCTCCTTTCCATTACTTGCAAGGGCTACATTTTCTTCTTCCTTCTCCACTTTTTGTCCCTTGCAACTATTGCTGGTAGCACCTTCAACAAGACTGAGCCTTATCTCTTCCTGGGTGAAGTCACTCCACATGAGTTCTCGATCTGGTAGCTTATCTCGTCACGTGATTGCTTAAATGAAAGTTCACCATTACTTGGTAAACCCATTTAGAGTAGTCCACACTAGTTCACTACTTGCTAGTTTTTCTCCAATAGTTACAAATTGATCTCTGACTTCTTGAATCCTGGTGAGATAAGAAATTACACTCTCACCCTTTTGCATCTTGGTTGTTCTCAACTTCTCCTTAAGAATCCTTCTCCAATTCTTTGATGGATCCCGGCACAGCTTCATAATAAAATCCCACATGTTCTTTTCTGTATTCTTATCTATAGTATGTAGGATAATGTGATCTTGAACCCCGTCTAGGATCATCCTCTTTTATTTGACCATATCCTTCTTGTACTCGTGAAACTGGATAGGATATTTCGATTTAACAACTACAGTTGTCACAAAATCCTTCAAACCATGCTCATCCAATAGGAATTGCATCGTGACCTTCCAAACACCAAAGTTTGAGGCTCCATCAATTCTGTCATGATCTCTGAGTCTTGTTGTGGAAATATCTAGGAAACTCAAATAAAGTAGAGAGATAAACACTGAAAATATCCTTCTCCTTCCAGTAGCCTACCTTGGCCTTCCTCTTGCGCTCACACTCCCTACTGGAAATGTGTAGATATGCTCCTATTCTTGTCTCTGGTGTCCTTCTCGAAATTCACTTTGCTTGTTGATGCTATTAGGTAGCTCACTCTACCCCTTGAACTTCCTTCTCTGGAATCAAGCACACATTGTTGACCCTGAAACTCACTTACTAGATTGAAAAGTTTGCTACAAATTTCTACTGCTAGAAATTTTAGCCTCCTTTCTCGCAACTCGAAAACTAGAAACCCTATGAGAATTCTGGAAATTTTCTCTGTCTGCTTTTTTCTTCCTTCCCTATGCAGATTTATAACTGCAAACCCTTGTTTCAAATCTATGCGCCCATATCTACTTTGAAAATTTACTAATCTACTCTCCGGAACCTCTTCTCAGTAACCACACTTCTTATTGCTATTGCTTCTAGGACAAATCAAATTTTTCCTTCAACCTAAACTAGAAATCAATTTTCCAGACCCAACAATATTCACTGCCTAGCTAGCATGTACAAATTTGAAAATAGTGCTTTAGATCTCCCTCTGAAACTACATGATTTCTCTTCCTTTTTTCTCTAAGCCTTTGATTTAATCTTCAATTCTTCGATACCATGTGAACATTCACTGAACTGCAACAATTGAGTATTATTTTAAAAACTTAACAATTTATTTGTCTTCAATTAAATTATTAACAAAAAATAATGAGTAAACTACATTGCAATTATTCACCAAATAAAATTACATTGTGGAAGTAAAATGGGAGCTGGGAAATATATGCACTCAAACAAAAATAATGACACCATTATTTTGGACTAAATATCCCTGAAAAAACTTCAAAGGGAGAACCAATGCACTAGATGAGGGTTTATTTTACTATGAAACAATTTGAGAATTATTACAATTGGTTTCCCAACTAGAAAACGTACAAAAATACATTGGAAATGTAGGTTTTAATCCCATACAGAAATTACCTGCATACGAATTCTAAAACATAGAAAATAAATAATGCTAGAGTAGAACACATAAAACACATATACACAGAGATTTCCCGTGGATCCCAAAACCAGGACTACCAGCTTTATTTTTCATTATTTTCCTTTCAATGTTACAATACATATTTATACATGTCGAAGCATCCAATACCATGGACCGAAAACCATCGCGTCCAAAAAAACATGTGCATAAATCATGCACAAAACCATAGGTGGGTCTGCCCAACCTAACATAGGGTCCAAAACCAAAATTTTTCGGGGCCCTGCCCCAGACCCCATAAACTGGGGTTACCAGTGCCCCTGAAACCCCCTGTTAAATACGTGGAAAGAATATAACACAACCCAACATTCTCCCACTTGTTGTTTTCTTTCCACAGGGGGCCACAAGAGAGCTTAATCATTTTTCCAGCCCTGAAATGCCCATCGTCTCTCTACACCAAGAGAACTTCTCAGAGCTCAGAGATTTTGTCAATGCATCTGCAATATTCTTCAAAGTGTACACCTTTACCAGCAACACCTTTTTGTCTTCTATCATATCCCTCACAAAGTGATATTGAACATCAATGTGCTTTGTCTTTGAATGATATGCGGGGTTCTTTGCTAAGAAAATTGCACTTTGACTGTCATAGTCTATCCTTATAGCTCCCTGTACTAACCCCATACTTGAACACAATCTCTACAACCAAACTTTTTCCTTGCTTGCACGAGTGGCTGCCATGTATTCTGCCTCTGTAGTTGATAGTGCCACTACAAATTGTTTCTTACTCATCCAACTGACTACACCTCCAAATAGGTTAAACACATACCCACTTGTAGATATTCTCTGATCCAGATCTCCAACCCAGTCTGCATCAACAAAGCCACGAATATCCAACATTTTGTCCAATCCTGATCTTCCTTGGTAGCACAAACCATATTCACTAGTGCCATGCAAATACCTGAAAACCCGCTTCACTACTATCGAGTGCTCCTTCCCCGGTTTTGACATAAACCTGCTCAATACTCCCATTGCATGTGCAATGTCTAGTCTAGTACAGACCATTGCATACATTAGGCTACCGACTGCACTTGCATATGGAACACGGGACATGTCCTCTTCCTCTTCTTGTGTCTTGGGACACCATTCAGTAGATAACCTCACACCTACAGGAATAGGAACCTTTACTGGTTTACTATCCTGCATGTTAAACCTTAGCAATATTGCCTCGACATACTTCCTCTGGTTTAAATAGAGCTTCCTCTTGTCCTATCTCTTTTAATTTCCATGCTCAAAATATAGTTTGCAGCACCAAGATCTTTCATGTCGAATTTGGAGGACAATTGAGTCTTCAAATCCTGGAAAATTTCTTTGTCATTTCCAACCAGCAGCATATCATCCACATACAAGACCAAATAAATAACATGGTCACCAATTAATTTAAAATACACACAGTGATCCGCTTTGCTTCTGGCAAAGCCAAGTCCCCGTATAAATGTATCAAATTTCTGATACCACATCCTTGGTGAATGTTTTAACGCATACAAAGACTTCTTTAACTTGCATGCAAGTTCTTTGTTACCCTTCACTGCAAAGCCTTCAGGTTGCTTCATGTATATTTCCTCTTCTATATCCCCGTGAAGAAATGTTATCTTCACATCCATCTATTCTACCTCAAAATCAAAAGTAGTAGCAACAGATAAAAGTAATCTAATAGAAGTTACCTTGGCAACAGGAGAAAAAATATCACCAAAATCAATTCTCGGCAGCTAGGAATAACCTTTTGCTACCAACCGAGCTTTGTATTTCTCCACTTTTCCTTTTGCATTTGTCTTCTTTTTGAACACCCATTTGCTGCTAATGGGTTTCCTTTCAGCTGGCAACTCCACCAGATCCCAAGCCTCATTTTTGTGCAAAGATGCCATTTCATCAACCATGGTCTCTTTCCAGAGTTTTCCATCCTCTGAATCTACTGCTTCCTTCACAGTTCTGGGATCATCGTCAGTAATAGATAAAGCAAAATTTGAATAGAAAGCAGACGGAATATACCTTTCAGGCTGCCTTCTTTCTCGAACTGATCTTCTCACAGCCGGAGTTTGTGGCTCTTCATATTCTGATTCCTCCTCTATTGTAGAGTCTGATTCTTCCTCCTTTAGCTCAAATTCTATCTTCTCAGGTTCCTTTCGTTGGACTTCATGTTTAATAACATCTTTCACCTCTCTGAACACCACATCTCGGCTGTACACAACCTTCCGTGTGACTGGGTTCCAAAGCTTATAACCCTTTAAACCATCCTTATACCCAATAAAGATGCACTTTTCAGATTTACTATCCAACTTGGTTCGTTTCTCCTTTGGAACATGTACATATGCATCACATCCAAATACCCTCAGATGTGAAAGAGAGGGTTTCTTACCAGTCCATACCTCTTGTGGAGTCTTATCCTCCAATGCTGATGAAGGTGACCTATTGACCAGGTAACATGCAGTATCCACTGCCTCTGCCCAGAATTCCTGTCCTAACCCGACACCACTGAGCATGCTTCTTGCCATTTCCATCAACGTCTTATTCATTCTTTCTGTAACTCCATTTAGTTGAAGTGTATATGGAGTAGTCTTCTGTCGTGCTATACCACACTTCTTACAGAATTCTTCAAATTTCTTACTGCAAAACTCTCCACCATTATCTGTTCTCAGCACCTTTATCTTCTTCTCTGTCTGGTTTTCCACCAGAGCCTTAAATTCTTTAAACCTGTCAAAGACTTCATATTTCTTCTTAAGGAAATATATCCATGTATTCATTGAGAAGTCATATATAAATGATACATAGTACACAGACTTACCCAGTGATGGAACCTTCATAGGTCCAAACACATCATTGTGCACAAGTTCTAATATCTATTTCACCCTCTTACTTCTAGAGGGGAAACTCACCCGATTCTACTTCCCATATACACAATTTTCACAGAAATCAAAATCTAGAGAGCTATTACTCATACCTTCTACCATACCTTTACCATGAAGTATCCGAAGGCCCTTTTCTCCAATATGTCCAAGCCTTTGATGCCACAGCATGGTCTTCTCTCCAGAGACCACTAGATTTTCTACTCCACTTTCAGGAACCACAGAACTATTGCACCCATCAATAATAGTGCTACCTTGCAGCTTGTATAGAGTTCCAATCCGAACTCCCTGCATCAATACCAGTGCTCCCCGAACCATCTTGCAGGTATCCTTCTCGAACACTGTTTTTACACCTGCATCATCCAGCTTGCTAATAGAAATCAGATTTCTGGCTAATGCAGGAATATGTAGAACACCTGGAAGCATTCTAACCCTTCCACCTTGCAAGTTCAACTTTAATTTTTCGCGACCAACGATTCTTGCCTTCCTGTTATCCCCCAAGAAGACATCACCACCATCATATTTCTCATACTTGCAGAACCACTCTCTATGGGGAGTGAAGTGAAAGGATGCACTTGAGTCAATCAACCATGCCTCATGATCTACATGTGTACTTGAAGAAGCCAAGTACACATCCTCACCTTCATCTGAGGTGGTTTTCTTCTCTGCAGAGAGAGACTTATCAAATCCCTTTCCTTTGTCAGGAGCTTTAGATTTACAGTCCCTTTTGTAGTGCCCTTCCTTTCCACATTTCTAGCACACCACCTTTATAGGTTTTCCCGGAGATTTAGATCTCCCTTTAGATTTAGATCTCCCACTCGATGACTTATTTTTATTTCTGTTCTGGGTCCACCCTCGTACAGACAAGGCATCACCATTTTGGCTCTCCATATTTTTCTGTCTCATCTCCTCCGTCAGCAAGGATGAGACTATTTCATCAAAATGCAAGGCAGTTGCATTGCTACCTATTGCAATAACCAGACTATCCCACTGCCCTTCAACTTTCTCTTAGAATCTCTTGTTGGAATCTAAAAAACCACGATTTAATCTCCATCGGCAGCTAAGATCAATTAGACTTCATCAATAGAAGTCTCTAGAGCAATCTCGAACATCCTTAATTAATTAACTTTAATTTACCACTCTTCCTAAGTTAAACTTAGGAAATATTTTAATTATGAAAAATTAATTTAATTAAGTTGTTTCCCAAGCTTATCTCATTAAACCTTTTATAGGTTTTGGATATATCATGTTCCTTAGCCTCTTAACATCATCTGAGACTAGGACACCTATACGATGCTACCATATCCATAAAAAACTAACAATGTGAGAAAGGACAAGTTAGTTTTGCTCTTGTGAGATGTGTTGGCACTTGTCAACATGCAATAGGAAATCATGTAAAGGAATTAAAAAGAGAGGGGACACTCTTGCAAGGGAGGATTCAGATAGATGAGAAAAAAGAAGGAATTTTAGGGTTGGTATTAGTAGATACACTAAGAAAAAGGAAAAAGGAGATTAAAGAAAGGTGATAACGCGACAACAAAAAGGTCTTCGTATTAACAATGCACATAAGGCACTTGGAAGGACTCATTGAAGCTTAGACTTAGGAGCTATCTGAGGGACATTGAACAAAGGGGAAGTTGTTGGGTTTGGAAGGTAGAGTAGCAACATAATATATACTCTTGCGCTGCAGGTGGAGACTCTAGGTATTGTAGGACTTCTCATGGCGTTTTCATAGGTGGATACCCTGTAGGTGGATTCCCATGAAATCTATCAAGTGGAGGCATGGTGTGCTTTGGATTCCTACTGGATTGCAGGTGGAGGCACTATGGGCTTTGGATTCATGTAGTGTGAATCAGGTGGAGACACTGTGGGCTCTGGATTCCTGTCGTGAGTGTTGGGTGGAGGTTAAAATTAAACTAATATTTGTTATATAATTAAAAATATAAATCAAAACACATTATTTAAACCTATATATTTATTTACACTTCTAATCTCATAGTATTTTTTTTTTGTGAAACACCCGGGTCTTTGGACTTTGACAGTGAGGTGAAAATAAATAAACTATAACAAAAACATATGTGATTATATCCTTAAAAAATAAGAACATAAATATCACATGTAATTTAAAATGTATAAAATGTTTAATATAATGTAAATTTAAATGAAATAAGATTAATACATTAAAGTGACGGGTCTTCCCACTGGGTATAACTCAGTTTGAAATCACCTTGTTATGAAGTAATATGTAAAGCATGAGATTCAAAATTCAAATCCCCATAGCTTAGACCAACAGAAATAAAAGTGATGGGTTTTAATAGTAGAAATTAAAAAAAAATTGAATACAAGGTATTACCTTTTTTTGGATTTAAATATACAAATATATATGTTGAGGAACTCATAAGAAGAATTTTAATACAGTATAAGCAATATATTGACATATTCTAGAACAAACCTCTTTTTAAAAGAAAATGGATATTTGTTCCCTTTTGAGTTTAGGAGATAAGTTAATTAGGAATAAATTAAAATCAAGAATAAATTAAAATTCAAATAGGAGGAGATGACACCCAAAGTAGTGGCTACTAAGCCATGGGGTCTTTTGAAAGAATACGTTTCTATCTAAGGAAAGGGAGGAGAAAGAATAATGAATTTTGAAAATGAGAGTGAATATGGATAAAGGATTTCTTAATGCTTAAAGATATTTGAATGATTTTCAAAAAACAAACTACAAGATTGGATCTATGGAAGAAATCAATATATTCTTTTTTTTGAAAGGGCCTTAAGAGGTAATCCAAGGGTGGTAGGTGCGTGTGTGTGGGTGGGGTGAGTGCTTAGCTTTGACCTTGAAGGAAAATTGAAAATTTCTCATGCTTGAGGAATAAACAAGAACTCTAGCAATTAGGTTGATGCTCTAGCTCTTTACTTAGGATTCAAGATAATTTAGAACGAAAACATTAAAAGATGAGAATGGCTCAAGAATTGATTGTAGTCATAGATCACTTGGTTTAAATATATCTTCCTAGAAACCCTCATCTTAACTGATTGCATCCAAAAATTGTTAGCAGGTTTCAAGGTGAATTTTTTCATGTTCTTAGAGGGTTTTAATCATGTTCAAACCAAGCATGGAGAGGGATCAAAACTTGGGCATGTTCAAACCAAGGGTGGAGAGGGATTAAAACTTGGGCATGTTCAACCTAAGGGTGGAGAGGGATCAAAACTTGGGCAAAATCATGGGTTATCAAAACCTTGAGCCGAAAAAACTGCCAATGGTAAAGTGAGTATTTTATCTAAAGTTTATTTTGATTTTGATTATTATTATTATTATTTTAATTTATTTTTATGTAATTTGATCAAGTCAAAATATTTACAAGTCATGACACGACAAGGCGTTACAACACATCTCTTCTATATAATAGTGGACAATGCAATAAATTATTTTATTTATTATTTAAAAATTAAATGATTTTATATTAATAATTTAATGTGAAATGATGAAGTAAAAATCTTAAGAATAAGTCAAAATGATAAAATTATTTTATTATTGAAAAATATTAAAAATATATTATTATGTTTAATATTAAAAAAAGTTAAAAACTACTATTATTTTAATATAAACATATTTTAATACATATAACTAAGTTTTAACCAACTCAAATCTAAAAAATAAACACATCAAATAATTTAATCTCTCAAACCTTATTGGAAGAAGGTAAATAATAATAATTATTTAACAAAAGGACCGTTATATATTTATATATAACTAAACATTAACCATTACTCTTGAGGGTTAAATGGTTTTATACTCATAATTTAATGTGATATATGGCTAGTTATTATTATTTTTTAAATAGTGAAAATGAAATGATTATTTTATTATTAAAAAGAGTTAAAAAGTATTATTATTTTTATATTAAAACAGTTGAAAAATATCATTATTTTAATATTAAAAAGAGGGTGGGAAGTCTCAAATTTTATATAAATAGGATTTGGGTTTTATCTCAATATCACTTCTTTTAGATCTGTTCTAATTGAGTATCGGTATTGTGTTGATTTGTGAACATGTGGAAATCAGGGGTATCACTCTGCATTGTTTGTTTTCTTCCTTGTTTGTTTTGGAGCTTGGCAAGCGCGGAAGATGGTAAGTTGGTTTTTGCAAAAATAAATATGCTCAGATATTTTTTTAGTATATTAAATTCTCATAATGTCAATCTAGTGGATTTTGGGTTGCTGCTGATGTTACTACATTGAACAAATGTCTATATGCGGTATTTGAGTGCTGTTTTTCCATACAGAAATGGTGTAATTATTTTTGGACTATAGAAATGGAGAAATGATCTGATTTCAACTTGGTTTTTATTTGATTTGTATTTACTATTAGGTTTGATCCCGAATGGAGATTTCGAGGAGGCTCCTCCTCCAGGGACAATGGTGCGCAACGTGATCGTAGCTCCCAATTCATTACCAAAGTGGGAGACGAAGGGTGTTGTAGAATATGTGTCTGCATCATCCCAAGATGATAACAACAACAACACAGTGCTGAATCTGGTTCTTCCCAAAAACGGATCCGCGGTGATATTGGGAAACGTTGGGAAGGTATCCCAGAGGATTCAGGGCCTCAAGAAGGAATCGCTTTACTCCCTTTCTTTCAGCGCGGGCAGCACATGCGCAGAAACGCAGTCACTGAATGTGACTGTGGTACCCTACGAACCCCAATTTGTTCCCATGGAAAGAAGCCGGTTGAATAGTTATGCTTGGACATTCACAGCTATGCATGACACCCACCAGCTCATATTCCGCAATCCGGATAAGAATTTGCAGCATCCCAATTGCGGGCCCCTCATTGATGGCGTGGGCATCAAAGAATTGTCAAAGAATTATGTAAAAGATGTAAAAGAAAATATGTTGTGGAACGGAGACTTTGAAGTGGGGCCATCCGACTTCCTCAACGGCACCAACGGCATCCTCGTTTACCCAGAGCACAACAACTTCTATTCTCTTGAATCTCCCCTTCCCGCCTGGCGGATCGCCTCCGTTAAACCCGCCAAGTACATAGATTCTGCCCACTTCAGGGTTCCGCAGGGCAGCAGGGCAGTGGAACTTATGGAAAGTGTGCTGTACCAGTCCAGGTTCGTACAGTACGGGGCCAAGCACCGCTTGAGTTTTGCTGTGGGAGATGCTGGCAACGGATGCAAGGGAGCCATGGTGGTGGAAGCTTCTAACGGTGAGGAGAAGTTCAGGGTTCCTTACACGTCCAACGGGACTGGAGGCTTCACCACTGCTACCTTCGAATACGTTAACCGTCATTGGGATACTACTCGTATAGCCTTCAGGAGTGAGTTCATCGGGAGGGATGACTCTGGTGCCCCCTGCGGTCCGGTGCTTGATGACGTCAAACTTGTTCCTCTACTTTAGTCCTAATTACCTTTTTGCTATGGTCTGTTCATTATCTGAAATAAATTTTGCCACGCAACCTCAACCTCATAATTAAGGATGGGTGTGTGTGTTAATGGTTTTCCAAGACCTAATGCTTCATCTGTATGATTTTCCATAATTCAATCCATGGTTTTCCAATAATTCAATTCATGGGTCTCTATATATGATTAGAGTTCTATATATATATATATATATATATATATCTCGATGAGAGTTGAATCATACTCATGAGTATGCGATATATTTGCTTGCATCCACATTATTGATAATATAAATAAAATATTCGAGTTAATGATTGTTTCATTTCAGACACAAAATATTTTCGCAACGCAATGACGTTAAATAGAATTTATGGAAATTTTAACGTGTTCCTTACGACACTTCAATTTATCAGATGGTAGATGTGTCTAGCAACGCAAATGCAAATGTTTCCATCCAGATGTGCTCCCTATATCGAAATAGAACGTGGCCATCATCCAATTATGATAAATACTCATTTCTACATCGATCATAATAAATATTAGTCTTTAAAATCTGGTTTACTTATTTAAATTAACTTGCTTTATCAAAATAATTCATTTGCTTCTTTAAATAGTTCATAAAGTCATTTCGGCTTTAAAATCTGGTTTACTTGTTTAAATTAACTTGCTTCATCAAAATAATTCATTTGCTTCCTTAAAAAGTTCATAAAGTCATTTCGGCTTTAAAATCTGGTTTACTGGTTTAAATTAACTTGCTTCATCAAAATAATTCATTTGCTTCCATAAAAAGTTCTTAAATTCATTTCGTCTTTAAAATCTGGTTTACTTGTTTAAATTAACTTGCTTCATCAAAGTAATTCATTTGCTTCCTTAAAAAGTTCTTTAATTCATTTGGGTGGAAGGCATATATTGGAATGTCGTGGTCTATTCTTTTAAACGTTTTCACTTATAACATTATATAAAAATAAATAATTAATAATTTACTTATTTTCAATATCAAAAATTCAGCCGGACAGTCAAATAAGGTGAAAAAATAAAATGAATGAAATTTGATTTATAGAGTGTTTGAATTTAAAAAAAAAAATTCAGTATCATCAAAATTTTTATCCCCATCGCTACAGGCAATAGGAAGAAGAAAAATGCGCGTGACGATTAGGGTTGGTGTTTTCTTAACATTTTCTATTTAATGAGGCAGGTGAATTGAACCTTCCATTTCTTTAGGAAAATATGAGTGGTAAAAAATTAGTGTAATATGCGTATATCTGATTTTCAATAATATTGGGTGGTATCTGCAGATTAAAATTAAATACAAGCCATGCCGTGAGAGGTTGAAGTGGCCACAACTTTGGCGGAATCAGATTGAAACCACTGGCCCGTTTATACAGAGATGTTGCCATGCCCGTCATAAATAATGGCAATGGGAAAATAATATTAGAAAAAAAATAGCTCTAGTCTAATGAGATTGTTTTTTGTTTTTAAAGTAACATCCAATTATATTTTGAGAAAATTTGGTAGAGATTTTTGTAAATCTAAGTTATAGTTGTTAAATTCTAAGATTTTAAGTGCTGTAGAAGTTTTTGATGGTACTGTTCATTTCCACAATAAAAATATGATTCAAACACTACCTTTACAAAAAATTTTGAAATATTTTTCCCCAAATTCTAACCACTTTTAGACATCAACACAATTCCTATACCTTCCTAAACAACTAAAATAAATAAATAATTAACTGTATATCCCCGGTCAAAGAGGAAATGTAAAATATATATTAATTAACTGTATATCCCCGGTCAAAGAGGAAATGTAAAATATATAGCATTTATCATTATGCGTGAAGCAAACACAGCTCAACTAAGAAAAATGCCAATTTTCCTATCGGAAGCATTTCGACAATAAGATTAAATGAATTCGCACTTCATATGAACCAGTGATTTTTATTTTAATGATTTGTAAGGTATTATAGAAAAATTGGTGCTGATGTCAACTCAAAGCATCACAAAAAGCATCACTGCTTTCCTCGTGCGCTTTTGGTCACCTTATTGCATCTAATCTTGTCCAAAATTTAAAAAGAGTTTTCTTACCATCCATGTTACATTGGCAACTTTATAAACTATATAATTCTTGTTAAAAAAGTAAATGCTAGTCATTATATAGACACCCAATCCAAAATTTAAAAAGAGTTTTCCTTACCATCTATACTACATTGAAAACTTTATCAACTATATAATTCTTGTTAAAAAAGTAAATGCTAGTCATCATAGAGACAAAATTATACTGAAACGTCTGCTTCATTCATCTCATGAATCCACAGGGGCTGGGCTTTTGCGCTTGAACTCGGGACTTCACTTCTCATCATATTTTGAAGGCTTTGTTCAATCCAGTGAGGTTGTTGTGATACAACTGCAATTGGAGAGATTGCATCTGCCTTTGCAGGTCCTTCATACTTGCCTCAGTTAGTCTATACTCCACTGGGTCTTCTCTTTCCTTATAGGTCGTCATAGCATGGGCCAAGATGTTTTTCATGACCCAATACTGCTCGATAATTTGGCGGAACAAAGTTTGGCATCCTCTGGTATTCCCTGGGTCTTTGATAATTGTTTCCCATTCCTCTACTTCGATCTCTTGATTTTCGATGTTAGTGTTTAATTCTCTTTACCATTCAGAGATTATTGCTTTCACCTCAGGCGGTGTTCCTTGTAGTATGTGTTAGTCAGATTCTGCATACTCTCCTTCCCTGTTTTCCTGCCTTTTTTGCTCGGATCTTTGCTTAAATTCTGTTCCAATCCTTTCATCTTTTTTCCTGGCATTTCCTGTTTAGGGGAAGTTTTAAATATAAACATTTATCTTAACATTTAAAAACTTTAGTGAATCTGAATAGTTAATAATGTGAAATGTATAAAATATTTGATATTATTTTTAAAAAAAATTCAAATTTCTAAATGTAGTATCTATATAAATATTTCGACTCTCTATATCGAAATAGAACCTGGCCATAATCCAATTATGATAAACACTCATATCGATCATAATAAATATTAGTCTTTAAAATCTGATTTACTTATTTAAATTATCAAAATAATTCATTTGCTTCCCTAAAGAGTTCATAAAATCATTTGGGTGGAAGGCAGATATCGTGGTCTATTCTTTTAAACGTTTTCACTCATGAAAGTAAATAATTAATAATTTATTTATTTAACAATAAATAAAATTTAATTTTGGGAGTGTTTGAATTTTTTTGGTAGAATAGTGGTAATCAAGGTTTTCAAAAATTTCTTCAATTTTTTTAAATTAAAAGACAAGATTCTTGATAGATAGATGTATGAAAAGAAAAGATTCTAGATAGATAGATATATTAGACAAGATTCTAGATAGATGTATGATGTGTGAAATTAATAAAAATATTTGAATATTATCCCCCCTTGGGTAACAGTTGCACAATCAAAGTGTTCTAGGGGATTTTCACCATGATTAATCTATATATAGTAAAAAAAACCAGTTTAAATAACACAAATCAAGATTTCACAGTTTTTCGGGATGAGAAAGTCCAAAAAGTCACACTAAATACAACTCCTGTATAATATTGAAATTTAACATTTGCTTCTTGATGTTCTATCCCTAGTCCAGTGTGAATGTTTTACATGACTCCAGGTTTTGAGGTTTTTTTGGGGAGGGGTAAATATTTCATTCATATATATATAGATAATTTATTCATTTTATTTTTCTATTGAAATATTAATATTTAAAAGATTATTTTATTTCAAAATATTTTATAATAAATAAAAATATAATTTTATAATAAAACAAAATATAATTGTATATATAACTAGCACAACCACATTTACTAATATGGTTGATATAAGCCAATAGTTTTATATGAAACACATCTACATTCACATTTACCAATGTGGTTGATATACTAGAATAGACGTATATCCACCACCGACCACATTAATAATTGTTAGGTGTAATTTGTTAAGGCTAACTATTTCTCATTATTAATAAATATATAAATAATAATAACCATATTATTTTTTATTTATATAATAATAGTAACATTATCTTTTTACTAATTTAATATTAGTTGTTCCATAAAATTTTGCTAATATATTAATAGTTATATTTAAAACTAAAATATAATTCACATATAACATAATAATAACATTTAATTATTATTAATAATGTGTATTTATCTTGACCATGTTATATTGCCATTATATTATCATCAATAATTATTATATATTTACTTAGAGTATATTAATAGTATCAACTATAGATAGATTATATATTAAACTAAAATATATTTAATATAATAATATATTATAAAATTGAAACTCTAGGGTTTAGTATTAAAAACTTTAGGGTTTAAATCCCAATATATTAAACATTAGGGTTTATTGATTCTTCTTTGTGTTTTAATTATTGATCTCAAGATATTAATAACCTATAAGAATTAATATTTTAAATTCAAAAAACTAATAAACCAAAGAGATTAAATAAATTATCAATATTATAAACCAAAGTGATTAATAAACCCAATCATTTTATATTATAAACCCAATGCATTAGTAAATCCAGGGATAAATATTATAAACCAAAAGAATCAACAAATCCAATGAATCAATATTTAAAACACATTGGATTAATAAAACTTATTAATTAACATTTTGAACCCAAGGGATCAAATTATAAACTTAAGGAATTATTAATATTATAAATCCATGAAACTAATAAACCCAAAAATTTAATACTATAAATCCGAAGATTTAGTAAACCCAAGACATACATATTATAAACCTAAACGATCAAGCAATCCAACACATCAATATTAAAAAAACAAGAGCTTTATAAACCTAGGAATTAATATTTTAAACCCTAAAATTATCATAGTTGAATAATAATAATAATAACTATTTTGATACAAATATTATTATTATAATTGAAAATAATTATTAATTTGTATTAATATTTAATTATAATTATAATTATAATGTTAATAAATTATTATTATAATAATTTTAAAATAATTATGGTTATTACTTATTATTATTAATAATTATTAATTAATAAATATTAATATTAATATTAATTAATTAACCATAATAATATATTAATATATATATATATATATATATATATATATATATATATATATATATATATATATATATATATATATATATAAACTTTATATTAATGGTTATTAATTAATCAAATTCAAGGGATTCATAATTTTTTTTGTTTTTTGTTTTTTTGTAAGCTTGGTAGGATCCTTTTTCTATTGATATTTCATGAAAATAAGTATGATTTCTACAAAATTGCAGGTGGCCTCAACCTGCTCGCAGGAAACTAGGTCTTTTGGCCACCTTACTGCATCGAACCCTGTCCAAAATTTAAAAAGAGTTTCCTTACCATCCATGCTACATTGGCAACTTTATAAACTATATAATTCTTGTTAAAAAAGTAAATGCTAGTCATCATATAGACACCCAATCCAAAATTTAAAAAGAGTTTTCCTTACCATCCATACTACATTGATAACTTTATCAACTATATAATTCTTGTTAAAAAAGCAAATGCTAGTCATCATAGAGACAAAATTATACTGAAACTTCTGCTTCATTCATCTCATGAATCCACAGGGGCTGGGGCTTTTGCGCTTGAACTCGGGACTTCGCTTCTCATCATATTTTGAAGGCTTTGTTCAATCCAGTGAGGTTGTTGTGATACAACTGCAATTGGAGAGATTGCATCTGCCTTTGCAGGACCTTCATACTTGCCTCAGTTAGTCTATACTCCACTCGGTCTTCTCTTTCCTTATAGGTTGTCATAGCGTGGGCCAAGATGTTTTTCATGACCCAATACTGCTCGATAATTTGGCGGAACAAAGTTTGGCATCCTCTGGTATTCCCTGGGTCTTTGATAATTGTTTCCCATTCCTCTACTTCGATCTCTTGATTTTCGATGTTAGTGTTTAATTCTCTTTACCATTCAGAGATTATTGCTTTCACCTCAGGCGGTGTTCCTTGTAGTATGTGTTAGTCAGATTCTGCATACTCTCCTTCCCTGTTTTCCTGCCTCTTTTGCTCGGATCTTTGCTTAAATTCTGTTCCAATCCTTTCTCTGGCATTTCCTGTTTAGGGGAAGTTTTAAATATAAACATTTATCTTAACATTTAAAAACTTTAGTGAATCTGAATAGTTAATAATGTGAAATGTATAAAATATTTGATATTTTTTTTGTAAAAAAATTCAAATTTCTAATAGTTTTCTGTAGTATCTATATAAATATTTCGACTCTCTATATCGAAATAGAACCTGGACATAATCCAATTATGATAAACACTCATTTTTACATCGATCATAATAAATATTAGTCTTTAAAATCTGATTTACTTATTTAAATTATCAAAATAATTCATTTGCTTCCCTAAAGAGTTCATAAAATCATTTGGGTGGAAGGCAGATATCGTGGTCTATTCTTTTAAACATTTTCACTCATGAAAGTAAATAATTAATAATTTATTTATTTAACAATATATTTAAATGAATAAAATCTAATTTTGGGAGTGTTTGAATTTTTTTTTGGTAGAATAGTGGTAATCAAGGTTTTCAAAAATTTCTTCAATTTTTTTTAAATTAAAAGACAAGATTCTTGATAGATAGATGTATGGAAAGAAAAGATTCTAGATAGATAGATATATTAGACAAGATTCTAGATAGATGTATGATGTGTGAAATTAATAAGAATATTTGAATATTATCCACCCCTTGGGTTTGTTGCTTTCTCTTTCTCTTGGGGCATAATGACCCAGGGAATGTCCATTAATGGCTATCCTCATGCATTATTGATGAACGGTACCATGGTACTGCTCAACCCCTCCCCCCTGTTTAGAATGTCGTGCCTTGAAAGTTGTAAACACTTGGCACGAAGCTCTTCGCATGTTACATCTTGCTAGCAGGTGTCCGGGTATGTATTTTGATGATTGACCCCATAGTTCGCTAGGCAATCCACTACAGCATTTGCAGTCCATCTCACTATCTTCACAATGAATCTGTCGAGGATTGAGAGGTGCTCTACAATGAGCTCTATAACTTTGGCTAGCCTCCAGTGCTTCGTAACCTTTCTAGGTCTCGATCCCTTCTGTAATTTCCTCGCTGCATTAATTTCCAGTAGTGAATCCCCTTCTACAACAGTAGCCCTTGTTCCCAAGCGAATTAGTATCCGGAGTCCCTGCTCTAATGCTGCGAATTCCACTTCATTGTTGGTAGCCTCTCCCATAGATTGACTGAAGATATGTTGAATTTCGCCTTTGTGGTTACGAAGGACACCTCCTAGGCCCGCAGGGCCAGGGTTGCCCCGAGAGGCCCATCAAAGTTCAGTTTGTGAAAACCTGGTTGAGGGTGTTGCCAAGAGGTTATGGAGGGGGCTTGTCGAGGTTGTTGTGCAGACAAAATGGATGAAGTACTTGCAGCTATTCCAAACACCTGCATAATTTGTATGTTAGTAACAGATGGTTTAGTATCCTATTCCACTTTACACCTGGTAAGAGCCATTTCCCTCATGTTTTATAGGATATTTGCTTTAATAATCTCTATAGATTTGGCTTCGTTCTGAAAAACTCTTCTGTTCCATTCTTTCCATGTTGACTAAACTAAGAAACCAGGGGTTAATTTCCATAAAGTGTTAACTATTCGAGACTTGGAATAATTGATTCTCTAATTTGCTATGCATTCCTGTATTGAATTTCTGTTTCTGTCTGTGCTCTTAAAGATTGTCTCCATCCAATTCCACAGTTTGTTGGTCCATTCAAATTCATTAAGGAGGTGATTCATTGATTCCTCCTCATTTTCACAGAGGGGGCAGCGTGAGGGGCCTATGAAACCTTTTTTTCTTAGGTCCCCCCAGGTGAGGGTTCTACGATGCATCAGGAGCCACAGGAAGGTTTTAATCTTCAGCCATAGGTCTGCATCCCAGACCTTGTTGTGCCAATTGAATTTTTCTTCTTGGTCCCTTCCTTCTATGTAAGATCTTGCCTCTTTTAGTGTGAAGGTTCCCCCTTCGAGCTTGCCCCATCGCAGTTGATCTGCATCCTAAGTGCTGTAGATTTTCCTTTTAAGAAGATTCGTTTGCAGAGACATCGGGTTGTTATCCATTTCTGCTGAATGAAGGGTGCCGTTGGAGATCCATTGTTTCCATGGCTGGTTCATTGTGTCAGGTCTCCAATAATGTTCCACTGTTAGCTTTCCTTGCTCCTGGTGCCTTCTTTGTATTGTGAGATAATTAGGGCATTCAAGTTTGGGCAATTGTTGCCAGGCATCCTCCCAAAAAAGAGAAGTTTTACCATTCTAGACTTCCCAAAAACTATGCTCTTGTATTATGCTTCGATTGGCTCTCGCTAAATTCCAGATTGGGGAGCCTTCTAGAGGTTCCTGGATTCTAATCAGATTTTGAGGGCTACAATTGTCTGCATACTTAGCTTTCCAATGTTTGGCCTAGAGGGTGTTCAGTTCCTTCACCCACCACCACCATAGCTTGGCTCCACAGGATGGTGTATGGGTCTTGTAGGCCTAACCCACCTAGGAGCTTGGGTTTGCATATTTTCTCCCAAGCCACTAAGGACCATTTCTACTTGTCAGAGTTTCCCAACCAAAGGAAGGCTTTATGGATGAGTCTTATTTTCTGAAGAACTCCTTTAGGGGCGCGAAGAACGGAGAGCATGTACTGAGGGATGGCCTGAAGGAAAACTTTAGTGAGGACAAGTCGGCCTACAAAGTTAAGGGCTTTGTGGGTCCAATGCTTGCTGCATTTCTTCAAATTGGATAGCATTTTCTCCCAATGACTCTTTTGCCATGGTTTGTCAGTAAGAGGAATTCCTAGGTATCTTGAAGGAAGGTTTCGCCTCTTGAACCCGAGGATTCTGGAAAGATTTTTCTGGACCGTGAGGTAAGTGTTGAAAAAGAAAATGGAGGATTTAGTAAGATTTAGGTCCATACTTGAGGCTTTGCTGAAACGCTTGAGAATGGCTTTGAAGCCTTGAGCCTCTCGAATCGTGGGGGTGCCATGAAGCATAGTATCATCAACAAACTGCTGGTGGGTGGTAGCAGGGCAGGAGGGCAAGGGTTGGAGGCCCTGAATTAAGTTTGCCTCTTTCACACTTTTGATAATACGGCTTAGACCTTCCATTAATATAACAAATAGAAAGGGGGATAAAGGATCTCCTTGACGAATACCTCTGGTGGGAGCGAACGGGGCTGTGGGAGCTCCGTTAACCAGGATGGAGAATTTGGTAGACTTGATTAGGGCTAGAATCCATTTTATCCAGCTCTCAACAAAACCAAGGGCCTCCAGTATGGCCTCCAAGTAACTCTAGCTGACTTTATCATAGGATTTTGAAAGGTCCAGCTGCATGAGCATGCCAGCTTTTTTCCGAGATTGAAGAGTATGAATCATCTCTTGAGCTAGTAGTATATTATCCATTATTTGTCGTCCCTCCACATAGCCCAATTGCTCTTCCGATATTATCCCAAGAAGAATTGGCTTCAGCCTGTTGGCTATGACTTTAGAGATAATCTTGTAAAGAACATTGCACAATGCAATCGGGCGAAACTTCGAGGGTGTGTTTGCTTCCTCCTCTTTTGGTATAAGGGTTATGAAGGTTGAGTTGAGGGATTTGAGGATGGACGAGGATTGCCGGGAATCTTCCACCACCTCCCAAACTTCCACACTGACTATCTCCCAACAGGCTTTATAAAAATCGATGGTAAAGCCATCCGGTCCTGGAGCCTTTCCATTGGGCATATCTCACACTACTTATTCCACCTCTTCCATGGTGATCGTGTGATTCAAAGATTTATTTTTATCTTCTGTTATTAGCTTGGGAATGGAGGTCATTATATCTCTTATAGGCCTCTCTGTTAATTTCTGACGCCAAAGTAATCTAGCCAAAGTGATGTGTGAGGAGGGATGAGATGTCCTGATGGGTTTGTAGAGAGGTTCCCTGTTCATTCTTCATCCTGATGATTTTATTTGCACATATGTGATCAATGGCTGAGCGATGGAAGAATTTTGTATTCTTCTCTCCTTCTTTGAGCCATTGGATTCAGGATTTTTGCTTCCACAAGGTTTCCTCCTGGTGGCATCTGGCCTGCCACTTCTGCATGAGTATCTATTCTGTGTTCATTGCTTCCTGGTTGATATCCCCTTGGAGCCACTCCTTATGAATCTGTTCTAACTGTTCCTCCAGTAGCTTCTTATCTTTGAATATGTTGCCGAAGACCTCTTGGTTCTAGGACTTTAACCTGGTTTTGATATGTTTGAGTTTGGCTTGGAGTTTGTACATCTTAGTTCCCCTAGTTTCTAGCGGCTCATTCCACCATTGTTTTATTTTTGAGATGAACTCCGGATGGCTGAGCCAAAACTTCTCAAATCTGAAGGGTTTGTTCCTCGGGGTGCCGAGGATGGCCGCGTTCATAGTTATAGGCCAGTGATCAGAACCTCCACTTGGTAGAATATCCGAATCCACTGTGATCCCTTCAAGGAGAATGTTTTATGTTATTAAGAATCTGTCAAGTCTAGAGGCAATTTGCCTATCGCCACCCTTTTGTTGTTCTAGGTATATGCACCACTCTTGGGGATGATGTCTACAAGCTTCGTTGTTTTGATAAAATTATTGAAAGCTTCTGCATCCCGATTGAGCATCCTGATGCCTCCTTTCTTTTCTGTTAGCGAAGTGATCATATTAAAATCTCCTCCATAAATCATTTTTGCTAGGGGATATCTATGCTGCAGGTTGGAGAGACTTCTAAGCATTGTCAGTTTTTCCTCTAGTTTCTGAGGGCTGTACACATTAGTGCAGAGATAAGTGTCTGAATTTCCAATGATTTGGATTTCTATGGAAATGGACGATCTAGATGCCTCTGCAGAAATAAGATGTAGGACCTGAGGATTCCAGAGAGTGGCTAAGCCACCCTCCATTCCAATCCTTTCCACCTCTATGCATTCCATTCTTTTGCCAACTTTTTTACTTATTGCTTTCATTATCTGGCTAGAACATTTTGTTTCTTGCAAAAAGATCATATTAGGTTGTTCATTTATGACTTTTTTCCTTAATAATCGTTGTTTCTTTTGGATGTTCAGCCCTCTAGCATTCCATGAGAGTATTTTCATAATTGACAAATTTTTAGGAGGTAAGTGTGAAAGCCTCAAGGGCTTTCATCTTACCTGCATTAAGGAGAATTTGACCGAGCTCTTGGAGTGCCTCATTATTTTTCCTTCTACCTCGTTTTTTTCGGTGCTTGGGATTGGTGGTGGTTTGATGCAGTCCTTGAGCTTTTACCCCCAGTCCTTTTGTTGCTCCAAAGCTTCTTTTCTGCATATCCATTTCTACTTTTTGTCTTGCTAGGAATAATGAGTTTACTCTGTTCACCTCCTCCTCAGGTATGTGTTCTATGCCTTTCTTCTTCCATTGCTCTACCATGTTCAGTAGATCCATACCTTCTTGTTCTAGAATGTTGCTAAGATCCATGTCCTCTATACCCATTTCGCTAGTTATCATTTCTGAGTCTTCTTCTAGTTCTTCTGTTAGTACTGGAAATTGTGGGATGTTATTTGAAGGGATAAGACTGGGATCTTGTGTCTTCTGTGTTGTAATGGTCTGGCTAACTCTCAATGGATCTTTCCCTTGGTTGGCCTCCTCTGCTTCCATTTTTGATTCCAACACCTCAAAGGCGTTGCCTATACTTTTGATGGATGTGCTTGCTTTATGTTGTTGTCTCCTGTTGGCTCGCTGTCTACCAGGAGGTCGAGTGAAAGCTTCCTTATTTTTCCTTGTATTATCCTTGGGTTTTTCCATTGTTTTGTTCATTGGGCATTCCCTAAATAGGTGTCCATGTTCATGGCATTTTCTACAGCGAAATGGGATCTGCTCATAGTCTATAGCTTGAAAGTAAACTTCGTCCCTATATTCCAACCACAGACCCTCATGCAGAGCCCCTAAAACATCCATCTCGACACAGATTCTAGCACAGGAGGTATACCTCTTTTGTAGTGTTGCCTCTGAAGCTTTGATGAAGGTACCTAACTTATTGCCTATCTGTTCCAGCACCGCATGTCTCTAATAGTCAATCAGGAGAGAGAATAGGTGGATCCAGATAGATACCTATTTGAATGTTTCCTATTCTGGCGCAAAGTTGGGCTTCCATGGTCTCATGTATAGTCCTGCTGAGGTGAAAAAATATGGCCCTCCGTCGAATATGGGATCCTTATCATCTAAATTTGTGAAAACCACCGTGAAGAAGCCTTTGGCTCCCAGGTGAAGCCTCACGTCCCCTTTTGGCTTCCATTGTTGCTTGATCCACAAGCATAGAGCTCGTTCTGTCGGCCAAAAACCCATAAACTTGCAGATCACCGCGTGTTCTGCCATATGATCTCGGTAAGCCTGTATTTTTGGGTCGGATATTATTACCCGTAGGTTTTATGTGGTTTTAGGCTTGCAATGCACCTGGTTCTCCTGCTTCCTAGTTCTCGTGGCTGTTCCTTCTTGATCTGTTCTGAACTGCTACAGATCTTCAGTGTTTTCTATTAGCTTGTCCTTAGGTTCCTTCTCTTGTGGTATCTGTTCTAGAGAGGGGTTCTTCGTGTCTCTGTTTACTGTACTGTTGTTGTTATTAGTTTCTTTTTGCCTCTGGGTAGTCTTGGGCTCCTCACTTAGTTTCCCTTTTTTTCTTAGCTCTTCCTTTCCTGTCTTCTTAGATCCTGAGATTTGCACCCCGTCCAGTGGGGCTTTATCTTTTTGCATCATTGCCTGTTTGTAATATGGGGTCCCATTGGACCCCATGCTTTTCATTTGTTGGGTCAGAACCTATCCTCTTCTGCAAAGTTCTACACCCCTGGCGCTGTCCTCCTCCAGAGTTTGGTACCTTGATCACATGTTGAATAGGTTTCCTGCAAACCCTAGCTCCGGAGCATGTTCATCAGAGAGGGAACTTGTTCCAGCATTGTTTGAGGAATTATTTGTTAGTTTATCTTGATCCCTTAGTTGTTTCCCTTTTAAATTTTGTTATTTAATTTAATTTATTTTTGTACTTATATTTATCCAACACCTTGGTAAATTATTATATTTTAGGGATTCTTATTACTTATAATTTGTAATAAAAATGATTTTTTTTTCATTATTTATAATATTTTTACAACTCTTCTTATATTTGATCCAAATAAATTATCCTAAACATCTTAGTATCAATTGGGTAATTAATCTCATCGTAATTCCAATAATAATATTGTGAATTATCCTAAACTTCTTAGTATGAATTTGTAATTAATCTCATCATAATTCCAATAATAATATTGTGACACCCTAATTATGCAGGGGTACCCCCGTGTAAACCCATAGTATGCATGTACAATGCATAAATCTAATGTCCCCAGGAATTTCAGACTCACTATCAAGTCAAATCTTCAACCATCAATGATTTAAGGCCCCCTTTCTCAAACTCTGCAGAATAATTCATTACAATGGCCCAGCCTTTTATCGAGACTTTATACACCCTCTTCATTAATCCTTCGATTAATATTTATCAACCCTTTAATTATGCTTTATGCCGCATACATATATCCAAGCCCCATAACCTTATTACTTAAGAATTAATTCACATAAACCTCCTATCGACACTTATTTCTATTATAACCCTTTATAATAGAAATGCATACAAAACATATCATTCATACCTTTTTCTGCTTATTCTATAGCCTATGCACATTTCTTGAGTCTCTCTTTTCACTAATTGCAATCGGGGTTCCTTCGCGGTCACACTACACATTCCTTCACAATCCCGATATGCGATAATCTTTCCGGAACTCAAATATAACAAAGGCGCCCATATGACACTATTGGGTCCGCCCCAATATCGCAAGTCGCATTATATTTCGCCTGATACATCCCCCATTAACATTTGTGATGCGATCACTTCGTTGATTGCATCAGAGCAATCTCATATCGTAATCGTTTCTCCACCCGGTTTTGATAACACAAAGGCTTTTCCACTAATGCGATATATCGGTGATCGCTCGTTGCAATCGCGCATCACAGCTTCTCAAGGCCCATGCCTATGCTTTGAACAAGTCCTTTGGCGATGCGATATGATCTTGGCCATGGATCGTTTCAATCCAACGACTCCTATTCAACGATACTTCATTCTTTCACCCTTCTCTTCACTTGGGTTTTCTCTGCCATTCTTCAATGTTCCTTTATGGTTTTTGGGTTTCTTTAGGGTCTCTCATCCTTCCACTATTTTGCTGTGCACACTCTCCTGAGCTTAACTTCACATGCTCCTTTGATCACTATCCTCTTGGACTTTACTTGTTCATTTGAATGGATTCAAAGATCCATTACGAATCTTTGTCTCGTTCTCTTCCTCTGTGCATTCGCTGAATTCCACCTGCATATATAGATTATGAAATTCTCTGATACACTATAATTTATCACTCAACATGTGAATTACACATTTATATAGTTTTGGAATTAATCTTTGCATATAAATAAACATTTACACAATTTCTCTCTCAGGCCTGATCTTCTAATGTCACCGGCCTATGGTTACAACCCTTGCTCGTAGGCTTACAATTCCTCTCTAACTGGCTGGCTGGCTGGTTCGCTAACCTATCCCACCTCTCTCTTTTTTCCTTTTCAATACATTATTAGTAGTTTATTTACGGTTGAGGAACTGTTCCTTATTTACTTTTCAGTTGCTCAACAATTTCTTCAAAATAGTTCCTAACTAATCCTAACTTGATCTGATTGCCTAATTTAAAACTAATAATGGCTAAGCTAGCCTTAATTTTAAATGAACCACTAAATAGATTCCCTATCTATGCTTGCTAAGAAATAAAGATTGTTTTACATGAAATTTTACAATGGCCCCTTCTTGGTTAACGTCTAGACCTTTAGGTCCAACTAGATACTTTGAGCTTGATCTTTGAGAGCCAATGCTCCTGCATCAGACTCCCAAAGTTGAAAACATTCCTGATCATGTGCCTTCATAAGTTAAATGGAAAACCTCCAGGTTCCCAAACTTTTGTTTGTTGTTGTCCATAAGCTTCACTGTCTTCATCTCTCTTTGGTTGTAACCTTCCAAGCTTCCACACCTTATGCTGTAGTGCTTCGTAGTCTTTACCTTCAACATTCTTCACCCTCCATCCAACTTTACAATGGATTACTTGCTTGGCTCTGTTGTATCTTTTCTTAGGTACTCGCGTCAAATCCTATAGTTCATTTATGGCCTCTTGTAGTTCAATCCTCTCTTGATAGAAAATCTTTCTTTTATTACTCTGCCACTGCATCTCACTGCACGTTGTCCTTTCATATTTAAACTGCTAATTAATTCCTTCATCTTTTTCTACTTCAACTTCTATTATTATTCTTGAGATTTCTTTAGATACTGTTGTAGATATTGCTGCCACCCAAACTTCCTGATTATCCTTGAAATTATCTTCCTCTGCAATATCTAATTGCTGCTCCTTGTCTGCAAATTTACTTAAAAAAGTAAACTGCTCTCCAATTCCCTAACTGCAGTAACATATTCACTCACATTACTCTATATATTAGTTAACATCACATAGTTTAGCAAACTAATATATGCTTTTGTCTCAGTCAAAACTTGAGACATTCTTCTGTCAATGTCTGCAATCCCTTTCTCATGCTCAGATGCTTCCAGCAAATAGTTCAGCAATTCACTTTCTACCTAATTCCTTTCAAACACCTCATCACTATGCTACTTATCAATTCCAGCATAAATCTCCTCCTTTTCCTTGAAAACATTCCATAGCTGTCCTTCAGCTCTTTGACTAATCCTGGTAGTTAGTTTAGTATCATGTATCCTCCAGTTCTAAGACTAATTCTTCTTTAGCATGAGACATATTTGTCCCATCCTCTTGTACATCTCTATTCTTCTCTTTGTCACTATTACATGACACTTTCATCTGTCCTTCTAGGCTGACTGAATCTTCCTCATTCACATCTCTACCTATGCATTCTTCAAAAAACCTCATTTCTTCATCAAAATTACTAAAACTTAAATCATTTACATGAGGTCTCAATTCATGGCTTGACTCAGACTCTCTTAACAGATTTTATAACAATAAAATCTCTCTATTAGCTTCTTCAAGCATTAAATTTGTATGCTTGACATCTTCCTTCTCTTCTGCTTGCTTTTGGCTACCCATGCAATAGCTCAACTGACTCACAAGAAAAGCGTATTTACTTCTGACAGCTGCATGTGCCACATCTGTTTCTCAAACTAAAGTTCTCCAAGAGGATAAAATAATGTTTATAGTCCAAATATTATTAAGAGCTAATAATATTCGACTGTTCTATTTTTAGCCTGGTAGCCTAAACATAGACTCCGCCCATATGTCTAAAAATAGAAGTCCATCTATTTTTACCAACATGACCAATCATCCACAAATAGCATCCTGCAACTCATAGACCATGATCCATATGTCTAAAAATAGACTTTGCACCAAAAATAGCCTACGGGCCCACTTAGTGAAGGCGACTCCTTTCCACTAAGCTCCATCATCTTGTTGCATTCTCAACACTCCCTCTCAAAAAGATATGGATTATTAGCAACCCCTATCCTGAAACTCTGGAATGTTCTGCATGCAACACATTTTCCCGGTCCACTTGCTCCAACAACACTTGGAACAAAAACACTCCCAACTGATCACTCTGTTGGGCTAGGAACATACTCTGATGTTGAAGCTCTACCTGATGCTGACAAGTGCTCCCTCTCTGACATCTACACTACTGCAACATCTCCATGCATCTCTCACCATTGCACACTTCTCTATGCCACCTAGCACTGTGCAAAACACTTGTGCCTCTCTCATTGCTTCAGCTTGCTAGCTATGTGCTGTCCTGGGATTCCCTACACTGTCGCTCTCTCTGCCGCTCCATCCGCATCTGTCTCTACCCAATAATTCAGTTCCTACTACTCCACATCAGGGCTCCCATAGCAAGGTATCATCCAAGAGGTTGGGTACCTCAAGGATCCCGCCCCTCCTCCTTGGGACAATCACTCTATATCGCCCCACCTCCTACCTAGAGGTATGCCTACATGTGATCCCTCAGCCCACCTGGCTCGAAGTTTCCCCCTACTGGAGGTATCTGCATGAGTAGATGTCTCTACTCGATCTCCTCTCAACTTCCCTTATTGTGGCTGCTCCACAATCTCCTGAAGCTGCTGCACCAATCGTGGCTCCTCCACAATCGTCTGAGACTTCTTCTGGCTCTGCATGTTGAGAGGTAATATACCCTTCCTCTCAACCACCAAGTCTCTAACCTTTGCCTTGCTCCTCAAAGCTTTGCATGCATCTTGTACCTCAAGTGCATACAGGTTCTTGGCTAGCACACCAATCTATTTCCACTTTCCCGCCGTCATGAAATTTTCTAGAAAATGAGCTGATTTTAAATCAGCGATATCTCCCTCATCCGAACTCCGATTCAGCTAATTTTTTTTTTTGATTTTGGGTATTTTTCCGCAAGGAATCCAAATATGCTATTTATTTTTGAAAATTTTGTACAGAAATTTTCAGATCTTCTCTGCAAACTCTCGGCCCAAAACTCAAAACTTTGAAATCTCCTCTCAGTATATTGTTCTTGCTTGATCACTTGTGCTCTGATACCATATAGATTTTTTCTACAGATCAGCTAGCTCTGATACCATGTAGAACTTTTTTTACAAAACAACTAGCTCCGATACCATGTAGAAATTTTGAATAATGTGACACTTATTCACAGAGATTATCCTAATTATACACTATTGCGGAATGCATGCATAATACATAACCTCCTCTACGTTGATCATCAATTTTGCAGAATTAAAAACAATGAAACATCAATCGCATGCGCACATTAACATAGTATGTAACCCGGGGAAAGCATACAGCTGAAAACCCCACACTATTTTTATATTATAATGATTGAGAACATGTAACAATACATAGTACAATACTCCTCACAAGTACTCAGTACTATCTCCACTTGCTACACACAAACTAGCTCAGATTTGAATCAATCACAGGTTCAAATCTCCTTCGCTGCTTGCCTGCCTCCACTGCACAATCCTGCACGAGAATAGATGAGAATGGCTGATCCAAACTCATATTTCCCTTGGCTGAACCACACAATCCTCATTGGCAATACTCAATCCATGCATGTGCAAAATCTCATGCACAACTATAGTCACAACTAATAGCAATCTCAACCTCTAACACCAGTCGCCACTGATCTGTCCATGCACTGAGTTCACTGATGTATTCTTTAGTTGATTTATGAGTTAATAATTAGTGAATTAATTGATAATTAATTCACATCACTCATCACTAGTGTATTCTGCAGTTAGACTAAATACAACTAGTTCAACCAAGTCAAACTGAACACAACTCCTCAATCAACTCCACCAAACTCAACCACTTGAGTTCTAACTGAAGTCCATCATGCAATAGCTCAACTGACTCACAAGAAAAGCGTATTTCCTTCTGACAGCTGCATGTGCCACATCTGTAGCTCAAACTGAAGTGCTCCAAGAAGATAAGATAATGTTTATAGTCCAAATATTATTAAGAGCTAATAATATTCAACTGTTCTATTTTTAGCCTGGCAGTCTAAAAATAGACTCTGCCCATATGTCTAAAAATAGAAGTCCATCTATTTTTACCAACATGACCAATCATCCACAAATAGCATCCTGCAACTCATAGACCATGATCCATATGTCTAAAAGTAGACATAGTCTAAAAATAGACTTTGCGCCAAAAATAGCCTGCGGGCCCACTTAGTGAAGGTGACTCCTTTCCACTAAGCTCCATCATCTTGTTGCATTCTCAACAGAAATCTTGTCCAAACACTACCTGATATTCATCCAATAGAACAATGGTGAGACTTGTCCTTCTGATCCATTCCCCCAAGTTGATTCGAACATCCTTGACCATACCAACAATTATTTGCTCATATGAGTTAATGGATTTGAATGAGGTTTGAACTGGCTCAAAATACAATCATAGAGTCCACAACACATCTTCTCTCATAAATTTATGAGTCATGGCACTCTAACTACTTCCATAGTGAAATTTATATTCAGTGCAAATATATCTTCCTAAAACAAGATACAAAGAAGAATGGAGTAATGTAAACCAAACTCTGGAAAATGTCTTCCTCTAGCAATGTACATCATACAATAGAGAGATGAGAAAAGACAACCAAATTGATGAAAGGGTCTGCTATAGACCACCGAATTTTGCGCATAACCATAGTAAATATAACACCAATACTTAGGTTTACAGAGTCTAAGTTTTGGTCATTATCAAAATTTGTGTGAAAATTGTCCCTGGATTTTTTACTGTGTAGACTAGAGGTTTCTGGGAGAACTCAAACTCCAAAGAACTAAACTCCAAGATAATTCTTGCCTAGCTATAACACATTGCAGGACGTTTTTTATTATGCAAGTAAAAGAAATTGCTACAGTACTAAGAAACACTCCCTCATAATTTCTATTGCTATATTTACACTATTCATTTAAAATAATTAATAATATTAATCCTATAATTTTAAGGTTACCTCCTAGCCAAATACCAAATTTTCTCATCATCAAATAGATGAAAATCCCAACACCAAGTAGTGTAGGCTTTGCATTGGCCTAAAGGTTCTACATTCCATTTGTGACTAAAGTTGTTTCTAACCATATTATATTTTTACGACACCATCCTCCTTGTACTTTAGCAATGGTTGTAGAATTCCAAGCAGTGAGAGAAGATGTTTTTATTTCTTCTTGTTGTCACTAGTTTGTTTTTTTTACATCTATTTGCTTTAAGGTGATTCAGTGCACTGTTACATCCACCTGTTACAAATAGGAAGTGTTGATGGCGTCCCCATCCCACCCGCAATGCTTATCAATAAAAATTTGTGATTCTTGTCAGCAAGACTATTTGAGTTTGCATCTTTGACTAGTTTTGTAGATATGAAAGGCAAGGAGTTTTTTAACCAAGCATAACCATGTCACACAAGTAGACAAGATGGAAATGGATGCTCTTGGTGCTTGTTTTAATGAGCATATTTAACTCAATGTACTATTACATGGCATCTTCTATATTTATATAATTAATACATATATTTATATTCAAATAATCAATACATATATTGTTATGGGAATCCCATTGCATTTCTACCACACTAGTTTAAATTGTGTGTATCAATTTTAATCACTTTTAACATCATGACAATATTAAACATTAGATTTTATGAATGATAGGATGACACCTTTTATATTTAAATAATCAATATAGGGTGTATCAATTTTAATCAATTTTAACATTTTGGGTACATTAAACACTAGATTTTATGAATGATTAGATGACACCTTCTAAATTTAAATAATCAATATTTGCAATATTATTACAAGGTCATTATTGCTATTATTATATCCAAAATTTTCTCCATATTCTCCTTGTTCTCCTTGTGAAGTATCCATACTATCCTTGCACATTGTAGCCAATGTCCTTGCTTTCATTCAGTCAAGCTCTAGTATTGTAAAATACACCTTAGTCAGTGCAAAAGGCTCAAGTAGAACATCTCTAGACATACCCCAGAGAGAAATGAGCTAGAAGTGGAGCCATTCAGGTGACTAGGGCAGGGGGTCAGTTAAGAGTGGGTTCCCATAGGCTTTAGGCTAATAGACTTGGGTAAGATCAAGAACATACACTCAATACCTTTTCTGATGTGGTGATCAAGAACATACACTCAATACCTTAATATCAAAAACATACACTCACTCAATACCTTTTTTGATGTGGTTTTCTTTTTCTAGCTAGAGGATTTCTTTTATCGTGGATTTTTGTTAGACTGTTTTCTTATACATTGGCTTTTGAACTAGACTGACACTCTGTAGGAAGGTCTTGTCAACCTATGGCTGTAGGTTAGTTTAGATTTCCGTTGTTGTTGTTGACCCAATATTTTGAGGTTCAAATCAAGTAACATACCAGAGAAACCTCAAATAAAGTAGCCTACCAAAGTTTTCTCTTGAGTAGAGCATGACAAACTATATTTCTTCCCCTCAATACTTACCTTACTTTCTTCAAAAACTATGCCTTTCTAGGACCCCATATTTCTTTCCCTGAAAGAGTAAGTTATAGTTCAGAAAGAACCAATCCATCTTCCTGTTTGACCCTTCCTTATATCCTTTCCCCTTCAAAGAGATTTGTGAAGAGATGGATTTATTTAGGACCAACCAAAACATTTGGATAATCTGGAATGCGACATGGAATGCCTAAAATCCCCAAGAAATGCATGGGAAAGAAGGTTGAATTCACCCCAAAAAGAGTGATTCTAAGATGTATTTGACTTAAAATATGCAGAAGTCAATCTAGCACCATAAGCAAAGTAAGAAACACCTATAGCATAAGGACCAACAACGTTAGTAACAAGGGTAGATATAGAACCACCTATAGAAGCAAGGGTGGAAACATATGTTCCAAAGGTAGTTGTTTAGTATCCTATAATGATTGTAGGCCAGATGTTATAGATTATATCTTAGTTCATTCGTGAGGCAAACAATAACATTAGTTAGTAAATTACATAACTAGGGAATATTGTATGAGCTTGGAAGCAAAGAGATAGGAGAAAATGTTGGCATTATGACACAGGTTTGGCGCTATGGCACAGGTGTTGTCCTTGATGGCAACTCACTCTAGTAACAGATCTGAATTCAGGCTCTCAGAATGAAGGAAAAATATATATACACAGGTTCATTGTGACCAAGCCACGTATACACGTCGGTTAGACATTCCAAAGACGCGTATGCATATACACGCACTTTCACGCAAGGAAAAGCGCGTACATGTGGGAGAACTTATGTTTGGTCCGAGGTATTTAGTCCTTGGTATTTTAACCTATGGTTTTGGACCATGGTATCTCGTCAAAAGTGTAGATCCCAAGTATTGGGTCCATGGTATTGATTTGTTATGGTTTTGGACCGTGGTATTGTGAAAGGCATAAACACTAAAAGAGGAAGGAGATCATTAGGCAAGGTCACAATCTGAATTATTGAATATCTGATAAAGTGCGAGATCTGGAATACTAGTGATTGGGGTCATGGTGGAGAGCTGGATCTGAACGAAGGAGGAACCTAAGTGCAAAGAAAAGGATAAGTTCTATTGATGGGTCAAAATCTTAAGGCTTGAGTAATAGTATATTTGTATGATTTTGATCTGTTATATGTGGCGCACGCTTGATCTATAAATCTGATAATCTGGGTTAACTAATGTCTGAATATTTGAAGGAGTGAATTATCTTTATAGATTTGTACGCAGGTTTAGTGAAGTGAAGGCGCGTATACACACTGTTTCTGTAAGTCAAAAGTGCGTATATGCAGGTTGGTCTTAACACAGAAGTGTATGCATGCAGGTTTCTGAATATTGAAGTAGCGTACATCTCTTAAATTGTGTTCTAGCTACTTCTGTTGATTACTGCAGTGATCTGGGTTCAAAATTGGTGTATGATTACTGTTACTATGTTCTGGGTACAGTTGTCAGAGAAGTGTCTATTTGATTCAGTTCTAATTGGTGAAAAGGAGATTGTTTGATGCAGATATTATTGATGTTTAATTGATGTTCATGGATCCAGTATGAAAATTTATGAAACGTTGTCCCTGGAAGAAAAGAGAAGGTTGTAGCCTTCTGTAGGTCAACACCTACGTACTATTATCTCAGTTAGTACAAGAGCTAAGGGGGTTGTAGCTCCCTTCCAGGAGAAGCTAGATAATGAGAGAGGGTTGTAGCTCTCTGCAGGTTGTAGCCTGCATACTGGTAAAGCACTGCACCAGTACAAAATCATTGTAAAAAAGGAAGTTTATAATTGAAAAAGATAGAGACATATTGCAGCAGGTGGTTTTTACCCACATTGGGTTTCCACCTTATATCTTATGTTCTTGTGTGTGACTATCTGCATTTTCTGGTTCCTAGTTATTATTTCTATGGTTCTGACACACAGATTTAAAATCAACATCTAAAGAATAATTAAATTACAAGTATGTAAGTTATACGCGGTTTTCCTTTACTGAAGTTGCGTATATATGCTTGTTTATCTAACTAAAGTAGCGTATACAAATCTGTGAAACAATTGAAAAGAATTGCCTTGATAATACTGATTCACCCCCCCAGTATTATTTCCAACAATTGATATCAGAGCAGGTCCTTCAGAAGAAGCTTGATCGCTTGAAGGAAGATCTATCATCATGAGCAACTATGAGAGAGAAGCATCGATTAGGCCACCAATTTTTTATGGGACTAACTTTGTCTATTGGAAGGTAAGAATCACAGCCTATCTTCAATATCTTGGTACAGAAGTCTGGGATATCATAGATACAGGGTACACTTTTCCATCAGCAACGCCTACAGATCCGGCTGGTAAGAAGCAGTATGAAAGAAATGCAAAGGCGGTCAATACTCTATTAGGAAGTCTATCTCAATCAGAGTTCGTCAAGGTTATGCAGCTTAAAACCACAAAAGAAATATGGGACACGATCGTTCTGAGCTATGAAGGAGATGAAAAGGTAAAACGAGCAAAACTTCAAACTCATAGAATTCAATATGAAAGTCTCAGAATGCACAATGATGAAAGCGTGGCTAACTATTTCCTACGTATAGATGAGATCGTAAATCGTATGAAAAACTTGGGTGAAGAAATAAAAGAAGTTGTTTTGGTTGAAAAGGTACTAAGATCTTTGTCCCTAAGTTTGATTCAAAAGTTTCTGCCATAGAAGAAAAACAGAATATACAGAGTCTTACCATGTCACAGCTACACGGAATTCTAACTGCTTATGAGATGAGGAAAGGGGGACCATCAGATAGGAGAGAAGCTGCATTCAAGGCCTCAGGAAAAGGAGATTACTATGAGACAGGATATATGTCAGAAGAAGACGAAGAATCAAATTTTGTCAAGAACCTTCAACGGGGAACTGGAAGATTCAGAGGTAAGTTTCCTTTCAAATGCTTTGCTTGTGGAAGAGTCGGTCACTATGCTGCAAAGTGTCCTCATAAAGATAGACTAGACAAAGGAAAGGAACCTGTCAGATGGAACATAAAACAAAATGTAAGTAAGAAGAGCTATTATACACATAAAGACAGTGATAGATTTTCAAATAGTGATGAAGATGAGCAAGGTAATGATAATAGACTTTTGATGGCTTTTGAAGATGATGATTTCGTGGACGCTATAAATGAAGAAGGACTTTATGAAGAAATTTCTAAACTTAAAGTTTGTTTGGAGGAAAAGAATATGATTATAGATAATCTAACATTCCAACTTGCTAAAAAGGATAAACACAATGAAGAGTTAGAATGTGAAATTGTGGGACATAGAAAAGAAATTGAGAAAACAAAAGCCCTTAATATCAGATTTGCTAAAGGATCTGAAACTCTAGATGAGATTATCAAAGTACAATGTTCTCCTATAATCAAGACAAGTCTTGGATATTCTGAAGAAGCATCTCAAGCTCAGAAGCAAGCGTAGAAGCCATCCACCTCAAAAAATTATCTTGATGCAGCAAGGAGAGGTGAACAAGGTGACAATCCACAACAAAAGCATAATGCAGATCACCAGGTAAATCAGGGACAATTTTCTTCAAGAATGATCAAAGATTATTTAGTAAATCGGGGGCAACCTACTTCAAGGATGAACAGAAGTTTCAATAGACCACAGGTAAATAATTCTCAATTTGGCTCAAGAATGGATGGAAACTACAATCATATGGTTGGTAGATTTGATAATCGCAGGAATTTCTTCAATGGCCAATGTTTCACTTGTCATAACTTTTGTCATAAAGCTACTCAATGTGTTGCCTACAAGACCATCATGACTAGGGAAACTCAAAAACAAAGGAGTATGATAGGAATCATGAAAAGAACCTACAATAAATTCTCTAGTCTTGAAAATGAAATAGAATTTTCTATTTGCAACAACTTTGGTCATGTAGAGTCTGAATGCAGGAGTAGGTTCTGGCAAACAACTCAGAACGAGCAAGCTTCATTGAACACCAAAAACATGGAGAAAGAAAGAACCACAACCAGAAAGTTGTTGGATAGCCTTATATGCAGAAGGATAGGAAAATCAATGGTACATCGACAGTGGATGTTTGAAAAATATGACAGGTGATGAAGAAAAACTTCAATCATATAGTGCCTTAGAAAAGGAAAAGAAGGTTTCATTTGGAAATGACATCCCTGCGTTCATAAAAGGTAAAGGTTCTGTTCAGTTGAAAGAAAAGGTTAAATCTGGAAATGTTATGTATGTTGATGGCTTAAAGCATAATCTATTGAGTGTCAGTCAAATGTGAGATCAAGGAACTGAGGTAATATTTTGATCAAATGGATGTAGTGTTCGTGATCTTGATACAGGAAAAACAATGATCAAAGGCATAAGAACTCCAAATAATCTATACATATTCAAAGAAGGACAACATCAATGCTATCTAAGCAAGAATGATGAACATTGGCTATGGCACAGAAGATTGGGGAATCTTAGCTTCTCTCAGATAAGGAAAGCATGCAAATATCAGGCGGTTCGTGATCTTCCTGACATCAGAATTCCAAACAATACAATATGCAAATCATGTCAGTTTGGTAAGCAAACCAGAACTAATTTCCCTGAGAAGGAAGGATCGGCTAGCATGCGAATTGAACTTGTCCATACTGATATATGTGGTCCAACTAGGAAAAGGTCACCTCGAGGTGAAGAGTAATTCATATTGTTCATTGACGACTTTTCAAGGATGTGTTGGATAGGACTCATGAAGTATAAAGATGAAGCTTTTGAAAAGTTCAAATCATTCAAAACCTTGGTTGAAAATGAATCAGATTGCAGAATCAAATGCCTCAGATCTGATTGAGGAGGAGAATTTACCTCAAATGAATTTTTTTGATTTTTGTGAAGAACATGGCATAAGAAGGGAATTTTCTGCTGCAAGGACACCTCAACAAAATGGAGTAGTTGAAAGGATGAACAGAACGGTTCAACAAATGGCTCGTGCTATGCTCGATGAATCTTGAACTCCCACAACCTTCTGGGGTGAAGCCGCATTTTCTGCAGTAACTATTCTTAATAAGACAAATGTCCGGATAAATGGCACTTAGAATCCTCATGAACTTTGGTATGGTAAGACTCCCACTGTAAAATACTTCAAAAATTTTGGAAGAAAATGCTACATTAAAAGGATTGATGAAAATCTTGGCAAGTTTGAACCTAGAGTAGATGAAGGCATTCTCCTTGGTTACTCTCCCCATAGCAAAGCATATAAGTGTTACAATAAAATACTTGGTAAAATTATTGAAAGTTTGATGTAGTGATTGATGAAGAAGGAAATACCTCTAGGCAGGAAAGATCTGAAGTTTTCAAAGATGATGAAGACTATCCATCAACGTCAAATCAGATTCATGATGAAGAAGAAACCAATGAGGCACTAGAAGAACAAATAAGAATAGAAGAAAAGACTCCATCTAGATACGTTCAGAAGAATCATCCAAAATCTCAAATTTGGGGCAGAAATAGGCAGGTGTACAAACAAGGAGAACCATTTAAGAAGCTTCAAGCTATCTAGCATTGCTCTCCTCCACCGAACCACAGAATATAAGATAGGCATGCAAAGATGAATGCTGGTTCAAGGCAATGGATGAAGAAATTGAGCAGATTGAAAAGAATAACACTTGGGAGTTGGTTCCTAGACCAAAAGATAAGAATGTCATATGGACAAAATGGATATTCAAAAACAAGTTGAATGAAAATGGGGAAGTTATTAGAAACAAAGCCAGACTTGTTTGTAAAGGGTATGCTCAACAAGAAGGAATCGACTTTGAAGAAACACTTGCTCCCGTTGCTAGACTTGAGGCCATCAGAATGTTCCTTGCTCTCTCTAGTTTTCAGAAGTTCAAAGTATTTCAAATGGACGTGAAATCTTCTTTTCTAAATGGAGACTTGGATGAAGAAGTGTATATTGAGCAACCAAATGGGTTTATCCTTGGAAATGATCCAAAGTTTGTATGCAGACTCAAAAAGGCTCTCTATGGCCTTAAACAGGCTCCAAAGGCTTGGTATTATCGCTTGGATAAATACCTCCGTCAACAAGGTTTATAAAAGGATCAACTGATATTAATCTTTATATAAAAATTGAATTGCTAATACTTGTTGTGCAATGTTGATGATATCATCTTTGGTAGCAATGAAGAAGACATGAGTCAAAATTTTGCCTTAGTAATGCAAAAAGAGTTTGAAATGTCTATGCTTGGTGAGCTCACATATTTTCTTGGTTTACAAGTCCAACAAAACAAAGATGGCATCTTTCTATCACAAACCAAGTATCTCAAGATGATCTTGAAGAAATATGGGATGGAGGATTCGAAACCAGTATGTACCCCTATGGTGACAGGATGCAGCCTCAGCGCAAATAATGAATTGGCAGTAGTACATCAACCAACCTATAGATCCATGATTGGTAGTCTACTCTATCTAATAGGTACCCGACCAGACATTATGCATGCAGTGGGAATAGTTGGAAGGTTTTAGGCAAATCCAAAGGAAACTCATCTTCAGGCAGTTAAGAGAATTTTCAAGTATCTTCAAGGAACTCAAAACTATGGCTTATGGTATCCTAGAGATACAGATCTCACACTTCATGCATATACAGATGCGGATTGAGCACGAAGCGTGGATGACAGAAAAAGCACTAGTGGTGGTGCATTCTTCATGGGTCCTAGATTAGTATCTTGGTTCAGCAAGAAACAAAGTTCTATTGCTTTATCTACAGCTGAAGCAGAATATGTAGCTGCTGCACAAAACTCCTTTGGATGATGAAAACATTGCAAGATCTTCAAATCACTTGTACTCCACCTATCTCCATTTTTTGTGATAATACAAGTGATATCAGTATCTCAAAGAATCCTATCATGCATTCAAAGACTAAGCACATACCGATCATGTATCATTTTCGCCGGGAACAAGTGATGGAACAAAAGGTCAAATTAGAGTATGTTCCCTCCAAGGAACAAGTTGTTGATATTCTCACCAAACCACTGCCCAGGGAGACATTTGAATACCTCAGACAGAAGCTGGGGGTAGTTGATGCATCATCTTGCTGTTGTAACCTATCTGTTTCAGAAAAATGTGGTTGTACACGAGTTGCATGAGGAGGATCTGCGTACATACGCCAATTTATGCAGATATAGTCGCGTATATGGTGGTTTGAAGGAAATCAGTGGGGACAGACTCTGGTTGAAGAGAGTCTGATATGGGTCTGACAGAGACCATCTGGAACAGGTTCAGGGGGAGCAGATAGACTTCTAATAATGCATTGTTGGCATTACATTAGAAGCTCGTGGTTCGAGTACAAAAGCTGTTTTGGGTTCAGGTGGATCAGCTGCAGAAGGAGAACAGAAGGAGAACATGGTTGCTAATATGAATAGTGCTGTTGATATTAGTTATTGGTGACTTTCATAGTCTTTCTCTAGCTATTTCATCTCTATGTCATGTATATCTTTTATTGTTATCAAGGTCATGTAACGACGTATTTTGGTTTCCCCACTATGCCTGGGATGAATGATGTAATGTACTTGGATATCTCTGATGTATCCCCACTTGGTTGGGTGGATGATCCCCAATTGGTTGGGTGATAGATGTATGTATAGAGTCTTTGATGATAGGAAGGTTAGTTATGATGTATGAGTCATGGTTCTTCTTGAAGAACATATTTTTGCAGATCTTGCCTATAGTCAGGGGGAGCATGGCCATCACAGCAGAGCAGAGATTTCAGCATGTACTCAAGGGGAGCATAACCCTTTGCCCTTGATGTCAAAGGGGGAGAATGACTTTGAGGATCTTGGGGTTGCCATCAAGTCCAAAGGGGGAGATTGTTGGCATTATGACACAGGTTTGGCGCTATGACACAGGTGTTGTCCTCGATGGCAACTCACTCTGGTAACAGATCTCAGTTCAGGCTCTCAGAATGAAGAAAATATATATATATGCAGGTTCATCGTGACCAAGCCGCGTATACACGTGGGTTAGACATTCCAAAGACGTGTATGCGTATACACGCACTTTCATGCAAGGAAAAGCGCGTACATGTGGGAGAACTTATGTTTGGTCCGTGGTATTTAGTCCTTGATATTTGAACCTATGGTTTTGGACCATGGTATCTCGTCTGAAGTATTGATCCCAAGTATTGGGTCCATGGTATTGATTTTTATGGTTTTGGACCGTGGTATTGTGAAAGGCCTAAGACTATAAAAGAGGAAGGAGATCATTAGGCAATGTCACAATCTGAATTATTGAATATCTAATAAAGTGTGAGATCTAGAATACTGGTGATTGGGGTCATGGTGGAGAGCTGGATCTAAACGAAGGAGGAACCTAAGCACAAAGAAAAGGATAAGTTCTATTGATGGGTCAAAATCTTAAGGCTTGAGTAATAGTATCTTTGTATCATTTTGATCTATTATATGTGGTGCATGCCTGATCTATAAATCTGATAATCTGGGTTAACTAATGTCTGAATATTTGAAGGAGTGAATTATCTTTATAGATCTGTACGTAGGTTCAGTGAAGCGAAGGCGCGTATACACACTATTTCTGTAAGTCAAAAGTGCGTATATGCAGGTTGGTCTTAACACAGAAGGGTATGCACGCAGGTTTCTGAATATTGAAGTAGTGTATGTCTCTTAAATTGTGTTCTAGCTGCTTCTGTTGATTACTGCAGTGATCTGGGTTCAGAATTGGTGTATGGTTACTGTTACTGTGTTATGGGTACAATTGTCAGAGAAGTGTCTATTTGATTCAATTTTAATTGGTGAAAAGGAGATTGTTTGATGCATAAATTCTTGATGTTTGATTGATGTTCATGGATCCAGTATGAAAATTTATGAAACATGGTCCCTGGAAGAAAAGAGAAGGTTGTAGCCTTCTGTAGGTCAGCATCTACGTATTAGTATATCAGCTAGTACAATAGCTAAGGGGGTTGTCGCTCCCTTCCAGGAGAAGCTGGATAACGAGAGAGGGTTGTAGCTCTTTGCAGGTTGCAGCCTGCGTACTGGTAAAGGGCTGCATCAATACATAATCATTGTAAAAAAGGAAGTTTCTAATTGAAAAAGATAGAGACATATTGCAGCAGGTGGTTTTCACCCACATTAGATTTCCACCTTATATCTCGTGTTCTTGTGTGTGACTATCTGCATTTTCTGGTTCCTGGTTATTGTTTCTATGGTTCTGACACACAGATTTAAAATCACATCTGAAGAATAATTAAATTACAAGTTTGTAAGTTATACGTGGTTTTCCTTTACTGAAGTTGCGTATACACGCTTGTTTATCTAACTAAAGTAGCGTATACAAATCTGTGAAAGAATTGAAAAGAATTGTCTTGATAATACTGATTCACCCCCCCTCTCAGTATTATTTCCAACAGAAAAGCCTAATGAAATTGGGCCAAATAATTTGTTTGTTACAAATAGGAAGTGTTGATGGCTTCCCCATCCCACTTGAAATTCTTATCAATAAACTTTTGTTATTCTTGTTAGCAAGACTACTTGAGTTTGCCTCTTTGAATATTTCTGTAGATATGGAAGGGCTAATAGGGTAAACTAAAATATAAATTCAAGCCTATCCATGGAGAAATGTCCTCATACATGGGCCAGTAAACAAAAATCCATCTAAATGAGCAACATTCCCTATCTTTGTCACATAATTATAGAGAGACACAAATGAAGGTAAGAAAGCCCACATTTTGAATGCAATTTATGAGATTGCATTATTAGGAATAAGTTAACTAAGATACCTGCATTATACCATCGTGTCAAGGTGAGGCTCCAATGCTAGGCAAAACTAGTTTTTCTTACACACACAACTGTAAAGAGGATAGTTTGGAATTCCACACCATATATTCTCCAAAATATCATACATGAAAATGACTAGAGAGAAGTTTATATAAAAGAAAATATTTCCCTAAAGACCAACAGTGAAAAAGTGATTAAGATTATCATGAATTAATTTACTGAAGAGATGATCTAGCATACCACACACTTTCTTCCATTGCTTGAAAAACTCATCGAGATCCCATATACTAATATTCATCAAAAATACAAGCTCCTCGGTACCCCCAACATTAGTAAAAAAATGTTAGAAAATTATATATTACAGAGCAATGGAACACATAAAATATTGCAGAAATATAAACACAAAAAATGCATAAAACAAGAGAGACACAGATATACGTGTTTCACCCAGTTTGGGCTACCTCCACCCCATACAGCCATTCCTTCCTTTCTATTATCCAACAAAATGAATAGACACAACCTATAGCAGATTCACTGTAATATCCTCTGTTTTCTCTCACAGTCTCACCTCTCTGTTTCTCACTCCGAGAATACACATCTATATCACAGCCTCAAATACAATGCCCTCATACAAAGAGAGGGGTTGCCTTCTAGGGAAAAAAACCCTAAACTAAACATAAGTTCTACCGTTAGATCATCCGCCTAATGAACGGCCCAGATTGACTAGAAATTACTATACTTTTACAAGGCAATTTTACATCTATTTTTAGATTTGGGGGCGTTGCCCCTGAGCCCCCGCTGGGGGACTGCTGCCCCCTGGACCCCCAAACCGAGGGGGATCGGCCCCCCCAGACCCTCCCGGGGGAGGGGAAAGTACCCCCCACACCCCCTCGCGTGGAGAGGTGTACAAACTTCCTGGGGTATACATTCGGCTAAAACAAAGACCTCTGAACAATCATGCTCCACACGCAACAATCTCCCACTTGGAGAATGATTGTAGCAACTCCACCGCTGCTTCATTTGCTGGACAATGACTCCTCTTTGGACCTGTCTATTTCTCATATTCATTGTCATCCTTGAAGACCAATTGAAACTAAGCATGCTCTCAGTTTCTCACTAGTTACAACTTTTGTTAGCATGTCTGCAAGATTCTGGCTAGTGTGTATCTTTTCCAGCTTCAACTCTCCATCTTCCAACACTGATCGTATGAAATGGTACTTGAGTTGTATGTGTTTAGTCCTGGAATGAAATGTTGAGTTCTTTGCAAGATGAATAGCACTTTGGCTATCACTGTATAATCATGCTCCTTACCCAATTCACCCATAAACCTTTGTAACCAAATCATTTCTTTACTAGCCTCTATAGTAGCAACATACTCTGCTTCTGTTGTTGAAAGTGCAACAACACTTTGGATTTTTGAAACCCAACTGACAATTGTTCCACCAATAGTAAATACATATCCTGTAGTGCTCCTCCTGTTATCTCTGTCACCTGCCATATCTGCATCAACATATCCCTGTAGGGAAATGTTTGAACCACCAAAGCATAATGCTTGATTTGTGGTACCTTTCAAATATCTGAGAATCCATTTCATTGCCATCCAATGTTCCTTTCCTAGATTGTTCATGTACCTGCTTACAACTCCCACTGCATGTGCAATATCATGCCTTGTGTAGACCATTGCATACATTAAGCTTCCAACTGCTGATGCATATGGAACTTTAGACATATAATCCATGTCTTCTTGGGTCTTTGGGCACATTTCCTTACTAAGTTTGAAATGGCTAGCAAAAGGTGTACTAACTGGTTTTGCATTGTGCATATTAAATCTTTTCAACACCTTTTGTATGTACTCATTCTGATACAATGTTAATTTACGATTTCTCCTGTCTCTAGTTATTCTCATACGAAGGATTTCTTTTGCAGCTCCCAAATCCTTCATTGCAAATGAATTTGCCAATTTTCTTTTGAGCACATTTATTTCCTGCATGTTAGACCCTGCAACAACCATGTCATCTACATACAATAACAATATAATATAGCTGCCATCATTTTGCCTTTTTAGATAAACACAATGATCATAGTGACATCTAGTATAACCTTGTTCAGACATAAACTTGTCAAATTTTAGATACCACTGCCTTGGAGCTTTTTTTAAGCCATACATGCTCTTCTTCAACCTACACACTAGTTTCTCCTTCCCTTTCACTTCATATCCTTGTGGCTGCTGGATATATATCTCTTCTTCCAAATCCCCATGGAGAAAGGTTGTCTTTACATCTAACTACTCAAGATGAAAATCTTCAGCTGCTACTAGACTTAGAATAGTTCTGATTGAAGTCATTTTAACAACAGGAGAAAACATTTCATCAAAATCAATACCTTTCTTCTGTGCAAACCCCTTCACCACAAGTCTAGCTTTGTACTTCTATTTTCCTCCATCTTCTTCCTTCAGCCTGTAAACCCATTTATTCTTCAATGTAGTTTTTCCTGTAGGCAACCTAACTAAGTCCCAAGTTTGGTTATGCATTAAGGAGTCCATCTCTTCTTCCATGGCTACCTCCCACTTCTTCCTGCTTTCAACCTGCATTGCTTCTTCTTAACATTCAGGTTCACTAGAATCAGTCAACAATAAATAATATAATGAAGGAGAATATCGTTCAAGGGGTCTACTTATCCTAGTAGATCTTCTAACACCACTTTCAGGTGTTTGGGGTGCCTTTTGCTGTGTTGGTGGTTTTTGTTGTTGTGGTTGTTGATTAATATTATTTTCAGGCACCTTTACTTTTTCTGTGATCTCATCAAGGATTGCGTATTCCTTGTTTTCTTTTTCTTGTTTCTTTTCCTGCAACTGATTCTTATACAAGACCCTTTAATTGAATATTACATCTATGCTCCTAATGATTTTGTGATTTTCGTAATCATATAAGCGATAACCAAAATCATTAACACCATATCCAATAAAGGTACATTTCTTTGACTTTGCCTCAAGATTTGTTCTATTTTCTTTATCAATATGGACAAAGGCCTCACAACCAAAAGGCTTTAAAAAAGAGTAGTTTACCTTTTTACCTGTCCATGCTTCCTCTAAAACACCACCATCCAAGGAACTTGAAGGCCCTCTGTTTATTAGATAAACAATAGTATCTATAGCATCTACCCAAAACTATAAAGGCAATCCTGCATGCAATCTCATGCACCTTGCATGCTCCATGATTGTTCTGTTCATCCTTTCTTACACACCATTTTCTTGTGATGTTCTTGGAACTATCTTCTCTCTGTGAATTCCATGCTCTGAACAGTACCTATCAAACTCTTTGCTGCAATATTCACCTCCATTGTCTGATCTAAGACACTTCAATTTCTTTCCAGTCTCAATCTCAACCAAAGCTTTCCATTTCTTGAAAGTATCAAATACATCAGATTTATTCTTAATACAGTAAATCCAAGTTTTTCTAGTTTCATCATCAATAAAAGTAACATAATAATGAGAGCCACCGAGAGATGATACCTGAGCAGGTCCCCATACATCTGTATGCACAAGCTCTAATTTTTCACTGTTCTTTTCTTTCCCAACTCTACAAAATCTGACTCTCTTCTGTTTTCCATAAATGCAATTCTCACAGAAGTCCAAATCAACATTCTTCAAACCCAGCAACAAATTCCTGGAGTGAAGAATCTTCATCCCCTTTTCACTCATGTGTCTAAGCCTATGATGCCATAATGCTGCATCTGCTCCTTTGGAAGTTAAAGCATTAACAGAGTTAGAAATACCATTGCATAAATAAAATGTACCAACATTTTCACCTTTTGCTATTACTAGGGCTCCTTTGGTGACCTTCCAAGCTTTATCTGTGAAAGTTGTCACACAACCTTCACCGTCTAACTGCCCTATTGAGATCAAATTTTCCTTTATATTTGGAACATGATTTACCTCCTTTAGTAGCCATTGGTTTCCATTCTGCTGTTTTAAAAGAACCTTACCCATTCCAACAATTTTACATGGTTTATCATCACCCAAATGAACTTGTCCAAAATCTCCTTGAACATAGTCATGAAAGTATTTCTTATCAGGTGTGGCATGGAATGAGGCCGTTGAATCTAACACCCAGGAATCAGTAATATTTTCTAAAGAAAGAATCAAAGCATCTTTTAACACCTCACTTGTCACATTTGCTTCATGATTGTTTTCTTGCCGTGCATCTCCTTCCTTTCCCTTCCGAGGTCTACAGTCTTTCTTTAGGTGTCCTTTCTTTCCACATTTCCAGCACACTATCCCCGATCTAGACTTGGATCTGCCTTTCCTTGATTTACTGTGATATCCTGAGCTCTTTCCTCTTTCCATTTTTCTTCCCCTAGACTCTGCACTCAAAGCATTACCTTATGTCTCACCGGAGCTTTTTCGTCGCATTTCCTCAATAAGGATAGCACCGACAACATCATCAAACTTTAAAGTACTAGATACAGACACAGAGTTACTAATGGCCATTACTAAACCATTCCAACTTTCTGGTAATGAGCACAAGAATAACAGAGCTCTAACTTCATCATCAAAGTTTACCCCTACAAAGCATAACTGACTTGTAACAGTATTAAAATCATTTAAATGGTCTACAACAAATCCACCTTCCGACATCTTCATATTAAATAACTGTTTCATAAGAAATACCTTGTTTGAGGCCGAGGGTTTTTCACATAGTTTCTCCAATGCCTTAATCAAACCCTCTATCATTGTTTCCTTCGAAATGTTGAAGGAGACCGATGCTGCGAGGCACAACCGTATTGTTCCGAGTGCCTTTCTATCGAGAAGGTTCCATTCTTCATTTGTCATACCCATTGGCATCTTTGTTTTTCCGCCTAATGGTAGGTATAGATATTTCTGATACAGATAATCTTCCATCTGCATCTTCCACAACGAGAAGTTTTGGTTGTTAAATTTCTCGACCCTAAAATTACCATCCTCCGCCATTGCTCCCACTCGAACGAGGAACCCTTCCTTCCTACGAGTTTATTAGCCAAATAGACCTTTGGCTCTGATACCAGTTGTTAGAAAATTATATATTACGGAGCAATGGAACACATAAATTATTGTAGAAATATAAACACAGAAAACACATAAAACAAGAGAGACACAGATATACGTGGTTCACCTAGTTTGGGCTACGTCCACCCCGAACAGCCAGTCCTTCCTTTCTATTATCTAGAAAAATGAATAGACACAACCTACAACAGATCCGCTGTAATATCCTCTGTTTTATCTCACAGTCTCACCTCTCTGTTTCTCGCTCCAAGAATACACATCTATATCACAGCCTCAAATACAATGCCCTCATACAAAGAGAGGGGTTTCCTTCTAGGGCAAAAAACCCTAAACTAAACATAAGTTCTACCATCAGATCATCCACCTAATGAATGGCCTAGATCGACTATAAAATACTATACTTTTACAAGGCAATTTTACATCTGTTTTTAGCTTCAGGGGTGCTGCCCCCAAGTTCCCATGGGGGGACCGCTGCCCCCCGGACCCCCCAGCCGGGGGGGATCGGCCGCCCCGGACCACTGTGGGGGGGACAAGTCCCCCCTCGCACCCCCCACGTGGAGGGGTGTACAAAATTCTTGGGGTATACATTCGGCTGAAACAAAGACCTCTAAACAATCATGCTCCACACACAACAAAAAATGACGAAATTAGTGACCAGGTGACTAAAAGAGTTAGTCACCAAAAATTTTCCAAGTGAAATACCACCAAAAATGAGCAATCTTAAGTGACCCAACTAAAAACGACTAACATAAACAACTAATTTAGTCTTGAGTTAAAATATATGACTAGATAATAAGTAATGCAACTAAAAATGGCTAACATTAATGACTAATTTAGTTTAGGAAAAAAAATACGAGTACTTGAAAAGTACAACAATAATAAAAATTAGTATTTATGTTAGTCATTTGAATTATGTCACTTCAACAATATGAACCTAAAAGTGATAGGGGATTCAAAGCCTATTATAAATTGGATGTTTTTACAACTCGTTGATGTCCTACAATCATGTGTTCAAGTGGAAATCTGAGCCATGGTTGCGATTCTCCTAAGGAAGCAGATCACATAGGAAGAGATATTTTTATGGCCACAATTGGCACTACCTACATAGACCATCATTAAGGCCCACTTCCTCATTTTTCATTCAGAGGTAGGAGGCCAAGACAATCAACAAATGTTTATTGCAAATGATTTCAAGGAAGTTGTCTATCGTGTACCAGGGAAGCCTTTGATGGTACTGCTTTCCACTTCTACGTGTTCTCCTCTAATTTGAATTGTTCTTCTTTATGCTGACTTCCAAAGTGTTTATAAATATTACATGGCTGGGATTTAATTTCTAGTATGTATAATGTTGAATGGATAATGTTGATTTGTGTTTTCTGTTATCTTCAAATTCGTCATTAAATTTGGAGCCTATTGAATACATTAATTTTGTAATGGTATACAATATTAGATATGTTGAAACGCCCATTTTTTTTATTTTCCCATTTTTAAAACCTTTTCTTTGGTCAATTTGACATTACTATACTGCTAGGCCATGAGTTACAAAATATGATGTATTTATAGAAAAACCACTGAAATTAATTTGTAAAATCCAAGGGATAAAATCATTAGTTGTAAAATATAAATATTTTCCACTCATGATTTTCTAATATGTCATATAGCCCTTCCACAATCGAATATGCACCTGCCAAGTGACATATCACTAACCCTACCATATTTATCTCCCTCTCATTGTGATTTCCAAGCGATTTGGCTTCATCTCCGCTCTCATTTTATTTTTGAAGTATAAATTTCCAAGTGATGTATAGCTGGAGGAAGAACTTCTTCTTGAAAGGGTACACAAAATATTTCTAGTTTCAAAAATATGCTTTTGTCGATATCCTTTGCAGAACAATAGTAGAGAAAAAAGAAATATTTGACATATACTCAAAACTTCATTGTACTCAATATTTTATAAATGTTATCCCTCATAAGAGAGACATAAGCTACACAACCACCTTTATGTAACCATAAAAAGACATGACTTAATTAGACACTTCTCCCGCTTCACTTTATTAATTACTCCCAACTTGAAATCTTGAAACAAAAATTTTATTTACCATTTTAATGGGGCTTATGGAAAAACACCTTTTCATTTAAGTTCTATTATCCCTAAATCCATTACAATAGCTAAAAATGTCATTGTGATATTGAATCTGGTGGAATAGAGTGGCCATGGAATAGAGTGGTATTGAGGACATGAAAACAAAAGCGAACATCTCCATGAATGATATCTGTAGAATTCCTTATCAGAGAGAAAACCTTAAAAATATTACCTTGCTCACTTAAAAAAATAATAACAAATTTGAACTAAAGTAGAAACATGCAGAAATATAAGAGAAACTTGATAGGAAACAGGTGTTTGAAACAATGTAAAAAGATATTGTGAATGATGATGTTGTAAGAACACAATCAAAGTCACAAACACCTACTTTTCCTAACATTGAAAATATTTAATTATATTGTATGGAACTATTCAGTGGATTGAAGAGCATCTTCTAATGTAATTCCCAATACTGTTTGAAAAAATATTAATGTTACTCCCACCAAAAACTATACCAACATGATTCAATTAGACAAGTTAGATGTAAAATTCATTGGTAGATTTAAGGATGTTTTGATGAGAATTATTTCTAATATGAAAGTTTGTAAAATTATAGATATTGTTGTTGACATTCAAGGGACTTATGATATATTGATTTTGTTGTGAATGGTCATATTTTCATCCGACGGTAACAATAATGCGCCCTCAAACTCTGTGCCTATCCTCTCCACCAAATATCTTTAATGGTTGTGAGGGGATTAATTACAATCAATATGCTTAGCCCCCAAGATCCTTAGGTTGAAAATGAGGGATGAGAATGGTGCACGTTGATTTTTTGGATGTAGAAAATGGTACGGGATTCAAACTATGTACATGGTTTTGGCCATTGGGTTTTATAGCATTGGGGTTCAAGTGATTTGGGATAAATTTGAGGGGATTTGGTTGAATGGGTTGAGTTTTAAGGGGATTTCATCAAATGGGTCTAGTCTTGAAATTTCAAAGGAGGACAGTTTTGTAGAGATCATTGACTGGGCACTGGAAAATTAATTTTTAAGCAAGGATCATCTCAATGGTGAGTTAAATATTTCATGTATCAGATATTTGTATTCATTTTTATAAAAAAGCATGATTAATCATATTTATTGTTGCGCATCATGGTGAGTCAAATATTTCAGGTATCATATGTCTGTGTTAATTATTAGATTAAAGCATGGTTAATGATACCTATCAGTGCACATCATGGTCTAGACTAATCAAAATTGTAGTTATCCAATATTTGTAGTATGTTCAAGCCCCATTCACCCATACCTGAAATAAACTAAACTGGAAAATGGGACTACAATGAGCTCATTGTAGCTAATTGAGTCTCGCCTTCCTTGCACACATCCTCCATTTTGCCTCCTCACTGAAAAAAATAAAATGGTGCCACAAAAAATGAGCTTTGTAGGTGGGACCATAGAGTTGGATTGGTCTCTGTCCTTAAATTCCCTATTCAAGGAGATATTCTATGCCTTAGTTTGTAACTTACATTTACAAGTTTCTTTATAATTATTTGCCTACTTCTCTAAATCATGGATTGCCTTTAAATTTCTGATTCCATGCGTTTTTAACTTGAAACTTATGTGCATCTGTCACACCCTACATTGCAAGTCATGTATAGACTCTTACACATTGTTTTATGCCCTAGACTTTCATGAGTTTTAAATGCAGCATTGTGACAACCCATAATTCACCATTGGCGCTTGCAAAAAAATCATTTATCTATACCACCTTGTGTGTGACTCTCACATCTATAATATTTGGCCCTACCTCCATAACATGCCCTATCTCCATAATAGTTTTTTGCTATCTCACATGCCCAAATCCTCTCTCATTGATTCAATTCACCCTGTTTAAAAATTTCATATAGTTTGAACTCTATAAATATTAATTTCTCAAAAATATTTGAATATATATTATGGCGAGCTTCAGATCTAAAAATCATTTGGTTAACTACATTGGGTCATAAAAAAAAATCATCTATGTCTCATGTTGGCTTGAATTATTTTCCTATTTTGTGTGAGCAGTGTCTTGGTCTAAGCCCATGCCCGAGGCCCTTCACCTTCTTTCTTCTTGGTTTCTCCTCATCATGGATCTGATACCATGTCAGATTTACTCACATAAGATAGTAGGAAACACACAAAAAATAAGATAATTAGGTTTTAGGGGTAGATGCTTTAGGGTAGACACTTCTTTTCACTATTGGTGAATGAAGGCTCAACTGAAAACTTAAAACGTGGCTATAAAATTTGAATAACAAATATAGAAGAGTGTGAATTTCGTGGAAAGTAAGAAGAAAGTGAATAAAAATTAATTCGATTCAGACAATGACATTCCCATGGATGATGTTGATTCCTTTATGCCAGTGATGGATACATAGGACTCGTGGGCTGTTGATTTGAGCATTGATGATTGTTTAATCAATTTTTGATACTTTTTTCTATCATAGACTTGTCTCGTTAGATATTAATGCTCAAGTCTTTAACTCTTTAGTGTAATGTTCACTATTTAGTTTACCACTCTGTGTTTTGACGTATTAATAGTATTATATGTCATTTTTCATTCTTTTGATGTATTAATAGTGTCATGTTTCATTTTGTCATTTGATGTTTTACTGATCAATATATTTTGTAATTTATAAATATAATGAGAAATACGATTATGATTTATTTTTTGCTATTATAATTTAGTTACATGGTGATATATGTTATTAGAGGTAATTCTTACTTCAAATTTGTTATTGATTCAAATTTCATGGTTTAATAATTATGTACTATTTATATTTTTTCATATATTTAAATTTTAAAAAAATTCAGTAAATTAAGCAAGGAATCTTGACTCTCATGTCCCTTGTGACATTCCCTAAAATTTGAGGGGTGTCTCCACATGTTCCTTGGCTTTATTCCCATGTTCCCATGTTCCAAAAGCTTGGTGGAACTCTGAATATTAGTGACTTTTTAATTTCATTTCATGTGGTTGGTCATTTGTTAAGCATCCACAAGTCTTTCTAACGACTTTTTTCATATGTTCGTATGTTGGCCAGTTGGCCATGATTTAAGGGTTTGTCAATTTATTTCTTTAAATATAGGCTCATCTCCCAAAACAGATCATCATTGGAGAATTATCTCTCTTGTATTCATAATATTTGTTATGGAAAGTTTTTTCCCCTTGTTTGGGTGGCAGAGTGCCCCTGTGTATTTTGTATCTTGTCAAGGCATGCAATACGTAGCTCATTACTTGGAGGTAGTGATCTTTCCCAAGCTTTCCATTTTCACATACAATTCATAGTATTTCACATTCTTTAATTGCTTTGGTTATTTGTTCAATAATTTGTGAATTTTTTGTTATTTTGATTGTATTTTGTTGCACTCTCTATCCTTGTTATATTTGTAGCACTAGACTTCCTTACATGGTTCCCTTGCCTATAATATTATGCATTTGAAGACTCCATAGTCTTAAATGTTACAATATTGGGGATAAAAATTGTAGTGGAAATGATTTTATTGTCTCCATTTTGGTATTACCTTGCAACATCATTGTTGGATACCTTTTATAGTTACACAAGGGCTTGTCCCTGCCCCTTGAAGGCCTGTTTGTCAAGTTAGCTCATATGAATGGAATTTGATATTTGCAAGGTGATTAGAAAAGAAGCTTCAATCATTGAATTGTTTTTTATTGTATGACTATGTTATGCCACAATTTTTTATTTCAATCTCTTATTCATTTATTACAACATAAATATTTGCATTGTGAAACACAAAGAGTGGCCATGCTAGCCAAATATGTGGAGATGATGTTGCATTAATAGCAGATGGGTAATTGTTTGTAACTTTCCATGAGTGTGTATTCCTTGTATGCGGGTCTTGTTATAAATATGGGTGGAAAGATGGAAATTAATATTTGTTACAATCCAAGGCTTGATTCTTTTGTGTAGTAGGGTGTGAAAAGTTGACTAAACTCTCTATACAATCCTCAACTTCCTTTAATACAAGTGGCAAGAGTGCATGTCTATCCTTGCAACATGATTACCAAAAGATCTCAGATCTCAATTTTTATTATCCAACCTTGATATTAGAGCTTCAAGCTAAAAAAATTGAGAAAATATTTTGTTTTACCTTAATCATTTATATGCTACTACTCTGTAGTTGGATGCACGACTTAACGCACATGAATCACCTCGTACACATGAATACCGTTTCCATGCATTTGGACATCATGTTTGGTTCCACAATACTTCTGTCATGAACATGAATTGTCATATTTCTTGTTTTTGTATGTGTTATTCTACCAATTTCTTTGATTGTTACTATATTATGTATATTACTGATTGAAACTATATTTATACGCTAAAATTAGAACATTGAATTTATTTTCCTATAGGATATACTGTAATGAGATATATTTTTTAGTTGTTCTCCCGTGATGATGTCTTAGTGTTCACTGAGAGATTGGACACAAAAATATAATTTGGCGGTTTTAGAAATTCAAATTTGTACCCTATTTACTCGTGAGACATTTTCATTAAAAATGCACAAGTTTGAGCTACATATATGATATCAAAAAATCAACTCATATCATACCCATTGTTGATTGCAATTTCCTTTAATGGTAAAAATTTACATCATGTTCCATCACAGATTCAAAATTATTTTGCATGCGTGATGAAAATTTTATTTTTTGACATTGCAATAAAAAAATCCATTGAACATTAAGGTGAATATTGCTAGCATGAATAGCTACAAGTCAAGGTAAAACTTGTATAGGATAAGCTACTTATGATCCCATTGAACATTGAAATACTCTTACCCAAGTCAAAATCTATTAAATGATATGGTTTATGTTTTATAATAATTTGTGAATTTTCTATTATTTTGATTTTATTTTGCTGCACTCTCTATTCTTGTTTTATTCAGAGCACTAGACTTCCTTACATGGTTCCATTGCCTATATTATGCATTTAAAGACTCCATAGTCTTCAATGTTACGGGATTGGGGATAAAAATTGCAATGGAAATGATTTTATTGTCTCCATTTTGGTATTACCTTGAAATATCATTGTTGGGTACCTTTTATAGTTACACAAGGGCTTGTCCCCACCCCTTTAAGGCTTGTTTCACAAGTTAGTTCATCTAAATGGAATTTGAGATGCATTGATACATATCGCTAACCCATGTGTTTCCCATTAATTGAGATCAGGAATGGTCTAGGCATGTGCAATATCTCTCTTACTAAAATTGGGTACATCTGGTTGTCCTGCATATGACTGCCCAAAAAGGGGACAAAAACAGGCTAGTTTTGGTGGCTAGTTGGCCAAGTATGAGTCCATTGTGGCCCATGTTAGCCAATAATGTCATTTTTAATGAAAAGAAATCCAAGAAAAAGGAAATCCATAAACCTCCAAAGTTTCATAAAAGCAGTGGTTGTGGCATGTGTTTTCCATTTGGAGCTTAGTTGTTGATGTTTGGATGTGAAAATTGTTGTTTAGAGCTCAGCTATTATTATTTGGATGTGAAAATTCGTGCTTGGAGCAAATTTGTTGTTCAATGTTTGAATTTCATCATTGTGGAGGGTTTCTATTATGGATTTGAGTTTGTTGTGGTGTTTGGGCCAATGTTATCAGAACGAGACTCGTCATTGAACCAGTCGACACTAGAAACTGGAACCGGACAAAATGAAAACAAAACTGAATCACAAAACCTATTGACAAAAAAATACACAAAATATTGAAAAAAAATTAGATATTCATGTGCATCCATGTGAATCCAAACTATTATACATAAATATGCAATTTTTCTCCTGTATATTGCAAGGAGGTATGCTTATAATCAAGATAGAACTATGTAATCGACATCTGAACTAAAATACACCAATAAAGAGGCTCTAAATAATTTCTAGAATGGAATCAACCCAAGAAATTCTGAAAATAAACCTATGGATCAGCTCCAAATCAGCCTAAGAAACGCAACTCAAAACTATCCAAAAAATCCCTTCAATTATCCCTCTGAATTCTTCAAATCAACCCTTGAATCACCTCTCCAAATTAGCCCAAGAAACTCAACTCAAAAATTCCAAATTACTCAAATCAATTGGGTGAGTGAAATGGAGGGTGGGGACTACTTTAAATATAGCATAAATGGGGACCTAGGGTTAGATTTAGTTTTTCACCCTTTTGTTTTATTGATTTTCTTTTTTCTTTAGTTTATAATTCTAAATTTTCGTTTCTAATTTTTAAATTTGAGTTTAAGTTATCCACATCATTGGTTGTATGGTTACATACAGGAATGGCCAGTTTTGGAATTTATGGCCTGTTGATACATAACTGACCATTACCATTTTGAAGCCTTCAACCAAACTGGTATGGACATAGAACTGGTCAGACTGCCCAGTTTTTCCAAAACTAGTCTAGTTCTGATAACATTGGTTTGGATTTTTCCACTTTGGAACTGAATTTGTTGCTCAAAAGCCCTCCCACCATTTGTATTCTAGAGTCGAGTTTGTTGTTTGCTTTTTCACATCTTGCTCGAGTCGAGACATTTTGGAAGCAGAGAGCACAAATTAATTATTCGAGTGAATTACAAATTTATTGTTGGAGTTGGAGATATGCAGATTTATGTTTATATTTATCATTCACGTTTAATTTTTTTGGGAATTTTGAATATCTTTTAGATTGGGGTTGTGCTCAAGTTGCCCCTGAGGTCCCTCCATTCCTCTGTGATGGAAACTTGTGCAACTTAGGTACTCTTGAACCACCAAATCCTTCAATCTCTATTATGATCCATTTAGGAGACATTGTAATCATTTCCCTTGGATACCAATCACACCTCAACCCCTCCTCATCATTGAGTGGATAACAAATTTCAACATATCCTACCAAATGTATTTTGTAGTTATACAAAACATACAAACAAAACCTCAACATTAAGGTGAATATTTCTAGCATGAATAGCTACAAGTTAAGGTAAAATTTGTATAGGATAAGCTACTTATGATCCTGATTGTTTATTTTATCAGATTTCAAAAGTATTATTCAAGGTTGGTTATTCAATCAATTTTTTTTCTTTTGCCGCCTATGCTTGAATTGATATCTTAAGCTCCACTTGGATTATTAATGATTGTATTAGTGCATCCATTGAGCATATTTGTTTGGTTGTAAAACAATTTCCAGATATGTTAGACTGGTAGATAAGATAAAATAAGAAAATATAAGATAAATGTATTAATTTCCAATAAATGTCTACTGAAGTAGGTCAATGAGGCTCTTTTACGTACAATGATGTCCATGCAAAGTGGGACTTCCAAAGTGACTCCTATATAAAATAAAGAGATAAGAAGTAAAATCACAATCAAATCTAAAAACTTTGGAAATGTCTCTAACAAAAAATGTCTCTAACTTTGGAAATGTCTCTAGGAAGGATTCCTATGTTTTTTAATTTTGTGATTATTTCACCTTGCGGTTATTTTGGGCAAGCAATTTTAGGTATGGTAGACTCTGTTGGATAGGTAAAAACACTTTTTATAATTTCAACGCCCATTCCATGATATATTCTCTTTATTGTTTGAGTGTATTTTGAACTTTTACTTTGGTTTTGTTTTGTCTTTTAACTATAAAATTTAACATACTTGGTATCATATCCATTTAAACAACATACAAAACTTGAAGATAATATCAATATTATAGTTTTTTGTGTTAAAATATTTTCATATTCAAATTTTATATGTATAAAAGATAAAAACAAATTCCAATGCCTCATTTGATTGTTACTTAAATCTGGTGTGGGCAGGTTACATGAAATGTGATGGGAAAAGAGATGGGGAGACAATGCAGATCATGACTTGGATATGATTCATTTGTTGTTGGAGATCCTTCAGGCACCTGAGCCATCAAATTTGAAAATTTTTCTTGTAGGGATTCCTATGGTTTTCAATGTTGTGATTATTTAACCTCATTGGTTATTTTGGGAAAGAAAATGTTTTAGGAATTCCATACAAGACATTGGTGGATAGGTAATTTTTTTTTTATAATTGCAATGTCCATTCCATGATATCTTCTTTTTATTGTTTGATTGTATTTTGAGCATTTCTTTTGTTTTTTTGTCTTTTAGCTATGAAATTGAAAATACTTGGTGGCATTTCCATTTAAAAAATAACTTAATCTCAAAGATGAAATTAGTATTATATGATATTGATTGAAATCCTTTTAGTTCTTTTGTGTTAAAAGATTTTCATGACTATCAGAAAAGTTTACTTTCATGTTGTTTATATACTTGACCAAGTTCATGCGTTAGAGAATGTAATTTTACTTCCAATAAAATGACAAGGATTAGACATCACATCTCAGATTATTTGTTTTCACAAGATATATACAACTTGAGATTTTTAGCATGTAACTTAGTTGGCATGATTGTGCCTAAGTTTTCCCTGAAGGTTGAATATTAAGTTACTAAGGTGTTTTTTTCTATGGTGACATTTTATTTCCTTTGTTTATATAGGTCATTGAGCCACATAGTGGCCACTATTGCCCATGTAAAGAAAACTTGTTCAATTTCTTGATTTTATGGGAAAAAATGACTTTGATATTGCTAATGTTGAGGTATATGTCGTATAAATCCTTTATAATCTACTTTAGTTTATATTCTAGTGTTCATCATCTTTCATGGCTTACAGTCTTCATTGTATCTTCTTTTATTTTCAGAAAAGGAACTCAATATTGATGCTAAGAAATAAGAATTGAAGAAAGAGGAGAACAATAACACTGGAGCGACAAATGCAAAAAGAGAGGGAGAAGAAAATTGGTCTAGTGATACTCTTAGAGCCACTATCACACATAAGACACACAAAGCCTAATGGTCAAGTATTTAGAGTTGGTGAATTCACCTGAAATGCCTTGGAAATACAATGATAATGTTTTGAAGTAATGAAACAACATTTCATATGTAAATTTTGTCCAACCAATATTAAGTTGGAAACTCATATTGTAATACTTGACATTTCGTATAATATAATTTATGTAGTTGAAATTATTTATAGTTGCACTTGATATTGTTTAGTATTATAATTAACATATGTAACTTTGTGTTTTATATTACACAAACATGCATATTGTATGATTTTTTTTAATTTAGTCACAAAATCATACTAATTAATTTATGTTGATTAATATTTAACACATAAAATCAATCTAAAACTACTAAATTAGTAGTTTATATTGACTAATGATGAACACATATAAAATGAATATACGACTAAATTAGTTGTTTATAATGATTATTAATGAAAGTAAATGAAATGAATATAAACTACTAAGTTGGTCATTTATATAATGAATATGAAACTACAAAAAAAAAGATAAATGACTACTATAAATGATAAATTTATGATTACAAATGATGACTAAATTTTGCATATATATGACTATTAGTAGCTAATTTATAGTATCTTATAGCATGACCAAAATTTAGTCATATTTATTTGGTTATTAATTTGTTTCAAACAATGACTAAAATCTGGATATACATGACTATTAGTAGCTAATTTACAGTATCTTATAACACGACCAACATTTATTGTCATACTTCTTTGGTAATTAATTGGTTTTCTATGGTGATCATACAGTAATATATTTTGTTGTATATTTGGACATTAATTATGGCAATTAATGACTAAATCAATGATTAAATTAATGACCAAATTTATGACTAAATATACTACTAGAGACAACAAATCAATGACTAAGCTAAAATGACTAAAAAATGGTCATGTTATAAGATACCGTAAATTAGCTACTATTGGTCACGAGCTAAAAAACAATCATTTATATGAAAATTTTAGTGGTTTTTTTAGTAACTAATTAGCCATTTTTACTAGTGGAACAACAATCAAGGACCCCACATGCTCCAGTATATGTGGGAAAACCATAGGGGGCATGGTAACCTCAAACAAATCCCAAGTTCTTGCATTGTTATACAGGATTTATGATTGTAGAAAAAGGTATCTCCCCTAGGTTTGGTGGCTAACCTAGAACAACAGAGAAACAAGGAACCCATTTCTTTCCTTAAATGTTAGGCCCCTATACTACTAGTGTAACCTTTATTATTATTAGTACAACCCCCTTATTATATTGTTGTACCCATGTAGTCCCCTTATTGTTACTATTTTGCCCCATAAAAGCCCACTACTGTTATTATTATGCCCTTACAATATTATTGTTATGTCGGCTCTGATTATGTTATGACCCCTTAGACTCCTATATATAAAAAGGAGGTATTTTCATTTGTATCATCTAAGAATTGTTGATTTGTGTAATGTAAAGGAGGTTTCCCCCTCGAAGAGGCTGAATTATAAGGTGTTGATCTATCTTTTCTATCTTTTTGTGAGCTGGTTTTAAAACATTTGGTATCAGAGCTTTGGATTAGGGTTTCGCTGCTCCAAATAGGTTATCATGGAATTTTTGCTATAAGTTTTATTCTGCGATGTTTCAGAAGCTAAAAATAAAAACCCATTTAAGATGAAACCACACTAAACCTTGGTTTCGAATTTCAGAGCTTTTCACACTATATTTGTGGAGATATGATCTAAGGAAGTTCGTCTTTTTGCAGACTCTTGAATTAGATTCCAAACAGGTGACTTGGGGAAAGTCTTCATAACTTTCTCTCTGAGCATTAGATTGAAATTTCGTCAGAAGGCACAGAAATAGGACGAACTGTTGTTTTTTGTATATATTTTTCAGAGCCAAAGGTCGAAACAGTGACTCGTAGCATGTCATACAAGTTTGCTCTACTAAACTAGTCTATAATCAGGTCACCGTGGGATATTTGGCATAAATATTCCTTTGAGAATCCAATTTGGATTAGACTAGTGACATTGGAAAGAGGACACAAAGGGCTACTGCAGATTGCAATTTCAGAACTGGAAAATCTGAAATTACAGAGTTACAGTCATTTCAAGATCAAGCTCCTAAAATCAAGAAAAAGCGAGATGAAGAAGTTTGATGGCAAAGATCCTGGAAATTGGATACTCCAAATGGAGAAATATTTTGATCTACATGGTGTAACACTATTAAAAAGGTATGTATTGCATCTAATTATTTAGAACCGAATCAATTTTTATGGTATAAAGGGCTTTTTTCTCGTAAACCACTTGTCACGTGGTCAGTTTTCACGGAGGAAATGATAGCACATTATGAGGATACAAAGAGAAACTCCTTCTTTAGCCAATTGATAAATCTCAAACAAAAGGGTTAAATGGAGGAGCACATTGAAGACTTTCAAAAATTGAATAGAAGGATAAATTATATTCCAAAGACGCAAAGGATTGATGTATTCATAGGGACTTTAAAGGAAAACATTCAACATGAGGTTCGTTTTTGGGAACATGATTCATTAGAGGAGGCATTCGAGTTGGCAAGAAAAATTGAAAGAGAAATTATGAAAACAAGGAATCCCACCACTCATGACTATAATTATGGAAGTGTTTCTTCTCCTAGCCTTCCACAACCTATAAGGCTTACACCACAACAATTGGAAGAAAAAGAGAAAAAAGGCTTTGTTACAATTGTGATAGAAAATGCACTAAAGGTCATAAGCGCGTTGAGAAGAAATTATTTTACATAGAGTATGAAGAGGAGGAAGAAAAGGATCAAGAAACATCAAAAGAAGAGGATATACACCAGGACCCAACTCCAGAGAAAGAAGAAATGAATTTGACCATATCTTGTAAAGCATTGGCAAGAATTACCACTCAAACTCTCAAGATAGAAGGACATATCAAGAAGAAAAAGGTTCAAGAAGTGAAAGATAACATCAAGAAAGAAGGAATGAATCCAACCATATCTTGTAATGCATTGGCCAGAATTAATACTCTTCAAACTATCTAGATAGAAGGACATATCAAGAAGAAAAATGTTCAAGAAGTGAAAAATCACATCGAGCATCAAGAAATGAATCTGACCATATCTTGTAAAGCATTGGAAGAAATTACCTCTCCTCAAAATCTCAAGATAGAAGGAAATATAAAGAAGAAAAAGGTTCAAGTAGTGAAATATCACATTGAGCATCAACAACAAGTTCTCCAACTTTTAAAGGATAGCGCCACTTTGGTGCAGAGTCGAATGAAAAAATAGGTAGATCAACATCGCAATGAAAAATGTTTTGATGTAGGTGATTGGGTATTTTTACGGTTACATCTCAAGCAAGCTATTTATGAGAAGGAAATGTTGGCAATACTACATGCACTTAAGAAATGGCGACCTTACCCAATGGGAAGACACTTCAAGGTAAAAATGGATCATGATAGCCTTAAATAGATTTTAGAACAAATATTATCATTAAAGGAACATAAAAAGTGGGTCACAAATATGTTGGGTTATGAAATTGACATCATCTACAGAAAAGGGAATAAATTTTTTGTTGCAGATGCACTCTCAAGAAAGGATGAGGATGTGGAAGCATTGTTTTGTGCTATTTCTATTATCCAACCAAATTGGATAAACGAAGCAAGGGATGAATGGAAGAAGGACAAAGAAGTGTGGCCACTCATTCAAAAGTTGCAGAATATCCCAATTCAAACAATATTGCCATAACTTGAAGAGGAAGGAAAAATAATATTGGAACCTAAAGCAGTCACAGAAACAAGAAACTGACAGCTAGGAAATCGATCAATTTCAGAGCATCTCATCAAGTGGAAAATCTTACCCGCTGAAGATTCCACATGGGAGGACAAAAATTTTATACAGAAGCATCAAAAACTACTCAAGCATTGAGGACAACACTTTTTGAAGGAGAGGGGCATGTTAGGCCGCTATACTACTAGTGCAACCCCTTATTGTTATTAGTACAACCCCCTTATTATACTTTTGTACCCATGTAGTCCCCATGTTGTTACTATTGTGCCCCATAGAAGCTCACTATTGTTATTATTATGCCCTTGCATTATTATTGTTATGTCGGCTTTGATTATGTTATGACCCCTTAGACTTCTATATATAGAAAGGAAGTATTTTCATTTGTATCATCTAAGAATTGTTCATTTGTGTAATGTAAAGGAGGTTGCCCCCTCGAAGAGGCTGGATTCTATGGCGATGATCTATCTTTTCTATCTTTTTGTGAGCTGGTTTCATAACATTAAAGTAAATAGATGATGAAATGAAACCTACCTTGAATCCATCACGAGATTTTATCCTTATTTAGATTGGATGCTCCAATTCTAGCTCTGATTTCCAAAATTATAACCTACACAGTCAAATAACACAAGCCAAGAAACTATGAGATATATGCAGTATCATCTAAATATTATATTCAATAGATCAACATGGTATTGAAATATATGAAATAACATCACATATAGGAAAACACATAATTCTTTGCATTAATATAAATGGAATGACTTTACAACCATAAATAGGTGTTGATCATGTAAAAGAGCTCCTTTGGGATGACTTGTCCTTTCCTTGTCACAATGTGCACCTCCAATCACCCCAAATGCATGAAATGAAACTTATCACAATAGCAACATAAGGGTATAATCACTCTCTAAAAGCCAACCCCTTGCATATGGAAGGATGTAAATATATAGAGGAGTGGGGTAAGTTTGGAGTTCTTATCCAATTACCAATCTAAGATTTTAGATCCAACTTTGATGGGAGGATGGGATCAAAGGATAAAGGATGGAAACTCCAAAGTAGGATAGGATAGGATTCAAATATTTTATCTGAGGTAAATGGTTATATCAAATTCTGGAAACTTCCGGAAAAGGGGGTTTCCATAATTTCTCTATTTTTCCTGAATTTCTAGAACCAATGCAGGTGTAAAGGGGAGCAACTTGTAGGTGATCGACACGGGCCATAGTGGAGCAACCTATAGGCTAACACTGTCTAGCAAGAGGCCAAGGTGCATTGGCCCTAAAACTAGCTTAGATGATGGAGTTTCAAGCAGAAAATTTGGGGAGCAAAAGAGGCATTCTTAGCTCATTGTGCAAGATGATGATAATCAGGAATAAGATGTTGATTGATCTGATTAAGAGGCCTATTGATCGGATGTGACAAAATGACCTATAACAATTCCCCCCCAAAGTGAAAAGTCAAAAATGGAAACTGATGACTGAAGTGCTTTAATTTGTGAAAAGTTGAGATCAAGAACAATTGGCAAGCTTCATTTGTTACAATACATGTTCATCATGACATCTTCATTGTTGAGGGAGGCATACACATAAACATCACATAGGCTAACATAAAATGTATAATGATCAAAACATGAATCCGCAGATGTCAACTAGTGGACCCATGACTAGATGACTATTTGTATGATCATGGCCATCATACATTGTGATCTTTGTATAACTCCTAAAATTGAAGCCAAGATGGATGATACTAGATTTGGGGTCTTATATCTCCTTCACATGACTAGCCAACATGTTGGGTTGTGTTATATTCTTTCCACGACTAACCTACGTAGTGAACTGGGGGATTAGAGGGGGGGCAGAGCCCCCCTTTCGTTGCGCCGATTGCAAAACGGGGGGGTCACAGGGGGGCGGCATCCCCCCCTGTCTGAGGGGTTTGAGGGAGGCAGGTAGCCCCCCTTTATGGCTTCTGAGGCAGCGCCCCGAGAAATTTTTTTTGGACCCTATATTAGGTTGGGCGAACCTACCTATGGTTTTCGGTCCATGGTATTGGATGCTTCGGCATGTATAAATATGTATTGTAACATTGAAAGGAATATAATGAAAAATCAAGCTAGTAGTCCTGGTTTTGGGATCCAGGGAAAAATCTCTATGTATATGTGTTTTATGTGTTATGCTCTCGCATTGTTTATTTTCTGTGTTTTAGAATTCATATGCAGATAATTTCTGTATAGGGTTAAAACCTACATTTGGTATCAGAGCTGTTTTGGATTCAAGGGGACGCCTTTATTGCTAAGGGGTTTTGCTCGGGCCTGTGGTAGACCCTGTTCAGTGTGAGATCTGCGAGATTGATTCTAGTGGTAAAAGAAGATGGAAAGCAGTGGAAAGAGAGAGATCAAGAAATTTAATGGTCAGAGTTTTGAGTTGTGGAAACTCAAGATGGAGGATATGTTGGTGGATAAATATCAGTGGAACGCAGTAGATTCGGGTACTAAACCAACGGGAGTGTCCAATGAAGAATGGAAGAAGTTGGATCAGAAGGCAAAAAGCACAATGCGATTGTGTGTCTTGGATTCAGTATTGCTGAATGTATCAGGGGAAGCTACGACGAAGGCTTTGTGGGACAAGTTAGGGACTTTGTACCAATCTAAGTCTCTAGTGAATAAATTGTTCTTGCGGAAAAAGCTGTATAAGCTGAGGATGAAAGATGGAGACTCAGTGACAGAGCATTTGAATGCATTTAATACTGTGGTAATTCAGTTAGCATCTGTTGATATTAAAATTTTAGATGAAGATAAGTGCATCAGTTTGTTGTGTTCTCTACCAGATTCATGGGATAGTCTGGTTATTGCAATAGGTAGCAATGCAACTGCTCTGTAGTTTGATGAAATAGTCTCAGCCTTACTGACAGAGGAGATGAGACGGAAAAATATGGAGAGCCAGAATGGTGATTCCTTGTTTGTACGAGGATGGTCCCAGAACAGAAAAAAAATAAGTCATCGAGTGGGAGATCTAAATCTAGAGGGAGATCTAAATCTCCAATAAAACCTGTAAAGGTGGTGTGCTGGAAATGCGGAAAGGAAGGACACTTCAAAAGGGACTGTAAATCTAAAGCTCCTGATAAAGGAAAGGGATCTGATGATGCTCCTTCTATAGAGGTGAAAACCACCTCAAATGAAGGTGGGGATGTGTACTTGGCTTCTTCAAGTACACATGTATATCATGAGGCATGGTTGATTGACTCAGGTGCATCCTTTCACTTCACTCCCCATAGGGAGTGGTTCTGCGAGTATGAGAAATATGATGGTGGGATGTCTTCTTGGGGGATGACAGGAAGGGTAGAATTGTTGGTCGCAGAAAGGTAAAGTTGAAGTTGCAAGGTGGAAGGGTTAGAACACTTCCGGGTGTTCTGCATATTCCTGCATTGGCCAAAAATCTGATTTCTGTAAGCAAGCTGGATGATGCAGGTGTAAAGACAATGTTTGAGAAAGCTACTTGCAAGATGGTACGAGGAGCTTTGGTATTGATGCAGGGAGTTCGGATTGGAACTCTGTACAAGATGCAAGGTAGCATTATTGTTGATGGGTGCAATAGTTTTGTGGTTCGTTGAAGTGGAGCTGAAAATCTAGTAGTCTCTGGACAGAAGACCATGTTGTGGCATCAAAGGCCTGGACATATTGGAGAGAAGGGCCTTTCAATACTTCATGGTAAAGGTATGGTAGAAGGTATGAGTAATAGCTTTCTGGATTTTTATTTCTGTGAAAATTGTATATATGGGAAGCAAAATCGGGTGAGTTTCCCCTCTGGTGGTAAGAGGGCAAAACAGATATTAGAGCTTGTGCACAGTGATGTGTTTGGACCTGTGAAGGTTCCATCATTGGGTAAGTCTGTGTACTATGTATCATTTATAGATGGCTTCTCAAGGAATACATGGATATATTTCCTTAAGAAGAAATCTAAAGTCTTTGATAGGTTTAAAGAATTTAAGGCTCTAGTGGAAAACCAAACAGAGAAGAAGATAAAGGTGCTGAGGATAGATAACAGTGGAGAATTTTGCAGTAAGGAATTTGAAGAATTTTGTAAGAAGTGTGGTATAGAACGACAGAAGACTACTCCATATACACCTCAGCAAAATGGAGTTGCAAAAAGAATGAACAAGACGTTGATGGAAAGGGCAAGAAGCATGCTCAGTGGTGCCAGGTTAGGACAAGAATTTTGGGCAAAGGCAGTGGAGACAGCATGTTACCTGGTCAACAGATCACCTTCATCAGCGTTATAGGATAAGAATCCACAAGAGGTATGGATTGATAAGAAACCCTCTCTTTCACATTTGAGGGTATTTGGATGTGATCCTTATTTACATGTCCCAAAGGAGAAACAAACCAAGTTAGATAGTAAATCTGAAAAGTGCATCTTTATTGGGTATAAAGATGGTTTAAAGGGTTATAAGCTTTGGAACCCAGTAACAAGGAAGGTTGTTTACAGCCGAGATGTGGTGTTCAGAGAGGTGAAAGATGTTATTAAACATGAAGTCCAACCAAGGAGCCTGAGAAGATAGAGTTTGAGCTAAAGGAGGAAGAATAAGATTCTAGAGTAGAGGAGGAATCAGAATATGAAGAGCCACAAACTCCAGGTGTGAGAAGATCAGTTCGAGAAAGAAGGCAGCCAAAAAGGTATAGTCCATCTGCTTTCTGTTCAAATTTTTCTTCATCTATTACCGATGATGATCCCAGAACTGTGAAGGAAGCAGTAGATTCAAAGGATGGAAAACTCTAGAAAGAGGCCATGGTTGATGAAATGGCATGTTTGCACAAAAATGAGGCTTGGGATCTAGTGGACTTGCCGGCTGGAAGGAAACCCATTGGCAACAAATGGGTGTTCAAGAAGAAGACAAATGCAGAAGGAAAGGTGGAGAAATACAAAGCTCGATTGGTAGCAAAAGGTTATTCCCAGGTGTTGGAAATCGATTTTGGTGATATTTTTTCTCCTGTTGCCAAGGTAACTTCTATTAGGTTACTTTTATCTATTGCTGCTGCTTTTGATTTTGAGGTAGAACATATGGATGCGAAGAAAAAATTTCTTCACGGGGATCTGGAAGGGGAGATCTACATGAAGCAAACTTGAAGGCTTTGTGGTGAAGGGTAAGAAAGAATTGGTATGCAAGTTAAAGAAGTCTCTGTATGGGTTAAAACAGTCACCAAAGATGTGGTATCAAAAATTTGATACATTTATACAGGGACTTGGCTTCACCAGAAGCAAATCAGATCACTGTGTGTATTTTAGATTAATTGGTGACCGTGTTATTTATTTGGTCTTGTATGTGGATGATATGTTTCTGGTTGGAAATGACAAAGAAATTATCCAGGATTTGAAGACCCAATTGTCCTCCAAATTTGACATGAAAGATCTTGGCGCTGCAAACTATATTTTGGGCATGGACATTAAAATAGATCAGGCAAAGAGGAAGCTTTGGTTAAACCGGAGGAAGTATGTCGAGACAATACTGCAGAGGTTTAATATGCAGGAGAGTAAACCAGTGAAGGTTCCTATTGCTATAGGTGTAAAGCTATCTGCTGAACAATGTCCCAAGACACAAGAAGAGGAAGAGGATATGTCCCATGTTCCATATGCAAGTGTAGTCAGTAGCCTGATGTATGCAATGGTCTGTACTAGACCAGAAATTGCACATGTAGTGGGAGTATTGAGCAGATTTATGTCAAAACCATGGAAGGAGCATTGGACAGCAGTGAAGCGGGTTTTCAGGTATTTTCGTGGCACTGGTGATTATGGTTTTTGCTACCGAGGAAGGCCAGGATTGGACAGAGTGTTGGATATTTGTGGCTTTGTTGATGCAGACTAGGCTAGAGATCTGGATCAGAGAAGATCTACAAGTGGGTATGTGTTTAACCTATTTGGAGGTGCAGTTAGTTGGATGAGTAAGAAACAATCTGTAGTGGCACTATCAACTACAGAGGCAGAATACATGGCAGCCACTCATGCAAGCAAGGAAGCAGTTTGGTTGCAGAGATTGTGTTCAAGTATGGGGTTAGTAAAGGGAGCTATAAGGATAGACTGTGACAGCCAAAGTGCAATTTTCTTGGCAAAGAACCCTACTTATCATTTAAAGACAAAGAACATTGATGTTCAGTATCACTTTGTGAGGGATATGATAGAAGATAAAAAGGTGTTGCTAGTAAAGGTGGACACTTTGAAGAATACTGTAGATGCATTGACAAAGTCTATGAGCTCTGAGACGTTCTCTTAGTGTAGAGAAACAATGGGCATTTCAGGGCTGGAAAAATGACTAAGCTCTCTTGTGGCCCCCTGTGGAAAGAAAACAACAAGTGGGAGAATGTTGGGTTGTGTTATATTCTTTCCACGACTAACTTGTGTAGTGAATCGGGGCGTTAGAGGGGGCAGAGCCCCCCTTCATTCCGTTGATTGTGCAGCATGGGGGTCATAGGGGGCGGGTAGTCCCCCCTATCTAGGGGGTTTGAGGGGGGCGGGTAGCCCCCCTCTACGGGGTCTGGGGCAACACCCCAAGAAAAAAATTTCGAAGCCCTATATTAGGTTAGGCGTGTTAGTGTCAGTGTCTTCACACTTCCATCAGTGATCAAATTGCTCTTTTGCACACATATTAGGTGTCTCATCTGATTAGCTACATTCCATTAGGTCATGGATCAACTGATGGTAGTGGTTTCATGTCAATTTCCCTCATGACATTCACCTCATGACTTGTTCACACTGTTTTTTTTTACTCATTCTTAGTCATCCTATTTCATTTCATTTATATAAAAAAAAAGTTTTAGGGTTTAGCCTCACTAGGTCTTAAGGTTTGTCATCATGGTCATCCTAATTGAATAAAAAGGTCAACAGGAACATGAGGAGGATAAATAAGTTCATAAAATCATAAATTTACTTCTGATATCGTCAATAAATATTTTTTACCTCAAAACTTTGTTTTGAGGTGAAAATAAAGTTTTTTCCATTATTGTAAAAATTTCATGTAATTTAAATGTTTCTATATGTAATAAGTATTCAATAGTTGTTCCTAGTGACCTAGTGACAAAGTCAACTCCTGCCATTACAAAAAGTCAATGTATAAGTCCACCTGTAAAAAGGAAAAAGTCAAAATGTAAGTGAAAGAGAGCATTTTTGAAAAAGCTGACAAAACATTAGAAAAGTGGGTCTTGGCTAGTGAAAAATTAAATGAGAGGGATATAAAATCCAATTCATGTATTTTAAGTCTTCGTTGTTGAAATTGAACGAGCTAAAGGGAGAAAATCACGTTTTTGAAGAAAGAATGCAAAACAAGGGAAAAATCTAGCCATCTTGTTGCGCTGCGCACCTGTGCCTTGGCGCTGTGCATTTAACCAGCGTTGCGCACCTATTGTAGGTTTTCTGTTGAAATTTTCTCTGGCGCTACGCATTTAAAGTGTGCTGCGCACCTGTTCCTTGGTGCTGCGCACCTATTAGAAGAAGAAAAATTGCCTTAAAACACTTCCAAACTTCCTAAAAATCAAATTAATGCCTGTTCCAGGCAGGTAGACCACTCCTCCTTGCTCAGGAAAGTTATGTTTGGTGGCTTGGATGTGTTTTGTTTTCTTGAGAGCAAACCCTAGATAAATGGTTAAAACAAACCCCAGCTAGTTGCTAAATCATCTCGTGCAAGTTATTGAAGGTCATTTTCTCTTCTTTCTCACTCCATTCATATTGAGCTTGTCAAATCCCATTCCTTCTCCCTAAAATCATCAAAATTCACTTCCCAGACCCCACTCCCATTTACCAAACCCTAGCCCTATACACTACTCCCAAACCCTAACTCCCACATCCTACTCCTTCATTACATCCACTTCACTATCAAACCCCTTTTCTCACATTCATAACACCATTCACTTCCCTCATTTCCCAAAAGAAACCCTTCCTCCTAGCATTCACTTCCTTATACACACTGCTTACCTCATATTTCAAAATCTCTTCATACTCATCTGCTTTCACTTCAAATTCATAAGCATGGAGACAGATTCAGATTATGAGAGGGAAGAGGAAACTCTCAGTGATTCTTCTAGAGAAGCTCATGTACCAAGAAAGCCACACAAATGGGGAAAGATCATCCGGGAGGAGCCCACCACTCTTACAGAATTACTTGCTTGCCCTCTTACTATAACTAGCTTTAAACACCAGTCTTGTTATCAGTTTTGACGAAATCGTAGAGAGGGTGAAATTTCATCATGAGCTTGCTAGGTTGTTTTTTATTCATCTCCACAATGGCCAGGTGAACCTTGCTGGTGTCTCTTTCACCTTGACACCTGCCACCACTTCAACAGCAACAGGCATCCCTGATGTAGGTGAACAGTGGAAAAAGGGGCAACATGTGGACAAAAAACATTATGAGCCTTACATTAAGACTGGATATCATAGGCAAATCAACAGGGCTTTTCCTTTCAAATACTTGCAGAACACTTGTTATGAAACTAACTCACAAAAAGATATAAAAGATAGTTGAACGCCTTATAATTCAGCCTCTTCGAGGGGGCAACCTCCTTTACATTACACAAATGAACAATTCTTGGATGATACAAATGACAAGACCTCCTTTCTATATATAGAAGTCTAAGGGGTCATAAGATAATCAGAGCTGACATAACAATAATAATGTAAGGGCACAATAATAACAATAGTGGGCTTCTACGGGCACAATAATAACAATATGGGGACTACATGGGCACAACAATATAATAAGGGGTTGTACTAATAACAATAAAGGGTTACACTAGTAGTATAGGGACCTAACATGCCCCTCTCCTTCAAAAAAATGTTGTCCTTGACGCCGCTGTACAGAATTCTTGTCCTCCCATGTGGAATCTTCAGCGGGTAAGTTCTTCCACTTGATGAGATACTCTGAAATTGATCTATTTCGTAGCTGTTGGGTTCTTGTTTCTGTGAATTATCCAGGTTCCAATATGATTTTTCCTTCCTCTTCAAGTTCTGGCAATATTGTTTGAATTGGGATCTTCTGCAACTTTTGAATGAGTGGCCATACTTCTTCATCCTTCTTCCATTCATCCCTTGCTTCATTTATCCAATCTGGTTGGATAATAGAAATAGCACAAAACAATGCTTCCACATCCTCATCCTTTCTTGAGAGTCCATCTACAACAAAATTTTGCTTCCTTTTTCTATAGATGATGTCAAAGTCATAACCCAACATATTTGTGACCCATTTTTTCTATTCTTCTAAATATAATAGTTGTTCTAAAAGTATTTAAGACTATCATGATCCATTTTTACCTTGAAGTGTCTTCCCATTCGGTAAGGTCACCATTTCTTAAGTGCATGTAGTATTGCCAACATTTCCTTCTCATAAATAGCTTGCTTGAGATGTAGCAGTAAAAATACCCAATCACCTACATCAAAACATTTTTCACTACGATGTTGATCTACCTGTTGTTTCATTCTATTTTGCTCCAAAGTGGCATTATCCTTTAAAAGTTGGAGAACTTGTTGTTGATGCTCGATATGATATTTCACTACTTGAACCTTTTTCTTCTTGATATGTCCTTCTATCTTGAGAGTTTGAAAAGTGGTAATTTCTTCCAATGCTTTACAAGATATGGTCAGATTCATTTCTTGATGCTCGATGTGATCTTTCACTTCTTGATCATTTTTTTCTTGATATGTCCTTCTATCTGGATAGTTTGAGGAGTGATAATTCGGCCAATGCATTACAAGATATGGTTGGATTCATTTATTCTTTCTTGATGTGATCTTTCACTTCTTGAACCTTTTTCTTCTTGATATGTCCTTCTATCTTGAGAGTTTGAGGAGTGGTACTTCTTGCCAATCCTTTACAAGATATGGTCGGATTCATTTCTTCTTTCTCTGTGGTTGGGTCCTTGCGTATATCCTCTTCTTTTGATGTTTCTTGATTATTTTCTTCCTCCTCTTCATACTCTATGTAAAATAATTTCTTATCAGCACACTTATGACCTTTAGTGCATTTTCTATCACAATTGTAACAAAGCCCTTTTTCTCTTTTTTCTTCCAATTGTTGTGGTGTTGCTCTAAAGAAGGTGTTGCTCTTTGTATTCTCATAATGTGCTATAATTTCCTCCGTGAAAATTGACCACGTAACAAGTTGTTTACGAGAACAAAGCCCTTTACACCATAAAATTGATCTTGTTCTAAATATGAAGATGCAATACATACCTTTTGTAATAGTGGTACACCATGTAGATCAAAATATTTCTCCATCTGTATTATCCAATTTACCGGATCCTTGCCATCAAACTTCCTCAGCTCGCTTTTTCTTGATTTTAGGAGCTCTATCTTGAAATGACTGTAACTCTGTACTTTCAAATCTTCCAGTTCTAAAATTATGACCTACAGTAGCCCTCCATGTCCTCTTTCCAATGCCACCAATCTGATTGAATTTAGATTCTCCAAGCAAGAGTTATGCACAATCTCCCAAGATGACCTGATTATAGACCTTTCAAGAAGAGCGAACTTGTATGAAGTGCCACGTGTCACTCTTTTGACCTTAGTATTTGAAAATATACACAAAAAAATATAGCCTGTCCTCTTTTTGTAACTTCTAACGAAATTTCAATATGATGCTTGAAACAAAAGTTATGACGATTTTCCCAATGTCACATATTTGGAATGTAATTCAGGAGTCTGCAAAAAGGTTAAATTCCTCAGATCATATCTTCGCAAATATAGTGCGAAATGTTCTGAAATTTGGACCTGAGGTTTAGCATGATTTCGTCTCAAATGGGTTTTTTGTTTCGCTTTTGAAATGTTGCAGAAAAAAAAGTTATAGCGAAAATGCCACAATGACATATTTGGAGCAGCAAAACCCTAGAATCGAAAGCTCTGATACCAAATGTTATGAAACCAGCTCACAAAAAAATAGAAAAGATGGATGAACGCCTTAGAATTCAGCCTCTTCAAGGGGGAAACCTCCTTTAAATTACATAAATGAACAATTCTTAAATGATACAAATGACAAGACCTCCTTTCTATATATAGGAGTCCAAGGGGTCATAATATAATCAGAGCCGACATAACAATAATAATGTAAGTTCACAATAATAACAATAGTGGGCTTCTATGGGGCACAATAATAAAAATATGGGGATTACATGGGCACAAAAATATAATAAGGGGGTTGTACTAATAACAATAAGGGGTTACACTAGTAGCATAGGGACCTAACAACACTTATGCTCCTCTCATGAAATTCCTCATCGAGTATTTCACCTGTGAAGGAAGGTTTTCCCACTTATATACATATCATATCAGGTTGTTGATGCATTTCACAAGAGTAAGGATGATGAACCTCCCATACTTTATATGCAAGAATATTGAGAAGATGGCTCACTATGTGAAAAGGAAACCTTTCCCTCAACAATTCAACAGCAATTACCAGTTCGCATTGATTAAAATTGTTGTCTTGCTTCAGCTAAACTTGTTGAACATAACATGGCATACCTTTATTGCCCATGATATTTTCAAAGGCCCTCATGTGATTCCATCAATGTCTCAAGAGGAAGGAGGGCCATTAGGACAACTAGGTGTTCATGTTCATGAGATTGAAACTACAGGTGTACTGGTGTTTGTCACCTATGAGAGAGGCACCAAGAGGCTTTTTGTTGCTGCCAGGCGAGTACTATCTCCACCAGAGGTGGAAAGGGTCTCGTTTTCTTCACCAGACCACAGGCAAATGTTCTCTTCATTAGGGGTCAAAGGGGGCTTTGCCTTCTTCTCCAGCTATATAGGTTGGCCAACAAAGACAAAGGGAAACAAAAGATGCATGAGGAGGTCCTTCCCGAAGGGCCAGAAAGAGATTTTATTTTGATTGAGGAAGATGTCACTGATTTGGGCTCTCAAAGCTTAAGACTCAAGGACATGATTATCAAAGAGAAGGAAGCTGAAATACAAGCCTTATCACTTAACCTTCAGAGGGCCAAATGGATCATCAACTATATTGAGCAGGAAAGCAAGAAACTGGAAGATAAGCAAGCTATTATGGAGCTGCAAATGATTAGGGAAAATAGGCAAGAGGCAAAGAAAAGAAAGATCGAGATGACCTCCCTTGAGCAAGAAATTGAGGTTGACCGAGAATCATGGTTGGAGAGGGTGAACATTCACCTTGAGAAGATGCTTGAGAAAGCCAACAAAGAGAAGAAAATGTTGCGCCATATGGCCTATCACTACCTAACCCGAAACAAGATTTGCAAAACAAGGGTGAAGAGGCTAAAGGACAAGTTAAAAAGAGCTTTGAGGAACAAAAAAGAGCAAGATAAACTCAAGATCTTGGCTTAAGCATCATTGGCTCATCAAAGCACTTAACAAGGGTCAATCATGCCAAATTTCAAGAAATGTCAATTTTGAAAATTTTAATGTAAAGGCCTTTTTAATAGGTGCACAGCGCCACCAGTGCTACACTTTTTTTGGGGACACTTTCTTGCAAAAAATTTTATATTTTTGGAATCAGCATGGAAAAATATGGAAGCTCAAAAATTGCTGAGAATTTTGGACAAGTTCTAGGTCTCCAAAAGGGCAAAAAACACCCAAAAAGTGTCCTCTCTGCCACTTTTTTGCCACACAAGAAGCAGTCTTTGGAGAATCAATTTTTGGAGGGGAAAATGGACTCCAAATTCAAAAATTCAACTTTTTCAGAAATTAGACTCATAAAGCTTTCCAACGAGCTATCCTGCACCTGATTTGGACTCCGGGAAGCCTTCCAAAATTGGCCTAGAAAAAGTGTTGCGCATAGGATCAGTGACGCTGCACATAGGATGAATTTTTCTAGTTTTGCCTGATTTTCCATATTTCGCCTAGTTTTCTCTACAGTTGACTTTTTCTTGCTCTCTTGGTGAAATTAGCATGGAAAATAATGTAACTTGATATAATTATGGATGTAAAACACTAATAGGGTAGATACATCAAGTCAAAAGTGGTTTTGAGCTGAATGAATTGGTTTCCTTAGTTTCAGAGGCAAGCTATTCCACTGCCTATATTCCTGTTCTGAGTTTAGATATGGTTGAAACCACCCCTTTTCTCATGGATTCAACCCTGATAGCTAGCTTGAGTAGTTTCCTTGCCTGTATCATGTACTTTTTGATTCATTTGTAAAGGTTGGACTTTGGCAGAAGTGTTGGACTCATTGAACATTTGTATCAGCAGTTTGGCAAGGAATAAAACCAAGTTTCGCAGCTATTTTTGTGGGATTCTTGTGACAGTGATTTTATGTATTGTTTCTTCTTTGTAATGAGTTTTTTTGTTGTTTTATATGTATCCACATCTCTCTCTCTCTTCTAAACTAAATGAATCAAGGTGAATAGACAAAATACACTAGATTTACAGTGCTTTGTCTTGGGAATGCATTTAGTTTTCAATGTTTTCATTGTTTGAAGAGGATTCATAGTTTCTTGTGCCCTCCTCAACTCCTCAACAGTCTTACTCTACCATCTCAATCCTTTGCTAGTACATAAGCTCTTGTCTACCCTACCCCACAGGACATGACTGTATCCCTGAGTTGATTTCCTGGATCCAATCTGCCTTCTCCAATTGATCCAGCAACCAAAACCTAAAATCAAACCAGAAACCTTAATCTACTATACCTAGCCTAAAATTAGCATTCATTTCAGTCATCTCAAGCCATAGTTGCTGTTATCACTCCAGGAAACTCCCCGAGGTTGTAAATCGGAGATGCCTGGTAACATATGATCTTTAATATTGTTCTTCGAACTATTGGAATAAATGATGGTTTAGATCAAGCCAGATAAAAATTTCAGCTATGCTTTTACCCAAGACATGCATGAACATCCCCAATAACACAAGGCTTTAGACTGCTAATGCTCAATAGTTTTTAGATTTAATGGATAGATGGAGAACACTGACTATGCCAACAGATTGCATACATGGATCTATATGAATGGCTAGCTACAGGCAGCAAATGGACTTACTGACTATACTGGCAGATGCACATATAATCACACATATAAATGGCTAACCATAGGCAGCAGAGAAGCTTGCAAATCTAATGTATTAAAGTAGAGATAAGATGACAATTATCTGGCCTTGAACACATAGAAACTCTGAAAAAATTGTTCAAGTGCAAGCATAGAACAGGAGAGGAATGGAAATTAAACAGATAACAAGAAGAGAAGCTTGTATTACTAAAAATGAAGATGAGAAGCTTGAGGAGAAAAGTCTCATGAATCTCCAAAAGTTGAACCCTTGTTACATTTAGTTTTCTGCCTTTTATAGGCCCGTTACAATGCTCCTGAGCTCTCTAGAAGGCTCGGAGTCTTAAACTTGTCTGATCTATCCCATAACCATTTGATTCCCTCAATAGGCAGGCATGACTCGGAGGTTTTCCTCTTTTGACAGAGGAATAACCATACTCAGATATTTTAGGCGGCCTGCTATGATATATGGGAACTCCCTCGTGCCAAAGATGCCCCATCATGTTTGTTAGGATGACTGCTGTACTGGCCGGGTCGTTAAGCTCCATGATTTTATTTGATTTGGTTTGAGGCATGTAGTGGCCCTTCTCCTTCGCTTTCCGGTTTCTGTTTGCCGGCCGCTGTCCCTTTGCCGAATCCTTCTTCTGGTATGTAATCATAACTACACGATTTCTTTAAGGATGGCTTGCTGCTTGAACCTGCAATGGAGTGGCTATCGTTCCTATGAAATCCCTGCACCGGTCCCTTTCAGACAATAGCTGCAAATGTTTCTTTTTTGTTATTGTGTCTGTTTGGGTCATAAACAGCGAAAACGCTGCAATACTGCTAAATCCCACCCATTTCTACTTCATTTGGACTTTAAAAGTCCTCAAGCCTGGTTCAATCATCTATCGGGTCTGCCTTTCGGGTCGCAATGCATATCTTAACCGGCCAATCCTCTGTTTCTTTATATTTGAAAATACACATAAAAATGCTGCAAAATCATGAAAAATGGCTTTGGCAGACTTGAACAATATATATATTTTACTTCCAAACCCTTTCGGATCCGAGACTCATCGCAATCGGCACCTGCCCAGGCTTCCTTTATATTTTCTTATATTTCCTTATACACAGAAAATGCGCCCAAAACCATTGAAAATGGCTTAAGCGTGGATTTGAAATTTTATAAGAAATGATTCATAAAATATCGGGTCCGACCCATCGGGTCGCAAACATATATGTGCGAAAGGCCCTGCCCCCTTCCGATGCGATACGCCGATGTGATATTGCAGCGGACCCGATAATCTATGAGAAATAACTTATAACGCCATTGGGTTTGGCTTATCGAGTCAGAAGCATATCCTATGTGAAGGCCCTGTCCCTTTGGTTTTGCCAATAGCGAAAAGCTGACGCAGCGTGAGCCGTTGATCCGTGCATGCGATCAACGGTCCTCGCTTAATCGCTGATCTCCATTGCCACTGCCCCTTTGAAATTGCCAATAGCGATATCGCTGTGGACCCGATAATCTATCAAAAGGAATTAACACCGTCGTCGGGTCCAACCAATCGACGATCGCTCATATATATGCAAAAGGCCATGCTCCATTGGAAACACCGATAGCGATACGCCGATGCGATATCGGCGATCGCTCATTGGCGATGTCTCATGTCACTGCCACTGCCTCCCCCGACTTGCGATATGCCGATGTGATCTGGACCATTGATCGGCCAGATTCAACGGCTGAGATTAATGCAGATCCTTAAGCCTGTAATTTGATTTTTACATGGTTTTTTGGGGTATTTTCGCCTCCCGATAGTGTATTTCTGCCCTCCAAAGGGCTTTCCTCTTGCAAATTTTTTGATCGGTGGAAGACTTTCAGTCAAAATTTGAGGATTTCGACAGCATCAATGGTTCCTTTGGCATGATTATAAGTGTGTTTTCAGCCTTTGAGAGTGTTTGAATCCATTTTTGATGCTTTTTCACAGCAAAGCTAACACTGGCTCCTTATGGGGATGAGATCCTCCCTGTGAGGTCTCAAGAACCTGCAAATCAATGCCTTTCCAGCAACAAACAAATTAGCCAAAATTCTTAGTGTTCCATTGGGCATGGAGTCTACTACAGCTATACTAAAAACTGATAAAAGCAGAATATTTACAGCTTTTAAGGCCAAAAGACCTTAAATCACATAGTTTTTCAAAAACCGCCCATTAACAGGGCCATAAAAAACTGGTTCTTCTTCCATACTTTTTAGTATGAAGGTGTTGTTTCCTTGAATCTGTGAAATGATGAAAGGGCTTGTCCAGAGAGCATCAAACTTCCCATGATTGCCTTTCTTTTCTTTAAATGCATCCCATTTTAGAACCAAATCTCCAACCTGCAAATTATTTCTTTTTGCCTTCTTGTCAAAGACTTCCTTGATCTTTTGCTGATGTGCTGTAGCTTTTTCAATCAACTGCTCTCTGATATGATATAATTCTGTTAAATCAGTGATTCTATTGGCCATAACATCTTCTTCATTCTGCGCTGTTTGGAGCAACTTTGCCACAGGGAGGGTAAGTTGAATTGGAAAAATAGCATCAGTACCATATACTAGCTTGAAAGGAGAGCAACCTGTGGATCTTTTGATGGTCACTTTGTCTACCCAAAGTGCATATTTGAGCTTGGCATCCCAATTCTTCTTATTATCCTCTAAGAGCTTCTTAATAATCCTGATTAGACTTTTATTAGAGGATTCTGCTAGACCATTCCCTTAGGGGTAATAGGAGGTGGAATGAAAAAGTTTAATGCCCATTGAATCACACATTTCCATCAACTATTTTGCCTTGAAGGCTGCTACATTATCTGTTATAAGCTTATGTGGGCAACCAAATCTGCTGAAAATGTTTTCTGATAAAAATTTCATTACCACATTATGATCAGCCTTCCTTGTTGGGATTGCTTCAATCCATTTTGTAAAATAATCAGTGGCAACTAATATCCACCTGTGCTGGCCACTGGAGTGTGGGTTGATTTCACCAATGAAATCCAAGCCCCACTGCTGAAAAGGTCCTTTTGCAATTATTGGCTTTAGGGGCAGGGATTTTAACTGCTGCTTACCTTCAAATCTTTGGCACCTATCACAAGATTTAACAAAAGCAAATGCATCAGAAAATAAAGAGGGCCAATAGTACCCAGCTCTGAGAATCTTTTGGGCTGTAGTCCTCCAATAATGATGTCGTCCACACATGCTATTATGGAATTGCTGCATAACTTCTATTGACTGTTCTTTGTCCAGGCATCTTAAAGCACTCCAGATGGATCCCTCCAATAAAGCAAGCTATCATTTATGTAATATTTCGTTGCCTTGAGCTTTAACGTTCTTGCTTGAATTTGAGATAATTCTGAAGGAACTTCTAGCTTTAGCAGGAAATTAATTATTGCAACATACCAGCTACATGAAGCTAGGTTCTCGGCCACTGACTATCCTCTCTGCGTTTCAGCAGTTTCATGCTTTTCTATTTGACCATTTTCTACTACATTGAACAAGAAATCCATGTCCAAAGACCTGCAATTTTCTTCAGCCAACAGTTTAGCAAGCCCCTGACCTCTTACCAGCATGGTGGGCTTCAGCTCTATGTTGAATTATATCATTTTTGCAATCCATTTCGCTCTTTTTCCATCAGCATCAGGCTGTGTTAAGACATCCTTTATTGCAGCAGAAGGCACATATGTAACTATTTTGGAATGCAAGATGTACACTCTGAAAGCTTTCAAAGATTTGATAAGAGCATAAGCTTGCTTTTCAATAATATCATACCTTAGTTCAACATCCCTCAGATTCTTGCTGAAAAAGGCCACTGGATTCTCTTGACCTGCTTCATCTTGTTGCAATAGGACAGCTGCAAGGGTGTCGTCAGAGGCAAAAGAAAATATGCGGAACTCCTTGCTATAATCTGGACTGATTAAAGTGGGAGCCTCCATAATTGCCTTTTTAATGGACTCAAATGAATTTATCGCTACACCATTCCACTTGATCTCTGACCCCTTCTTCAACATAGAGGTAATATGCTTCACAAGTTATGCAAAATTTGGGATAAACCTCCTTACAAAATTAATCTTGCCTAGAAAAGACTGGATGTCCTTCTTCGATCTCGGGACAGAAAAGGTCTGTATCGCTTTTACTCTTTTTGGGTCAATTCCGACACCTGCAGCAGAAACAATATGTCCCAACAACTTGCCTTCTTCTAACGCAAACTGTGACTTCTTAGGATTCCAAACCTTCTGCACTTCAAAAACACTTTCTTCAAATGTTGCACATGGTCTTGATGGCTTCTGGAGTATACTGTTATATCATCCAGGTAGATAAGGACAAATTTATCCTTTTCTCCCACAAATGCTATATCCATAGCTCTCTGAAAGGTGGCTCCAGCATTCATCAACCCAAAAGGCATCTTGGAATACATAAAGGTGCCCTAAGGAGTGGTGAATGCAGTCTTCTCCTGATAATCCGGATGGACAACAACCTGATTATACCCTGAAAATCCATCCAAGAAAGAAATCATTTTGGCTTCTGAGAGCTTCTGCATCAAGTGCTCCATCTTGGGTAGAGGATAATTGTCTTTCTTGGGTATATTTATTTAAGTTTTTGAAATCAACATAGAGTCTGATTTCTCCACTTTTCTTTCTCACCACTACTAGGTTGGCTACCCACTTGGAATATCTGAGAGGGACTATGATTTTGGCAGCCAGCAACTTTTTTATTTTTTTCTTTCGATTAGAGGGATAAGCATAGGATTTATTGGCCTTAGCTTCTGTTTGAAAGGTATGGTGCCCTTCTCTAAAGGGATTTCATGCTAGATGATATTCTTATCATAGGTTTTCAGGTCACTATATTCCCAGGCGAAGACATCAGCAAATTGCTTCATTAATGTGCAGTATTCAGAACTTTGGTCAGCAGATAGATGAGAAGATAGCTTTATATATCTAGGCTTACCTGGACTCCCTATATCATGTTGACAGACTGCAGATGGATCTTCTTTTTGGGTAGCCTTGTAGGGTACATCGTTTTGGTCAAACAGTCTTTCTAGAGGAATTAGACCCTTAGGAATATGATTGTTGGGAAGCTGAACAATGCTATCTTTGCCAATTTTGTTTCTAAGCTGGGATTGGGGGTTCTCTTGCAAGGCTTCATTTTCTTAGTCAATTTGCATTTTGGAAAATTCATCAATGACTTGCATAAACCTATTTATCTCATCGTCATCATCAAAAACTTTCCAATGCTGGACATTATCAGGCAAGGATGGCCTATATTTCATTTGGACTTCGTAAACCAGCCTGGGCGGCATGGGAGGGATAAATAGACTAGCAGACACAGCAAGGGAATCAGCAAGCTGATTCTGGGCTCTAGGAATATATGAAATATGGAAATAATCAAAAGAGTCTATAATCCTCCATACCTCATTTCTGTATTCTTTCAGCCTTGGGTGCTTCGCTTGAAACGCTTTATTTACTTGCTGAATGATCAAATCAGCATCTCCAAATACTTTCAGATTCTTGATTCCTCTATCTTTTGCTGCATTAAGGCCCAGTATCAGAGCCTCATACTCTGCTATATTATTGGTGACTTGGAAGGCCAGCTTAAAAGACAACTGTGTGCTTTCTTGTTTTGGAGATATCAGCACCACCCCTGGTCCTGTAGTCTCCTTGGAACATGCTCCATCAAAGAACATCTCCCAAACCTGATTTGTTTGCTTCCCCTCAGCCTGAAAAATTGGTTTCTTGAGCTGCAACGAGGCCTTATGAGATTCTTCAATTTGGAGGATACATGATCCAAAATTAGTGTCCACCACGTAAATGGGATGATTAGAAGGATTCTTTTCATCACTGATGTTGTACGCCAACTGTGCTTCTCTATACAATCTCCTGCTTTCTTCTCCAAAAACTGCGATAGTGGCATAAGATAGGTCATTCTACAATGTCCCACCTAGTCTCTTAATCCACCCTCTGGACAACAGCATGCCAAACTCAGGAGGGACATCTGCCACCATAATATCCATCATTATGCTCTTCATGGGCAGCTGGGTTAGGGAAATGGCTAAATCTTTAATCAATCCCAGACATTTCACCTTCCTTGAATCAAATGAGAATAGGTCATGATATGGTCTGATGATGTCAAGGCCTAACTCTTCCATGACAGTTTTAGGCATCAGATTGTGACTGGCACCTGTATCTAGGAGGAAGTTGTGGAGAATTTTTTCATGGATCGTCAAGGAGACATAAAAAGATGGGGAATTATCATTGGCAGGTTCAGCCATTGGGCTTAGCACAACTGCAGGCCTATCGTGAGGTTCGTGTGATCTTTAGCTCGAGAGCCTCAAGGACAGGCTTTCTAAACATTTCACTCTTCACCAGTTCTGTCAAAGGCACAATTATTTTTAACTTCTGAACTTCTGATTCGAAGCTGAAAGAGAGAGGTAGCTTGTCAGGACCTTTTACCTCTCGAACTGGTGCTTTGAGGGTGACTGGATCAGCTGCTGATGTTCTCTGTCCGCTATTCTGGGTCTCTGTTTGGACGACAACTTTTTGGGCAGGATTCTCCTTGGTATTATTTGCATTTTACCTTAGATTATATCTTTGCTGCTCCCCAGTTTCTATAACAACCTCTCTATCCCACCTTTGACTGTCTTTCTCCTGCAGCAAAGACTCTTCATATGCAGCCAATGTCAAAAAGGCATCATTGCCTTTATCTTCCATATAGAGAATTTCATCCTCATCTTCAATCTGTTCCTCTTCCATGACCAAATTTTGGAAAGGAGCCTTAACTTTTTGATATTCATTAGTTTCTTTACCCCTCTAAGTGATTTGCAATTGTTCGCTGGTTCTTCTAAATGGATTCGGATTTCCTGGTGCAAATGTGCCTGGGAGCCTTGTCTTCCCAGAGTTCTGCTCAACCTCCAGCTTAGAAATTTTAGCAGACAGTGACTCGATCATTCTAGTCATTTTATCAAGTTTGGTATCTAAGGATGGAGCAAAGGAAGAAGAAGCCTCGCCTCTCTGCCTCCTCCTATCAGTGTGTCTTTTGAGCTTTTCTACAGCCATAATGTTAGATTCGACCTCTAGTGCCGCATCCTGCATTTCAGCTAGGGTAACACACCTTCTTTCTCTTAACAACAAACAGAAATCAGAGTCAAAGGCACTGGCGTAGGCAAGTTTGGCAGAGGTGGGGGTAGGCTTTACCTCAGCTGGTATCTTACTATACATACAGTTGAATCTTTTATTAAAATCAGACAAGGATTCCCCATTTTCCCTCTTCAGGTTTCCAAACTCCATATGATAGTATAGCAGGTCATTTTTATCTCCCCAATGTTTTAGGAACGTATCATCTAAAGCTTCGATATTTGCTATAGATCTCGGGGCTTGTTCTCTAAACCATTTCCTAGCCTCCCCATCTAGACTTTGGACAAAAAATCTCATCCACACATCATCTTCGCTAATATCCAGATTATCAGCATAGCTATAAAATGACTCAAGGTGTTCTTCAATAGTGACACCTTCACTCCCAGTGAACTTAGGCATATACTTCTGATATTCTCTAGTGGGCATAGCATTCAAAGGAGTGGGCAGTATTAGAGGTCCATACCTAGCGGCTATGATTCTTTCCATTTTGGTGGGTGCTTGCGGACCTGCCATGACTGTGGTGGCTAAAAGGGTACCAGGAGTCTGAAAGACGGAAGGCAGAGGAGTGATCGGTAAGACCAAAGGAGTATGGTGAATAGGATGTGGGGTTCCCTTTGGGCTAACCACAAAAGGAGAAACTAAAGAACAAGGAACTTTATGAATTTCTAAGAGCTTTTCTTCACTGCTAGTATTTGAATCTGTACTCTCAACTTGTATTTGTTCTATTGCAGGATCTTGTTGAAGAGATATAGAGTATTTTTTAGGTTTACCTGAACCCGATGCTCCTTTCTGCAATACTTTCTTCTCCTTGATGGTATTTCGCGGGTCAGGTGCTGGGTCAGCTTGCGATTTCTGAGGATTTCTCCGAGTATGCCTCACAAACTGAGCTAGAATTATGAAGTGGAGTCGCCAAGAGGTTCGGCCTCCAGTAGAGTAGCCAGATAGATGATTACAACCAAAAACGTGCCCAGACTTTGTCTATCATCAAAGTTGGGTCTGTGTCGTTTCCCAGGGAAGCTGAGCTTCAGTTTCCAGTTCCTCGGCAACGACACCAATTATGTTATCGCTCCAGGAAACTCCCCGAGGTTGTAAATCGGAGATGCCTGGTAACATATGATCTTTAATATTTTTCTTCGAACTATTGGAATAAATGATGGTTTGGATCAAGCCAGATAAACATTTCAGCTATGCTTTTACCCAAGACATGCATGAACATCCCCAATAACACAAGGCTTTAGACTGTTAATGCTCAATAGTTTTTAGATTTAATGGATAGATGGAGAACACTGACTATGCCAGCAGATTGCATACATGGATCTATATGAATGGCTAGCTACAGGCAACAAATGGACTTACTGACTATACTGGCAGATGCACATATAATCACACATATAAATGGCTAACCATAGGCAGCAGAGAAGCTTGCAAATCTAATGTATTAAAGCAAAGATAAGATGACAGTTATCTGGCCTTGAACACACAGAAAATCTGAACAAATTGTTCAAGTGCAAGCATAGAACAGGAGAGGAATGGAAATTAAACACATAACAACAAGAGAAGCTTGTATTACTAAAAATGAAGATGAGAAGCTTGAGGAGCAAAGTCTCATGAGTCTCCAGAAGTTGAACCCTTGTTACATTTAGTTTTCTACCTTTTATAGGCCCTTTACAATGCTCCTGAGCTCTCTAGAAGGCTCGGAGTCTTAAACTTGTCTGATCTGTCCCATAACCGTTTGATTCCCTCAATAGGCAGGCATGGCTCGGAGGTTTTCCTCTTCTGACAGAGGAATAACCATACTCAGATATTTTGGGTGGCCTGCTGTGATGTATGGGAGCTCCCTCGTGCCAAAGATGCCCCATCATGTTTGTTAGGATGACTGCTATACTGGCCGGGTCATTAAGCTCCATGATTTTATTTGATTTGGTTTGAGGCGTGTAGTGGCCCTTCTCCTTCCCTTTCCGGGTTCTGTTTGCCGGCCGTTGTCCCTCTACCGAATCCTTCTTCTGGTATGTAATCATAACTGCACGATTTCTTTAAGGATGGCTTGCCGCTTGAACCTGCAATGGAGTGGCTATCGTTCCTATGAAATCCCTACACCGGTCCCTTTCAGACAATAGCTGCAAATGTTTCTTTTCTATTATTGTGTCTGTTTGGGTCATAAACAGCGAAAACGCTGTCATACTACTAAATCCCACCCATTTCTGCTTCTTTTGGACTTTAAAAGTCCTCAAGCCTGGTTCAATCATCTATCGGGTCCGCCTTTCGGGTTGCAATGCATATCTTAACCGGCCAATCCTCTGTTTCTTTATATTTGAAAATACACATAAAACTGCTACAAAATCATGAAAAATGGCTTTGGCGGACTTGAACAATATATATATTTTACTTCCGAACCCTTTCAGATCCGAGGCTCATCGCAATTGGCACCTGCCCAGGCTTCCTTTATATTTTCTTAATTTTCTTTATACACAGAAAATGCACCCAAAACCATTGAAAATGGCTTAAGCGTGGATTTTAAATTTTATAAGAAATGATTCATAAAATATCGGGTCGCAAACATATATGTGCGAAAGGCCCTGCCCCCTTTGAAAGCACCGATGCAATATTGCTGCGGACCCGATAATCTATGAGAAATAACTTATAACGCCATCATGTCCGGCTTATCGGGTCGGAAGCATATCCTATGTGAAGGCCTTGTCCCTTTGGTTTTGTGGATAGCGAAAAGCCGACGCAGCGTGAGCCGTTGATCCGTGCACGCGATCAGCGGCCCTCGCTTAATCACTGATCTCCATTGCCACTGCCCCTTTGAAATTGTCGATAGCGATATCGCTGCGGACCTGATAATCTATCAAAAGGAATTAACACCGCTGTCGGGTCCGGCCCATCGGTGATCGCTCATATATATGCAAAAGGCCATGCTCTGTTGGAAACACCGATAGCGATACGCCAATGCGATATCGGCGATTGCTCATCACACAATAATAAATCCCCTTTGTAAATCCTCCATTGCAATACGCCAATGCGATATTGGCGATTGCTCATTGGCGATGTCTAATGTCGCTGCCACTGCCTCCCCCGACTTGCGATATGCTGACGCTATCTAGACCGTTGATCAGCCAGATCCAATGGCTGAGATTAATGCGGATCGTTAAGCCTGTAATTTGATTTTTTACATGGTTTTTTGGGGTATTTTCGCCTCCCGATAGTGTATTTCTTCCCTCCAAATGGCTTTCCTCTTGCAAATTTTTTGATCGGTGGAAGACTTTCAACCAAAATTTGAGGATTTCGACAGCATCAATGGTTCCTTTGGCATGATTATAAGTGTGTTTGCAGCCTTTGAGAGTGTTTGAATCCATTTTTGATGCTTTTGCACAGCAAAGCTAATACTTGCCAATATTCCAATTGAGATTGACAAGGAGAGAGCCCTCTCCTGACCTAGTAAGGCTAGCTACAGGTTAAGAGTGTTTTGATGTTACCTTAGACCTGCCTTCCTTTAGCATGAGGTAGATTTAGGCACTAACATAGTGGCGACCATACTGGGGAAGAACTGAACAATATTACCTCGGTACTTTTAAGACAATTCTAGACTTTTAGATGATAGGTTTAGAATTCATTAGGCTGAAAAGATTGTAATGTCCATTTGAATTTTGGTGAAAAATCAAACTCACTGGCTTCGAGAAAATACACCAGGGCCAATCCTGATCCTGATCCGTCTCCTGTGTTCGAAAATCCTAACCTCATTCCAAGAATACTCAGGCAAGAAAGTTCTTTGAGTCCAAGTCCGGTTTTCAGATTTCATCATGCCCAGTTGAATTTCAATATCTTGAAGATCTCCCTTTTGATGAACACTTTGATCTATCTTTGCTTGAAACTAAATCTAAAAGTGCGATTGGTGATACTATTTTATATCTGCAATTTGTCCAAGACCTTGAAACTGAAAGAGCAAATAGATCAATTGATGCTTATATTTTGAATTCACTTCAAACATCTATTGTGGCTACCAATATTCCTGAGCTCCTAGAATCAACATCTGCTACTCTTGGTTCATCTGCTGTCTTGTCTAGTTCTAAATCCTCCTACTTCTCCAAGCCCAGTTTCCAATCCACCTCGAGTAATGGCTGCCAGATATGAACCTCTCGTTTTTCCATAGAACTTGGATGCTATGCCTGCTATTTACCAAAGTAAGATACCATTGTTTGATGCTACTCAAGGTATCACAGTGCAGCAGCATGTTGACAAGATGAACAATTCTTTGATCTTCATGAGATAGATGAAGAGAATGTGACCATGCGATTATTTGTGCAAAGTTTTGGAGGCGAGGTTCAAAAGTGGTTTAGAGCACTACCCGTGGGGACTATCAATACATTGCCGGTTCTTCATAGACAATTTCTGGATCGTTGGGAGGTAAAGAAAAATCCACTCCAAATTCTTTCCAAGTATGAAAATATAAAGAGGAATGCTATTGAAAGTGTTCAGAATTACTGTGTAAGATTTAATACTGTCTATAATGCTATTCCAGCTAATATCAAGCCACCGATGGGGCTGGCTTTCATAAAATTCCTCGATGGTTTTGACCCCGACATGGCGTACCAATTGAGAGAACGAGACCCTGCTACATTGGAGGATATGCAGAAAATTGCAGTGAGTGTGGAAGCAAATCTACTAGCTAAGAGAGCTAGGACGAAAACCAAGAATAAAGTGACCATAAAAGAAGAAGCTTCTTCCTCGGATCATTTGCTTCGTAAAATTGAGAAAATGTTTGATAGATTCACAATTGCAGATAAGCCCGAGACATCAATCAGAAATCCAAATTTCCGTGGTCAGTAGCAACCACAGTTCAAGATTAAACAACGGGAGCAAAGAACACAAGATCAATCAGCACAGCAACAAGTCAAAACACCTCTATAGCAGAACTATGTGCATGGCCGGAGTCAGAGGATGATCAAGATCCAATAGGAGAAGAAAATCACTTTTTTACAGTAGATGATTTACCTATCTATATCATGGAGGATGAGGAATATTCAGAAAGCCCGGTTGTATAGAAAGATGAGGATTTTATACTAGCCAATGAAACAGTCCTGGAAGAAGAATCAGATGAATATCAGAGAGGATATATGAACGCACTGACAACACAGCAGAGACAGTATTCACTCAGGAGCAGGGATGTACCCATCAATCCGGTTCAAAAGTGAAATGAAGCAGCACAACCTAAGAATGATTCTCCAAATGTTCAGAAAAAAGGAAAGGAGCTAGCAGATCCTACTTCCAGAAAAGTACAATCTGCAACTGAGAAGTCAAATCAGCCAAGTATAGCAAAGGAAAAGTCTGAAAAGAAGGATTCTTCAGTCAAAGAGGTAGATAAATCTACAACCTTTAGCTTAGAGAATGAGATTGCTAAGTTAAAAGTGTCGATACCTCTGACTGAATTAATGAAGAATAGTAGTTATAAGAGTCAAGTGTCAAAGATTTTGAATGTAGATCCCCTGCCTGATATGGTTAATGTGGAAGATGACCAACCCGAGCTTATTTTTGGTCCGACATTAGAAGGCCAATATGAGGATAGTGAAGTAGGCCCATTTTACATCAGCTTTAGATTGCATGAGTATGTCTTGCACAATGCCATGTTTGATTTAGGAGCATCTCACGACCTGATGCCAAAGGAAATTATGGAAAAATTGGGTCTGGACATAACTCGTAAATATCATGATCTTTATTCCTTTGATTCTATTAGGGTCAAATGTATTGGTCTCATTAAGGATTTGGTTGTGACTTTAGATCAAATTCTAGCAAAGAATGTTCTCATGGATGTAGTTGTGGCCGACATTCCCCCTCGATTTGGCATGCTTTTATCAAGGTCGTGGGGTGAAAAACTGAAAGGGACATTGCAATTAGATTTCTCCTATGCCACTATTCCCATGTTTGGTCAGCTGAGAAAATTATATAGAGAGAAGAAGATGAAGTATATGATCACAAGCAACGAGAAACCTTTGAATCATCCAATTAATTCTGTATATACAGATTTAGAATCTTTTGTTCTTTATTCAGATAGTGGTTTTAATGATGTAAATAGTCAACTAGTTGAAGTGGAAGATGTTCTAGAGATAACAAAAAATTTCAGGGCAGTACTTGATCAAGAGAGACAAAAGCTTGCAAGTACCGCTGAGCAGTCTACGTTTCGTCAACAGCAAAAAATTGATGGACAACAGCCAAAGGTAGAAGAGAAGACATAATTCTAACAATTGGATGAAGAAGCCGGTTTATGGAGTATGGATTTTGATGGAGTGGTAGGTAAGGATGGTGCAAGAATTGGGATTTGGGTACGCAACCCTATTTTCCTACCAAATAAAGTCCCAAGCAATGTTAGAATTTGTTCATATAATTTGGCTTTCGATTGTTCTAACAACGAAGCCGAGTATGAGGCACTGATTGCAGGGTTGAAGATACTCAAGAAGTTGAGTGCAAAGACAATTTCAATTTATGGCGACTCAGAATTAGTAATCAAACAAGTCAAGGGTGAATACCAAACCAAACATCTATGAATGAAGGCTTACCATAATGCAGTTTTAGATATTTTGAGGTTGTTTCCAGATTATACCTTGACATGTGTCCCTCGTACACAAAATTTCATTGCATATTCTTTTGTTATAGCTGCAAGTAACTTAAAGATCCCAATGAATCCAAACAATAAGTTTGAAATGCATGTGAAGCATTGCCCAGCTGTCCCTGATAATCTAAGATATTGGCAGGTGTTTCAACATGACAAAGAAATTGATGATTTTCTGCAAAATGAAGGCCAATATAAAGATACTTCTATAGATGCTGAGCAAGATGATGGTGAACCAGAAATAGAGATAAATCAGATGGAAGTCTTAAAATTGAAAGATAATGTCAACCCTAAAGGCCTTATACCTTTAGAGGAATTATTTGATCAAGATGATGTAGCCCGAAAGCCAAGCTTAGTGCCGACTGAGAAGGGTGTTAAAGATGTAAATATTGGAATAACAAAAAATCCAAAGATGGTGAAGTTGTCAAAGGCATTACCTCCTCAGGTAAAAGCTAAATACATTAGTTTATTGTCTTCATTTTCTGATGTATTTTCCTGGGACTATAAAAATTTAAAGGAGTACGACAAAAGTATAATTCAGCATATAATTCCTATTAAGCCAAATCAGAAGCTATTTTTCCAAAAGCTGAGAAGGATAATTTGAAGTTGCTGTCGTCAATAGAAAAAGAGGTAAATAGATTGTACAAGGCTGGTATAATCGTTCTGATCAGATTTTTAGATTGGATCTCGAATTTGGTTCCTGTGAGGAAGAAGACAGGTGAGATCAAATTGTGCATAGATTTCAAAAATTTGAATAAAGTGTCATTAAAAGATAACTATCTGCTACAGAAAATGGATGACATTCTCTAGAGAGTAGTTGGAGCATCTTGTATGTCACTACTCGATGGATATTCCGACTACAATCAATTTTGGTTCATGAAGATGACAGGGACAAGACATCATTCATGACTCCTTGGGGAACATTTCACTATGCCAAGATGTTGTTCGGTTTAAAGAATGCTGGAGCAACATTTCACCGTGCATGGACATTGCCTTCGCAAATGAAAAAGATGTGTTTTTAGTAGTGTATCTTGGTGATTTGACTGTCTTTTCAAATTCAGATGAGGAGCATCTTTACCATCTGAAAATTGTTTTTCAGTGTTGCAGAAAATATGGAATATCACTCAATCCCAAAAAGAGCTTGTTCGCGATGGATGAAGGGAAACTTCTCAGCCACATAATATCAAAGAAAGGAACCCGCATTGATCCTGCTAGGGTGCAAGCTATACAGAAGATAGATTTTCCTCGTAATAAGAAAGAAGTCCAAGCATTTAACAGTAAGATGAACTTCTTACGTCATTTTGTGCCTAATCTAGCTAAACACTTGAGAGAAATCACTAATATGTTGAAGAAGGATAGTGTGGTCAAGTGGACTGAAGAAGCTATGAAGTATTTTAACTTGGTAAAGTTGGCTCTTTCTTTAGCCCCGATTTTGATCAATCTGGATTATTCACAGGATTTCATATTACTTTCATTCACTTTTGAACATACTATGGCAGCAGTTCTAATGCAGAAAAGAGATCAGGTAGGAAAACCAATTGCCTTTTTTAGTAGGACAATAAGAGATGTAGCCTTGAAATATAACATCATTGAGAAGCAAGCTCTTGCCTTGGTGAAAGCTTTGAAATATTTCCAGGTATATATTCTGCATTCTCATATCCTTGCTTACATCCCTAACGCAACAGTCAAAGATGTTTTAGTACAAATAGATCCGGAAGGAAGGTGGGGCAAATGGATTGCAAAATTGCTAGAATATGACTTGGAGATCAAGCCAACAAAGCTAATCAAGGGGCAGGGTCTAGCAAAGTTAATGGCGGAGTCCAATCTACATGCATTGGACATAAATCTGATTGCAGCTATGTCGGAGGAAGAAGAATATAGTTCGCTAATTTAGGTATCTGAAATTTTTCTCCAATCTCCTTGGTATTCAGATATTGTGTACGTGCTTCAACACCTTTCACCACCACCGAGGATGGCTAAAAATAAAGGTAGAACTCTAAAACTTAAGGCTGCTAGATTTTGTATTTTGAACAATGCACTTTATTGGAAGGATCCTGGGGGCATTTTGCTGAATTGCCTAACTGAAGATGAAGCCCAACAGGTTATGAGTTATTTCCATAAGGGAGATTGTGGAGGTCACTTATTTTGGAAGATGACGGCTAACAAAATTTTGAGAGAAGGATACTACTGGCCTACCTTGTTTGTTGATGTTTATAAAATTGTCACAAGTTGTCATGAATGCCAGATTTTTCAGGGAAGAAGAAACTTGCAGCATCTACCCCTCAAGCTAGTCGAAGTTAGTGCACTGTTTCAGCAATGGGGCCTAGATTTTATTGGAGAGATTCATCCCACATCTTTAGCTCAGCACAAGTGGATCTTAACAACGACAGATTATTTTACAAATTGGATTGAGGCAATCCCCACTCGACAAGCCACAGACTCGGTAATAATTCAGTTTCTTGAAACAAATATTTTGTCACGTTTTGGCTGTCCTAACAAACTTATTACAAATAACGCAGCTGCTTTCAAGTCCAAAAAGATGATTGACTTTTACAGAAAATACAAAATTACCTTAGGACATTCTACTGCATATTACCCGCAAGGTAACAGATTGGCCGAATCTTCAAACAAATCATTAGTCAACATTATTAAAAAGCTGTTGGAAACCAATAAGAATAGCTAGCATAAAAAATTGGTTAATGCACTATGGGCTGATAGAGTAAGCCAAAAGAAGTCAATAGGAATGTCTCCATTCGAGATTGTATACGGTGTTGACACGGTATTCCCAACATCTCTCGCAGTCTCGATTGTTAAACTTCTGCAGGAAGCTGGCAGCAAGGAAGATCATTTTCAGAGGAGAATAGGCCAAATTATCCATTTACAGCAGACGAGAGAGGAAGTTTCTCATAATACCTTCAGGCTACAGGAGAGAATTAAAAAGATTTATGATCAGAAGGAAAAGGCAGACAAATTTCAGATTGAAGACATAGTGTTATGATGGGATGCTAGAAACGAGGATAAAGGCAAGTACGGAAAGTTCGAGAACCTATGGAAGGGACCATAGAGAATTGATACATATAGAGGGGAAAATGATTTTCTACTCAAAGAAATGAATCGGGAAGATTGTCCAGGAGGACCAGTAAATGATCAGCTTCTGAAACGGTACTATCTCTAAGAATTTTTCTGCTATCACAGTTTTTCATTGTACATACCATTTTATTTCTTTCATTGCAAAGTTTGCACTATCACCATTCATTTAGCTTGGGGCCCGAAGTGAAGGCTATAAAGTTGAATGTCTGGCTTCAGTTTTTGATTATTTCGTGTCAGTTGATGAGTTAGTCTTAGTCGAGTCAATTTAGTTATGAGTCTTGAGTCAAGGTTTTTGTTTTGGTGTTCCAAAGCTATTGACTCCATATTTCCCAATGGATGAAGGCACTAATCTGATTTTCCAAATATCTATGGTTCTTAGCACTTCCCAGGAGCTACCATCCCCATTGGAGCCAATGTTGGTGTTAGTGTCTTCATACTTCCATCCGTGATCAAATTGCTCTTTTGCACGCATATTAGGTGTCTCATTTGATCAGCTACATTCCATTAGGTCATGGATCAACTGATGGTAGTGGTTTCATGCCAATTTCCCTCGTGACATTCACCTATTGACTTGTTCACAAATTTTGTTTTAACTCATTCGTCATCCTATTTCATTTCATTTATAACAAAAAAAAAAAGTTTTAGGGTTTATCCTCACTAGGTCTTAAGGTTTGTCATCATGGTCATCTTAATTGAATAAAAAGGTCAGCAAGCACATGAGGAGGATAAATAAGTTCATAAAATCATAAATTTACTTCTGATACGCTCAATAAATGTTTTTTACCTCAAAGCTCTGTTTTGAGGTGAAAACAGAGTTTTTTTCCATTATTGTAAAAATTTCATGTAATTTAAATGTTTCTATTTGTAATAAGTATTCAATAGATGTTCTTGTGACAAAGTCAACTCCTTCCATTACAAAAAGTCAATGTATAATTCCACCTGCAAAAAGGCAAAAGCCAGAATGTAAGTGAAACAGAGCATTTTTCAAAAAGCTGGCAGAACATTAGAAAAGTGGGTCTTGGTTAGTGAAAAATTAAATGAGAGAGATATAAAAACCAATTCATGTGTTTTAAGTCTTCATTGTTGAAATTGAACGAGCCAAAGGGAGAAAATCACATTTTTGAATAAAGAAGTCAAAACAGGGTTAAAATCCAGCCATCTTGCTAGCACTGTGCACCCGTGCCTTGGTGCTGTGCATTTAACCAGCGCTGCGCACTTGTTGCAGGTTTTCTATTGAAATTTTGTTTAGCGCTGTGCACCTGTTCCTTGGCACTGTGCACCTATTCCTTGGCACTACACACCTGTTACAAGAAGCAAAATTGCCTCAAAACACCTCCAAACTTCCTAAAAAGAAAATTAATGCCTGTTCCAAGTAAGTAGATCACTCCTCCTTACTCAGCAAAGTTATGTTTGGTGGCTTGGATGTGTTTGATTTTCTTGAGAGCAAATCGTAGCTAAATGGTTAAAACAAACCCTAGCTAGTTGTTAAATCATCTCTTGCAAGTTATTGAAGGTCATTTGCTCTTCTTTCTCACTCCATTCATATTGAGCTTGTAAAATCCCATTCCCTCTCCCTAAAATCATCAAAATTCACTCCCCAAACCACACTCCCATTTACCAAACCCTAGCCTTATACCCTACTCCCAAACCCTAACTCCCACATCCTACTCCTTCACTACATCCACTTCACTATCAAACCCCTTTTCTCACTTTCATAACACCTTTCACTTCCCTCATTTCCCAAAAGAAACCCTTCCTCCTAGCATTCACTTCCTTATACACATTGCTCACCTCATATTTCAAAATCTCTTCATACTCATCTGCTTTCACTTCAAATTCATAAGCATGGAGACAGATTTAGATTACGAGAGGGAAGAGGAAAATCTCAGTGATTCTTCTAGAGAAGCTTATGTACCAAGAAAGCCACATAAAGGGGAAAAGATCATCCAGGAGGAGACCACCACTCTTGCAAAATTACTTTCTTTCCCTCTTGCTGTAACTAGCTTTAAACACTAGTCTTGTGATCGGTTTTGTGAAATGGTAGAGTGGGTGAAATTTCATCATGAGCTTGCTAAGTTGTTTGTTATTCATCTCCACAATGGCCAGGTGAACCTTGCTGGTGTCTCTTTCACCTTAACACCTGCCACCATTTCAGCAGCAACAGGCATCCCTAATGTAGGTGAACAGTGGAAAAAGGGGCAGCATGTGGACAAAGAACATTATGAGCCTTACATTAAGGCTGGATATCATAGGCAAATTGGCAGGGTTTTTCCTTTCAAATACTTGCAGAACACTTATTCTCCTCTCATGAAACTCATCATCAAGTATTTCACCTGTGAAGGAAGGTTTTCCCACCTATATACATATCATATCAAGTTGTTAATGCATTTCACAAGAGTAAAGATGATGAACCTCCCATACTTTATATGCAGGAATATTGACAATATGGCTCACTATGTGCAAAGGAAACCTTTTCCTCAACAATTCAACAACATTTACCTTTTTGCACTGATTAAAATTGTTGTCTTGCATCAACTAAACTTACTGAACATACCATGGGATACCTTTATTTCGCATGAGATTTTCAAAGGCCCTTAGGTGATACCATCAGTGTCTCAAGAGGAAGGAGGGCCATCAAGACAGCCAGGTGTTCATGTTAATGAAACTAAAACTACAGGTGTGTCGGTGTTTGTCACCTATGAGAGAGGCACCAGGAGGCTTTTTGTTGCTGCCAGGTGAGTACTATCTCCACCAAAGGTGGAAGGGGTCTTGTTTTTTTCACCAGACCACAGGCGAATGTTGTCTTCACCAAGGGTGAAAGGGGCTTTTCCTTATTATCCAACTATACAGGTTGGCCAGCAATCAAAGAGAAAAGACAAAGGGAAACAAAAGATGCATGAGGAGGTCCTTCCTGAAGGGCAAGACAAAGATTTTATTTTTATTGAGGAAGATTTCACTGATTTGGGCTCTCAAAGCTCAAGACTCAAGGACATGATTATCAAAGAGAAGGAAGCTGAAGTATAAGTTTTATCACTTAACCTTTAGAGGGCCAAGTGGAACATCAACTATCTTGAGTAGGAAAAAAAGCAACCGGAAGATAAGCAAGCTATTATGGAGCTGCAAATGATTAGGGAAAATAGGCAAGAGGCAAATAAAATAAATATCGAGATGACCTCCCTTGAGCAAGAAATTGAGGCTAACTGAGAATCATGTTTGGAGAGGGTGAATGTTCACCTTGAGAAGATTCTTGAGAAATCCAACAAATAGAAGAAAATTCTATGCCATATGGCCTATCACTGCCTAACCCGCAACAAGATTTGCAAAACAAAGGTGAAGAGGCTAAAGGACAAGCTAAAAAGAGCTTTGAGGAGCAAAAAAGAGAAAGATCAACTCAATATCTTGGCTGAAGCATCATAGGCTCATTAAAGCACTTAAAAAGGGTCAATCATGCCAAATTTCAAGAAATTTGGAGAAATTTTTGTCAATTTTGAAATTTTTAATGTAAAAAACAAGCTTTTCCAATGGTGCTGCGCTTTTGTTGGGGAAACTTTCTTGAAAAAAGTTTATATTTTTGGAATCAGCATGGAAAAATATGGAAGCTCAGAAATGGCTAAGAATTTTGGACAAGTTCTAGGTCTCCAAAAGGGCAAAAAACACTCAAAAAGTGCCCTCTCTACCACTTTTTTGCCACACAGGAAGCAGTCTTGGGAGAATCAATTTTTGGAGGGGCAAATGGACTCCAAATTTAGAAATTCAAGTTGTTTCAGAAATTAGACTCATCAAGATTTCCAACGAGCTATCTGCACCTGATTTGGACTCCGTGAAGCCTTCCAAAATTGGCCTAGAAAAAGCATTGCGCATAGGATCAGTGGCATTGCGCATAGGATGAATTTTGCCAGTTTTGCCTGATTTTCCAGATTTCACCTAGTTTTCTCTAGAATTGACTTTTTCTTGCTCTCTTGGTGAAATTAGCATGGTAAATGATGTAATTTTATGTAATTATGGATTTAAAACACTTAATAGGGTAGATAAATCAAGTCAAAGGTGGTTTTGAGCTGAATGAATTAGTTTCCTTGGTTTTAGAGGCAAGCTGTTCGACTACCTAAATTCTTGTTCTTAGTTTAGATATGGTTGAAACCACCCCTTTTCTCATGGATTCGACCCTGATAGCTAGCTTGAGTAGTTTCCTTACCTATATCATGTACTTTTTGTGTCATTTGTAAAGGCTGGACTTTGGCAGAAGTGTTGGACTCATTGAACATTTGTATCAGCAGTTTGGCAAGGAATAAAACCATGTTTCATAGCTATTTTTGTGGGATTCTTGTGATAGTGAGTTTATGTATTGTTTCTTCTTTGTAATGAATTTTTATGATGTTTTATATGTATCCAGATCTCTCTCTCTTCTCTAAACTAAATGAATCAAGGTGAATAGACAAAATACACTAGATTTATAGTGCTTTGTCTTGGGAATGCATTTAGTTTTCAATGTTTTCACTCTTTGAAAAGGATTCATAGTTTCTTGTGCCCTCCTCAACTCCTCAGCAGTCGTACTCTACCATCTCAGTAATTTGGTAGTACATAAGCTCTTGTCTACCCTACCCCATAGGACATGACTATATCCCTGAGTTGATTTCCCGATCCAATCTACCTTCTCCAATTGATCCAGTAATCGAAACCTAAAATCAAACTAGAAACCCTAATCTACTATACCTAGCCTAAAATCAACATTCATTTCAATCATCTTAAGCCCTAGTTGCCAATATTCCAATTGAGATTGACAAGGAGAGAGCCCTCTCCCGACCTTATAGGGCTAGCTACCAGGTTAAGGGTGTTTTGATGTTACCTTAGACCTGCCTTCCTTCAGCCTAAGGTAGATTTAGGCACTAACAGGGCAAGCCTACCTATGGATTTCGGTCCATGGTTTTGGACGTTATGGTTTTCGGTCCATGGTATTGGATGCTTCGGCATGTATAAATATGTATTATAACATTGAAATGAATATAATGAAAAATCAATCTGGTAGTCTCGGTTTTGGGATCCAGGGGAAAATATCTGTGTATATGTGTTTTATGTGTTATGCTCTCGCATTGTTGATTTTCTGTGTTTTAGAATTCATATGCAGGTAATTTCTGTACAGGGTTAAAACCTTCACAACATATGAGTCTAGCCATGTGAATCAATGAGCTAAGGTAAAAAATTGTAGACACCGTTTTATTACTAGTTGATGATGTAAGTCGTTAACAGATCCAAGAGAAACCACCGATGATGTTAATGGTTGTCAAGGTACTATAATACAATATATAGGGTGTGAATAAATGAGTTGATGTTGAACATCACACATAGTATTTCAGTCAAAGGAAATTGATGTAAAACTATCATCGAGAGCGAGGAAAAGTGCCATTAATATATGCAAACACTAAGGTACCAAAGGGTGCTTCTAAGTCAACTTCATGGATAATGTATTGATGTCAACAGAAAGCGACCCTTTGGAACATGGTGAAACCAAGGCTCATCTAGAAAAAAGCAGGCTCACAAAAATGAAAATCACAAGGGATAAAATTGGAATGGTTTCATTTTTGCACAAGCTTAAAACATAGGAAACTATGCTTGAAATTACTTGAATATGGTTTCATTTTTTCACAAGCTTGAAACATGAGAAAAGTTTTGCTTGAGGGTGTCTTCATTTTTACACAAGCTTGAAGTAGAGGAAAACTATTCTTGAAATAATTTTGCATGCTCCAAGCATAATGACGCAATTCGAGGTACATGCCCCCTAATCTTCATTTCATGCACCTAATTAGAATATTGGGTACTAAAAGGTGGATGGAATGAAGGTTCATTTATTAGATCAAGTGAAAGAATCAACTAGGAATTTACGAGATCTAATCAAAGACTCTAATTGAAAGGGGATTTGTTTAATTTTTTAACGAGCTTGACAGAGAAAAATAATTATGCTCAAAGGAAACTATTTCATTTTTTAACGAGGTTGACATAGTAAAACAACTATCCTCATACGATCTCATTTCATTTTTTAACGAGCTTGAAACAAGAAAAGGAACTTTGCTCTGAAAGCTTGTTTCACTTTTTAAGAAGCTTGACATAAGAAAAGGAACTCTGCTCTGGGAACCTTGTTTAATTTTGTAAGGAGCTTGACATAAGAAAACGAACTCTTCTTTGAGAAACTTATTTCATTTTTTAACGAGCTTGACACAAGAAAAGGAACTCTGCTCCGAAATCTTGTTTCATTTTTTAACGAGTTTCACACAAGGAAATGAACTCTACTCTGATACTGATCTTGGCCTCTAAGACACCATGGATTCCAAGAGGTTCTCTTCATATGGGAGAAAAATTCTCTAGAAGGGATATATATCAAGGGATCCAATGGAAATATCATGCCCCAATCCGCCCAGTAAATGATTCACCATTATCACTTATCGGATCTAGGTCAAGAGAAGTTGAGAAAATAGTGAAAGGATTATCTTCAACAGTAGGTACATAAATGGGATAGGTTGCCACACAACTAATCTATGGTGGGGGATATGTCACTTGTATATAAGGACCATTTAGGGAAGCTGATTGATTCAGAGTCAAATTAGGACCAACGAACGAAAGCTGGTCAATAGTAACGATTATTCCTTCAAGCGAGAAACACATCACACAAAAGAGTGAAGAGGCAAGAGCTCCCATGACATAAACATAGTCATTCCCAAGGAGTAAATTAAAAAACAAAGGGCCTTTGACTACCATCACATAAATATAGAAATTATTTCCTCCCAAAGTAATAGGAAACTTAGGAAGGATCCCTAACGATTTACTGGTTCCTCTATTAAAAGCCAACAGATTTTGGGTAGCAGCCACAAGCTCTGAAGAATCTAAAGCTTTCTAAGTAGTTGAGGACATAATACTAACAAATGCACCTTCATCTATAATTTTTTTAGCTACGGAAACATTATAAGCATGTACTATGATTTATAAGGGAATGTAAGAAGGAAGAAGATATCCTTCTAGTTGACTCCAATCAAAGGAAACGACAAAGCTACTTGGAGGGGGTGTTGTGGGATCGGGAGAACTGCCCCCTTGTGTTATGGGAATGGGATAAATGTTCTCCAGTGCTATGGGAATGGGAGGATTTCCTCCTATGCCATGGGAATGGGATAACTATCCCCTAGTTCATTAGAACCTAAAGAAACAAGAATAACCTGAGTGATATGAAGTTCACTCTCTACGGGATAGGTACGATCAACTGAAGGTGGAATCAAGTCAACCATTTTCTCAACCAATGTTTGGTCTGGAATGAACTCATGGGATTCACATTCAGAGAGAGTGGGATCTATTGGATTCATATTCTGATCAATCACTTCATCAAGTAGTGGGAGATTGGGAGAAATATTCGAGTAACCAACTTGAAGACGAAGTTGAGAAGGTGTAAGGTTTTCCAACACTTTTGAGGCTTCTTCCATATAAGGAAAAAGGTGAATATGATGATTCTCTTCACATAAATTATAGGGAAATTTGACTTTACCCTTTTTCCCATGGACCTTATTCTCTCTAGTTGAGGGTTTTTCATGAGCATGAGCTCCAGAAGTTGACAACAAAGGACAATGTGAGCTTGTTGACCACACTTATAATACCTTGGGAATACCAGGAAAATCTCTAAGAAGGTGGTCAACCTTACATAACATGCAAGGGAATTTAAATTTACGGGTTTGATTCGAATATTTGTCCATACTAGTTGTGTCTATAGAAATGGTTGCTTGGTTGCGCCCCTGCTTATTTTGCTTCTTCTTCTTCGTCCTTTTCTTCTTGTTCTTAACTTCCCCGTTACTAGAATCAAGACTTTCACTAGGCGAGGAGGAAGAAAGGGATGAATAAATAATAGCTGAAGAAGGTAAAGGGTCAACTTTAGGATCAAAATGAGGTTGATGTTGTTTAGGGGGAGGAGAACTCGTTTGAGAAGCAGTTTGGACATACAAAACTATAAGTAAAAAATAACCAAATTGGAAAAACAATGGTGAATCCAGAAAGGGACAACGTTGCCATGTAAGGAGCACCAATATTTCCAAACGAAGGAAAATGACCAGGATTCCCATTAAAGGGGTTCCCTTGATTGGTAGACTTTGAACTATTGCCATTAGTCTCAACCTAATATCCACTAAGGAGTTGTTCCACAGGGAGGATGTTATTCCATGATAAATTAATTTATTTTAGAAATTAAAGACACAAACAAAACAAAGGGATAACTAAGCATAAAGGTTTACGAAGCAATTGTGAACTACAATAATATACACCTTGGCGAACCAAGCACTTAACGTATGTGCAGGTAATCTCCCTGAATGCTATGTTTGATGTATCATGGTATATAAGGCAGTCAATTAGGTTACCTATGGATGGATAACAACTTATAGGGGACTCCCAAAATATACTCGACGATATGTGGGAGTGTGGCGAAGTAAAATTATGAGTGCGAACACAACAATTCCTCTATACCGATAATGGGTCTAGCCACAATCGGTACATTCTATGGAAGATTTCCTTAGGTTAAAACCAATTAAGAGGGCCTACCTCTTAGTATGCTTATCCCATTTGGTGATGACCTTTCTTGCTCGCTCCATCTATCTCCCATTTCCTTCTTTGAACACCTAAAACAAGTAAACAAAAGCAAACAACAACCGTGATTATAGAAAAATTGTAATTCAACCTACTTAACAAGTCAAGAAACATTAAGCCATAAACATGTAAGATGACACATTATGTAGGAAATCAATCGATAGTTGCATATATATTGAATCAAGAAGAGATTACAACCATTGTCTTGACGTTGCTATTATCCTCCGAAAAAACCAGGTTCCCACACACTTCTGTTAGCATTCCATGATGGTCTCAACAATAATATTTTTAAGGCTCTTCCCTTTAGGTTTCACACTAAACCAAATTCACACTTCTCCCTCACACAACTAGAGAGCTACAACTATGAATAACTTGATGTTTACTGCCAAACTTAATTAGCACTAGCACACCAACATTAACACTAGCTTGTGCTCGGGAAAAATGGAGTTTTATATAGCATGAATGGATGGGAGATGTTTCCTCTTCTCATGGGATAATTTCTTATCTCTTAAGGTAGTTCCATCCTTATAGGGGAAAGGAGCCCAAACTAACATCCTCGACTCCATCCGGCTTCATTTACTAGACTTTCGTTACGAAGCTTCTAGAGCTGGAAGCTTCGGCTGCTTATTTAAAAAACTTTCCAAAAGAGGATAGGCACAACTAAAACAAAGGTCATTATCACCAGTCTTGTAAACTGGGAAAAATAGAAGATTTGTGGGAAATGGTAATTGTTCTGCTCATGAAGAGGGACACAATGAGAGCTCCTTCATGAAGGGAAAACATGTAGGGTTTAGTGTAGAGGTCTACAAGATTGAGGAACAGGGATTACAAGGACAGTTACAAAACATTGTTTAACATATTCCCCCTAAAGCATGAAGGCCGAACTAGAGTGATGGATGAAATTCTTTATGAGTCAGTGCAGGGAACCAGAGTCTGTCATCGGAAAACCTCCAAGCAAGTACAAATACATATACATAACTAAAAAATATGCCAAATGATACATGAATCATGGCATGGATGCAACCATCTAGAGAATTATCATGTAAATGGATCCAGGCATGGGCACAACCATCTAATAAAGAGGATCATATCGAAACCAAGGCATGGTCGCAATCATCCAATAATGAGAAGGTTCACATATGATAACTCATGGTATGGTCACATCCATCCATCTGAGAGAGACATGTATATTAACATAACCATGTCACATCTCTTTGCAATTTGGACTTTTGTAATCTAAGCCCAAGGTCTTGCGCTCCAACATGACCCAATCAAAGTACAAATCCTAACATGTGAATAGATGTGTTTACGTCGAACATGCTAGAAAATCGCTTCATTACCAGTCAATGATGTAAAATTTTAACAAGCACGAGAGAAACCACCAATAATGAAAATGGTTCTCAAGGTACCATTTGCATAATTCATGGAATTTGAATAGAGGAACTGAAGTCGAACACCCGTGAAATCACCCAATCAAAAGCCAATGATGTGAAGTGAAATTATGATTGCGAACACAAACAATTCCTCTAGCCCGATAATGGGTCTATCCACAACCGATACATTCAATGGAAGGTTTCCTTAGGTTAGAACCAATTAAGAGGGCCTACCTCTTAGTACGCTTATCCCATTTGGTGATGACCTTGCTTGCTCGCTCTAGCGATTGCCCATTTCCTTCTTCGAACACCTGAAACATGTAAACAACAACAAACAACAACCATGATAATAGAAAAATTGTAATTCAACCTACTTAACAAATCAAGAAACATTAAGCCATAAACATGTAATATGACACATTATGTAGGAAATCAATTGATAGTTGCATATATATTGAATCAAGAAGAGATTAAAACCATTCTCTTGACGTTGCTGTTCTCCTCCGACAAAACTAAATTCCCACACACTTCTGTTAACATTCCATGATGGCCTCAACAATGATATTTTTAAGGCTCTTCCCTTTAGGTTCCACACTAAAAAAAATTCACACTTCTCCCTCACACAACTAGAGAGCTAAAACTATGCAATAGCTTGTTGTTTACTCCAAAATTAATTAGCACTAGCACACCAACATTAACACTAATTTGTGCTTGGGAAAAATGGAGGTTTATATAGCATGAATGGATGTGAGATGGTTCCTCTTCTTATGGGAGAAGGTTTTATCTCTTGAGGTAGTTCCATCCTTATAGGGAAAGGAGTCCAAACTAA